>CM066574.1:25207500-25807500 GCA_033816785.1 Picus viridis
GGACCTGCACTCAGTGTGCTCCATGGGAGTCAGCAGCTGCTTGAATCAGAGAAGGCATGGGGCTGATTGAATCACCTGTCATATTGATTTATGGAGCTAGAAGGTCATTTCTTCCTGGCTTCTAAGTGATTTTCCTCTGGATGAAAAATAGAAAAGATGAAAATGTAGATAACCTTTTTATAAAGAAAAAAAAAAATTAAAACAATTAATGAAGACCAATTTTATCTTGCTTTTGGTTTGTAATACCAGTGGATGAAAAAGCCTCTCTCCCATAATGTCATCCATAGTTAAAAACAAAACCAAACCCCAATCCAAACCAAAACCAAACAAAAAACCCCTTAACAACAACAAAATAAAATTAAAAAAAGGAAAGAAAAAAAGAAAGAAAATGAAACCTCAGTCACCACCAGCAAGATCTTTATAGCACGCTGTCCTGCTAGTGGTTTCTAATGTGGTGGATAAACACAAGGCCACTCCTCTTCAGGCTAGATTTTAGCCTCTTGCAATCTCTTGCCATTGTGTTCAGTTTTGGGCTCCTCACTACAAAAAAGACACTGAAGTGCTGGAGCATGTTCAGGGAAAGGCAATGAAGATGCTTGTAAAGAGCAGCTGAGGGAAATGGAGTTGTTTAGTCTGGAGAAAAGGAGGCTGAGGGGAGACCTCATTGCTCTCTACACCTCCCTGAGAGGAGGTTGGAGTGAGCTGGGGGTTGGTCTCATCTCCCTAGTATCAAGTGATAGAACAAGAGGAAATGACTGGAAATTGTGCCAGGGGAGGTTTAGGTTGGATATTAGGAAAAAATTCTTTCCTGAAAAGGTGGTCAAACATTGGAACAGGCTGCCCAGGGAGGTGATGGAGTCACCATCCCTGGAGGTGTTCAAGAAACATGTACGCGCGGCACTTCAGGACATGGTTTAATGAGCATGGTGGTGGTGGGTTGACAGTTGGACTCAATGATCTTAGAGGTCTTTTCCAACCAAAGTAATTGTATGATTCTAGGGGCAGGGAAGGAAGAATAAGAGAAAATAAACCAACCCCAAAATACCCCCAAACAAAGAAAAACCCTACGTACAATGCATGCAGCTTCTGGTTCAAGTTTTGGCGTTGCCATTCAACCCAGCTATCACTCAGCTCTTCATTTCCTGCTTATTTTCAGCACAAAGGTTGTGGTGTAAAATGTTATGTAAGAACGAGGAATATACTCTGTAAGAGTACATCAGGCATACCTGTGGTACTGCTTCAAGACACACAACGCCTTTTAATGAGGAACCATTTCTTTGTCTGGAAGAATTTATCTTTTTAAGCTTTTAATTGGAAAAACAAAACCAACCGAACAAAAACCCAACAAAACTAGCCCAAGGATGAAAGGCTAAATAGAACATTTTCATTTATCTCCATCACACTAGTCTGAGAATGTCTGGAGACATTTTTTTTTTTTTTTTTTTTTTTTTTTCTGGCATGCTGGAAGTCCTGTGCAAAAGCAAAACTTGGTCTGTTTGTTTTATTCTTTATAAAGACTTTTCCTCGTGCCTTTCATTCTTTTCACCCATCACTCCTGAGGAGGAATGTTGTTGATGGCATGGATAAGACCGAGAGCAGAACTCCGTGAAGACCCATGAGTGCTGAGTTTCACCTTTGGTCTACAGCTATCACATGTATCAAACACTGCCTTCTATTTTTGTGGAAGCAAAAAGGGTTCCAGTAGTCACTGAGTAATACAGAAACCAGGGCAATGCTGAGGCTGTGGCCCATCAGGAATCCTCAAATTAACCAGAGGTGGCCCACGGGAGACTCAGAGCTAAAATAAGTTCAAGCTCTAACTGTGCAGAGCAGATTTCAGAAACTCAGGCTGCAGTTTGCGAGAGCTGCAGTTCTGGTACAAAGCCTGGGTTATGCTTTTTCACTCTTTCACCTCACTGATCTATCAAATATTGTTTTCTGGTCACACACCAGGAAATTTCACTCCACAGACCTATCCAACAGCATCCTGGCCTACATCAGCAATAGTGTGGCCAGCAGGGGTAGGGAAGTGATTGCTCCCCCTGTACTCAGCACTGGTGAGGCCAGACCATGAGTAGTGAGTTCAGTTTTGGGGGCCTCACTACAAGAAAGACATTGAGGTGCTGGAGTGGGTCCAGAGAAGGGCAATGAAGCTGGTGAAGTGTCTGGAGAGCAGATCTGGTGAGGAGCAGCTGAGGGAACTGGGGTTGTTTGGACAAAATGAGGCTGAAGGGAGACCTTCTCATGCTCTAGAGCTCCCTGGAAGAAGGTTGCAGTGAGGTGGAGGTCAGTCTCTTTGCTCTAGTAACAAGTGGTAGGACAAGAGGAAATGGCCTGAAATTGTGCCAGGGAGGATCAATTTGGATATTAGGGAAAATTTCTTTATGGAAAGAGTGGTCAGGCATTGGAACAGGCTGCCCAGGGAGGTGGTGGAGTTGCTCAGGAAATGTGGAGATGGCACTTTGGGACATGTTTAAGTGGACATAGTAGTGTTGGGTTGACTGTTGGACTTTGTGATCCCTGCTGTAGCAGCTGAGCTTGCTTTCAGTTCTGAAAAAAGGAACCAGGTGAATCCATAGGAAGAACTGCAGGAATACAGAATTTATGGGACTGCTCACAGCTCTGCCACAAAACTTCAATGAAAAGTAAAGGCCAGATGAACAGCCTCTGGGACCTCAAGGTGGATGACCTGATTTTAAATACATAATAGTTTTTTACTTTTAGAGACAACTCAAAGCAGTGTTTGTGGTTTGGTTTAGGTTGTGTTGGGTTGGTTTGGGGGTGGGGGGGCGTTGTGGGTTTTGTTTTCTGGTTTCTTTGTTTTTTTACTTTCCAGCAATGGTGATCATAAATTTTCCATTATTTTAAGCACTTTTGAAATTCTTGGTTCCAGACAGGATGATAAACAAAAGTGCAGTAATTCTGTGAAAGAAATGGCTGTTCAGGCATTTCTGGCTTCTCTAGGAGGAAATAAGTAGTGTTATGCTTTCCATATAAAAGACCAAACATAGGCTTTCAGTCACAGTGTTGTTAGAAATGAAGCAAACAAGACAAGAGCAGAAGAACAATGCCTTGGTGAGAGGGTAGATGGTGTTGGCCTGATTGCTGCTTTCTGGAATGCTGCTAAATAATTTATCCTTGTGCAAAGTGGCTGTAGAGTGCTGCTCCAGATTGCAGAGGCACGTTTACGCTCGCTGCACAGAAGTTCAAGTGTCAACGCAAGGTACCAAACCAAGAGGAGAAAATTAAAAAGCAGAGGAAGGAAAGGGAGGAAATGGGATTCAGGAAAAACAGCTTTGGGGTGCTTCTTAGACTCGCTGTAATAGTGATAACCACATAACAGGCAACTGTCTTGGGGAGTTCACAGCCCATTTCATAGATTCATAGAATGGTGTGGGTTGGAAGGGACCTTAAAGATCACCTTGTTACAATCTCTCTCCATGGGCAGGGATACCTTCCACTAGAACAGGTTGCTCAAGGCCTCATCCAACATGGCCTTGAACACCTCCAGGGAAGGGACATCCACAGCTTCACTGGGCAACCTGTTCCAGTGTCTCTCCATCCTCCCTGTAAAGAATTTCTTCCTCGCATCCAACCTAAATCTCCCCTCTTCCAGCTCAAAGCCATTCCCCTTTGTCCTATCACTACAAGCCCTTGTAAAAAGTCCCTTTCCAGCTTTCTTGTAAGCCCTCTTCAGGTACTGGGAGGCTTCTGTAAGGTCTCCCCAGCACCTTCTCCAGGCTGAACAACCTTTGGGGTTTTGGTTTTGTTTGGGTTTTTTTTTGGTTGGTTGGGGGTTTGGGATTGTTTGTCTGGGTTTTTTGTTTGTTTGGGTTTTGTTGTTTTTCCTTGGGGTTGGTCAAGGAATTGCTGCAAGCCTGAGAAGACTGGTCATGCAAACCATGCCCAGGGCCTTGGTTCTTCCCAAAAGTGGCTGCTGCATTTCAGTGAAAGCAGGGGAGATTTGCTGCCCCTCCAAGGAAAGTGCTACAGAGACATTCTTCTGCAGCATGCTGTGTTAGGGAGAGAAAGAGAAAGAATCATAGAATCATTAAGGTTGGAAAAGATCTCTAAGATCATTGAGCCTGTTAATCCAGCAGCACTAAGGCTGGACTGACATCATTAGTTGAAGACATTTAAGCTATCAGCACGGAAAACTTGCTTACTGGTTACTACTTTGTAGTTAATTTGAGCCTTCAACAGACAGAAGTTGGCTGCAATATTTGTCTTTTTGAAGTTTATCTCCTACTAAGTGACCTTAGTAGAGAGCAATACTGTTTTTATTTCCCTGCCTAGCAGTTGCTTTGGTGTTGGTTTTTTTTTAAGTTTCTTTACACATCTGCAGCAAACTCAGAAGTATTTTGGAATAAGACCCTAAAGCTCTTATGGATGACAAGTGCTAAATCAAAGGTAGTGAAGATAGAAGAAGACCGGAAGTAATAAATTCTGCAAGTAAGCTGTGGTGCCCTTGTACACAAAGTTTGGTTAGATTTATGGTAGGATTTGTGTTGCAGTGTAAAAGACCCAGGACATAATATCACTTGACAAAGCACTTCTCCAGAGAAGTCCTTTTGGCCTATGTTTAGCAGAGCCCTCATGGCCTGTGAGCTGCTTCCAAGAGGACTGATGGCAGGTAAATGAGAAAGCAAGGTACTGTCAACAAAATGACATTCCATTTGTCAGAAGCCTAAACAACCATTAAAAATGTTAGGAGGCTGCAAATCAGTTGAGTTAAAAATCATTAACCTAGTGGCTTCTGTGCCAGTGTAGGTTTGTAGAAGGGTAGCAGGTGGTGGGGAGAGCTAAGATTTTCCAGGGTCAAACCATGGCATTTTTTCTCATCTAAAGTAAATTGCAAGGAGCCAGTATTTCATAAAACCCAAGTGCAGTATCTTGATGTTGGAATTGTTGAATGGTAGATGATCCTGGTTTAGCAAGGGGGCTGGACTAGATGATCTTCAGAAGTCACTTCCAACCCCTACTATTCCATGATTCTGTGAAAGGTGTTGGTGCTGTGGAAAGGTTCCTGTTGTATCAGGTTTTGGGACCGTAACTCCAGGCAGGTCATCATCTTTTACCAAGCTTTGATTTCTTCCCTATAAAATAGAAATGATATAGAGAGATATTGTGGAGGAGGCTCACCTCAAAACAGATTACTTTCATCCTTGTCCCACAGAAAGTGGGGCATGGGGTGACTCATAGCTCTCAAATATTCTTTATAGTAGAGATAATGGTGACTGAAAGAGGCTGACTGGAGAGGTTGTGGAGACTCCATCTCTGGAGGCATTCAAAACCTGCCTGTATGTGTTCCTGTAAGATTTATTGTGGGTGATTCTGCTTTAGCAGGGAGGATGGACTAGTTGGTCTCTAGAGGTCCCTTCTAACCCCTATCGTACTTTGATTTTATGCATAGAAAAAAAGCAAACAGGTGCACACAAGGGTTAAAGAAGTCATTATTACCACATATGCTGTAAGGAACTTCTGGAGGAAGTAGTGTTCAGGTAGTTCTCAAGGCAGTGTTTTGCCAGAGAAATTTAAAGTGAATTATGGAGTCAGTTACAAAGTCTTTGATGGCACTGGTCGGAAGGAAAGTCTGACCTCCAAGATACAATGCACCCTTTAAGCTGCAGCCAAAGGTCTAATTAATAATATACTCAGATGCTGCAACCACAGCCTGCCCTTCTGGGCCATGTAGCTTTATAAGAAGCAACCTGGTACCATAAAACGTCAGTATGTGGTTTCCTTCATGGTAATGTGTGTTTCTCTCACTCACAGAGCCAACAACCAAGGTAGAACTATATGATCCTTCTTCAGTGGAGGAGGAAATGCAGAAATCTTCTCAAGGTCCCTTCCTAACTGACTTTTCTGTTCTTTCCTCCGTCTGCTCTCACTTCAGAAGTCATATGTAGTGTTTTTGTGTAAATAATTGCCCTGAATTCACCCTTGGAAGGTATCTCCAGGGTTAGAACTTGGCAACAGATAGATTTATCCCAGTCTTCTGCATATTCATCTGCTTGCCAATAGTTAGGCTGTCCTTTGGTGATCTGTAGACCTGACTGTGCATTTCTATCCCTGGAGTAGGAAGCCCATGTCCTAATGCGGCATGGACTAAACATTTTACACCTAATTTAGGGAAAACAGAGGATCTCTTTGAGGGGGTAGTGGGCAGGAGTTGGTTTTTATGTTGGTGACTAACATAAAATGCTGCTACTGTTACAGTCTCACCTACTGAAATAGCTTCCCGTAACCTGGGATGAGAAATTTTGGTACTGTGTTGTAGAAAATGAGTTCTGATCCTGAAAAATGGACAATAATGATGTAGCAAGCCTACTAATAATAAACCAGACACAGTCTGCAGCTCATAACCAAGTTCCAGGATGATTTGACAATTTCAGAATGATTTCTGATAGACATCATGTCAGGAGAGTCCTCATTGCACCTAGCCTGATCTTCATACTGTTGGTTACTACAACAGCGGAGAGCAGAATGTGTGTCCTCACCTCAGCTGCTCCAGCTCACGCTAACCAGGAGGGTCCGCCTTTGCCAGCTGTGCTACAGGAACAGCTGTAGACTTGTGCAAAGAGAGTGAAACTACAGAAAAGTCCAAATGTTGCTGTCTAAGACATTGCTCCTGCCCGATGTTTTCTAGACTGGGGACCCCTGGCAAGGGCTTCAGCAGCTGGTGTAACAGAGGCAGGGTGGCAGGATTGCACATTAAGTCCTTGCCTAAGGTGACCAAGCTGTTTTATGGTTGATGGAGAGGGTGCTGCTTCTTTGAAAGCATGTTCAGTTTCTGTTGCCTTAGGAATTTCTGTGCCTCACTGCCTTCCAGGGTCAGAGCCTTGCTTGGTGCTCAGCACTCTGGGGTCCTGACTCCCACTGGCCCCCAGTAGCTTTGGTGGATATTTGTGATTAATGACACTATATTTATTTTCCCCTCACATGTATCATGTCCCTCCTTTGGCTGCTGTGGGCATATCCTCAGCTGCTCCACCTCCAGCTTTTACACAATGGGTCTGTGACACCACAGAAGGCTTGTTCCAGATGTGAGTATGGAAGAAACTGGGCTAAATCTGCTTTTCCATCCAGAACAAAAGATTTTAGGGAAAGTTTTCCAGAGGAAGTGTCTCTGTCTGTATGGACCTGGAGTGTGCTTCAGTTTAAGGACAGTCATTTCAGAATTACTGCTCATGCTGCTATCCTGGATCTGCTGAAATCTTTTGGTAGTTGGCTGATGTACTCTCAGAGGTTGAGATTTAAGCCTGGAAACATTTGAGTTGATTCTACAAACTTTGTGTTACTCAGAGAGAGGAATAACTCCATTGTGGGCAGCCTATCCTGATGCCTTTGATAGGCATCACAGAGAACACTGAATTCAGTTTCTACAGACCTCTGGCAAAGTACTGCCCTGGGATTGTTGCCCAGAAAACTCCCTGGTTTTGAAGTTCTCCTCTTGGAATGGAAATTACTGATGACTTGAGACCCTGGCTGTTTCCTTCTTGCTGCTTTCTACATCCCACTCATGCAATGTGTTGATGTCACATCCATAGTTCCATCATGGTGTGGCCAGGTTTCAGGAGCCCTTGCCAAGTCACTGTTAACCCTCAGGCATGAGGCTGCTTTCCTCCACTTGCTGCACCCTTGGTGGGGTGCTTCATCTAGGTGCTCCCCAGTGCTGTCATCACCAGGCTCTTCTACTCTCTGCCTGCTCCCTTGAGTTGTTTTCCAGTTGCCTTTAGTGTGAAGAGGATGTCTTGTAGCCCCAGGGACCTGCAGGTGCTCCTTACTTTAGCTGGAAGACCAGAGTGTTGTTGTTTATCCCTCATTCTGGGGTTTCTGTACCTCCAGGCTATAATTCTTGGAACCATGGAGGAGCACAATTCAGCACATTCAGGAGCAGCTGGCTGTTTCACACATTGTTTTGCCAACTATAATTTGCTGAACTTTATGGCGTGGCTCCAAGACCTTTCAGACCCCACTGGTTTCTCCCTTTCCCTCTACCAGCAGTCCCACCTTTCTTGGTTGCCACTGCCTTGCAGCTTTTGAGAACAAGATGTCCTTGCTCACTAAGCCAAAAGACACTTTCTGCTATTTTTCACATGGTTTTCCTATGGAGGTGGTGGAGTCACCTTCATTGGAGGTCTTCAGGAGGAGACTTGATGGGGTGCTTGGTGCCATGGTTTAGTTGTTTAGGTGGGTTGGATTGGTTGATGGGTTGGACACGATGATCTTGCAGGTCTCTTCCAACCTGGTCTATTCTATTGTATTGTATTTTTTACTTCTTGGATTGGTCTTCCTTCTCTCTCTCTTCATCTCCACATGCTGAAGAGTCCTCTCTGTGTAGAGCAACTTCTGCAGGCTGGGTGCAAACTGTGTCAGTGAAAGCACTGAGGCAATTTTCCCATGTAATGAATATGCCTCACATGATGCTTAAATCAGATTAGAATAGTGCCCAAGGTGTGTTTTTAATAAATAGGAGAAGAAAATCCTATCCCACCCTACCACCCTCCCCTCCGGTTACAGAGTATTTCTTTTAAGTTTGTCTTTCAAGACAGCTTTAAAATGATCTTTTGGCCTGTTGATCTCTTTCATCAAGTAGCAAGGAAACCACTCTGGTCCTTTCAATGCCATGGAGTCTCAGTGAATCTGGTTGAAAGTAAAGAATTTTTAATTTTGTTTTAAGTTAAACTGACATTGACATCCAATGGTTAAATCCAGCCACAATTCAAACAAAGCAGTTATATAATTTCTTAGCTCAACTCCACTGTGGGAATGATACGCTGTTGGTTGATACTATTAGCTGTGTGGTGCCCCTGGAAGTGTAAAACAGGTGTGTGGGAGAGGAGAAATGGCAAAAAGGGTCTAAAAGACATTAATCTGAGAACTCTTGTCAGATTTCTCTCCATTGCCTTTCTTCTGTCTTAAAACTCATCTGCTGTGAACTGGCACATCCAGGATTATGGCCTTGGCCATATTTGGCATCTCCATGTCAATGGTATGTGCTTCAACAAGGCCAAATGTCACAGCCTGCACCTGGGTCACAACCCCATGCAATGCTACAGGGTTGGGGCAGAGTGGATGGAAAGCTGCCCAGTAGAGAAAGACCTGGGGGTTTTGATAGACAGCCAGCTGAAGATGAGCCGGGGTGTGGCCAGGTAGCCAAGGCAGCCAACAGCATCCTGGCCTGCATCAGGAGCAATGTGGCCAGCAGGGCTAGGGAAGTGATTGTCCCCCTGTACTCAGCCCTGGTGAGGTCACACCTTGAGTGCTGGGTTCAGTTTTGGGGCTCTCACTACACTGGGGTGTGGAAATTAAGAGGGTGTCTTGCAGCTGGAGGCCATTTCCTCTCATCCTGTCACTTGGTACTAAGAAGAGACCAACACCCACCTCTCTACAACTTCATTTCAGGGAGTTACAGAGTGAGGAGGTCTCCCTCATCCTCCTTTTCTCGAGACTGAACAACCCCAGTTCCTTCAGATGCTCCACACCAGACCTGTTCTCCAGACCCTTCACCAGTTTCATTGCCTTTCTCTGGACACTTCAGCACCTCAATGACCTTCTTGTAGTGAGGGAGCCAAAACTGAACCCAGTACTCAAGGTGTGACCTCACCAGTGCTGTGTACAAGGACACAATCACTTCCCAGGGCCTGCTGGCTGCACTGTTCCTGATCCAGGCCAGGATGCTGTTTGCCTTCTTGGCCACCTGCAGTAAATGATACAGGAATTACTAAGTAACTGCAAGACTAAGCAGGAATGTTTTGTTCAAGGAAAAAATATAACAAAACAAAATTCAAAAAAAGGGGGAAAAAAAGAGAGAGAGAGAAAGTAATAAAAGGGATAGTCAGGGCTGGCAAAACTGCAACATGGGAAGAATGTGAGACAGAATCAAAGAGCTTTGGGTTTATGAGCAGGCAAACGTGCTGTGACAGCTCATTGTGAAACAAACGCTTTTCTCCAGACGAAAATGCTGGTGTTTGTTTAAAACAAAAGCCCAGGCTGAAATGACTTTCTGTGGCTGCCTGCCTGGGTGTATGTGGTGTCCTCAGTAATCACTGTGCTGCCTCTTCACTCAGGAGCAGGCAAATCTAATGCCCTATAAATAAATAAATGTGTTTGTGCAGCATGTGGCACAGTGGGGACCTGGGGCTTCTGGGGACTACTGCAGCATAAATAATAACAGAAGGATGAGCACCTTGCACTGAGCAAGCCTGGTTTGTTTTAAGCTATGCCTTTTATGTGACTTAGGTGAATCATGGAATGGATTTAAGCTTGAGGAGGGTAGATTTAGAAGGAATATTAGAAAGAAATTCTTTATAGTGAAGGCGGTGAGATACTCATATAGGTTGCCCGGGGAGGTCACCTCCTTAGAGGTGTTCAAGGCCAGGTTGGAGGAGGCCATGAGCAATCTGGTCTTGTGGAAGGTGTCCCTGCCCATGGCAAGGGGTGGAACTAGATCATCTTTGAGGTCCCTCCAGCCCAAAGCATTCTATGATCATATTATTTTTTAAATACATAATTTGGAGTGCCTGTGATTTTGCCAGTTCCAACAGTGCACCTTTTTGTCCCTTTTCTCTGCAAAGGGCTGATTTATTTCAACTACTGAGTTACTCCCCAGATGATATGCAGTATTTCTAGGCATGGCTTCAAGTGAGCTCCATTGTAAAAGATACCCAGCCACTGATTCATGACCCGGAGCCATGGAATGTGCATCCCAGGCTCTAGTCATTGTGTCAAGAGATCAACTTGTGTGGCATTGTAGGAACTCAGTGGGAATTCTAAAGGGTAGAATGGGTATCAAGATCTATTTTGTGTGATTAAGCCTACAAATAATACCAGCTTGTTGGTTTAGAAACCAAAGCTCAAGAAAAAAAATGAGGTTGGAATCTGTGCTTCTTTGTAACTGAAAGTGTTTGTGGGGATTGTCTGGTTTTTATTACGTTGAGAAGATAAAATGTTTAAATTTTTTAAATTATTTTTTTCTTGGACATCACCAATGTATTTTGTTCTGGGTTTTCCATTTCCACTGATCTCATGGGGATTGATCTTACTTTACATAGGTTAAACCATTTTATAATGGTTTCTCTGTCACTTATTTATTTATTTATTTATTGGTAGTTTTGGCTGGAAGAAGAAATTCTGGAGTATTCATTTTGAAAGATGTTTTCATCTTTCCCCCCACTTCACACTTGGGAAATGTCCAAATATCTGTATTTTTCTGGGAAGCAGAAGTGTGCCCTTTCTGACCTGTCAAGTCTCAGGCCCATTATGCATTATGTCCAAAGAAGGGCAACAAGGCTGACGAGAGGCCTCGAGCACAAGCCCTATGAGGAGACACTAAGGGAGCTGGGGTTGTTTAGCCTGGAGAAGAGGAGGCTCAGGGGAGACCTCATTGCTCTCTACAACTACCTGAAGGGAGGTTGTAGCCAGATGGGGGTTGGTCTCTTCTCCCAGGCAATCAGCACCAGAATAAGAGTGCAGTCTCAAACTGCACCTGGGGAAGTTTAGGCTTGAGGTGAGGAGAAAGTTCTTCACAGAGAGAGTTGTTAGCCATTGGAATGGGCTGCCCAGGGAGGTGGTGGAGTCACTGTCCCTGGGGGTGTTCAAGAGGGGATTAGATGTGACACTTGGTGCCATGGTTTAGTAGTCATGAGGTGTTGGGTGACAGTTTGGACTTGATGATCTTTGAGGTCTTTCCCAACCTTATTGATTCTATGATTCTATGATTTTGAAGTTCAGTTCAGGTGACGTGGGGGTTTATGCATGTGCTTAATAACTTTGTTACAGAACTGTAAGGAGAAGAAAATGGAATCATGCTGTGTCAAAAATATTACCATGGCCCTTTCTCAAGCCCATATTATTTTTGTTACAGCTATAATTTAGAAAGTTATTGCAAATGCCCATTAATTACTTTCCTGGCACCAAGACCAGCCCCATACAGACTGGCAGTTCCTCAACTGTTATTTTGTGCAATACATGTATACATGCACTTGCATTTATATATAAAAATATGTACATATCTGTGAATGCATTTAATGTGTAAATTAGAAGGTATTTTCATGCACAGACTTCCAATAGTTAGAACAAAAGTGTTCATAAGAGGATAATTATAAAGGATTATAATAGCATCTTTTTACAGTAATAGGGAATTCATCTCTAGCCTACAAAGTGCCCATTTCTTGCAGGCTTCAGATCCACTGAATGACTGTATAGATTTGCATTCAAATTAAAGTCAATAGTATGACAATACCTGCACAATGCTTGGCTTATAAACTGGTGGGTTTAATCCTTTGAAAAGCTCTAACACAGGTACAATAAAAATCCATGCCTGTGTTTCAGCATTCCAAAGAATGGAGACCTGTCACGTGGAAATGTGTGATGCCTAAAAAACTGCAGGCTGATTTAATTGATTAGATTTCCCACTGGAATTGTTGCCCTGAAAATAAAATCTGAGTTCAAAAAACCAAACCAAACCAAACCAACAATGTATTATATTCACCAAAATTCTTTTAAATTAAAATAATTCTTTGTAGTGTGGGCAAAGCTTAAGGTTTGTTTCATAAAACATTCCTTGTCTGTGAACAAGAAAAAAATAAATGTTATGATATAATAAGTTTTGGATAACTAGATTTAGCCCATTTTTTGGAGGTCATTCAGCAAGAGAATGAATTTGTCATTACTTTGGCAAAAAAAGAAAACTGTCCTGTTTACAGCTGTGTCTCCTGAATTAGATATTTTCACATTGTTTGGGATTGCTTCGTTCATTTATAAGGCTCCAAACTCGAATCTGACAACAGAGTTTTCATGTGTTTCTTTGAAGATGGCCAAACTGCAGGAGGTATCTCATAAAACATTGCCTCTCAGAGACACGTTAAAGGCACAGGGAGAAATTTGTGTGATAACTGCAATCAAAATTTTCACGTCTACCAAGTCATAGAATCATTAGGGTTGGAAAAGACCTTTAGGATTATCAAAGTCCAACAGTCAACACAATACCACCATGGCCATTAAACCATGTCACAAAGTGCCATGTCTACATGGTTTTTGATCACCTTCAGGGATGGTGACTCCACCACTTCCCTGAGCAGCCTGTTCCAATGCCTGACCACTCTTTCAGTAAAGACATTTTTCCTGATATCCAACCTAAACCTCCCCTGGTGCAGCTTCAGGCCATTCCTCTCATTCTAAAGACTGCTGACAGATGATCCTGACAAAGTGCTATAGACCTAAGCCTGTGAAGAAAGATCTCCTGATAGGTGGCCTTCTGGCCTTGTGCAGTGATGTATCCGAATTACTAAAACAAGGCACTACCTTAAGTACATCTCTGCCTCACAGCTCCAGATACATTAGGTCACCATGGGGAGCTCTGTAAAACACTGAAAGCATTTTTAAGCGTTTGTTGCGAGAACAATGTTGCTTCAATTTGAAGCCATGAAGTAGAAATAATGACTGCGTCAAAATGAATGCCTCTGTTGCTTAATAGGGGACATAATTTAGAGAATCTTTGCTGTCATGCTCTACTTAATTAAAAAAAAAAAATAAAAGAAAGAAAAGAAAGTGAGGCTTTTCTTTTGGTCAGCACTGTTGAGCCAGTGAATAACAGCATCAAGGTCATACATGTTCATTGAAGGTAATGGGGGCTCCTCAAGTGTTCAAAGTCATGTTAACGATACACACCAAAACAAAACAAACCCAAAACAAAACAAAACAAACCTGAAACAAACCAAGCCAGACAACCAACAACAAAACCACACACCACAAAAAAATAATTAAAAAAAAAGAAATAAAAGGAAAAACCACTCCCACACAACTTCAGGGTAACTGCAGATGGCAATAATGTGAATGAAACTTCTGCATGAATTCGAGGGGGCATGTCAGGTGGCCTAAATCTCCCCACCAATCCCTCAGGTGGCTATTGCAGACTCATAGCACAACACACACCCCCCATTCTTCTCCTTGTTCATGCTCTCTTTTGAATAGTTTACATTCTGACATTCATTGCTTGGAATTTTGTTTAGGGAAAGATGCAAGTTTTTGGATTTAAATATGAGCATTTGGTATCCCTGATGTTGAACATCTTGGCACTGTAGCACTTGAACCTGAGATCTTGAGTGCTGACGCTGGTAAATATGTCAAAGCTCCTCAGAGCTGACAGTGGGAAGTTACTTCTAAACAACCCGCATCCGATGATCTGGATGAGGGGATTGAGTCCATCATCAGTAAGTTTACAGATGACTCCAAGCTGGGGGCAGGTGTTGATCTGTTAGAGGGTAGGAGAGCTCTGCAGAGGGACCTTGACAGGCTGGACAAATGGGCAGAGTCCAACGACATGAGATTTAACACATCTAAGTGCCAGGTTCTACACATTGGCCACAACCCCATGCAGCGCTACAGGCTGGGGTCAGAGTGGTTGGAGAGCAGCCAGGCAGAAAGGCACCTGGGGGTACTGGTTGATAGTAGGCTGAACATGAGCCTGCAGTGTGCACAGGTGGCCAAGAAGGCCAATGGCATCCTGGCCTGTGTCAGGAACAGTGTGGCCAGCAGGAGCCAGGAAGTCATTGTGCCCCTGTACTCAGCACTGGTTAGGCCACACCTTGAGTCCTGTGTCCAGTTCTGGGCCCTTCAGTTTAGGAAAGGTGTTGACTTGCTGGAAGGTGTCCAGAGAAGGGCAACAAAGCTGGGGAGGGGTTTGGAGCACAAGCCCTATGAGGAGAGACTGAAGGAGATGGGCTTGCTTAGCCTGGAGAAGAGGAGACTCAGGGAGACCTTATTGCTCTCTACAACTACCTGAAGGGAAATTGTAGCCAGGTGGGGGTTGGTCTCTTCTCCCATGCGGCCAGCATCAGAACAAGAGGACACAGTCTCAAGCTGCACCAGGGGAGGCTGGATATTAGGAAGAAATTCTTCATAGA
This sequence comes from Picus viridis, assembly GCA_033816785.1. Classification (NCBI taxonomy): domain Eukaryota; kingdom Metazoa; phylum Chordata; class Aves; order Piciformes; family Picidae; genus Picus; species Picus viridis. The sequence goes on from CM066574.1 coordinate 25,222,410, forward strand.
AAGAGTGATTGGCCATTGGAACGGGCTGCCCAGGGAGGTGGTGGAGTCACCATCACTGGAGGTGTTTAAGAAGAGACTGGATGAGACACTTGGTGCCATGGACTCAATGATCTCAAAGGTCTTTTCCAACCTGATTAATTCTATTCTGTTGTATTCTAACACTAATTGGCCTGAAAATGAGGAAGGTTACTTTTAAATGACACTAGCTGGCCCCAGAATTAGCTTTTTGGTTGCACCATTAACTGATTTGATCAGGTTTCCAGTCCTAGAAGAAACAGAGATGTTGATACCAAGAGTGCCACACACCAGGCAGAGGCTTGCAGAATAATTTCTTATTTTAATTCAGCTTGTTTGGATTCTGATGAGAACCCAACTTTTATTTAATTTTCTTCAATTAAGCTGGAAGCTTTCCTGGCTTATTCAAAAAACAGTATTCAAAACCACTCATTTCTCAGGGTGCTTGCAAGCAGCTTCCAGAGCCCCCTCTCCTAAGGCAGAGCTGTTGTGCACTTGAGCCTTGGAGCCAAGAGCACTCAGGTTTTAGCAGCTCTCCCAGCAGGATGGTAACCCTCAGGCATGTCTGCTCTGGGGCTGGGAATGTGGCTGTGGAGCAAACACAGGTGTGATCTGCTTTGAGGCCAAGGACTTCCAGGGTCTGAGGACTGTTGGCCTCAGGCAAACTCTCTATGGACTCTTGTTCATCCCAAAGTCTTGGATTCTGTTAAAGTTCAGTGAAAACAAAGTGCTGGTTTAAAAGCAGTGGTATTTTCAAGGAAGTTTTGTTTCCTTGTAAGATTTCCAACCTGCACCACCAAAAAGCCCGTTTGTGCCCTGATTTATTACAAATTCTTGGAACACACATCAAAGGTCTTCATGGATGGAGCTACCATTTACTGTGAGGAGAATCTGTGTTGTATAACTGATTATATAACTAAATGTAATTATTTCTTCTAAAGTATACACAACAAAATCTCTACTTTTTTCCTTTTTTTCTTTTTTTCTGCCTATTGGTAGGTCTTAGTTATTAGAGTTTATATACAAGTTTTCATCCATGCCAAGCATGGTGCGGCCAGGCTAGGTGTTTTCAGACCCTACCCCTACTTGAGGAATACATAATAGCACAATTACACATCTGTGTTCAGCACAGCAAAAATCAGGCAACAAGAGCATGGGAAAACTTGATTTTTCCCCTCTCTGATGTTACTCTACATGAATCCAAGCATATAGTGATTCTTCTATGTTATGTTATTCTTCTATGTCTTCAGCTGGGGGAAACTAGAAGAAGCAGTATGCAGTAGCATTAAAGTCAAGACGGGAAAACTTACTTCCCACCACACTACCCAGCCCCCTCCCCTATATGGAAAGGTTAGATGCACAGTATGGAATTTTTGTGGTTCTGCTTTGAAAAATGAGTTAGTAATGATAACTCCATCTTATAGGATCATAGAATTGTTTCAGCTAGAAAAGACCTCTAAGATCATCCAGTCCAACTGTCAACCTAAGGCCACCATGGCAGTTAAACCATGTCCTGAAAGTGCCACCAACATCAACAGATCTGCCTTATGGCCTTTAAAATCTGTGCTTGGATTGCTCTGATGCTGAATATGTATTTACCTTTAACTGGCTTATCAGGAAGTGGCAAGAGGTCTAGGCACCACCCAGGAAAGGGATGATGCTCCAGATGCAGGACATCATTCTCACAAGCACCAGCTTGGGGAGACATGAGCAGTCTGTTCAGTGCTCTTCCGTCAACATGCCAATTGGTTGGAGATACTACCATGTTCATACTGGCACAGGAGAGGTAGCTCACCCTGCTGTGGTGAGGATTGGGCTTTCAGGATCATGAGCAAGTGTGCTGGTTTATTGCTTTTAAGGAATAATTTGACTTAGCTTTCCAACATGAGCCTGCACTGTTGAAGAGCAGCTTTGGAAAGCAGGAGGTAGCTGGCTGCATATTATTTCACTGTCCTGAAAGAAAGATCTAACTAGATGTGGCACTTCATGATACAGTTTAGTGGTCATGGTAGCTGGGTTAGAGCTGGACTCAATGATCTTTAAGGTCTTTTCCAACATTAATGATTCTATGTTTGGGGAGATCTCAGCTTCCACACACCTAGCAGGGAAGCATTTAGCTTCTTTAAATGACAACCTTTGAATTAGTCTTTGCAAACTTAGCCCAAAGTTTGTTTGAAGCCAACTGGTATGTCACGCAAAACAAGTATACTGGAATGCAACTGGGCGGGCGGAAGAAGGGGAGGCATGCTCATATTTGGAAGGCTGCAAAAACCAGACAGAGAGCAGACACACTTAGAGAGAATTCATTATAAAGCTGGTGAACGCAGAGGGAATGATACCACATTGCTCATACAGTCACTCAGAGCCTTCCTGAATATTCATTATCCACTCCAGTGACTCAGAAGGCAGGAAGATGCAGTCTCCAACAGAGGCAATGCCCCACAGTGAATGTGAACTTCTGATTGTTTCCAGGTTACTTATCAGTGTAGCCCTTCTCCCCTCATTCTCAGACACACCACACTAAGATTCTCCCTTTCATGCCCTATTACAAGTGAAAAACAATGTCTAACATAAATATGAATTTCATCTAAAGCATAGTAACATGAAGGCTTAAGAGTAACAAGGTACTTTTTCAGTGAATGCAGATATTAAAGACAAAACTCAAATCCTAATCCAGGCTCCATGCAGATGCAAAGGTGTTCAGACCACCCAAATTTAGCCACCCAACTTGGCTGGTTAAGCTAGCCAGCTAGGCTCTCCAGGTTCCCTCTGGATTAATGTTAAAACAGAGGGGAAGAGAGACTTGCTTCCAGGAGCAATTCCTTAAGCCTGTGCCGGGCTCCTGTCCTGAACTTCCTCCAGGTTAGCTTCTCTGTTAAGGGAGTTTAAGGAGGCAAGCCAGGTAACTTAACCAGCTACGCTGGGTGCCTAAATTCAGTGCTCTGAAAATACCTTTTGTTGTGCCGTAGGAAGCAGCGTCATATAAGTGATATCCCGTGGAGCCACAAAATAAGTCCATTTTCCCATTTTGCTCTAGTTTGTGTGTGCACTCCCCATCTCTCCAGAACTTTGTCCTTCTTCCCTTCCACCTTGAGAGACTCACAAGTCATCTGCTGAGAAGCCTGGAGATAGGGATCACACACAGTGAGTGTGTCATCTACCAGTAGAGGATGTTAGCCTTTATTCTGCTCTTTGTCTTTCTACAGAAGGTTATTGTGATATCTCAGAATAAAAGTATTTACAGCTGTAGTTGTCTGGTCTCACAGAGCTGTTTGGAGATCTCCCAGTCAGACAGGGGCCTGCTGGAAGATAGTGGCTTGGTAGGACTGAAACGCTCTGTTGGAACAGGTCAGTTTTGTTGGCGTTTTTAAAGGAAACCAGGCAAAGTGACAAGCTGGCTGGCTGGCTGGCGGGTCAGCCAGCAGGCAGGCAGGTCCTGAAAGAATTCGTGTTGCCAGAAACGTCGCCGTGACACTGAACATAAAGAGTCAGCAACTCCTTGGGATTTATCACAGAGAGGAACTCTGGTCAGTTCTAAGCTATCTGAAGTTGGTTTGTTTGTGGTTTGTTGGTTTTTTTGTTGGGGTTGTTGTTGTTGTTATTGTTGGGGGTTTTTTTTCCTCCCCCTTCCCTCTTCCTAGGGAACGCCAGTTCATCTGAGGATCCATTGTTACAGTTTGTTTTGTTTTCCCTCCCCCTTGTTCTAGTGCCTCAATTATTTCCGATCTGCCTCTTTATTGTTTGGAATAGAACAGGCTTTCCTGCTCTTTCACCCCATACTTCCTTCCAGAAGGTCTGTCTTTCTGGCACTTGGAGAATGTGATTTTTCAGCTCCAGCCTTGCCAGCAGATGAGCTGCAGGCAGCTGCTGCTAGCTCCACTGCTTTCAGCCTTGCAGTGAGCTGAGGGCTCAGATGAGGGCTCCGTGAACTCAGGCACAGCAAGCAGGGAAGGAATCGAGCACAGACCTTGGATATCTTTTCATACCGCTAGAACAATTTTTAAAGGGATTTTATACAAGGCTGAATCAGGCCAGGGAAAGTAGGTAACAGGGACAGAGTGGTGGAACAAATGAAGTAGTTGACTCTGGAGACAGACAACTGAATCTCTCTACAGGCACACCCTGCTGAAAAGGGGTACTTTGTCATGTGGGCTAGGGTATCAAAATCAGCCTGATGTGGTAACAGCATCTCTGTCCTGTCTGCTGCTGGCTGTGGAGGTGTTATGCCTTGGCTATAGTAGTGTGATGGAGACGCAGGTCTCAAGCAGGGCTTTATCCTGGGCCAGTGTGACTGTTGGCAACCAAGGCAAGCCATTAGGTATTGAGTTACAGCTTCCCGTGTAGCCTGGGTGAGGGAAAGCTGGCCAGGATGCCTGTATTTTTATTGAAATCTCCACAAAATGTGTCACTTGGACATTATGAACTCTCCAGAGAGGAGCACAGGAGATGTGATGCCACACTGAGGCCAAAATATACAAAAGCCTGTATTAGATACCATTTGAGTGGAACATAATCAGTGCTCCTTATCTGAAGGAAGGCAAACTATTTACCTACCCCTCTGCCAGGGAGGCCACCTCTCTGGCTGCTGTAAAACATAAGGAGAACCACCTTTGTCAGGAGGATCCCAAGTGTGCTTGGGGGGGGGGGGGTCCAATGACAAACACCCTGTCCCTGTTCTGTGTCTCATCACAGAATCATAGAATGGTTTAGATTGGAAGGGGCCTCAAAGACCATCTAGTTCCAACCCCACCTGCCATCAACAGGGACACCTTCCACTAGACCAGTTTGCTCAAGGCCTCATCCGTCCTGGCCTTGAACACCTCCAGGGAGGGGTCATCCATGACCTTCCTGGGCAAACTGTTCCAATCCTGACCTTGCTCATCTCATAATGAAACACTGTAAATAGGTGCTGGGAAAGTGTTGGCAGCTGCATATCTGTGATGCCTCTTAGCTCAACATGCAGCTTTATTACTTGCCAGCCATTTTTATTTTTTTTGTGATTGTTTTCTCTCTGCCAAGAATTCAAGGCAAGGAAATTCATTTCAATCTGAATAAAGTGACAGGCTCCCCCAGTTTGGTGGAGATCTCATCAGTTCACCCAGGCAGGCAGTGGCAGAAAATAATACAGGGACAGGTGCCCATAATAAAGCAGCTTAGGTTTCTGCACCTTTGATGCATTTCTAATGATGATAGTGATATTACATAAGTGCAGAGAAGCTTTCCTGCAAAAGGCTCCTACACTTTGCAAACTATATAGAGCACATAACGTTACATCTGTGCAACACTGACATACCTGCATTTTTTTTATGGCACCTTTGATCTAGAAGCCTCACAAAACACCAGTGGATTCTTGTTTAAACAGGAGACCCTCTTTACAAAAAGGTTTATCTTGCATCAGTAGAGGATTTTTAATTAATTGCAATCACATGTTTTCAGAGTTGTGAAGCAAGCATATTCCAGCCTGCACCACAGCACACAACTTAAGCACACACTGGATTTGGCAACCGTGCACCACCCAGTTGCCTGCAACACAGTAGCTGAACATAAACCTGTGCTTAAAGCCTCCTCAGACTAACACTAGGAAGCTGCTTCTTGAAGATTCAAGCCATCAGTGAAAAGGGAGGAGAAACAGGGAGTCTGTTCATTGGCTCTCAATTTTAAACTGATTGGCTGCTGCTGTAATTAAAGAAAAATGCAACAGATCTTGGCAAGTAAACCTGAGTTTGCTGTGCTGGCTGCAAATACTGACACTGCCATCCTGAAAAGCAGTGTTTCAAATGCATTAAGGCTTTTTGTGTCACCCTGCTTGTGTGATGTGAAGTGGAGAGCATGCACGGAGCTAGGGTTGGCAGCAGATAGCTTGGTTTAAAACCTCTTCCCTTTCCAAATTAAAACTGATGTTGAACCCTGAAGGTAAATTGTCTTGGGTAGGAATGGATTAAGAGAAGTGAATTTTAGCAGCCTCGTTGTCCTCCACAGCTTTGTGTACGTTACAAACAGAAATGGTCAGGTCTGCTGAAGGAGCTGTATCATTCCTCCATGTCATCCCTTCAACAGGATGATGTGGTGCAAGAGTGCCTCTGCTCAGTGAAAATACAGCCTAATTTAGTATGCATGTGGTAAGAAAGGAGATGTCTTGAAGAAGACATGGAATGTCTTCTTGAATATCTTAAGGAATAGATACAACCTCACATCTGGATGTTTTCAGAAGATATCTTTAAAAAGACACCTCTTGTGTCTGCACCCCACACACATGGTGTGGTCACAGCTCATGCAGGAGCCATGTGAGGTGGCTCATGGTGATAGGGTGTTGCTGAGGGTACTTGTCCTCTCCCAATACCTGCACCAACACACTTAGTGCTGCCACTGATGAGCAGACACAATTTGTGCTGACAGACAGGTCTGCAAACTGTGCAGCTGAACCTGAATGGGGTGGTGGAGCCATTGAGGAGATGCCAGTGAAATTAATTTAACCACTGATCATTTGAGCAGATACATGTTTGCTTGCTTCTTGTAATAGGAGTCAGAGGATTTCATTCCCATTTTTGAAGGCCAAACCAGCCCCTAGACCATTTCAGCTCTGAGAGCAGGAGTGAGGTGTACATCACTGAACAAAATGCATACAAAGGATAGTGGTTCACATACAAAGGGTAGAGATCTTGATGTCCAGGTGGAGAGGGCTGCAAATCCTTCAGGGTCTGTACTGGGACCAGTGCTGTTCAATATCTCCATTTGGTGATATAGACAGTGAGACTGAGGTGACCCTTGGCAAGTTTGCAGATGATACCAGTGGTGCAGTTGATAAGACTCAAGGATGGTCCAGAGGGAGCTGGACAGGGTGGAGATGATGGCTGAAGAGAATTCCATGAGGTTCAATAAGGAAAAGTGCAAGGTCCTGCACCTAGGTCTGGGCAATCCTCGATATCAGTACAGGCTGGGGGATGACAAAACTGAGAGTGTCCTTGCAGAAAAGAACTTGGGAGTACTGGTGGATGAGAACCTGAACATGAGCCAGCAATGTGCACTTGCAGCCCAGAAGACCAATGGCATCCTGGACTGCATCAAAAGAATCATGGCCAGCAGGCTGAGAGAGGTGATTCTGCCACTCTACTGTGTGCTGGTGAGACCTCACCTGGAGTGCTGTGTTCAGCTATGGGGTCCCCAACACAAGAGAGACATGGACCTAGTGGAGCGGGTCCAGCGGAGAGCCACAAAGATGATCAGAGGGCTGGAGCACCTCTGCTATGAAGAGGTTTGGGCTGTTCAGCCTGGAGAACAGAAGGCTCCAGGGACACCTTATAGCTACATTTCAGTATCTGAAGGGGATCTGCTGGAAGGCTGGGGAAGGACTGTTTACAAGGGCCTGTAGTGATAGAATGAGGGGCACTGGTTTGAACCTAGAGCAGGATAGGTTTAAACCTATATATCCAACTTAATTTGGATATAAGGAAGAAGTTCTTTACAATGAGAGTGGTGAAATACTGGAACAGGGTGCCCAGGTATATGGTTGAGGCCCCATCCCTGGAGACAATTAAGATCAGACTTGATGTGGGCCTGAGCAACCTGATCTGGTTGGACATGTCCCTGCTCACTGCAGGGGGCATTGGATGGTATGACCTTTGAGGGTCCCTTCCAACCCAATGCAATCTCTGAATCTGTGAACTGAAACTGCAAAGAACTTTCAGTAAGCAGCACACAAACCCAGCCTGGATCTTGGCTGGAGCCTCAGCCTGATGCCTCCACTCCCACCAAAGCTGTTGTGATCCTGGAGGACACTCCTTGACAAGGAGCTCACGTTGCATGACATCCATTGTACGCTTGGAAGACCAATTCAGCCAGCTTCAGATAGCTTCTCCTAATGAGAAACTCCCCTCTTGGCAGCATCCTGCTGGTGGATTCCTATGTGGAACCATGTGTGTGACCAGCCTGTCCCCTCACTGGTTAGTCTTCAGGTATGCCTCCTTGGCCCCATGGTTTAACTTTTCTGAGTGTAGGCATGGATGTAACTCCACAGCTGGACATTTTTAAGAGGTTTGGATTTCTGGCAAGTGGTTTTATTTGGAGAGCAACACAAGAGTAACTGGAGTTTGGCTGGGGATAGACATGGTCTAAAGCAAGTAGGATTTTCTTGTAGCACAAAGCTACCCAGTGTAAATAGACCTTATAAGAACCCCAGGAGGAGCAGAAGCACTCTCTTCCTCTCTTCTTCACAAGACCGAGTGCAGGGTCCTGCATCTGGGTCGAGGCAATCCCAGGCACAAATACAGGCTGGGCAGTGACTGGCTGGAGAGCAGCCCTGAGGAGAGAGACTTGGGGGTGCTGGTGGATGAGAAGCTCAACATGAGCTCTCAATGTGCACTTGCAGCCCGGAAAGCAAATCAGATCCTGGGCTGCATCAGGAGAAGTGTGACCAGCAGGTCAAGGGAGGTGCTTCTCCCCCTCTACTCAGCTCTGGTGAGACCCCACCTGGAGTACTGCCTCCAGTTCTGGAGCCCCTATTACAGGAGGGATGTGGACGTGCTGGAGCGTGTCCAGAGAAGGGCCACGAGGATGATCAGAGGGCTGGAGCATCTCTCCTATGAGGACAGACTGAAGGAGTTGGGGCTGTTCAGTCTGGAGAAGAGAAGGCTCCGAGGTGACCTGATTGTGGCCTTCCAGTATCTGAAGGGGGCCTACAGGAAGGCTGGGGAGGGACTTCTCAGGATCTTAGGTAGTGATAGGACTAGGGGGAATGGAATGAAGCTGGAAATGGGGAGATTCAGGCTAGATGTGAGGAAGAAGTTCTTCACCATGAGAGTGGTGAAGCCCTGGAATGGGTTATCCAGGGAGGTGGTTGAGGCCCGGTCCCTGGAGGTGTTTAAGACCAGGCTGGACGAGGCTCTGGCCAGCCTGATCTAGTGTAGGGTGTCCCTGCCCATGGCAGGGGGTTGGAACTAGATGATCCTTGTGGTCCCTTCCAACCCTGACTGATTCTATGATTCTATGATTCCTAAAGGCTTCTTCAGCCCTGGACTTGTCATTAAACAACGGGGCGCTGACCAGCTTGTGTCACCCACAGGCGGATAATTCAGACGCACCCAAACACTCGAACACACAGATGTAGGAGGCTAAATTTGGAATAGCCTGAGTACAGTTTCTTTAGAGTGCTTCACCAGCACACGTCAAACAAACACTGTTGCCAGGATGTGAGTCAAGCATCATTTTTAGCAGGCAAGCTGGACTGATCAAATGTCTGAAAAAAAAAATCAAACTGGCATCAATTATTTTATGAAGCTGCATAAGATTAAAACATTGAGGCAAATAATTGTCCAATGGTTAGATCACAAGCAGGATTGCCTTGGTTCTCGGTGAGCTTCCAACTTTTGTGGCCAAATACGTGCACTCATGGAATGGTTTGGGTTGGAAAAGACCTTTAAGATCATCGAGTCCAACCATTATCTAACTACCAAGTCTGATACTAAACCCTGTCCTTTAGGCCCAAGTGATAAAATCAAAGCATTGGTTTTAAATAAATGTTTCTAGAAAAAGAAAAAAGGAGGGGAAAATATTAAAATAATCACAAATCCTGTACTTGAACTGAGAACAGAAGGGCAATGAGGCTGGTGAGAGGCCTCAAGCACAAGCCCTATGAGGAGAGGCTGAGGGAGCTGGGATTGTTTAGCCTTGAGAAGAGGAGGCTCAGGGGAGGTCTTATTGCTGTCTACAACTACCTGAAGGGAGGTTGTAGCCAGGTTGGGGTTGGTCTCTTCTCCAAGACAGCCAGTACCAGAACAAGAGGACACAGTCTCAAGCTGTGCCAGGGGAAGTTTAGGCTCGAGGTGAGAAGAAAGTTCTTCACAGAGAGAGTTGTTACCCATTGGATTGGGCTGCCCAGGGATGTGGTGGAGTCACCATCCCTGGAGGTGTTCAAGAGGGGATTGGACGTGGCACTTGGTGCCATGGTCTATTAGGCCTGAGGTGTTGGGTGACAGGTTGGACTTGATGATCTTTGAGGTCTTTTCTAACCTTGTTGATTCTATGATTCCATGAACATCATGTAGCATCTTTGGCATACTTGTACAAAGTGTTAAATGATTTGTGAGAGCCCTTCAGGCCTTGTTCGTGACAGAAGAATGAGGCATCGAAATACCATTGGAAAATGGAGCTTGTGGCAGATGTGCTCTATCTTGTCGGTAATGTGGCCATGGTAACATGGAACCAACCCTTCTTCACCTTTTTGGGTAAGGGCCACTTCACCTGTTTTCAGAGACACAAAAAAAAATCAAGCCAGGTAAGTCCAAAAGGCTGTAAGATTCACTAAAGATGTTTAAAGTTAACCCTCATATGCCAATAAATATACCTAGAGAAACTGGCTGAGAGAATTGGGGCTGTTCAGCATTGAAAAGAGAAGGCTCTGTGGAGGCCTTATAGCAGCATTTCAGTATCTGAATGGGACCTACAGGAAGGCCGGGTAAGGACTATGTAGAAGGGCTAGGTAGTGATGGGATGAGTGACAATGGTTTTGAACTGGAGGAAGGTAGATTTCAGTTGGACATAAGGACGAAGTTCTTTACAATGAGAGTGGTAAAATACTGGAACAGCCTACCTAGGGATGTGGTTGAGACCCCTGTCCCTGGGGACATTCAAAAGACCCTGGGCAGGCTGATCTAGTTAGAGGTATCACTTCTCACTGCAGGGGGGATGGACAAGATGACCTTTGAGGGTCCCTTCCAACTCGATGCATTCTATGATTCTGTGATATGATAGTCAAGAAACTTAAGCTTTGCAGGTGTTATCTAGGCTAACTCTGATGTTCCTGACTAGCTGCAGAAATGCATGTGTGGCAATATATAGGAAGTGTTCCTTGATTGATCATAGACCTACTACTGAATTTGATTTAGTATTAATCTAAATCTAACTAAATTACTTTGAAAACAAAATATAAATTAAAAACTAAAGGATGCATCTCTTTGGAGAATTCATTTCTCCAGGATGTAGTTGAAATTTCTTGTTCTAACAGCTTATATATTCCACTGCTGAGCCAAGGCAAACTCACAGAATTAAATCAGACTATTTTTAACTTCAAAGGAATGAGGAGTGTAGAAAGTTGGCTCTTCTTGGGGCTGGTTCTAGCACAAAACATTATGGCATCATGCTGATTTCATGAGTATCGTTGTATTAAATTGTGAGCATCGCATCTTTGCTGCCAGCAAAATATCCCAAAACATCTGAAAACTTGTTCTGGAGAGAATTCTTCAGAAATTGATGGCTTCTATGAATACCCCAAAATCACAATTTTTCCTCTTCTCTTTCAAGAGTATTTACAGTTCTTTGGAGGAAGTAGCAGGATGAGGGGGGAAAAGTGACGTTTTTTTCCTATGATGGCCCAAACCCCTGTGTTCAGCTAGGGGAACTGTAATACAGCTCATTATATTAACTAGACTTGGATCAACATATCCACTAGAGAATTTCAAAGCCTGCCTGGACATTGCCATCCTGTGTGACCTGCCCTGGGTGATGCTGCTTTGGTAGCGGGGTTGGACTCAATGAACCCCAGAGGTCTCTTCCAACCCTTACATTCTACGATTCTACAATCTGCAAGTGCAGAAATCATTCTGGAGAGCTAAGAGTACCTGAAAAGTCACGTGAGGGTTCAAACAGCATGGTCCACATGGCAAAGGCACAGGGTAATCCTGCTCATGCAGAAGGTCCTTCCTCATTTTCTGCACGGAAAACAGCACTTGCTAACAGGGCTCCAGCGCCCACAGACTGCTAAGTGCCTTCTCTAGCATTCATGCAGCAGCATGATCTCCTGTTGAACTGTTATGCCATCTGGAGAACTTCTGGTATTTGTGTGGCGTCCCTTCCCTGGGACCTCCCTTGCTTTGCTCTTGGGACTCAGGAAGATTCTGTTGCTGTTTATTGGCTTTGCATTTAACATTAACCAAGGATGACCTCTGTCACGTTCTTTATATCTTTCGTTTCTCACTTTGCAGCATGTGCAAAATGTGCTTTTTCTTGCCTCCTGCTTTCTAGGGCAATATAGAATATTTCCCCAAGAGCTATGCAGGCCTGAGCCACCTGCCAGATTCCCATGTATGATAACATTTTCAGCCAGCTGCTGTGGTAGCTGTTCATGCCAAGGGCAAGAATTCCCCTGCTCCGCTTTTAGCTTTCGTGCTGTTCAAAGCCTGCTTTCAGCTGGGGCTGAGCTGTGAGTGCAAGACCTGAGTCAGCCAGTGTTTAAATTACAGGTCAGACTTCTCAGAGACCATAACCAGTTGGTGGAGCCCAGGTATCATGTCCTGTTTGGGGTGTCACCACAAGACCCCCCTCGAGTTGTTTACTGGGGCAAAATAGCACACACGTAGTCACCGTGATCCCAGAGGAGATTTTTGGCAGCAAATGCTGACATGGCTGATTGCTTCAAGCTGGTGTACTACCTCTGGCTGGGTCACTCTTAACCCCAGCCCTGCCAGGGATGTGCCACTGAAATGGGCAAGCTGAAGGTTTTTCCTCTTTTTAAGAGCTAATGCTGAGCTTTCTCACACTTTTTATTTGCTTTCCCCCCGCCCTCCCCCCGCCTTTACAATTGGATATCAAATAGGATTCAATTAACATTCTTTCCTGATGCTTGGCATTTCTAAACAGTTTGCAGTTTACTGGTGGACACATCACTTCCTTGTCAGAGTATTCAGAGATATTTGGGAGTGTTCAGAAAACAGTAGCCCACTTCCAAGTGGCCATTTGTTTTGGGTGCCCAGTTGGAAACATATGCAGGGCATGAGGTTTTGATTCTTTGGAAATTCCTGACATTCCCCTCTGGAAGTCAGATGTCTCAGATGGGACACCCAAGATCATTGGCTGCTTTTCTGAACAAGAGTCAGACCACAGAGCCCCAGAAATGAACTTAATCACACTCATGTCCACAACACAGGAGAAAAACCACCACTATCTAAAGAGCTTGTTTCTGCAGACTGCTGAAGAAGGAAGATTGTCATTGGTGACTCTGTAGGCACTGTCAGAAAGAAATCATAAACATACACAGAGAGAAACTTCCTTCTCAAAACTAGTTTGGATGTGAGCAAAGTCATCTTTTGTGCTGAGCTAACACAGTTCAGTGATTATTTCTATTTGGGTTCTACTCTCAGAAGTAGATCCCTGCTCAGGAGGTGAAAAGCCGTATCTTTAACTACAGGAGAACCCAAAGAAAAGGTTGTGCTCAACCCCTGAAAAGGTCCAAGTGGGGAAGAGGACATCTGGGAATAAGCAACTTAATGCCACTTGTAGCTGATAGCTGCAGAGGCTCTGGTGTTGTAGAGCTGGGTTCCTATCAACACAGCTGGGTGCTGTGGAGAAGAGATGATGGACAGATAATGCACTCTGCCAGAATTTTACATACTATTCCTTTACCATCTTTGAATTTTGCACAGTGCAAAAGGTCTGAATGAAGCCTGTGTGGAATTCCTGTACATGAAGCTGTGAGGAAAAAATGTCACACCTTGTACTTCCTGAAAAGAAATATTTCTGACTCTATAATTGGAAGATTCCTGGTCCTTGGTGCCATATGTTGAAATATTCATGGTAGCTCCTGAAGAACCATAATAAATTGATAATAAACTACAATTGCCTTAGCCTTAGCTTTTAAGGAGAAGCTTATGCTGCTCTTCTATTGACCTGAAAGCAGATAGAGATAGCACCCTTAGCTTCACTTGTTTTCTAGGCTCTATATAACAAGGACCTGAGTGACCAATGCCCATCAGAGCAGCCCTATCTGCTCCAGAGGGACAATGGGAGCTGTGGGGCAAAGTTGATCCAAAGGCACGTCCTGCTGTTCATTTACCTATTGATGTTTTCAATGCCTGAGTGGCCAAGTCTCATGTAGCATAGTGCTGCACAACTGCTGCATGTTGATGGTCTTCTCAGGTAGGATAGATTGGGCTTTTTGCAGGACATGAACATTTTAAACCTGTTTGGACTGTGGTGAGCAACAGATTATGGTGGTGTGTGTGGTCATGGCAAAACTTCACAAGAGGAAAGGATGCCTCTGAAGTGAAATGGTTAACAGCTTGTTCCTTTCCAAATTGATTGTTGGCATGGACAACTTCATCCATGCTGTTTTGAATTATTTTGGTGGCTTATCAGCTCAGAAGCTGACTTTGGGTGTTCTGCTGCTGGGCGGAGGAAATTTGGGGGGCATATGGCTATGACAGCAGGACAGGGACCCTGTGAGATTCTTGCATTCTTGTTCTTTTCAGGCCTTTCCATCTTAGTAGAACTTTCTCCAGGTTCTCCAGATTGAGCTCTTTTTTCACAGTGACAGTGTTGAGACACTGGAACAGGTCACCCAGGGAGGTCATGTATGCCCCCTTGTTGGAGGTGTTCAAGGCCAGGCTGGATGATGCCTTGAGCAAGCAGATCTAGTGGAAGGTGTCCCTGCCCATTGCAGGGGAGTTAGAACTAAATGATCTTTGAGGTTCATTCCAACCCAATCCATTCTATGATTCTATGATCTTCAGTAGCTGTGGATACATCCTTTCTCAGGAAGCAGGACTAAGGAAGCTTGATCACTTGAACTGCAAACACAAATGGTGTCATCTTTTTCCTTGTGGGTATGTTAATCCAAACAACCTATTAAAGAGCTGAGCCAGTTCTCACATATTTAATCACTGTCTTATTTGGGATTTGTTTGGGTTTTTTTTTTTTTGTTCTGCAAGTCTGAACAACTAGTCCTGCTCATTCTCACCTTTTTCCTGTTGATGCTGGTCCTGGCTTTTTCCTGTGAAAGCACCATTCCCTTGTGAAGTAAGTGGTGCTTTCAAGGGAACTCTTCAGCAGAAGCACAAGGGCAGAAAGGGTACGATCATTTGTCTTCATATGCAAAAAGACAATTTCCACTGGCAGTGCTGAAGAAACTCTTCATTTCTCACTTCTTCCATCTGATGTTCCCTGGTGTCTTTCCTTTCATACCTCCCCAAACCACCTGTGATTTATTAAATAATTGGCAAAGCTTCTTATGCTTCTTGTACAGCCAAAAAAGCATTGCATGTCCTAACCATACTTTAGGTTATTATTTATACTACATAAGAGCAGAAAACCTTTGGAAGTGGGTAAATTTTTCTTCAGTTTTCCATGTAAAGAAAAAAATCTTGCCTTTGAGGGTGGCAGAGCAATGGAACAGGCTGCCCAGAGAGATTGTGGAGTCTCCATCTTTGGAGGCATTCAAAACCTTCCTGGATCTATTCCTGGGTGACGTAATGGAGGTGATCCTGCTCTAGCAGGAGGGTTGGACTAAATAATCTTGAGAGGTCCCTTCCAACCCCTGCCATTCTGTGATTCTGCAAGTTCTACAGGCTTTGGATCAAATCCAGAAGTCATCTCTCTGGCTAACAGTCATAACAAACTCCAGGCAAACCAGGCTGGCTTCTCTGTGTAAATGTGTGCAGTCTCAGAGTGTATCTCAAAGGTAACACCTACTTTCCTTTTGGAAACCTCTAAACAGAGCATGGAGTGGTGCACAAATATGCATAACCACATTTTTAACAGCATAAAGTAGATTCTGGGTTCTATGGCATTCTCACTCCCCTTGAGTAGGATTTCACTCCATCAATAGCCATGTTAGTTTTGGTAGATCTTTTTGGATGAGAACCTGAGTAAAGCTGAAACACTGATTTTTCATCTGTGTCTTTCAAGGTATATGGCAGAACCCAAACCTCAGGGATCAAATTTTTAGCACAGGATTATTTAAACTGGAACAGACCTCTGGAGGTCATCTAGTCAAAACCAACCAAACAAACAAAAAGCCAACTGGCTGGCGTTTTGTTGTTCAATTTCAATTTTGACTTCATGTTATTTTCCCAGTTCCTGGACAAACTCAAGTATCCCATTATTGGGATACACCATGTAAACTATTAAGCTCAGAGGTGACCTCATTGTGGCCTTCCAGTATCTGAAGGGGGCCTACAGGAAGGCTGGGGAGGGACTTCTCAGGACATCAGGTAGTGAGAGGACTAGGGGGAATGGAATGAAGCTGGAGGTGGGGAGATTCAGGCTAGATGTGAGGAGGAAGTTCTTCACCATGAGAGTGGTGAAGCCCTGGAATGGGTTATCCAGGGAGGTGGTTGAGGACCCGTCCCTGGAAGTGGCTCTGGCCAGCGTGATCTAGTGTGGGGTGTCCCTGCCCGTGGCAGGGGGGTTGGAACTAGATGATCCTTGTGGTCCCTTCCAACCCTGATTGATACTATGATAAATGCAGACTAATGAATCAGAGCTTATTACTACCTGTTTGATGACACTTCACAGAGCCCACTCACAAGACACCTTGGGTTCTGGACGCAACAAAACCAACAACAGCAATTTCTATCTTGATGAACTGCATCAAAACATACCTGAGTGGATTGACCTGGAATTCCCCTCCACCAGGAGAGTAAGTTGAGAGTTGGGATCCTCTAAGAAATTCCAGGTAAAATGGTAATAATACAACTGCAAAAATGGGTAGCAGTTCTGTGTGTCCCACGTGTGATGACAACAGAGAAAGCTCATCTCATTTGGAAACAAAGAGGCTTTTCAGTTGGTATTCTCCAAGTTTTAGTAAGAGTGAGCAGAGCCTTGCACTGTACCACTTAACATGTATAATTAGAAGGCTGTTCTTGGTTATGCTGGCACAACCCAGGGCTGTCAGTGGAGCTACACTGGTATACCTGAAAGATGCTTGATTCCCTGTCTTAGCAGACCTACTTAAAATCACTAAGCTCTTCAAATGACAGCCTCACCTCTCAGACTTCTGTTTTGAGTGCTAAGTTTTATTTGCCCACTGCCAGGGTTTACTCCTCTGCACTCCAAACATTCCTGGGCAGGAAGCTTCATGTCTGCCCAGCCTGTGGTTTTTCTGATATGCATAAGAAGTACTTGAGCGACTAACTGGTTTGATAGACAAGAAGTGTCAAAGTGAGACCATATGGCCTGCTTGGTCTCTGCCTATGTCTGCAGATGCAAGCTAAAATATGCTGGAATTTTTCTCCCTTTGGAGTTTCTTTCAGGGATCCCATTACAGGGTGTGCTTTTGCAGAGTATAATAAAGGAGAGGCAGTTAAAATAAATCCTTGGGGTTTCAAGTTGGCAGCTAGAGCATGTCTATACAAAGGGTTGTATGTGCACAAGACTTTCTGCTCTGGCTCAATGTCATGACATCAGCTGAAGGACACAGGTCTTGCACAGCTTTCCTCCCACCCCAGACTTCTTCTGACACTACAATCAGTCTCATCAACGATGACATCTTTGATGCCTTAGGTCAGATTTTTTATCGTCGTTAGATCTGTCTCATGTGGATAGTGCAAGGCAACAAAAGAGTATGTAAAGAAGTTTAGAACTAGTTGTCCAACTTCCAATGCTGATTAACTAATTTGCATCTTTTTAAGACAGAATGAGCCTTCCTTAAATATAACAATGGGCAGCCCTGCCCTTAGAGTCTTAGGACAGCTGTGGTGCTAGCCTGCATAGAGGCACATCCTCAAAGAGGAGGGGACAGGCTTTCTGGCAGCATACACCTTGGGCAAGAGGCTGAAATCTGTGGATCTAGAAAATGAATGTACGTAGACCCTGATGTATTAATATAGCTTTAAGGCTTGGAAGCAGTAGAGTCATTTATGTATCAGAAACTGATAAACTGTCTCACAGTGATCTGACAGTTCTCATGGGGTAGTGGCACCTTTGCTCTGTTATTCTGTTTCTGTGTACTACAGTGAAAGAAGGGAAAATATATACTATATACGATTTAAGTGTTAATTTAACAGAGACTCGGATGTTTGGATTCTTACAACATGAACAGCTATGCCAAGGAGATCAGAGAATCAAGGAATGTTAGGGGTTGGAAGGAACCTCTGAAGATCATTTATTCCAACCCCCTTGTTAGAGCAAGATCACATAGAGTAAATCACACAGGAACGTGTCCCGGTGGGTTTCAAGTGTCTTCAGAGACTGAGACATCACAGCTTCTTTGGGCAGTCTGTTCCTGTACTCTGCCATGCTCAAAGTGAAGAACTTTTTCCTTATGTTCAGTGCTAATATGAGGAAGGCCCCAAGAACTGAGACAGGAGACACCTGTTGTGAGGTTGAGCTGAGCAGTGCTCTGCCTACTCCACTGGAAGACAGCTTAATAAATATCTGCACGAACACAAGGAAAATTCATCCCAGGCTGTGCCAAGCGTCTTCTGCTGTCTCATGAGGTTGTGTTTGCCCAGACAAGAGATGAGGAGGCCTCCCAGAAGCAGTAGCTGCAGCTGTAGGGCAAACCATTGGGTTTGTGTCTACTGCCAGTAGGTAGGGAGAACTGGAGAGTCTGCTCCTCTTAATGCTGGGAGGGGAATCAGACCCTGTCACAGATGTTCAAATGTCATCTTTGCTGTGTTCTATTTCATTCTGCTTGCGTGCTCATGCACAGCACGCATCTTAGGACATCTTCATGGGAGACAGTTGAGAGACATTGAGGTGCTGGAGCGGGTCCAGCAAAGGGCAACAAAGCTGGGGAAGGGTCTGGAGACCGGGTCTGGTGAGGAGCATCTGAACAAAATGGGGTTGTTCAGTCCCTGGAGAAAAGGAGGCTGAGGGGAGATCATCTTGCTCCCTACAGCTCCCTGAAAGGCAGTTGGAGCCAGGTGGGGGTTGGTCTTTTGTCCCCCAGTATCAAGTGGTAGAATGAAAAGAAATAGCCTGAAATTGTGCTAGGCTAGATTTAGGTTGGATACTGGGAAACATTTCATTACTGAAAGAGTGGTCAAGCATTGGAACAGGCTGCCCAGGGAGGTGGTGGAATCACCATCCCTGAAGGTGTTCAAGAAATGTGTGGACAAAGCTTTCTGGGAGATGGTTTAATGGCCATAATGGTCTTAGATTGATAGTTGGACTCAGTGACCTCAAAGGTCTTTTCCACCTGGAACAATTCCCTGAATTCTATGATTCTATGAGTTTTCATAGGGTAAAAAGAATCAGAAAATCATTAAGATTATATTTGCATTGGCTATCATCTTCATTAGCCCTGCCTGCCTACAACCTGCACGCCAGCTCCACAGAGCATTGAATTCCAGGAGAGTAAAGGGATATGATAGAGAATTGCATCTGTGTATATTAATAAGAACTGGGAAAAGTATGGAATAATTTAGGGGTGAATATCTAATTTTTAACTACCATTTCATGAAAAAGAATCCATGTTTCATGAACTTCCCTTTACATTCTCACAGTGTCTGTGAGCTGGCCATTAAAAAGATACCACCTTAGTATAATGAACAGCATCCCACAGGATTTTGCTTGTGTGGGGGCAGGCATCATGCTGGGACAGGATTAATGGAGCTCTTTAGAATTCCCTTTGATCTGCACCAGAAATACCCAATATAATACCTCTGTCCTGATTATATTTTAAACCTCAGTTCCCCAAGCATTTGGACTCTGCACTGTCCTCCCAAAAGGTAAATGCAAGCTCTGTACTTTTGGGGGTTTTGCTTGTGTCAGCTGCTTTATTTTAACACCACTTAACTATTATCTGGCCAGTTTGGTGCTGCTCAATGTACCAAAAAGATGGTGGTCTCACTTGGAGAGCACCTGCTTTGTGATAACTCCATCCATCACTTTGACACTTATCCAAAAGATACCATTAAATCTCTATTAAAGAATTGGGACCCTGGAACAGGTCATGTCATCAAAAGGCTCAAATAACTAATTGCTTCAGAAGAAGATGAGCCAAAGCTTCTGGTGTGTATATATGCACCTATATGCACAAAAATGAAGTTCATGGGATTGTCATTCTTTCATAAGTGGAATTTTAAGGTTCTCCTTTTGCAAAGCTTTAAATATATATAGCTAAGTTCACATGTGCTTCCATGTTTTCAGCTTTCCTACTAAAAGAAAAGAAACACAAAATCCCAAACCTCTTAGTGGAATATTTTCAGTCAGGTCTTCAAGGTCTGCAAGCAGATGTACTCAAACTTAAATCAGTCAGCTTCTGCCACAGGAAAATATGTACTGGCCTGGGTAAAACAAGTTCTAAAATTTATACACAAGAAGAAAAGACTTCAAGTAAAAAAGGTTCCTTCATTTAAACTTTATAGATATATTAAGGAATGGTCCATAAAACTTCATTCTTTACCTGTATTCAAATTCGTGTATTTAGGAGCACATCTTCAGTGTTTCTTGCATAGGTAACAGAAAAATCTAAAGTGTGTCCTGCTCCATCCCATCAGGTAGAGGCTCCTTTGGTGCTCTTTGCTGCTTTGTCAATGTACTTCACTAATTAGAGTCCAAAGGCAGCAACAAGTGGCTCAAGTGATACTTTCCTGTATATAAACAAGAGATTCCCTCTGTACTCACACAGTGGACATGTGCCCTTTCACACTCCTTGCTTACACAGGACACGCTCTGTGCACACAAGCACTTCTACAGGCAGCAGTGCACAAAAGGTGGAAGCAAAGACACATAGAGGGTATTTTTGAGATGCCAACTGTTAGAGCTGCAGCCTTTTGGGAACCTGGCAACCCTACACAACACCTGACTGATCTGTGTTTGTTATGGAAGTTCTGCCCCGCTGCCTGAATGTGAGATTGGCATCTGCTTTGCATAGACAGCCTGATTATGATCACCAAAACAATGCAATGTATTTGCGTGTGTATCTGCATAATAATGTGATCCAGAGCACATACACTGCAATTTTGCTGTACAGCTCTTGCCACGTGACAGGGAGCTGATGTACTTGCCATGGGAATGCAGCAGGCATCACAACAGACAGTTTCTAAGTGCTGAGCTTTGTGACAAATAAATTAAGAAGGAGCCAGTTCTGGTCCCATCGTGGCTGTCGCTGAAGAAATGGTTCTCCTCACTCACAGTTAAATTCATAGAAGGGTTTGAGTTGAGAGGGGCCTTTAAAGGTCCAACCAACCCCCCTGCAGTGAGCAGGGATATATTCAACTAGACCAGGTTGCTCAGAGTTCCCATCCAACCTAACCTGGAATGTTTCCAGGGATGGACTTCTCTGGACAACCTGGGCCAGTGTTTCACCACCTTCAGTGTAAAACAATTCTTTCTTGAATCTAGTCTAAATCTCCCCTTATCCTGTCACAACAGACCTTGCTAAAAACTCTGTCCCTAATTTTTTTTATAAATGCCCTTTCAGTAGTGAAAAGCTGCAGTAAGATCTCTCCATAGCCTCCTCTTCTCCAGGCAGAACAACCCCAGCTGTCTCAGCAAGTCTTCGTGGGGGAAGTGCTCCAGCTCCCTGATCATCTTTGCAACCCTTCTCTGAATTCACTTCAGCATGTCAGTGTCTTTTTGTGTGCTGGGGACCCCAGAGCTGGACACAGTACTCCAGGTGAGGTCTCTCGAGAGTGGAGCAGAGGAGCAGAGTCACCTTGTGCTGCTTGCTGGCCAGACTTCTTGATGCAGCCCAGGATGTGGCTGGTTTCTGAGCCGCAAGTGCACATTGTCAGTTGTTCACTTCCAAACTGGAGAACTGTCAGCTCACTGCTGTCTCCAACACCTGAGGTGAGACTTCATCCTTTGTCTACCCTTGCCCTCTTCCCTGGAGCCACAAATCCTGTCCTTTGTTTAAAAGTGTCACATACCTTCCCTTCCTGATGTTATGGTTGCCACTAGCAGCCAGCCTGGAGGCCAGCTCCCAAGAGCTATTCTTGCAGTCCCTTTGACTCAGGTGTGGTGCAGCTGTCCCACTGCACAGATCTCCCCCTACAGCCATCTCCAGTCTGTCTCTCCCTTTGCTCCCATTAAGGCCAGTCAGTTTCCTTCCTGCAATGTGATTTTTCTGCAGAATTCCCAGACTTGGTAGAGTTAGAGAATGGTTTAGACTCAAGGGTCTTAAAGGTATTTTCCAACCCAAACAATTCTATGATTCTAATGTGTCTGGTAACTGGTACATGCCATCTGATCCTCTAAACTATCAAGATTTCTTGTAAGGTTGTGGGGAGGATGCTGCTAATGGAAAGCCTGAGTTTGACTCCCCTTACCCAAACCCTTCGCTATATCCTAGGCACTGTGCAGGGGGTGTCGTGTTTCTGCAATCCTGTTGAAGGAAAGCAAAGAGGCAAGTTTGTTCCCTGGAAGGGCTAACAGCCAGCCTCCAGGGCATAGTCCAAGAGCACTTTGTACACCAGCAATTCTATTACTTATACACTTGATGATTGCACAAAGGTTACATGGTTTCAGATTTCCTAACCATAACCCTTTCTGGGAATACAGAGCCAAATTTTTGTCCTTGGCAGATCACTAAACCCCACAAAAGCCAATGAAGCTGCAAATGAGACCAGGGGTTGACCTACTTTCTATTGTTGTTTTTTGTTAAGAAAGTCACTTCTCAGGTGTTAGGCTCATGTGACTTTCTGGTTTTAAAAAACACATCTGAAGAGCAGATAAATACAAAAGTCACTTGAGGGAAACAACTCTCTCTGTGCTGCTGCAGATCTGAAGCAACACTGGATCTGCTCACTACTGTTCATTATTAGTCACCAGGTCTAGTGGGCCTTGGCAGTGCTGGGTCAATGGTTCGATTCAATGATCTTAAAGGCCTTTTCCAACCACAATGATTCTATAATCATGTCTGTCTTGGTGGGTCTTGCACCTCCTCCAGGTAGCTATTGAAGCTGAATGTACCTGGAGACAACTTCAGGCTCTTAATCAAAATTTGGTCCTAGAGCTTACAGTATTACTTAAGCTTCCCTAATGAACGATGATTTGCTTACGTGTTCCTTGGCAGTGAGCTTACAAGGCTCCATTAAACAAAATGTATATTAATATTGTCCTCTCTAAGTAAAGGTCTTCACAGTCCACTGTTATTAGGCTCAATTAGCACTGCAGAGACAACTTGAAGAAACATGTCTTCAACAAAGCGCAGTAGAACATGTGCATCTTTGGGCAAGTTATGTATGGAGGGTTCCCGAAGGGAGAGTCCGTCAGTTTAGTAACATACCCTTGGATAAGAAGAGGAAAGTTGCTGGATCTCTAGGTCTTCTATACAGCCATTTATTTTCCACCAGCAGCACATGTCTGTGTAGATCCTGGCAATGTGTGTGGGTAAATGAGTGTCTGTGTGACTTAAAGAGAACGAAGTAAAAGAGAAGAGGAATGTGCATCTCCAAAGACCCCCAGGTTTAGGAGGGGCAAATAACTGGTGGTGTGGTTTTGAGTGACCCTTGGGATCTATCATAGCACCCTTCAGGACACGTATTTCCAGTTATTTCTGATCACCCTGTTTGGTAGCTTTCATGTTCTTTCATGCTTTGCCTAAAGGGAAAAGACTATTCAACTATTAGGTCATCAGGTACAACTGCTTTTCTTTCTCAAGAGTCTTCCAGAAAGGATAGTTCAGGTGAAATTGTAGCAGAGATTCCTAAAGGATGAGATATTGTTGATAAGCTTACAGGCAAAGCCAGTATGGCCCACACTGTGTCACACGTGACAAGGACAGAAGGCAAATTTCTTTTGCAGCTGCTCTAAGTAGCATCTTCACAGAAATTTCTGAACAGATTAAAAAGCAAAGATTTTTTCTCTGCCACTCCAGTGCCTGCATTCTACACAAAATGTGTAGATGTGGCACTTGGAGACATGGTGTAGTGGGCAAGGTGGCATTGGGTTAACAGGTGGACTTGATCTTAGAGGTCTTGCCTAGGCTTAATGATTCTATGACTCTATTAAATATTTTTTGACCATTACCTATCGTGGCAACAGAGCTTCAACAAAGGCAGGAATGCTGACAGGAAAAAAATTATGTCTGTTGAGAGGTATGGTTTGACCAAACACAAATCTGAGCTAGCAAAGATCTTTCATCATCAAGCAAACATCAGACTGCCAAACAGTTAATTCCTGCTCTGCCTTTTAACCTTACAGCCGTACCACATTACCCTGTGATAGCTTCAGTGTCCAAACACTGGTGATGCTTCAGGATGTAGGCAAAGGTTTTCAGCAGGTGTCATTCCTCGCTCTGTGTTGATATGGTATCAAAGTGCAATAGATGAGCCTGTTCTCATGAAAATTTTCTGCCCTCCTGTGAATGCTGGAGATCAGAATAGCTGGGCATGTTGTAGCTGGCCATCCATGGTTTGGGAGGCAATACTGGCAATCAAATTTGGTTTATTTCTAACTGGTTGCTCCACCCTAGCTGTACTATTCATCCTGCAATAAGGTGGTTCTGTGTGGACAGCAGCTCCTGGGAGCATTCCCTATCTCCTTGGGGTTTGCAGGAGCCCTGGACAAGTCCTGACAGAGAGACACAGCAAGACGGAAGTATCCATGTATTCTTCCCTCTTTCCTCACATATATAACTGCTTTCCTTTGCTAGATAGTCAAGATGTGGTTGTCTCTGAACCAAAAAGCTGCTCAATTAATAGGTAATCACTTTGCTGACTCAGAAACCAAAACCCATTTCATTTATCAGCTCTGGTCTTGCATTTGTCCTGCAGGTAGTTTCTAGTGCTGGGTGGTGACCCATCATCACCTTTGAACCATTCATTCTTAACTGGTGTCACTGTCTGCAGCTCCACCCATTGTACTGGCAGCGGCTCCTTCTTGGTGCAGGTGCACACTGTGATTCCTCCATCACACACTGTTAGACTGGGACCATGGAAGGTTTTGTGTGGAAGCTACTTCTAGGGGGACAGACAGAGAGAGGAAAGTGTGAGCAGCAATAGGTGTTGTCCTGATACCTGACTAGGGGCAAATTCCAAGCCTTTTTCAGTGCTCTTAGGGTACTACCAGACCTTAGTAGACCAGACCAGCCTCCTCCGGACACCCCCTACACCTTCTACTAATGGTGCCAGGAGCCATATATAAGCACAGGGCCTTCGGTTCTTGCCTCAACTATATTACATGCAGGCTTGTATTCAATTCTGTCTCTGACCTGGGTAGACCTCCAGCTCTGTCTCCTGCTACGTGTGATCAGACCTTGGAATGTCCACAGGACCCAATGCATCAGCTTGCCCTGTAGAGGATTGTCACTGGAGCATGTTAGCCCCACCCAGTCCAAGCCTCGTGGGATGGCACCCTAGCAAGTGAGGGTACTCCTTGTGCTGGGCTCTCCCTTATTTATCCTCTCTCATGAAGCAGCCTTGCTCTTGGTATACTCTGGCACTATCATTTTGAAGTTTTGGCAAGGGATTATCCTGTGTGCTGTTTGGTTATCTAACTTTAGTGTGTCCCCCTTTTTAAAAAAATGCAAGTTGTGCTTATCTTAAATCAATATTTAATCTCTACTCTTCCTTGGACAGTAGGTATGAGGATTTGGAACTGGAACCAAGCAATGATGAAAATGATGGTTCATCTAAGCTGGAGGTGTTACCAAGGCTGAGTGAGCAGCTGAAGTCACTTGGTCTGTTCAGGTCAGAGAAGGCTGAGAGGTGACTGCATCACAGTCTGCATCTTCCTTGAGTTGAGCAGTGGAGATGGAGGTGCTGATGTCCTCTCTGGTGGCCAGTGATAGGACATGAAGTAAAGGAATGAAGCTGTGTCAGGGGAAATTCAGATTGGACATTAGGGAAAGGTTGTTTAAGGAGAGAGGGTGCTTGGTCACTGGAACAGACTTAGCAGAGATGTGGTTTTAGCACCAAGCCTACTGGAGTTCTAGGAGCATCTGGACAATGGTTTAGTGTTAGATAGTCCTGTGAGAAGGAGGGAGTTGAACTTATGGGTCCCTTCCTATTTGAGATATTCTATGATTTGCAAAGTTCAGGAAGCTTCCTCCTGGCTGCATGGAGGCAATGCTGTTATAAGAACAAGATATTCCCATGAGGCAAATGAGCAGTGTACAGAAGGCCATGCTTGCTGACCTAACTGTAGTCAAAGACATAGCAATTTGCAGCCAGTTGAGTATGAGGAAGTGGTGCTGCTTAATGAGTTGGCAAGACATCTTTCTTGCATGCTCTTTTCCCAGCTTTGGCTGCCTGTAAATGGGTCAGCTGTGCTGCTGAACAACCAGTGTGGCCTCTGACCATGGGTGGAGTAGCCCCATACCTTAAGAAAAGGCTGGCTGTTGCCTGTTGCTGATTAGGGAACTGGCAAAAGGCCAGTTCAATGCAGCGACTTGTGCACGGGTCCTCTACAGCCTTGATTGTGGGCAATTCCCTGGACAGCAGGATGAAGGAGGGTGGAAGGAGAAGTAGAGTACCCTCTGTGAACTCTCTGTAGACCTAAACTAATAGTGGTCATCAAGGGTCAATGAGCTTTGCTCTTTCTTTCCCCACCACTGAATCCATAACCACATATTGTCAGTCATTGGATAGGTTGCAAATTACTGAGCACCTTGAAGAGGAAAGAAAAGGGCATGTACCATCAGAGATGAATTTGTAAAGCATGATAGCCTACAGAAGGACTCCACAGATTCATTAATACAGGTTATGTTGGGGTGACTTGCTCTGCAAGGAATTTTCTTTGAATGTTCAGAAGGCTTCCATGATGTAGGGACTGGCTGGAGAGCAGCCCTGAGGAGAGAGACTTGGGGGTGCTGGTGGACGAGAAGCTAAACATGAGCTCTCAGTGTGCACTTGCAGCCTGGAAAGCCAATCAGATCCTGGGCTGCATCAGGAGAAGTGTGACCAGCAGGTCAAGGGAGGTGATTTTTCCCCTCTACTCAGCTCTGGTGAGACCCCACCTGGAGTACTGCCTCCAGTTCTGGAGCCCCTATTACAGGAGGGATGTGGACGTGCTGGAGTGTGTCCAGAGAAGGGCCACGAGGATGATCAGAGGGCTGGAGCACCTCTCCTGTGAGGACAGACTGAAGGAGTTGGGGCTGTTCAGTCTGGAGAAGAGAAGGCTCCGAGGTGACCTGATTGTGGCCTTCCAGTATCTGAAGGGGGCCTACAGGAAGGCTGGGGAGGGACTTCTCAGGATCTCAGGTAGTGATAGGACTAGGGGGAATGGAATGAAGCTGGAGGTGGGGACATTCAGGCTGGATGTGAGGAGGAGGTTCTTCACCATGAGAGTGGTGAAGCCATGGAATGGGTTGTCCAGCGGGGTGGTTGAGGCCCCATCCCTGGAGGTGTTTAAGACCAGGCTGGACGAGGCTCTGGCCAGCCTGATCTAATGTGGGGTGTCCCTGCCCATGGCAGGGGTTGGAACTAGATGATCCTTGTGGTCCCTTCCGACCCTGACTGATACTATGATTCTATGATTCTATGTAAAAATTTGGTTTGGTGTCCCCTGAGCAAGGAACGTGGCTTTGGCTGTGTCTTAAGAGGCACCTTAAACCTTAACCTGTATCTAGGTGATACCAAACTCCTCCAGGAGGTGTAGGGGTGGTGGAGTCTGGTTTCCTGTGGTTTTATCTTGCAGTGATGTTCTTCGCTGCCTAATTGGGTGCAAACTCCATTTGTTTTCTAAGGACTGGAGAGCTCTTAGGACACTCTGTTTGTTGCACTCAACCAGGACATCCACGCTGTAGCTCTTTCAGTTGGAGAATTCATGGAATTTTTCTCCTTGCTATCTGCTTGACTATTTGCCGAGCTGGAGGAACTTAAAATGCCTGAAGCTGCCATGTCTTTGTTACGTTGGACTGGTTAGCCAGCAGGATCAAAGGTTACTGGGAGGAGACTGACTCAAGTTATGCAGGCACATAAACATACACACAGAGTGTGTGATTACATTAACCTCATCGCCTTGGGAAACTCACCTACAAGTGGCATGGGATGTAGTGGGATTACAGGAAAAACGGTATTTTCTTCACATAGCAAGTTACTTGGATTGGTTTAGTGGTCTCTGAACAGAAACACACACAGAAGAAGAAAGTTATCAGCAACATGACAGGAAACAAAAGGAACTCACCTGGAAAAGATGCACAAGTTATTACCATATTTTTGAAGTGTGGGGGTGGTTGTGATATGGACACACAGGTGTACTCAGTGATGAGTGACGTTAGTCAGAGCAATTAGATTTGGGCTTCATCTCCTTGCAGCAATAAAGAACAACATCTCCAGGATCTGTGGTGGAATTGCATTGTTTTAAACCTGCCTAGTGAGTACTGTCCTGGCTGTAGTGGACGGCAAGCCTACCCACGATGTTTTCTGTCAAAAGGAATCCACTTCACACGTCCAAAAGACAACCATCTAGCCGTGGCCAAGTTGACTTGTCCTAAGCTTTCCCTTATGGATGATTATAGGCTGCGTTTGGCTCTGCTCCTTGCTGCACGTTGAACAAGATGCTGTGGCTGCTCCCCTAACCTAGGCAATGTTTTAGTGGTCACGATGCGGTTACGGAATTTCCCACTGCTCCAGAGCTGATGTGCAGATGTTATATTAGGGTAAGATGCTTTTCCCAATGCTCAAGTTTTGTCTCATGCCAAGGCTATTTTTAGGTGAGTTGCTCTGCGGAGAATTCCTCCCCAGCATGTAGGAATTGGGGTTGGGGTCAGTTGAAATCTGCAGTCCTGCCTAGTGTAACGGTAGGGGACTGAGTTTAAGTTGTAGATGGGAAGAATCAGTTACTTGAATTCATTGTGACCTGTACTATAGTTAGTAGGTAGTAAAATGGTAATTCATAAAAGCAAGCACGGCAGGGTTTAGTTCTGAATGGTATCTATGGAGCTATTTCCTTCCTTTGAAGTGTAAGTATTGAAAGCACTAAGTACTTGTGCACAGCTGAGTTCATTCTAGACATTTCTGAAAGCAGCTATGCATATATTTTCCTCTCCAGACTTGAGTAAGGCACTGGTAAGTGCAAAATATTGTCAAGTCTGTTTTGCATTCTCTCAGATCATGTTTTGATGTCTGTTTTCAGCCTTATGCTACCACAGAGCTGGCAAGGCATAGGCAAAGCATTTTTTTCCCAGCTCCCAACCATATCATAAACTTCCCAGGCTTACAAGAAGGATTTGTTCTGGTGGCACACTCTGCTGCAGCAAGTGGAAATATGCCTGGCAGAGAAAAGAAAGCTGCATCTCCCCAAGATAAACTTAGCACAAATAATTGCTAGTAGAAAAGGTTTTACTGTGCTGTGGAAGAAAAGCTTAAAAGGGTAACTGGACACAGATTGCAACCCTTCTTGTAAAAAAAAACTGCTTGAATTGTGCATGGCAATCTGGCTCTGCTTGGGACTGCTAGAACAGAGTGATGAGCTGGTGAACCTCAGGAAACCTTTCTTGGCATGCCCTGCACTCCACCCACCCCCAAACCTGGCTTTCACAGAGAAGCAGAGGAATTGCTCAGAATCCTAGAATGCATTGGATAAGAAGGGACTTTTAAAGGTCATCTAGTCTGATCCACCTGTAGTGAGCAGACAAATGGTCAACTAGATCATAACAATTATAACATAGAGCCATCTCCTGCAACACTTCCCTTGAAGTTGTCCTACAACTTAATTGAGCTTTATGCAGAAGGTGAAGTAGCATCTATGTGGAAGAATCATCACCAGGTCTCAGGGGTGAGGGACCACAGACCCTTTCCCTCCTCCTTCTCCCTTGGTAAATCCATGTCTGGTATTGCAAGCCACAGACATTCAACTCTCTGGCACCCAGAAACAGTATTACTTGTGTTAGGAATCACAGAATGCATCAGCAGATCCATGTCCCTTCTGTGTTTGGGACTCCATGGCTGGACACAGTACTCCAGGTGAGGTCTCACCAGCAAAGTGGCAGAATCACCTTTCTCGACCTGCTGGCCACACTACTTTTGATGTGGCCCAGGATCTGCCATTTGCCTTCTGGACTGTGAGTCCACATTGCTGGCTCATGTCCAGTTTCACAGCCTCCAGTACCCCCAAGTCTTTTTCTGCAGAGCTGCTGTTGATCTCCTCATCCTGCAGCCTGCATTGATACTGAGGATTGCCCTGACTCTGGGGCAGCACCCTGAATTTCATCTTATTGAATTTCATGAGGTTCACCTGAGACCCCTTCTCCAGCCTGTCCATGTCAATTTAATAAATATGGGCTCTACTGCTTTGCCTTTTGGTGGTGCATCTACAGATCACCTATTTCAGGCTTTATTTTTGCCTTTTTTGTTGTTTTGTTGTTTGGTTTTGGGTTTTGTTTGTTTGTTTTTTATTTTGGTGTGGGGTTTTTTTGGTCAAGGCAAAAAGCATTTACTTCTCTATTTATTTACTTATTGGCCAGCCATTTCAATACTAATTTCTGAAGTTCTGCTGCAGCACTGATGAACATGTTCTTTAGGAATATGTGGCTTGGAACTCTGTTAAATCAAGTTAGAGGGTTTTAGAAAGATAGCAGGTTTCACACTAGAACAAGTGTTATCCCAACTATTTATAAACATGGACTGAGTGAAATGCCAAGAGCTCAGTGAATAGCAGAAGGACAAATTGATAAGGTGCATTAGATTCAGGCAGGCTGCAAGAAAGGAAGCCAGGCAGCAAGACAGAAAACAAATGATTCCCTTGTGAGATGAAAACATCACCAAAAAATGCCCCCACAGAAGTGCTTCAGGGCTTGGAGTGCTTCAAGGTTGCAAGACATGCAAGGAGGTATCAAAAAGAACCAGAGATTTGTGCAACCATGAAGAGAGCAGTTAAGGATGCTCTAGAGACCAAAGCTCCTAAAATAAAGCTCAGCACAGCCAACCTGAAAAATCTTGATTAAGAGAATTCTGTCTTCATACGCTACAGAATCATCAAACTATCTTAAGTCGTAATTTTGTACCTCTCAGAGTCACTTATCTCAGCTGAATTGTAGTTTTGGGTTGAACATGGAAGTTTTTAGCCATTTACACCCTTTGAATGAAGTCTTTTGAACACCTATGCAACAGGCAGGTGCTTATGCAAGGTTCAGATCCTGTCATGGAGAAGGGCTGTCTTGGTTCTCATGGGCTCTGTTTGGGCCCTAAAAGAATTGGGCACCCCATTTGCTTGCTGTCCTTTCTTAACCTGGACTTCCAGAAGAAGCAATGATAGGCAACTTTCTCAGACACCCCAGGGCTGTGCGGCTCAGAGCAAGACCACCAACCCTCAATAGATGCATCCACCTCATGAAAATCTTTTCAGCAAGAAACCAGGTAAGGACTAAATTTCCTCAGTGGGGTAGGCAGGGCTATCAGCAAGTGCTGTGCAAGAACCATAAGCATTCTTTATTTCTAATTCACAAGGCTTGGCTTCCGGGAAACAAATTATTGGTGTGTGCTGGTACACAATCACCTTTTAATCAAGTGACTGAGCCTTATTTTGTTATGTAAAAACTCAAGCCTGGCAATGAGCTGTAATGACTGGCTGAGAGCACTTTTCAGGTGAAGGTCTCAAGTAGTATCCTTAAAATGTCCCCAAACTCTTGCCAGGTGAGACTGGGTTTAGAGATGGGCACACTTTGCTCTAGGAAGGCAAAAAGCCAGTTTCATGGAGGCAGTTAGGTCTTTTACCCCATGGTACCCATACACTTTGGCACATGGGCCATGATGTTTTGCCCACAGTGGGAAGTCAGAGTGGCTGGTGCTGGGTTGAACATGCTTTGCCTCCTAACTCTTTAACTACTGGGATCTTCTGCCTGGAGTGACCATGTGGTATGTCAAGGTCTACTGCAGGTTACTGCATATTTTGAACAAGAGGTGGGCTTCCTTCTTCAGATTGCTTTTCCCCTGGTCCCTAGCTAATACCTAGGTTATACCAGTCTAGACAGAGAACAAATTGAAATGGAGAACTCCTAATAGTAGTCACTTTGGACTTATTTAATATTTAATCCTTTCTCTCTGTGTGCCTGCTTTTTCCAGCATCTATAAAACCATACTTTGAATATTGTCTTTAGTTTTGGTGCCCTCACTACAAGAAAGATACTGAGGTGCTAGAGTGCATCCAGAAAAGGGCAACAAAGCCGTTGAAGAGTGTGAGAACAGGTCTGATGAGGTGCAGCTGAGGAAACTGGGGTTATTTAGCCTGGGAGGGGAGATCTTGCTCTCTTTGTCTCTGAAAGGAGATTGTAGCAAGGTAGGTGTTGCTTTCTTCTCCTCAAGTTGCAACAAGGGATGTTGGATGTTTAGGTTGGACATAGAAGAAACTTCTTTACTGAAAGGGTTCTCAAAGACCTGGAACAAGCTCCCTGGGGAGGTGATTGAATCCCCATCCCTGGAGGCGTTTGAAAGAGGCAGAGATGTGGTAGTGAGGGACAGGGTTTAGCACCAGACTTGGTAGAGCTAGATAATGGTTGGACTCGATTTAAAAAGTATTTTCCAACCATGATTCCAAGTATGATATGATATATGTATATGATATATGATTCCAAGTATTAA
The DNA here is from genome assembly GCA_033816785.1 of Picus viridis. Taxonomy (NCBI): domain Eukaryota; kingdom Metazoa; phylum Chordata; class Aves; order Piciformes; family Picidae; genus Picus; species Picus viridis. Next base: position 25,254,602 of record CM066574.1, read on the forward strand.
AATACAGCAGGTATTGGTCAAACATTTTTACTGTCTTAAAGCCATGCTTCTGTAACCCTTCTGTAACCCTGTAATCTATTCCTTCTGGGGTGAGGCACTGGGGAATGGCAAAGCTTCTTCCTGCATTCTGTAAAGATGGTAACCCTTTATCTGAGCTGCTTTAAGGGGGCTAAATTCTCTTTCAAGATACTTAGCAGGGAAAGCTTCTGTACACAAAGGGCCAGCCTGCTGCAGATGCCTGTGCTTTCCTGCAGTCATCCGATCTCTTGGAGTTTGTGGGCTTAGTATTGGATCTCATGTCATTTGGGAAGGCTTGTTTTGGTTTGGCAAGGATGCTTGCTAAGTCCCACCTCACTTGACTTCTCATGACTAAGTGCATATGGATCGTCTGCTTGTGTTCTTTGTATCGCGTTCCTCATCTGATTTCTTCTCAGAGTGTGGTAAGCACCTCGGTTATCAATTTTGAGCAGGTGAATGTTTGAGGGGAGCTTTATTTCTTCAGATAAAAATATGAATCCGTTCATTAAATACATTTACCCCCAAAAAACCCCAGGAAATTATTTTGTGCCAAGAGGGTGTGAGTGTAAGGACTGTTGGTGGAGCTGACTACTTTTTCTTAAAGACACAGACCATTTATTGAGGTTTTTCTAGATAGAAATCTGATATTTAATATTTCTGAAGCAGACTTAATTCTAAGAGGATTCTCCTTTTCCTTACCTCTTCTTACGTGGGATGTGATACACTTTCTTCAGGCACTGCTCTCATGGGTACAGACTGAGTCATCCATTCAGGGAATAGTAACCACATTCCCACACTGAGTCACGCCGGCCAAATACAGAGTGTCAACGCAGAGGAGTCTGGGCTTCAAAGAGATTGGGGAAACAGAACGTTTTCTGCAAACAGTCATTGAGCAATTCTGACCAATTTGCAAAATTCATGGCTATCCTGAATATAGAAGAGATGAACTCCTGAAACCTGATTTTCTATGCAGTTGTATTTCACTAAAGAAATATGTAGAAATCCTGTAAGAGTGAAATCTATTTTTGGAGTTCTTCAGTCTGGAGACAAGAAGGCTTCAGGGACACCTCATAACAGCCTTCCAGTACCTTGGTGAGACCTACAAGAAAGCTGGGAAGGGACTGTTTACAAGACCTTGAAGTGATAGGATGGGGGGCAATGTTTTTAAACTAGAGCAGGATAGATTTAGATTTAGGAAGAAGCTCTTTACTATGAGGTGGTGGAACACTGGAACAGCTATCCCAGGTTTGTGGTAGAGGCCTCATCCCTGGAGACATTCAAGGTCAGTCTTGATGGGGCCCCAAGCAACCTGATCTAGTTGAGGATGTCACTGCTTACTGCAGTGGGGTTGGTCTAGATGACCTCTAGAGGTCCCTTCCAACTTAATGCACTTTATGATTCCATGATTTAATTTTTTCTAGTCTTTGGCATTTGAAGAGGATAAGTCCAGTGGAGATCTTCTTCATTACAGAACATTTCTGTCTCTCCGAGGGTACTTCCTAGTATCCACTGAGATTCTTTCTTCTCAAAAGCTCCTTTTGACCTGGTTTCTATTTCTGGTAAGTAGCAGCCACCAAACTAGCAGCAGTGCCTGAAGGGTTAGTAGTAGTAGAGAGGGAGGTGCTGCTGGAGGAGAAATTTAGGAAGATCCCATAATGTCTAATGTGTTGAAAGACAAAACAATAAGGCAAGTCAGATGGTGATAAAGTTATTTGCCTGCCTGTGAAATCAACTTCAAGTCTCCTATAAGTCTGCCTAAGATTGCATTACCTGATAAACAGCAGTTTTATTCAGGGTCAAATACATCCTGGTAGCTTGTAGAGTAGGTTCCTGTTTGAATATACACAATGAGAAATTAAACTGATCTGTCTGGCTATGGAATGGCCAAAAGCATGCTGAGGTGCTTGAGTCCAGGTGTGGATCACTGTCTGGGAACTTTTGGGTTTGGTTTTGTTTTGATTTTACAGAACTACTTTAACAGCTTCTGAAAGAAGCTGTTTAAAGAAGAAAAAGAACTGAATTTAAGCCCTGCTTAAGATGTAGGACAGGTCCAAAGTTAGAGTACTGCTTCTGTTCACAGTGTTGTTCACATGTGGCTGAACTCCTCTCTGAACAAAAGTATGGACCTGGCAGACTAAGGACAACAAAGTATTGAAAGCCTCTTCCTTCTGGGATGGAGCAGGACTCAGCTTATGGCTCTAAGCAGAACACTGCAGATGCAGTAATTTAGCCAATGCTGTTCCGTCTGAGCTCAGTGAGGATGATTTGAAACAACCTGCATCAGACTGGATGGGAACCCTGCGTGAGTTTTGGAGGAGTATCCCTAGAGCTGTTTCATCCCAAGAATGACTAATTCCACAAACTTGGAGGCGATCTAGCAAGCAATATATGAAACAAGACTCAGTTGGGTACTACACTTGAGCTGTTGTAGGACCAGAAGCTGTGAGGTGTCTGTCAGACCGTGAAGGGGTTATTGCTTGGGCAAAGCTCTTAGCAGAGCTAGCTCACTGCCAGGCACTCAGGATGTGATATGCCTGTGAGATTTGTTTCTGATAAAATAATATTAATAACTTGATGTCCCGTGGGAGGGCTCTGGAAGTGCAAGAATTACAAAGCGTGGGCTCATCTGGCATGAACTATTTTCAGATTGCTTCTAAAATTGCACTTAATTGGGGACATTCATATTCTGCACAACTACTCCTTTTCATAGAATCTTTTTGTCTGGAAAAGGCCTTTAAGATCACCAAGTCCAGTCATGATCTATTTTGTTTCCTTTCTACTCCCAAAGCTTTTAATTTCTAAGTTTCCAAACATAGTGATTTAATACCACGTGGAAGCAGACAGGCCATCATGGCTGTGGAAAGTGTTGAACAAGACATATTTCTGGAACCTGGCCTCTAGCCATGCTGCATTTAGTCTAGCCAGGCTCCTCCTGATTACATAAGGACTTTAATTGAGATAGGAGCTATGATAAAAAGAAGCATGACCAGGAAGATGGAGGTTGTTCTCCCCTTCTACTCTGCTCTTGTAAGATTCCACCTGGAGTACTGCATCCAGTTCTGGGGCCCTCAGCACAAGAACATGGAACTGTTGTGAGTCTAGAGGAGGCCATGAAGATGATCAGAGGGCTGGAACACCTCCCCTGTGGTGACAGGCTACAAGAGTTGGGGCTGTTCAGCCTGGAGAAGAGAAGGCTCCAGGGACACCTTGGAGCAGCCTTCCAGTACCTGAAGTGGGCTACAAGAGAAGGGACTCTTTACAAGGGCTTGTAGGGATAGGATGAGAAGGAATGGATTGAAGCTTGAGGAAAGTAGATTGAGGCTGGATAACAGAAAGAAATTCTTTCCAGTGAGGGTGGTGAAACACTGGAACAGGTTTCCCAGGGAGGTTGTGAATGCCCCCTTGCCGGAGGCATTCAAGGCCAGGCTCAATGAGGCCTTGCATAGCCTGGTCTAGGGGAAGGTGTTCCTGCCCATGGGGGTTGAAAATAGATGAACTTGAAGGTCCCTTCCAACCCAAACCATTCTGTGATAAATTAGTAAATAAAGGTCTCAACTCCATAGAAAGTGGGAACTGTTTTCCCCTTTTCTCCACCATGACTATAAACTCCAATGATGGAGAAGACTTATCAGCGCTGCATATCAGGCATCATCCCAGCAGCTGCCAGCTATCCCTAGCAGCTCAGCATACCCAGGGAACATCCATGCTAACCAGGCAGCTTGCTGGCTGCCTGCACAGACCTGCAGAGCTCTTGGAGCATGTGTGTGCTCTGGGAACATCAGCAGTACCACCCAGGCTTCGGTCGTTAGCCTAAGGTCACCTGTACACCTCTCTGCATGGGAGTGTCTGCATTTTATGTATCGCCATGGCTTGTCTGGGTGTGTGTCTGTTTGTTTGTGTGCTTGCCCTGTAATGATCCAAGCTATCTGACATGTATATTTTAAAATACTCTCTAAAGTGAGGGTAGATATCATTATCTAAAAGAAAGTGAAGCATGGGGTCAGAGGTTATGCCCTTTGAAGGATACAGAGCAAGTCACTGGCGGAGACCTGATCAGGACTCCAGGTTGCTGATACCAAGCTTGAAGTCTCCACTGAGCCATGTCACTTTTTTGCCTCTTCTGTGTAGGAAGTATGGTGAATTGTAGATTATCTAACATATTGTTGTGCTTCAGAAAGCACCACAGTGATGGAGAGAGGAGACTGTACTTCTCTACCTAAGAATCTTTGCCTCTACTGCTGCTGCTGACAGCAAGACTGAGCTCAGCGACAACTTGCATGGACAAAATCCTGAAGAGCAAATAACAGCTAACAAGTGCTTGTGTGCATCCTTTAGCAAAGGTTTGATGGTGTGACCAGCCAAGTCCAGCTACATTCATCTCTGGTGACCAAAGCAGGTGGTCACAGACCCAATTATAACCTGGAATGTTAAATCAGAGCCCTGCAGGTGACCTGATCTGACAATTAGTCAAGCCCTCTGCTTTGCTGTAAATTTGTTTACTCTTTCTTGAAACAATTAGTTTGGGTTAGTATGGCAGAGCAGTTTGGTTGGTTGGTAATTTCCATATTTTGAATTTTTTTTCTCCATAGAATCATAGAACCATTAAGTCAGAAGATACTATTAAGATCATTGAGTTCAACTGTCAACCCAACACCACCATGAAACTGTGTCACATAGAGCCATGTCTACATGCTGAGTTTTTCAATTCCTCTGGGGGTGGTGACTCCACCTCCCTGGGCAGCCTGTTCCAGCACCTGACCACTCTTTCAGTGAAGAAGTTTCTTCTGATATCCAATATAAACCTCCCCTGGTGCAACTTGAGGCATTTTCCTCTTGTCCTACCACATGTTACTAGGGAGAAGAGACAGAGTCTTGCCACCACCTGGCTCTAGCCTTCTTTCAGGGAGTTGTAGAGAGCAAGATCCTCTCCCCTCAGCCTTCTTTTGTCTAGCTTGAACACCCTCAGTTCCATCAGCTGCTCCTTGCAAGACCTGTTCTCCAGAACCCCTCATCATCATTTTTGCCCTTCGCTGGACCCGCTCCAGCAACTCAATGTCCTTCTTGTAGTCCTCTTGTGCAGGCTGTTTCAGTAGGGCAATGATGTAGGAAGAATGGCTTCGGGGAGTGACACGTTTTGCCCACAAATATGTGGGCACAAACAAAATGATCTTTGGGTTTTTTGAAGAAGAATATCAGAAGAAGTCTAAAAATAAAAATCATTCTTCACTAATAAATTAAAGCATTTCAGCCTCAAAAAATGTCCAAACAGACTGGGAAGAATATCTTGGAGGTTTTTCTTTTTATCAAAACATTTTATTGTTGTCCAATAGAAACAGCATGCTTTAGCATTATCGGCCTGTTCTGAGCTTCTCCCAGGATGCTAAAATGTACATGACAAATGTGCCCACCTCCAAAGCAGAGAACCAACCAAATAAATCACTTTGTAAGAGACATATACTTTCCTTTAGTCTTTTTTTAGACTGCAAGCCCCTTAGGGCAGGGATAGTCTTTGTATCATCTCTTGGGCCAACCCACTGCTAACGCTTCAGAAGTAATCATTTCTACCAGACTTGATTCGCATCATAAAAATCAGCTTGTGCCCTCTTCTTGACACCTCTGTGTAGAACAGGAACTGAGCAGAGAGTCAGTCTGGAAGTTGCTTCTTTTAAAGTGGATTTAGTGGGACGGTGTGGGGGTAGGCTGCAGGATTTGCTCATTAAAATAACATGTTGGGGTTTATTTGCTTCACAGCTCTCTTAATCATGTTCTCACATTTCGTTGTGGACTGTGAGAAGCAAGCCATATATATAAATTAAAGCAATCAAAGAAATGTATTTTTCTGACATATTATGGGCATTAATTTCAACACTGTGGTCAGAACATAGTTCTCTAACAGCAAAAATAAGAGGGTTTTTTTCCCTTTTTCTTTTTTTTTTTTTATGTGATGAGGGCAGACAAGCTTGAAGAAAACTCCATTCCTTCTCCTTCCCTCCAGAACTGCAAACATAATTCACAAGGCTAGAATCTAATGAGTTTGATCTTTTCTTTTGCAGTAGTACCAGCAGACAGTTTTGACCACTGGGCATACCCAACAGGGCAATGCAGAAAAAGTGCTTTCTGCCTTCCTACATGATCTGCTCTTCTACAGCAAAATAATCAGCATCCAGAAGTCTTCAGAGATAAAATGTTATCACTTTTCTCTGTCATGGTAAGTTATTTGGGGTAATCTTCCTCTTGGGAAAAAGCAAGGCCTGCGAACAGGTGTTAATGGTCCTAAGTGTCCCTGTCTTTTGTAAGACTCCCTAGGATCTGTGGAAGTTCAACATGTGCCTATCTCTCTTCTTAGTGCTTCTCAAGATTGCAATGCTTTTGCACGTGGATGGTCTTATGAGCAGGTTCGATAAGCTCTTAGAGGAGCACATTCCTTAAATAACTTGTCAGCATCTTGTTCCTGCAATTTGTTGGAAAATAAGTTCAAGAGCTTGTCCTACAGCCTGTGTAAATCAAAATGTCTCTGTGAACTTGGGCAAGCTGGAATGGAGACTGAAGTCCTTGGCACAGCTTTCCTTCTTTTGCTTTGTTATGCAGTGTTTTCTTAATATCATGCATACATTGTAAGAGAGGAGATTTACATATTCAGTGTTGCTAAGATAGTGCTCCACATTAAAGGCCAGATTCCAAAGCCTTTACTCACATTGAGTAGGTCCCTCCTCCATGAGTAATGCCTTGGAGATCAGGGAAGCTCCTAGTGAAATGAAGTGTTACTCAAGACAGGGCTTTAGAGCCTGGCCCCATAGCATTAGGGACAAATACTGCCTCTTCCCCTTCTGTACCTCTGGCTTGATCTGGTCCCACACATATAGACCCAGGGTAGGTCTGTGTCAGGTGGGAGTGATTTATGCAGCCAACGGCCAGAAAGAGGTGGGTGGCAGCTTAGCATTGGATCTGAATCAGGGGAACTCAGCCCAAATTTTCACCCACCTCTAACAGATATCTCAGAAAACTGGCAGCTCCTAGACCCCTGCACTCCACAAGTATTTCTGCAGCTCAACAGACTGTGTGTCCCACTCCATGAGTTCAGGGAGAGAACAGCTCCTGAGGTGACACTGGGGAAAATCCCTCTTTGCTGTTCAAAATCAGCTCTGGTGGTGGGCAAGGGCCATTTCCTCCCCAGAAGGAGAAGAGCTGTTCTGTGTACTCAAATGCCTGCAAAGCTGGGCAACAGCACCTAAGGATTTCCACTTCTGCTTGCCAGTATTAATTCATTGCAATGGGAGAGCAGCTGCACTGCATCAAACTAAAATCGACACTTCCGTGACACCTCTCTTTCCTCGCCCCACACCAATGACTACTGTGGTGTTAGACCTTTCTTGAGACGATGACTGCCCTTGTGTCCCTTTATTCAGTAGCCCTCAAGGAGCTTGAACTCTCTCATGAGCTGCTCGTGCACATCACCGCGTCGTGTGGGGAAAAGCACAGCTTTGGTGAATTGATGTTGTTGTCAAGTGTGGGCTGTGGGGCCTGCAGGAGATGGCTGGTGACATCTGCTCTTCTTGAGCAAGTGTTGGCAGCACGAGTTTCCCAATGTCCTGGCCTTGTCCGCAACAAAACTCACGCCTGTAGCAACGCTGTTGCTATTTGGGTGGGAGGTGGTTCTCTGTGTTAGGCTCAGGTTTGTGAAGACATTGCAGAATTTAGTTCTCAAACTTCAAGAAAAGATCTGTGCTGTGTTGAGTGTGAAGTCTAATCTTCTGCCTTTGAGCAGAAGCATATAGGTGAAACATTGGGAGAGAGCTTGCTGGACTTGTTATACTTGTTCTGTGACTAAGATGAGGCTTTCCATTTCCCAGTCAGTTCTTCTGACACATTTTACAAGCACTAAAGTAAACAAATGCCTTTCCTAGAGAAATGCTGCTATTAAAAAACACTCAGGCTGGATTTTTGTTTTAAAATGGAAAGCAAGCAAATAGACCATTCCATTCTGGTTGCCAACAGCAGTGAATTATTTGTCTGCTTTGGACCTATACAACCAGGATGAATCAAAACCTGAGTTCATTGCCCTCTTTCACCCTTGGCTCTGAGCAAGGGTAAGATGGGCTCCACATCGTGGCTCAAATGGGAGAGCTGAAGCATCTGTACCATCTGAAACCATGGAGTTTCCTGCTTACAGTCTCTGTTCCCCACACCTGGCCTATATATACAAATGATGGCCTCCCCCAGGCTTTTACCATGGTTTTAATCCCTCCTAGAAAATGAAGTGTCAGACGTTCATATTAATGTAGTGGTTAACCAGCCTGTGGTAAGACCTCTTTACTGAACTGACTTGATTTATACTGCTCTTGTCACCACACCAGTAATTAAGAGTGAACAGAGATGCCAATGCTGTATCTCATCGACTTGGTCATCTTTCCATTTCAGGGATGAAGCTTCACACAAAAAGTGGGCAAACAGCAAACACCCTCGCAGATACATCAAACCAAACTCATGGTGAAAGGGCAAGGTTTTAAGAATATTTAACATCCCTAAAGCCTGCTCTGGCTGCAAAGCACCACATAGTTATTAAGTTGTTATTCTTTAAAACTATGTAAGCTCTTTATGCTACTTCTTAACCCTCTTTTATGTTGGCAAGGTTGGGCTCAGACAGACTCATGGCTTATGGAGCTGAAAATTTGGCATCTTATTTTTCAAGCCACACAGAGAAATTTAACTTCTAGCACACAAGCTGCACACAGCTTCTGCTTCTGGATGTCCTCTCATTTGTGTTTGAGACTTTTTCATTGCAATTCCTGTCTTCCCTTGCCACCTTCTAACTTCTCAGATACGTTCACCATCTTCTGGCACTTGAGAAGCTGCAAATGAAATGTGACCTCCTTGGTTTCCTTTCCTGACGGAAGACCGTGTGAGCTGGCAGCCAACTCTGCAGGGAAGCCCTCTGACTTCTGTGTGGGCTTGTTCAAGTAGGTCTGGCTTCTGTTGCACTTCATGTTAGCTTCAGGGGTGAGATGCAGAGACAAAAAGCAAAGGTCAGGAGCAGACCTGTGAGTGGTAGGTATTAGGACTGTGGAGCCCTTATGCCTCTCCCATCAGCTGTAATTTTGTTAACCTTGAACCATGCTGATGTCTAGATACAGTCTCTTTAAACTTTAGTTAAAAAAAATAGGCCTGAGAGAGTATTCAGACATACTCCAGTGTGCTCCAATTCAAATAAGGTCGTGGAGTTACATTCTCTAAACCTGTCATTATTCTTGAGGTGCTAGAAGGACATCAAAGGCACATTTCACATGGTTCAAGTCAGGCAATCACAGCTTCTTGCCAGCTCCCAATTTTTTTAGCCTGGAAGCAAGACTCATGCAGTCACTCCATGTATCAGTCCCATCCATGTTAACTAATTTTAACCAAGCTACACAGAAGAGCTTCACAGGAGCTCACAAGCCTTATGAAACCTGGTGGTAAGTAGAGAGGAGAGGTTGCAACCTCAGCAGTTATCTGGTCTGTCACCACCAGCCCACATGGTCAATTAACACACATATATATCTTCATATCAGCTGCCTCTAATCCAGCTGGCGTTGGAGGGCATGGCATTGCAGGTGACAGGCAACAAAGGGAGAAAGCAAAGTCACTTCTAGAAAACCAGTCTCCAGTAGCTCCACTGCTGTGAGACCCAAGCATTTGTTCTCCTTCTGCTATGACCATATCAAACCCAGACAAGATGGCAAACTACTCATCCATTTGCAGACTCATCTGCAATCCCCACAAGAGCCTCATCCCAAATGAATAGACTGGGCAAGGTCCCTAATGGAAAAGCACTTGCTCACCCAAATGCACCAGAAAAGACAAAGTATGGGTTTGCATGAGCAAGCGCTCACCGGGTGAGCAAGGGTTGGATAATGCAGCATGAGCATGTGAAGGAAGAAGGTTATTGAAGTTTAACATGATAAAACCTTGAGGAAGCTTGAGTCATCAGTGATAAATTGCTGTCTTTGGAGGAAATCAGTTTTAAAGGGAAAAAAGCCAGTATAAAATATACTTAAAGTATCAAATTGCATGTTTTTTATGCCCAAGTCTCTTTCCCACTCCCACAGATTAGGAATAGAAATTGTGGCCCTCGCTTGCCCTTTTGTAAACTGCAGCATCAGTTCTTTTTCAGTCCAATAAGCAGTCAGGTCAGGAAGGAAGCAGGTCTGGAGCAGCTAATGCTCTTGTGCTGGGTCTCATTTTTGAAAAGAATTGGGCCTCTAGTTCTGCAGAAGTGTCTGGGAAAGGAAGTCATGCCTAAAATCAAATGATTAGGAGCTTGTAGTTTGGGGACATGCTCATGAAGATGGAGTGATGAAGAATGTGAAGTAAGCTACTCACTCTGACCCATTCCAGGAAAAAAATGGCAAGAGACAAGTCACATTATCCCCATATACCCCTGGGCTGTTTCCAGGTATGCTTTCTGTTACACCAGGATAATGTGTTGTTGCCAGCAGTGCAGGGTATCACACAATGCTAGCTGGGGAGGATGGGGGGATGGTGTCTGACGGAGGTGGGAGTAAGCACATGGAATTGATTAGAGGACTGTGTTCCCTCAGCAGCAGGTCACATAGGGATTTAAAAATCTGAACCTGAGTTTGGAGAAGAGGAAGCTGTGGAGACAGTTATACCATGATTGCCTCTGGAAGGTTTATCGGAATGCTCAGGGAATTGCTCATTCAGCTGGACACAAAGCTGCTGGGAACTCATCAAGTAAATACCAGGGAGCTGAGATCAAACCTATATCCTGAGGTGTGCTGGGGACCACGTTGTAAATCAAAAGGAAGAAAAAGCTCAGAGCATTCAGGTGACTCCAAGGTCACCTGACCCTGAGGTTGGATATTAGGAAAAATTTCTTCACAGAAAGGGTTCTCAAGCATTGGAACAGGCTACCCAGGGAGGTGATGGAGTCACCATCCCTGGAGGCATTCAAAAACTGTGCAGACATGGCACTTCAGGACATGGTTTAATGGCCACGGTGGTGTTGGGCTAATGGTTGGACTCAATGATCTGAGAGCTATTTTCCAATCAAAACAATTTTATGATACTATGCAATGATGAATAAAATGTGATAGCATTTTTTAAAGCATTATGACACATTTTGCTCTACATAAAAATGTCCACAGGGTCTCTGGTTAAAGTGCCTTGAGAACACAACCTCAAAGTATGTGACAGGAAAATCCTTCTCTCTTCAGTGACAGCTTTGCTACTGGGCCAAGTTTTCATGCAAGAAATGCAAGGTAATGATTTCAGTGGCTTACCTCTGGAGTCACAGAGAAACAACAAGCCAATATAGTGTCTATAATCATTGGGGTACTTATTGTCTCACAAGGCTGGGAGGAAAAAAAATGTGCATTGTCAAATATGTGCATGCTGAAATGAGTAAGAAACAGAACTGCTGCCTCTGAAATATTGGGAAATGGATATGACCATGTCCATGTTGGTCAATTATGCAAGGAGTGTTCTCTCTACATCGTGCTAGATCATCACATCCAGGGTACTCAAAGACTGGAACAGGCTGTCCAGTGAGGTAGTTGAATCCCCATACCTGGAGGTGTTTCAAAAGGGCAGAGATGTGGTGGTGAGGGACTTGGTTTAGAATCAGCCTTGGTAGAGTTAGAGAATGGTTGGACTCAGTGCCAGCCTAGCATTCTCCCAAACACAGTTTGAGGTAGCAGAGGCCAAGGATTTCTCCTTGTCTGGAGGCTGAGGGAATTTAACATTTTCCTGGATACGAGCTACTCTGTGGCAATTCATTTACGTGCTGGATAGAAATGGAGCAGAAAACATTGAATTTAATTCTATACCCATCCTCTGTGTGTCTTTGGTTTAATTAGAGCAACACAGAGGAATTCACGGAGAAAGAGAATTACGGCAGAGTTACCTCCATAATGCAAAATAAGGAGTGGATCTAAGGGGAGGATGACTTCTTTTCTATTTGCTAGCCCAAAGAAGGGCCAGTGGCTGCAGTTGTTTAGGAGAATCACCACGGTGTTGCAATCTGTTATCGTTCCTATCTGCGTCCGCTTTGGATGCAAACAGCAGGAGATGGCTGAAGCTGAAGAAACCCCCATTAGCCCCACCCTTGATGCAACTCACATTCTTTGTGTATTGACTCAGGGCTTTCAACTTTCCTCCTTCTCTTTTTCCCATAGGTTTCACAGCACTGCAAACACCTAAGGGGACAGTATTTGGAGCAGTTGATTGTTGTATTTGCACATGGCATTGAACTTTGGGTGGGAGCTGGGCAGGAGTAATTCACTGGGAGAGGAAGGCATGGATAAGCAGAAACATCCACAGCGAACCATCACACCTGAGCTTGGCTTCACTGCCAACTTCACTTCACTTTCCTCTTTCTAAGGTGAAACTCAGGTCATAGGTTTATGTCTTGCTGTCCTCTCTTTGTCACTGTGGACACATGTGGGCTATGACAGCCTGTGCAGTGGCTCAGGAATTAGGTCAGCAAAGGTATAAAGCTGCTTCTTAGCTTCTGCAGAAGGGACAGTGAGAGTAATGCAACTGGCAGTATAGATGTTCACAGAATCATAGAATGCATTGGGTTGGAAAGGACCATTAAAGTGAGCAGGGACATTGCCAACTAGATCAGGTTGCTCAGGGCCCCATCAAGCCTGACCTTGAATGTCTCCAGGGATAAGACCTCCACTACCTCTCTGAGCAACCTGTTCCAGTGTTCCACCACCCTCATAGTAAAGAACTTCTGCCTAATGTCCAACCTAAATCTACCCTGCTTTAGTTTCAAACCATTGCCCCTCATCCTATTGCTACATGGTCTTGTAAACAGTCACTCCCCAGCTTACTTGTAGGCCCCCTTCAGGTACTGGAGAGCCACTATAAAGTCATAACCAGACACCTACCATTAATAGTCACCCATTCTGACTAACTACACAGTACCAAAGAAGGATCACCTCGGGCAGGTCACACAGGAATACTTCCAGATGGGTCTTGAATGTCTCCAGAGAAGGAGACTGCCAACTTCTCATGGCAGCCTGTTCCAGTGCTCTGTCACCTCTACAGGAGAGAAGGTTTTCCTCATGTTGAGGTGGAACTTCTTGTGTTCCAGTTTGTATTCATTGCCCCTTGTCCTATCACAGGACACTATTGAAAAGATACTGGCCCCTTCTACCTGACAGCCACCCTTCAGATGTTTATAAACATTCACAGGATCCCCTCTCAGTCTTCTCTTCTCCAGGCTAAACAGCCCCAGGTCTCTCATCCTTTCCTTATTGGACAGATGTTCCAGTCCCTTCATCATCCTTATAGCCTCCATTGGACACTCTCTAGTATATCTCTGTCCCTCTTGAACCGGAGAGTCCAGAACTGGACACAATACTCCAGGTGCGATCTCAGCAGGGCAGAGGGGGAGGACAACCTTCCTTGCTGGGTGCAGACATATAGAGATGTACAATTTGTGGTTGAATGGAAAAGTGCATGTAAAATCAGTTTAAGTAACTTAACAAAGTGCAGAAATAAGGCAGAAACTTGTTTTAATTAGTATTTTAAAGTACCCAAAGAATATATACTGAAAGAATGATTAGAGAATGGCCTAATTAGAGAAATGGCCTTAAGCTATGCTAGGAGGTTGGAAATTAGGAAAAATTTCTTTACCTCAAAAGTGGTCAAGGTTGAAACAGGCTGCCCAGGGAAGTGGTGGAGTCACCATCCCTGGACATGTTCAAGAAATGTGTAGAATAGAATAGAATGGAATAAACCAGGTTGGAAGAGACCTCCAAGATCATCGAATCCAACCCATCATCCAATGCCACCTAATAACTAAACCATGGCACCAAGCACCCCATCCAGTCTCCTCCTAAACACCCCCAATGATGGCGACTCCACCACCTCCCCGGGCAGCACATTCCAACGGGCATTCACTCTCTCTAAGTGAAGAATTTCTTCCTAGCATCCAGTCTGAACCTCCTCTGGTGCATCTTGTGACTGTGTCCTCTTGTTCTGGTGCTGTTTGCCTGGGAGCAGAGACCAGCCCCCACCTGTCTACAACCTCCTTTCAGGTAGTTGTAGAACTTGAGGATGCAGTTTAGTAGTCATGGTAGTTGTGTTATGGTTGGACTCGGTGATCTCAAAGAACTTTTCTAATGGTTCTGTGATTTGCTGTACCCTGGTTTAGTTTGTGTCATTTTTTTAAGATGTTAATGAAAACACACAGAGCCATTTTTATTTCTTCATTTTCTGCTTTATACTGGACAAAAATTTGGAGGCTTAATTGAGAAGCCATAATTGAGAGAACATGTAGATAGTACTTTCTTTTGTGCGATGGGTGGCAAGGAGGTCTTTGGGTACTAAAACCTACCACAGCCACCCAGGTTTCATTTTTATTTTTACCTTTTTGTGGCTTTCATTAGTGAATAAGCTGATGCTGCAAATCCATATCAGAGCCCAAAATCTTTGAAAAGTCTGGGTTTGAGTTAAGTGAAGCTTCCCTGGAAAACATGAAATTGACCTTGGTGACCGAGATGACAGATACAACCTGGACACTTAAGAAACACCAAGGAATGTGTAGGAACCCTCCTGAGATAACACCATGGTCACATGTTAAAACACTGACTGTGCAAATTTGGTGTAATTAAGGTTTAATTCCAGCACCCATGTTTGTGTTGGTCTTGTCTTTTCTAAGTGCTGTCATACAAGCAAACAGTGTTGAGAGAGAGATTCTGAGTGTGCACAAATCCATACATTTTCATCAGGGGAAGTTTAAATGCAATGTTTAGACTAAACAGCTCCTGAGTGCTAACCTGAGCTCTGCCACTAGCACTCTGCCCAAGGCAAATTATTTTGCATCTATAAAATGGAAATGATAGCTACTAACCTGTTTTACAGGAGATTTGTGGAGATAAATTAGTTAATGTTTGTGCAATGGTTTCCACATGCAAAGTGCCATAAAGCTCTATGAATTATTACCTTGGTCCTTGCTTTCAAACCTCAGCAAGGAGTCATAAAATACAAACTACAATGCAAACTACAGTGTTCACCATCTCAAACACCATGCAAATGAAATCTTAGCAAGCCAGATTGTAAAACCCCGCTAATTCAGCTCCACTTTGTTTCTTCTCTTCCAGTAAAAAGCCTGCCCTTTAAAATCACTTGAGCAATGCACCAAGAAGAGCTGCGTTGCCATCCAGCAGCAGCTGATGATGAATAGTTTTGGAGGGGCAAATCCTGACCCACTTCTTGGTGGGTAATGAAAATCAACACATTATTTTGTTGAATTTCCTTCAGGGAAAGGACACAGCAACAATAATTTCTTCACTTTTGAAAAAAATATTTGAGCCTCTTTTGCTTCAAGGGAAGGTGGAAGCCATGTGAGAATTAATCCTGCTTTTCTTCACTGATCAGTCATTCACCCTCTTATAGCTGCTTCCCTCCATGTATGGCAAAGTAATCAGCTCAGCATTGCAGGCAAATGGTGGAGAGCAATCACAGTTCAGTTCTGTAATCCACAGTGTCTTTGTATGCAGGAACTACCAACTAGCATGGACTTTACCTCATCAGAATGTTTATGCTTAATATATAGAAGACAGGGTACAGCCACACAATGTGAAGCACAAGCCAAAAGCAAGCTGAAGGAAGGTGTTGCATTTAGTGTGATACTCTCACTGTCAACTATGAATTTAAAAATTGGATCCCAAAAGTTTGGCCCTTGTCCCAAGACCTTTGATCCATATATACATCCAGTTGATGATAGAAGTTTTGCACTATGAATAGTCACAGATTGCATTGGGTTGGAAGGGACCCTCAATGGTCATATTGTCCAACCCCTGCAATCTTCAGGCACACCTCCAATTAGATCTGGCTGCCCACAGCCACATCAAGTCTGATCTTGAATGACTCAAGTGATGGGACCTCAACCACAACTCTGGGTAATCTGTTACCAGTAATTTACTACTGTCACTGTAAAGAATTTCATCCTTATGTCCTACCTAATCTACTTTGCTCCAGTTTCAAACCATTGTCCCTTTTCCTATCACTACAAACCCTTCTAAATAGTCCTTCCCCAGCCTTCCTTCAGATATTTAAATGTAGCTATAAGGTCTCTCTGGAACCTTCTCTTTTCAGAGCTGAACAGCCCCAGTTTTTTCAGCCTATCTTCATAGCAGAGGAGCCATGTGGCCCTCCTCTGCATCTGTGCCAGCAGGTCCATGTCTTTCTTGTGTTGGGCGGCCCAGAGCTGGACACAGTGCTCCAAGTGAGGTCTTTTCAGAGCAGAGCAAAGTGACAATTACCTCTCTCGACCTGTTGGCCAGATTTCTTTTGATGCAGCCCAGGATGTGATTTGCCTTCTGGGCTGCAAATGTGCACTGTTGGCTCATGTCCAGCTCTCATCTACCAGTTCTCCCAAGATCTTTTCTGCAGGGCTTCTCTGAATTTCATCAGTCCTTAGCCTGTGTTGATATTGAGGGTTGCCCTGACCTAAATGCAGAACCTTTCTCTTTGCCTTATTGAACCACATGATATTCTCCCCAGCCCATCTCTCCAGTCTGACCAGGTCCCTCTGGATGGCATCATGCTCTTCACCAGTCTGCAGTCTGCACCACTCGGCTTGGTATCATCTGCAAACTTGCTGTGGATGCCCTCAATCTCACTGTTTATGGCATTGATGAAGATACTGAACAGCACTGTTCAGTCCCAGTACATATCCCTGAGGGACACCACTTGTCACCTGTCTCCATGACCGTAGCCTTTGTATATAATCATTCAACCAATTCCTTATCCACTGGACAGTCCAGACATCAAATCCATCTCTCCAGCTTAGAAGATGTTGCAGGGCACTGTTGCATGCCCTTGGCAAAATTCACATAGTTACATTAGGCTTCAAAGGTGGTCAGCCAAAGGCAGTCACTGGGGATGTGACCAGCTGTGCAGGGAAAGCATCAATGTTTGAATTCAAACCATTGCAGGAACTGTTGAGCTGTGCCCAGAAAGTCTGGAAGTCCTGCTTGTAATAATAAGCATCTCACACACAGTGTCTGTGACTGAGGTTATCCTGTGACTTTGACAAGCACAGCACAGATGCCACAGAAGTAACAGGTTTGTGCTCAGGAAGGTGGGAGGATGGAATTCAGCGCAGCTTGCTGCACAGCCCCATCAGCAGCTCTGCGCTGCCCATAGCAGATGAGTCTCCTTTGGTGGATATCTGCACAATGGGAAGGCTCATTTAAAGGGGGCTTTGCCTCATCACAGAATCAGAATGGTAGGGGCTGAAAGGGACCTCCAGAGATCATAGAGTCCAACCTCCCTGGCAAGGCAGATTGACCTAGAGAAGGTCTCACAGGAACACATGCAGGTGGGTTTTGGATGTCTCCAGAGGAGATGCCATCACCTCTCTGAGAAGCCTGTTTCAGTGCTCCATCATCCTTATGCTAAAAGAAGTTTGTGATGGGTTAGGCAGCCCCCCTCCAAACCCTCCCCATCACGGGCAGAATAAAACAACTCAAAACAAAACGGATTGCAAAAGTGATGGAAAGTTTAAAGGAAAAGCGGTGAATCTTTACAGAAAGCCAAAAGCAGAGTGACAAAAGAGATCCCAAAACAGTCCCAAGATAATCCCATCCCCACCTGGGGGTACATCCAAGACCCCCAGGGCTCCTTCTTCCCCCCTCCCCACTGCTAGGCTAGTCTCAGCTGGCCAGATCTGAGACTGCCCATCCCCCGTGGCCTTGGGCCTAGCCAGGCCCATGGCCGGGAGACAACATCTCCCCCATTACCGGGCGACGGCGAGGAAGAAAGAGGAGGTGCTTAGACCTCACACTAGATCTTATAGTGGTGCAGAGAATTATGGTAGAAATACCCAATTTCCTGTGTCCACCCACTGGGCTGGACCTCTGGACACAGGAAGCAGGGGGCACCCAGCCCAAACTGCAACAAGTTCCTCCTCATGTTTAGATGGAAATCCTTATGTTCAAGTTTGTGCCTGTTATCCCATGCCTTGTTACTGGGCACCACTGGAGAAAAGACTGATCCCATCCTCTTGATGCCTTGTCATCTTCCCTTGCTGATCATGAAAGAGGAGTTTATTGAGGATCAAATACCTGAATTTACATGCATTTATGTAAGGACAGTACATGATGGGAGGTGGAGCAAGGATGAAATGTCCCTGCTCAGTGCAGCAGGAATCATAATTGCACAAAAATTCTGCTAAGCATGTGTTCTTCAGCATGTTAGGACAGGACTTGGACAAGTTTCTCTGATGGGTTCACATGCAGAAGACATTTTATTGGTTTGTTTTGGGTTTTTTGTTTTGTTGGTTTGTTGTCTATACATATGCTCAGTTTGGTTTTCAATTGTCACTTTGAATCCTTTCTTTTTCGTAGATTTAAAACCTCCATTGCCTTTTGCAGTGGTAGCTTGATGCTCAACACACATGTCTAGGAGGATACGCTTTTATTTGGTATTGATCTACAGAACGCATTTGAGCTTCATTTCTCGCTTGTCTTAGTTGCACTTCCTTTCTTATAATGCTAGTTGCCATCATGAGTGAGGATGCTTTGAAAAGCTTCCCTCCCTAGAAGTTGATCTTTCCTTCCTGGGCCTCTCCTTTTTAAAGATTCTCCTCTTGGGCCAAATAAATGAGAATTAATCATAGTCGCATAATGCTTGTGAGGTTGTTCACTATATGAGCACCTTTGAAGCAAAGAGAATTTCTACTGCATTGTAAGCCCAGACTGCCCTCAGTGACAGCCACAAAACCAATCACATGACTGGAGTTCCTTGGATGTTACTAATGTCCAACTTTACTTCAAAGGACATCTTCCACATTATTTACAAAATATAACCAAACCACAATGTCAGCTACAGCACACAAAAGTTGACTTGTAACCCACTTCATCTCAATAAATGATTACAGGCATGGTGGGATGGGACCATGGTTAAAGGCATGTGGGCAGGCGTTGGGTTTTGCACTAGGATAAATAAATGGGATCACAGAATCATAAAATCTTTTTGGTTGGAAGAGACCTTCAAGATCATTGAGTCAAACCACTAACTCTGCCAAGTGTGCTGCTAAACAGTGTTCCTCAATACCTCTGCCTCCTTTTAAACACCTTCAGGCCATTTCCTCTAATCCTGTCTCTTGTTACTAGGGAGAAGACACCAACACTCACCTTGATACAACCTCCTTTCAGGGAGTTATAGAGAGCAACGAGGTCTCCCCTCAGCCCCCTCTTCTCCAGACTACATAACCCCAGCTCCCTCAGATGCTCCTCAACAAAGCTGTTCTTCAGAACCTTCACCAGCTTTATTGCCCTTCTATGGACCTGCTCCAGCACCTCAATGTCTTTCTTGTAGTGGTGGGTTTCTCTTGATATTTACTACAACATCTAGTTAAATATTAGGAAAAGATTATGCAGAGGAAGTTGACTGGTAGGAGAAAAGTAATGCATCTCTCAGAGGACATGCATCACAGAGGAAAGTTAACACACACTCAGTGGCTGTTTTGCAATCTATTGTGTTCTAGCACCCTGTGATAGACACAGGCCTTTAGGATATAATCTCCTAAACCTCATGTCATTAGGGACTTTGGTTCTGGAGTTCCCAATTAATCATAACAGTTCTAAGGCCTCATATCCTATTGACTTTGTGACCCAGGCCTTCACAGAAGCTTTATGGAAAAAAAATTATCAGCAGTGTTTAACAAGTTTCAATGTTGAGTCATGATTTACTTGGGGAGATCCCAGCCCAGACAAGTGACACTTCTGTGTCCTATTAATGTGCCTGAGTGACAAGACAATGCTTCTTCCTACTTTCCAGAGGAGCAGCCTGTTCAAAAAAGAGATTGTAACCATAAGCATATTTGATTGAATAGCTTGGGCTTGCCTCTTAGGGGAGAAAGACGTTGAGGGGGAAAGGAGCACTATTTGTGTACTCTTTTGTTTAATGTTGGTGGATATCCCTGGAACACATCACAAACTCTTGTATTACCTTGTGTTCAGTAAGTAACTCACCACACAGAGCAAGAAGCCCTTTCTCTCGGGGCAGGAGAACAGAAACAGTAAGTACAGACCCTGTTATCCTTGTGCAGAAGGACATTCCACACACAAGAACAATGTTGGTGTACTGTGCATATGCACCTGGCTTTGCAGGCTTTGGGTGTAAAGTGACCTGAACGAGACTGTTTGCAGAGATGCCATGTGGGTTACACTGTTTTGAGGGAGCAGAAGCAAGGACCAGAACCCTGGTGATGCACCCCTGTAGGAGGGAATTTAACCTCTGGAGTCTCTTCGCTGTTGCTTGAGGAAATGGCCTGAGGGCACCAGGGGAGGTTTAGGTTGGATATTAGAAGAAATTTCTTCACTAAAAGGGTTCTCAAAGACTGAAACAAACAGCCCAGGAAGGTGGTTGAATCGCTATCCCTGGAGACGTTTAAGAGATAGAGAAGGGGTGCTGAGAAACGCGGTTTATCATCAGTCTTGGTAGAGTTGGAGAATGGTTGGTCTCGATGATCCTAAAGCTCTTTTCCAACCGAAATGACTCTATGACCCTATGCTGCTCCTCGATTGAAGCGCATCAAACCATCCCTGTCCTCTCAGCCCTCCCCGGAGGCTGCAGGAAGCCGGGGCGAGGAGGACGACAGGAGACAGGACAGGGCTTCTGCTCCAAAACACCCCAGGGAACCCCGTGCTGCTGCCTAGCCGCTATTCCCCCTGGGGTGGCGGAGCGGGAGGAAGGAAGGCTGTGCCGGGGCCACGCCGCTTTTTTACGAGCAGCGGCGCAAATACGTTCGGCAGCTGCGAGGCAGAACGCAGAGGGTTCTGCAAGATACCCCCCAGTCTCCTCCTCTTCCTGAGCAAGTAAGCTCAGCTAAACCCTCCCCTCCCACTCATACCTCTTCCCAGCCCGTATCCCAGGACAGGTGGCAGGTTCGCCCTTTCCCTACCTGGGCGGGGAAGGCACTGGCCGGTTCCTCCTCCTCCTTCTCCTTGCTCCCGCCCCATCCTCCTCCTCCTCGGCGTCCCCAGAGGGAGCCCCTGCGCTCTGTAGCCGGGCGCGTCCCGTCCCGCAGCCGGCTCCAGTAGCTTCGCAAAAAGCCCCTGAGCACCCGCAGCCGCCTGCAGCGGGAGAAGCACAAGCAGAAAGAAGAGGAGGAAGGCAGCAGCAGCAGCCCGCCTGCAACGGGGCACACACGTGCGCGCGCAAGCCTCGACGGTCGCCCTTCAGTATGCTGCGCGGGGCCGCGCAGAGTAGCGCGGCAGAGAGTAGCTGATCGCGGCCGCTGGAGGAGGGCCGAGCCGGACAGGACAGAGCAGAGCAGAGTGGGCTCCGCGGAAACCTCCGCTTGTCCATCCCGTCCCTACCACCGCCGCCGCCCACCCCTCTCCGAGGCAGCGGCAGCCCCGCAGCATGGGCGGCCGCAGTCCCCTCGCCGCTGTCCTGGTGCTGCTGCTAGGGAGCATCGCTTTCTGCTCCGCCGTGGAGGAAAAGAAAGGTAAAGAGAGGGTCGGGGCAGCGGGGGTAGCGCCGGGCCGGCCTGCGGGGAAGGGCCGGGGGGTCCCGCCGCCGCCGCTGCTGCTTTGCCGGCTGCGCCCCGCGGGACAGCGGCAGCCGGGGCCGCGGCTGCTGGTGGAGAGCGGCGGAGGAAAAGTCGTATTTTCCTTTTAAAAAAATCCTCAAAACACAATAGAGAGAGGAGAAAGGGGGGAAAACCCCGAAACTTATAGCAGCGATCACGCAGCTCCGACTTCCTGATTCTCGGCTTATTTTCTTTTGTGGGGGTGGAGGAAATAAAAAGGAATAAGCTTTGGCACATCTCATCGCTCTTGCTGCTCTCCTTTCAAGGGGTTTGCTTTCTTCCCCCATTCTTTCCCACCCTTCCCCTCCTTGCCCGATTGCTCTCTTCAGAGCACTGTGCCCCGGTTGGGTCCCGGCGCATCCTTCACCGCTCCGCTCCCGGTATTCCTGCGGCCGAGCCTTGCCCGGCCACCTCCGCTTGTCCTCTTAAATACGTATATGTGTATAAATGTGCACATATATATCAAAAAAGAAGAGCCATGTATCCGCGGCTGTGCCAGCTTGAAGGAGCCGTCCCGGCAGTGCGTGGGAACGGGGTGGCTGCTAGTGCCGCTGGTTTGGGGATTATTTTGCGGTTTGATTATTTACTTTTTTTTGTTTGTTTTGTTTTTTGGGGGTGAGAAAATGGTTTTAAATAGCGAGAAAACTTTTCTGGCCGGTTAGATCCATCGTGTTTTCTCTGTGTGTGTGGTGCTGTCTTTTTCTAAGTTTGGAGCACAGGCCCCTGCTGCTGTTCCAGGCAGAGTAGTCCTCTTTATCTTGGAAATCTGCCAGACAGGGGAAAAAAAGTGCAGATTTGGGTGGTTTCTTTCATGCTTTTTAAAGAAAAAATGGGGGAAAGAGACTTGATAGGTTTTAGAAGGGCTGATGCATGGCTTAAAGCAACCTGAGTTAGTCTTTCGTGACTGTGGACAGTAAAGCCACCCTGAAAAGGAGAAACACCCCATCCAAACGAACTAGTTTCACAACCTTTAAAAAGTGGAGAGATTCTCTGGTTCCAGAAATCAAGTCTGTACCTGTTGTTCATTTAACATGGGCAATTTTTCTTTACTGGTTTCTTTCTGATTTTTTTTTTTTTTCATTTACCCTTTTTTTCCTCTCCCCCCCCCACCCTTTTTTTTTTTTTTTTTTTTTTCATTTCTTGGATTTTTTTTCCTCCTTTTCTTTCTTTTTCTTCCCTGGCTTTCTTTCTGGTTTGTTTTTCATTCCCTGGTTTGTTTTTTGTGGTTTTTTTTTCCCTCTCACCTTTGCAGAATGCTGAGGAGTGAGGTTACTCCATCAGCTTTGCTTCAGTTAGAAGTCTATTGAGATGCAATCTCAGGTGCACATGCCCTATAGAATATATGAAGGAGAAATAGCTTGTTTGTAGTGTTTAATCCTGTGCCTCATAAACTTAGGAGGATGCTGGTTATTTGAGGATTACTGAATAGTCAACAGCTAAGTGGCAAACCCAATAGAGATTATTCTCAGTATGTTCTGTCAGCAAGTAACTGTTCCTCTGAGGAGAGCTGGAGGCTCCATGGCAGAGGGGAATGAAGGCAGAAGTTTCTGCAGGAGCATTAGTAGATTGATCTTCATATTAATTTCATGCCGTGCTTAATAGCAAGCAAGAAAAATCTATCAGGGTAGCAAAATGAAGCAGCATTTGAGAATTGTGAAGCTTTTGGTCTGAAGCAACAGGTCAAGCAAGTAATAGAACATTAGTATATGTGGAGAACATGCCTCTTTGGCCAAATGGTAGGACCCAGCATCAGAATTCTGAGTAATTCTGGAAGTAAATGTGCTGGAATAAATACATCCTGCACTCTTGACTTTTAAGACCAAATTCAGTGGATTTTAGAAGTGCAAATCAGATATGAAACCACGCTTTTAAAAACTTCAACCCCGTTTGCTCTATTACCATAAAGAGGAGATATCTGGGGGGACAGGGGGAAAGACCTGGGCAAATGTTATTTTTGCTAGAAGAATGTCAGACTCAACCTGTAGAATCTGATCAACATGATGCCTGAATGGAAATGCAAATACAATGGTATCTTTCCCTAAAACTGTGGAACAAGTTCTTTGAATATGGATGAGAAAAAACTGGTTTCGTTCTGACAGTGTGCTCACTATGATACAAAACCCCCAAACCGTGCATACTTCAGAATCAAACGGTGTTGTTGGAAGCTGAGGTATACTCACAGGGATCAGTACTTGCCTCTATCTCTGTCTACCTGCCCTGATGTTGACCCACATTAGCCACAGCGGAACAAATCCAGATATGATCCTGCGTGGTGGTACCTGAGACAAATACCTGTGACCTGGGATGCATCTGAGCTGTGTCCATTTGGTGTGTGCTGGGTGACAGTACTACAGCTGAGCAAACTGGTTTTATGGTGCTATACATTGGGTTTATATCTTTAGTTTTGACATGTAGCTGCAGCCGTTGTAGAATGGCAGTGGGCTGCTCCATGCCGGCAGCGTGCGCGCCAGTTGGTAGCTGCAGAAATGGGCTGTGGTGGCCTTCTGTACCTGATGTCTTACATTGCTTTCTGAGAACCAGGAAAACGAAGTTCCTTAAGGATGTTTGAAGTATTTTCATGTGAAATTAAAAAGGTACATCTATAGAATCACAGACTCGTTTTGGTTGGAAAGCCCTTTAAGATCGTTGAGTCCAACCATTATCTAACTCTGCCAAGGCTGGTGCTCATGCATGTCCCTCAGCACCACTTCTCTGCCTCTTTCAAACACCTCCAGGGGTGGGCATTCAGCTACCTCCCTGGTGAGTCTGTTCCAGTGATTGAGAGCCCTTGCAATGAAGATGTTTCTTCTAATACCCAGCCTAACTGCTGTTATGCTGTTTTGGGTGCATGGTTTAGGTGATTAGGTGGTGTTGGATGGTAGGTTGGACATGATGATCTTGAAGTCTCTTCCAACCTGGTCTATTCTATTCTATTCTATTCTATTCTATTCTATTCTATTCTATTCTAAAGATACCCCTGGTAACTTATGTATTGCTGCCCTTTACATTGCTCTGTAGTTTCTGCCCTGCATGTTATTCCATGTTTGCTTGCAACAGATGTATACACGTAGACTAATCTTTGTGAGTTGTGTAGGGCTTGATCTGATTACGTGCAGGCATCCAGTGCCTTTTCAGAGGCCCTCCAGTGTAACTCAGCTGCTGCTCCATGGGAGCAGAGATCTCACAGGAAATCCCTGTGAAATGTGCCTGTCCTGGAAGGGAGCATGGGAGACTCCCAGGAGCAGGCAGATGCCCACACTCTGCTTGCTTGTGGAATGGGCAGCATGCCCTGCCTGCCTGGAGTCCCTTGCTCCTGTTACAGAGCTGGGGTTCCTGGTACACAGTCCTGCCATTCCAGCATTTGTGTTATAGCTGGTAGAAGTGAAGTTTTCTGTGTGGAGACAGAAGAGAATGTCTGTGCATGTAGGTATTTGTTTCTTATCTAACATCTTGTTGTTGCACCCTTTTATTTTATTTTATTCTCCTTGGTAAATGATTGAACTTTGGTGAGTTTGGAAACTAAAATAAATCTGTAGCCTTGGTAACAAGTGCAGCTAGAGGTAGGGAAATGTAGATATTGATAGAGTCGAATTTAGTGAGATAATAAAATATAATTAATAAGCAGTCTTGGGTATGGACCTGCTCTTACTCCAGTGCCTCAGTGTGTGGATGATCGAGACCAAAAAGCAAACGCTGTGGGTCAGGGCAATTTCTGAGAGGCAGGGGAGGTAAAGTGCCATCAGTCCTTAAGTCAGGCAGTCTGCAAATTACAGAGTCTGTGTGCGAAATGTGACAGAGGGGTTGTCCTCTCAGCACAGTGTGTGTGTGGTGAGCAAAATACAAGCTGAAGTGACAGGAGCTACAAATGTGCTATTCCTTGCATCAGGAGTATATGAAGAGATTTGCAGATAAGTAAAAAACCAAGATCAATGCCCTGGAGACTTTACAATCAGAACAGTCCACTGTAATTTATTTGTTAATGTATAGAGACTTTCAGGGAGTGTTGCACGATGCCATTATGGTCCTCAGGGCTGACTTTTGCATTTGGGTATCCATGTATCACTGAAATCACTGGGATATGCTAGCTTTAGCAGCAAGATAGCTGACTAGCCAAACCAGTTCCTTCAGAAGGTGTCCTTATCTTCCTTGAGCACAAACTGCCTTTGCTTAATAGCTCTTCAGAAATCAGCCCAGTGAAAGGTTTACTTAATTTAGAAGGGATGACAGTACCTTCATGGAATGGTTTTGCATAGAAACTGTGGATATTGCTGGAAACTCCTGGGTTAGTCCAAGTTTCAGCAGGATGTGTGCATCAGAGGGTGCAGTCACCGCATGTGTGAGTGGAGTGTCTCAGAAAGAGCTAACATACATTCAAAACCAGTAGTTGGTATGTTGTGTTTATAAGCACTGTTGTGTTAGGCCTGTATTGCAAAGGGATTTGTGTAATCATAAAATGGTAGGGGTTGGAAGGGACCTCTGGAGATCATCTAGACCACCCCTCCCTGCTAACGCAGGTACACTCCAATCAGGTTGCACAGGAACGTGTCCAGATGGGTTTTGAATGTCTCCAGAGGAGACTCCACAACCTCTCTGGGCAGCCTGTTCCAGTGCTCCATCACCCTCAAAGCAGAGAAGTTTCTCCTTAAGATCAAGTGAAACCTCCTGTGTTCCTCCTTGTGTAATGCAAATGTGGTTGTACTGCTGGAGAAATGCTTTGACTTGTAGAATTTTAATTGAGGTAGCCAGAACTGGCTGTGCCCACACAAACATCCACTGGCTGCTCTACATTAGGAGCACTTGCTGGGGTGACCCAGCTGACAATCCTTTGTAATTTAGACTTGTTAAAATGGGGGTGAGGTCTAATTTTGTAAAAAAGATGACCTACTAGCTAGAGTGATTGTTCTTTTGGAAGTGTGTGGATTTCAACAAGCATCTTCTATATGTGATTAGAATTTCTCAAAACCTCCTTCTGCCCTACTGCTCTCCTTGGGCATGATGATGTTGGGTTGACAGTTGGACTTGGTGATCTTAGAGGTCTTTTCCAACCTTAATGATTCTATGCTCTAATAGGGAAAAGTTGAGTTCTGGTGGTGGTGGCACTGCTGGTACAGGAGTCACACTCAACCCACCTGGGATTTTTCTGCTTTTAGGAGAAAGGGAAAGTGATTAGGAAAGGCAGCAGAGTGTTTATTTGCTCCTCAGTAAAAGGCATGTTCGTGCTTTTCATTTCTCAGATTGACTCTGGAGTAGTTGTAGGTGTGTGGCCTCTGATGAATACTCAAGCAGCAGTTGTTGCTTGTGACAAGGGTTGTCACCTGCCTTCTTCTTGCCTCAAGGTGACCTTAAGCAACATGTCTTGCTTTTAAGCGCAAGTGGAGAAGTTAGTGCACAGTTTGCCTCTTGTGGGTCCTAATCAGGTGCTTGCCTGTGATGGGGGCAATGACCGGGAGCTGTGTGGTGTTGAGTTCTACAGTGGGATAGCAGAAATAGTGATGAAGGATTAGCAGATGGGCCCTCAACTCTGGGATGCACCCTTGATTTGATGTCCCTGGGTCTGCATAATGAGGGTGGGATGGAAGCTTTGTGGGATGTAACTCATCAGAGATCCTGTTTGCTTTGGAGAGCTTGTGATGTGCACGAGGACATAGAGAGTATGGATTTAGCAGTGCTCTGTAGGTGCGGGTCAAAAGTGTTCTGGTAAACTTTTTTGTTGCCAGGAATGAACGGTTGGAATCCACTGCTGTGGACTCTTGACAAGCCATCCTTCAGCTCCATAGAGTACATGCTGACCCTGTAAAAGAAGTCTTGAATTTACCTTCTCCTGTGCCCCTTCACTTCCAGGAACGCTTTATTGGTGTAGGTGTAGTACAAGAGCTAGCATCGCTTCTGCCCATTTGGGGTTTCGATGTGTTACTTGCTTGGCTTCCAACTACAGCAAATGGGACTGTAATGCTTCTTTTTTAGGGCTGAATTCTGCTGACCTAAAAATATTGAGTAATAGCATATTTTTTTAATATTATTTTTTCTTCAGAAATAGTTACAGAACTTTTGGCATGAATATTAGCAGCAGAAGTCATTCCTAAAGGAAGTGTGGAGAGAAAGAAGAGGGGGGAAATGTACTCCTCTGTGCAGAGAAGTTATACCAAAATAAATGTCTATTCCTGCTGAAGCAAGATTATTTATTGAGAACTGTGTCATGCCTCCATAGTTTGTCTTATGGGGAGGATCTGTAGGTTTGGGTCTTGTGCTCTCTGTGCTTAATAATGTTCTTAAGGGCTGTTCCCAGGGAAGAGCAAAAAACTCACTGGTGAGACCGTGTGTTTGAACAGCAAAACTTTCTGATGACCAGAGTGAAAAGATGAGGTCGTGTGTGGGTTGCCCATTGAGCTAAGAACTATATGTGCTACCACTCAGCACCTCTGAAAAGGTGACATCTTGGTTTTTTTGAAGAGCAGAAGCCATTGCTAGGAGTGAGCAACACTGGATTTATGCAGCCCGTATAGGTGTGTGAGCTTTTGGTTTGAAGTTTTAATGCAAAGTGAGTTTTGCCTGTTGACACATCCATGCAAGGCAGATGCAAGGTTCCTCCTCCTGCCAACGTGCCTTCTCCTGCCCAGCACATCTGCGTACATGAAAGCAAACATCTACGTGTTCGCATGCATGTCCTACTAGGAGAGTGTATCAAATCATGGGTGGGTTTTGTTTGTTTCAGTGGTTGAAGAGGGGGAAAAAAACCCACAACCAAAACAACAAACCCTGGAAAAAACAAAAATAACAACTTCCAGTCAAACTAAAACAAATGTATCGGAGTGATTCTAGTGAAGAGAAGGGGAAAAAACCCCAGCCCAACAACCAAACCCCACCGAAAACCAAACCTGTTTCATGATAATCTGGGAGGCTAAATTTAATCTGAGACCACTTCTTTTCTTCTTAAGTTGGGTAAGAAGGAAAATTAAATGCTTTTTGAAATGAAAATTTGTAGGTTTATTTTAAAAGTACCAGAAGGCCACTGGATTTTCTTATGCCTCCCTCCCACTCAGTTTTTTGGCTAAGATATGTTGGTAGAGTTTGGCTCAAAATAGTGAACTAACTTCAATTCAGCTCTTCCCCCCCCCCCAAAAAAAAAAAAAACCTTCCAGGTTTTTGGGAGTGGAGTGAGCCACTGCATAAAGAGCACTGCTCCAGTCTGAGTGAATCTTAAGTAGAGAATCATCCAATCATTAAGGTTGGAAAAGACCAAGACCATTGGGTCCAACTGTCGGCCTAAGACCACCATGGCCATTAAACCGTGTCCCCAGGTGCCATGTCCACACATTTCTTGAACACCTCTTGACTCCCCTACCTGGGCAGCCTGTTCCAGTGCCTGAGCACTCTTTCAGGAAAGATATTTTTCCTGATATCCCACCTAAAACCTCCTCTGGCGTGTAGAGATAAATACAATCTCAGATGTTTGTGATAGCTTTTTTTTCCCATTGTCATAACATGAAATAAAGTTAGAATTAAAATAACGAAATATAATAAATATTTAATTTAAAAAGAAAGAAAGAAAAAGGCTTGGTATCCATTACCTCTGTGGCCTCTCTGTGTTTGGTGCCTTCACCATACCTTGCTAACCTCTGGCTGGAGGAGGAGCTGGAGGCTTGTAACCTTCCTGGCTTGGAGGTGCAGAAGCAGGCGGGCTGGGGCTTTGGGCAGGAGGGGTGAAAGCTGCTGAGCAGTAGCAGTGCCCCAAGGGCTAACTGTGCTCTGTGTGGGTTAAAAGCCTTCTCCTGCATCTAGCGGTTATGGCTCTGTGGTTTTTACCTTGCAAGAGGTCTCCCATGAAGGGTGAGTAGCCTTCCTGGGTGTACCCTCTAGCTCCCTGGAAAAATGGTGGGTTTGCCAGCCCCTTTCATCCCCAACAGGGGGAAATAATGATTTAAATAAAAATATGTGGAACAAGCATAGATGATTTTGCCAGAACCAGTCTGCCAGGGTAAACAGCTGCTGGTGAGGTGCAGGGGCCAGTGGGCCTGGGTGAGTTGGCAGGGGCCATGTCAGGAAGGATGTTTTCCAGGGAAGATGTGGAAGGAAGGAGGAGAGGATATAAACCAGCTGTCTTGCTGACAGGATAGTAGTTTTTTAGCTCTGGCTTTTACGAGAAGAAAATTATCAGTTTGTGGGAATGGTGTTTCTGTGTGTTTGGTAATCAGAATTTGGTGGCATAATCCCTGCCTTCCTGTCACCAGATTCAGCAGTAAATATGAAGATAACCATGAGAGTCCTGGCAGTCAGCTGCTCTTGGCACTGGGGCACTGTGACTTGGTGGAGCACATCTCCTAGGTAGGGAAAAGTATTATTTTCTCTATCAGGAGCCACAGGACTGGAGCCACAGCAGTTTTGAGTGGTTGTCTGAAGGGACACAGCTGGCCATGGGTGAAGTTGCCTACTAGGAATTTGGCCCCCACCCCATGCCCAAGCCAGCAATAAACACTACCTGGAGTTGAAGGTAACATCCTATCCAGGGCCTTGTACACAGGCTTTGAAACCATGTCTCACACAGCATTATTTCTCTTCTTTCCTGAAGGCCTTCCTTCATGTCCCTCCCTGGGGATGTACCTCCTGATGGAAGCTGGTAGTAGCTTGGGAAGAGGTTACCTATGGTGGCATGCATCTGGCTTGGCTTCTTGTGATTGTAGGGTGCTCATTCCCCTTCCTGCCTGCAGTAGGGCTCAGCATGCCTGGTCTCTTGTTCCATCGCCCCAGGAGAAGCCCTGGCACCTTCTGAAACAACAGTGGTGTGAGACAGTAGCTGCAAGTCAAGATTTGGGGTAAACAGATGTAAAGCCTGGATTGCTTCTTAAATGATGCTTTCTACATAGCTACAGCACAGTTGTGATGACAGTTTTCAGATTTGCAAGGTATAACTGAAACAAAAAACCACCACCACCAAAACCAAGCCAAAAGGATTATGGCTACTTCTGTCTGGGGATATGTCTTCACCCCCTCCAAATTTAAATCTGAGACACATGTGTGTCCTTCTGAAAGGTGGATTTGACTCATGTCTGAGGAAGTAAGCTGCTTTTGGAGAACAGTTGTGCATTCTGAAGTTCAGTTGGGAGGTAAGATGAAGGAAGGAGTCAGGGATCGAGGAAGAAGCTTGTTTTAGCAGTTGGGGCAGTTGTTTCAACAATGCCTTTAGCAAAGTAGTATGAGGCTGTTTGAACAAATCAGGAGCTAGTTCCCATGATTCAGATTGAATCACGTAGTTCCAGTCATTTGAATAAATAAATGACTTCTAGTAAATGAGACAACCTCTACAATTAGGATGGCATGCTGCATATTTCATCTTATTTATTATGTGGTTTTCAATAGATATGATTAAGTGGGGTTGCACTTGGAATGCTAGGTAGCATTTCAACACAAGCCACTTAACCAAAGCTTACATTCAAATGAGGTCTGCATTTGTTTTGTGCAGGTGGCATTGTGCTGTGTGTCTTCAACACTTAGGTTTTCTCATTAATTTTCCACCAGCAGGGAAAAGAAGTCATCTTGCCAAGTGCACCTCCATTTTACTTAATTGTAGCAGGGAATTCTCAGGCAGCTGCTTCCCAGACATTTACAGTTTGCTACAGTCTTAGCTTTCCTTCCTTCCTCCTGAGCCTTCAACTCCAATAGATGTGGAATAACCAGAGATGCAGAAAAGTGCTTTTCTCAGATGTGCTTCTGGATTACATGTATCCCTGGTGTTTCCAAGGAGATGTGCTTCATGGTTCACCTACAGCTTCTGCTGCTGGGTTTGGACTCGTGACAAGAGCATTGTCACTTGGTGTGGAAGATGAGGAAGAAAAGATCTTCTTGGCCTTCGTTATTTTGGAGATTGTCTAGTTTTGAAGTTGTGTCTCTCACAGCAGGTCTGGAAAAGGAAAAGTGGAAGTCATATTTATCTTGTGTGCTTAGCTTCTACCTACCTGGAAAGGGGGATAAATAGTTGAGTTGCAGCGGTTTTATTTTGGTGTAAAAGGGAAAATGTGATCTCTTGCATTTATAATCTTAAATTTGATCACTTGCAATGAGGATGTCTGCAGTAGGAGGTGAAGTCAAAACTTGGGCATCTTCAATTATCTGGTAGGATCTGATAATTTCTTAAAACATCTGTGTTAGGCTACATGCCAAATTAATGAATCAGTTTGATATTTCTCTTTTTGTTTGGGTTTTAAAAGGATTATCAGTGTAAAGCTCTCTTATTTCCATCTGGTCTTCAAAAAGTAATTAAGTGTTGAGCAATGGTGATGTCAGTCTGTTTCCTACCTAATAAGCTTGCAAGGTGCTCTTGTTAATGATTTTATTATTTCAGAGCTGCTCTTGTTCTCCTTTTCCCTCCTTAATGAGGCAGGTCCCCTAGGCAGCATCACTTTAGCAAGGCTGTCCATGGCAGATGAACTAATCCAGCACCATGGAAGTTCGTGTTCATCAATGTGGAAGATGCTTCCATCAGTACTCATAGATAATTCTCTCTGACACTTTAAAAGATTTGTCAAGTGCAAAAAAAAGAACAACAGACCCTTTTGCTAAATGAGGGTCATCTTGATTTGAACATCAGCAGCCTGGTTTGCATCAAGGAGCACATAGTGTTCAGTGAATTAAGAGTAAAAATAGCTAATTAACACCTTCTCTCTTTCTTTTTTGTCTCATCATTAGTTACTACCAACCAAATTAATTCCTGATAGCATAGGGCATGGAAGGTGCCAATGCCAAGCTCAGGTCAAGAACTAAATTGTTTGAGGTTCTGGGAGGAAATATTCCCATCTTTTTCAGCTTTATTGTCTGTTTCCCAGAGCTGTCTCTGTGTGCCATGGAGTTAGTTAAGACATTTGCCATAAAGTGAACACATGTAGGCTTATATAGTCAGCTAACATCTGTGTTTTGTATTTCATCATAGGAAGAGAAAATCTGAACTGGTTATGGGCACTTAGAATAGAATAGAATTAACCAGGTTGGAAAACACCTTCGAGATCATCGAGTCCAACCTATCACCCAACACCATCTAATCAACTAGACCATGGCACCAAGCACCCCATCCAGTCTCTTCCTAAACACCTCCAGTGATGGTAACTCCACCACCTCCTAGGGCAGCCAAAGGGTCTTGGACTGTTTTCCCCTGGCTTTGTGTGCTACCAACCATTTGAATCCTGCCTATACCCTAAACTCACATACTGTTTCAAAGACTCAGATAATTTCAGAAATAACAAACTCATGACTTCTGAGTAAACAGACCAGTTGTAATAGAGAGGATTAGAAAATGGATTTTCTGGGCCAACACTGTACTATTGAGAGTGATGATATCATCCTGGTAATCGCACTGTTGGGCTTAATGGCCCATAAAGTTTGATAAAAGCTTTCCTAAAATTGTCAGCAATAATTCCCTTCATTGTTAGATTGCCAGTGAATGTCTTCAGCCCCTGGAATAA
Source organism: Picus viridis (assembly GCA_033816785.1). Classification (NCBI taxonomy): domain Eukaryota; kingdom Metazoa; phylum Chordata; class Aves; order Piciformes; family Picidae; genus Picus; species Picus viridis. Next base: position 25,287,626 of record CM066574.1, read on the forward strand.
ATTGCTACCATCAATTCTGTTTATGTAATGATATGAAATAAGACTTTTGCTCTGAAGGTGTAATAACTCAAATAAAATAAAAAGCACTGTCGGCTGCAAATGAATGGGTTAGGTCCACAGTTGCTCTAACTGCCCAGAACTTTGTCTCCTGGGCTGGGTCAGGGCAGGTTTACATCTGAAGCTCTAGACCCAGGTGTAGAGAATAGGCACCTATTCATTAACTGCCAGGTGCTAGCTTGGGTCAGCAGAAATGGGCAACATTATTATGGGTTATGTATGAAAATTGAGAAGCAGTTGAAGTTTGCTTTGGCTGAGCTTGGTTATTAGTTTTCTCTCTGACTTTTGAGGCATGACAGTTGTTAGAAGGTGAACATTAAAAAGGTGTAGTTATTCTCATAGGCATTAATATGCCAATCTGAAAAAAAAAAAAAAGATGGAGGAACACTCAAATTTTGTCATCACTTACAAGCTATGTCGTAGGATCACTAAGGTTGGAAAAGAACTCTGACATCATCAAGTCCAAGCATCAATCCACCATCACCATTCCTTTTAAACCAAGTCCCAAAGTGCCAAGTCTGCATGATTTTGGAACACCTCCACGGATGGTGACTATCACCTCCTTGGACTGCCTGTTCCAGTGCCTGACCACTCTTTCATACATGTCAATGTATGGTCTCTTCTACCTTTCTTTCTTTATTTCCCACCCCCACCTCCATCCCTTCCACATGAATGGTTAAATAACAAATGATCATCCACCGCATGATGCAAAATGGGCTATAATCCAAAGCAGGAAGAGAAGGAAGTTCTGTTTCAAGAAAATAAATAGCACAGGGTATTTAACAGTGCATTAAGCAACATAAACTGCACTGATAATACAGTGATGAGGGCAGGAAAATCCTCTGTATGTCATTAGTTTAGTCAAGCGATGTGATGCTCTGGCTCTGATACTGTTGGTGATATTCAGCATCTCTAATGCAGATGCATTGATAATGCAGAGCATAACAAAGAGCTGAATGTGGACTTTCCACCTCTGCAGTGTGTGATGCAAAAGAGGAGCTAGCTGCCTTACCTGCTTGTCAGGGGAGTTTAATTTTTATGCTCTAGGGAAAAGAAGAACAGGGTCTCCCCATATGCAGTTGCCACTTGTGCATGGTTATTTGCTTAATTTTCTTTAGGGGCTGGTGGTAGAGGTAGGAAATACATATAGATATATATCCTGGGGAAATATGTTTTCCACATTCCACCTATGCAAATTCTGGAGATTTTTATCCCAGAAAAAGAATCATAGTCTTTAAGGCCCCTTCCAAAGCAAACAATTCTATAATTCTATCTAGTTCTAACCCCCATCCCATGGGCAGAGACACCTTCCACTAGACCAGGTTGCTCAAAGTCCCGTCCAACGTGGCCTTGAACGCTTCCAGGGAGGGCCACCCACCAATTCTCTGGGCAACTTGTTTCAGTGTCTTACAATAAAGAATTGATTTCTTATATCTAATCTGAATCTCTCCTCTTTCAGTTTAAAACTGCTACACTTTGTCACTGAAAGGATTCTCAAGGACTGGAACAGGCTCCACATGGAGGTGGTTGAGTCCCCATCCCTGGAGTTGTTGAGACAGAGATGCAATGCTGAGGGACATGGTTTGGCCCCAGACTTCATATAGAGTTAGGTAATAGAATAGAATAGAATAGAATAAACCATGGTTGGTCTCGATGATCTTTAAAGGTCTTTTCCAATCAAAACAATTCTATGACTGTCTGAATTATTTACTTCAGCTCTGAAGCAACAGGTCAATATGCGGCTCTTAGCCTCTGGCACTCCTGTTTTATCCTTAAGGGAAAACAATGGTGTTACCACATCAACCTCTCTACCACCCAGTACCAAAACACTTATAAAAGCACATTAGACAGATTTTAAAAGACAGAACTTTAAAAGTGAGAGTATGAACATGATGCTTGCTCCAGTAAAGGAGAGCATGGACTTATTCAGGAACTGGGAAAAGTTTGCTCTGCTTTGGCTGATGCATCATTTCATGTCTCTCTGCAGTCCAGTTGAAATCGGTGGAGTTGTGTGTAGGCTTAGAATCTGTACAGGTTCAGGAGCCTTGTTTTACAGGGAACCAGATTTGCATTGTTGGAGTGAGTGATGGTTTTGAGAGGCTCAGGTGGTGACACTTTCAAGGGTGTGACTAGTGCGGGCAGATACGTGGCATTTCTTGATGATGAGCTGCTGAAGATGGCTGGAATGGAAGTTATGAGTAACTGGAAGCATCAGAAGTTTTGATTTATGGGTGTGAATTTTGGACAGGGTTACATTTGTGCATCAGCTCTGTCTGCTAGCAAGCAAACAGTGTTGAGGTGTGTGTGTATGTATAGTGATGTTTTTCTGTCTGTCAAACCATAGAGTAGTGTATTTTGAATGCTTCTGTGCAATAAAACACAATTGTAGGGAGGCAAGAGACCTGGGAAAGGTTTTAAGCTACTGGACTTAGTAAGACTATAGCTTTATTGTTGAAAACTTAGTAGTGTAAGGTCAATATTTGTTTTGAGACACTGTGGTATAGGAAGTCCTTCTGTGCTAATGAATTGACTACATTTCTTTGTATTCTTAATACTTATCAACTCATACTGCTGAGTATCTGTGTACTAATACAACTATGTGCTTAGAAAAAGCATAGTTGAGGAGGTGAGGAATTGCTACTCTCAGTTTGCAAAAGTATTGATTGCTGTTCTCTTGTTGACTTTTCCCCCACAGCTGCTGTTTTCATCAGTTTATGTAAAGCAAAAGCACAAATACAGGTTTCTAATCCTTCAGATAAAGCCCAGAAAAATGCTATGCATGCTGGTCCCTTTCCCTCTTGACAGGAATTTCTGGACCTCTCCTCTTTGAAAGTGTTTTGAAATCTCAATATGGACAAAAGTCTGCTTAGGTGCTAATCCAAAACTGTGCTTTGCAGCCTGAATTTCAGACTCCTCTACTACTGTTCACCAATGAGATAAATGACATGTGGGGTACTGTCTCTGCCCCTATAAGGTTACTGCTTTGCCCATTATGCTCTGAGAATGGTCCTAACAATCCACCTAAGGACAGGCAGTGGTGGGGATCTCACAGCCTTCCTCTTCTCTGTGTGGGTTCCAACTTGGCTAGTGTGGGAGGGAGCATTGAAGAAGTTTGTTTCACCTGCTACAGCTGGACCTTCATTGTGGTATAACACCCAGCTCTTTGGTATTTCCCATTCTAATCATCCTTCCAGTCCTCTGCCTTGACAGAGATCTTTATTGTCACTTGTACTTCAGAATGGTGGGGCAGGTTTATACTCACCCTCCTACAGCCTTGGTATATTTTGTTTGAACAAATGCCTAAAGTGCTTCGATGTTCGGTGCTAGTGGCTGTATGTTTGGACTGGAAACTTTGCATGGGACATCTTTGTGGTGCCTCCCAAGGGATAAGGAAAGCTGAGCAAGGTGGTCCTCAAGAAGTCTCTTCAGTAGCTTGATCTGCTTCTTGTACAGATGTACCGGGAGCCTCCAGCACGTGAAAGATTTCCCATGTGTGTTGCAGGGTATTAAACAACTGATTTTTAGTGAAGGTGTTCAGACATGTAGCATGTGACAATTGGCCTGAAACATGATCAAAAAAAGTGAAGCTGTAGTCAAAAGTAGAATTTCGATGACTTATTTTGTTGTTGTTGTTCAGTGTTTTGAATATACCATGTAATATGTATGGCATACATTATATGTATTTTATATCTATATATTCAAAACACACATTGTATGTATATTTCATGCTTTGGCAGGCAGTGATTTATCTCAGCAATGTAGAGACACCTTGAAAAATGCAGCCAGTCTGCCTGATATCTAATTAATCGTTTGCCTCCGATGGTAAACCCTATGTTATACAAGGAATGCTTTCCAGCACAAGCAACATCTTAAAAAGCTGCTTTAGATGTATATTAAAAATGGGTTTGGAGACTTAAGAGACAGGAAAGCTTAGAAGTCTGATGACTGTTTATCTGAAAAGAGTTCCCAAGGGCAGAGGAACTGGGTTCCCTGTTCGTAGTGGTTTATCCAGGCATAGAATTGATTTGGTTGTCTGCTTGCAGAGACATTGAGGGCATGGTCTGTTTTAAAAGTCTGAATTAAAGGCAGTGAGATTCCAGTGAATAAATTTCAGGGCTTTGCTTAAGATGGCTGGAGTTGACCCTGAAGATAATGTTTTCTCCATTCCTTCCTGGAGGTGTTCAAGGCCAGGTTGAACGGGGTCTTGAGCAACCTGGTTCAGTGGAAGGTGTCTCTGCCTATGGCAGGGGTGTTGGAGCTAGATGATCTTCAAGGTCTGTTCCAGCCCGGACTATTCTGTGATTAATCAACTTCGTGCACAGAGTGAAAGCAAGTGTCTAGCGTTAGGGGAGGAAGCTTCTCCAGGCTTAGAAAGCTCTTTAGTAGCCTCTTTATTTCACTACACCAAATTTATTTAGAATGTTTGGCACTCCTTGTTTAAAACGAATGTGTTCCCTTCATCTTCCCTTTGTGTGTTTCCTGGTTGTATGCAATGCAAAAGGCTAAAAAGAGTGCTTGCTTTAGCTATGGCCAAAGTTAGGTATGACAGGCTTCTAAAAGTCGTACAAGCAAGTTTTTAGTTTGCTAGCTTGGTTTCATTTAGAGGGAGGAATAGCAAACATTAGCTGTGCAGCAGGCAGCTGCATGGGCAGCTGTTATCTAAAGCTAACAGTACCTTGACATACACAGGTATGGAAGGGAGAGAGTGTAAGTATCTGCAGCACTGTGGTATCAAAACACAAGGTCACATTCTGCCCTTGGGTAAATCTTCTGCAGCTCCACTGTAGTGCTGAGGTACTGTGCTTGGGACTGAGAGCAGATCTGGGTCTACAGCCAGGAAAAGCAGTGTTCAAAAGCAGGGATGCCAGCCTTTCAGGTTTGCTCCCAGTCTGGGCTGCTTGGTGTAAAGGGCTTGCAGCAAAAGAAACAAGTTTCTTGGCCTTTATGAATGCAAGCTCCTGTAGAGAAGTCCTGTGCAGTGCTCCTTCCATTTTTATTTTTTAATCTTTGTTTTCTTTTGGATGCTTATTTCAGGCCACTATGTCCCTGCAGAAAAAAAAAAAAAATCTGTATGAAAATCATAATTGCTCTGTTGCAGATGAGGGAATTTTGGTTTAGTGTCTCAAAATAAGTGCTAGAAGAAGTATGGCAAAGAAAAAGATACAGCAAGGTGAAGCTAAAATTACCTGAATTCAAGTATCAAATCTTCAGCAAGATTTTAGGGAGAGATGGGAGTTGGTTTTGGCTTTGACTGGGTGGGTTGGACTGACTGTATAAGGATCAGAATAATGGATTTCCCCTGAGATAGTTGAAAGAGGATTATAAAATCAGGATCTGTGCATTATAATTGTCTGCACTGTTATATAGTTTTGATACGGTTTAAGCCCTGCCCCACCCCCAAGGTATCATATGTAATCAGGAAATTATATGCTTTGGTACAGGGCACATGGACTAAAGAAATGACATTTTTCCCCTCCAGGCAGTTACTCAGCTGTTGTAGGTAAAACAAAGTGAAGGTGAAGTCACAGCAAGGTGTATGTGCTGGGGTCTTAACAAGCATCTGTGTGTGCATGTGTGGAGGTTACAATAAAATCCTGTGGGTTTGGGAAATGTGTCCACTGTTAATTGCCTCTGACTTTCCAAGGAACAGGTCAGCACCAGCTGAGTGGGGGAGGCTTTCAACTTCCAAAAACTTAATTTGCTTTGGCAAAATCTGACTAGAGTTGTCAAAAATTGCCCAAGCATTGGCAAGGTTGTGGTGGGGTTCTTTTTGTTTGGTTGGGTTTTAGGGTCGTCTTTTTAATTTAAGAAGGACATTAAGACTCTTGAATGTGTCCAGAGAAAGGCAACAAGGCTGGTGAGAGGTCTTGAGCACAAACCCTATGAGGAGAGGCTGAGGGAGCTGGGATTGTTTAGCCTGGAGAGAGGAGGCTCAGGGGAGACCTTATTGCTGTCTGCAACTACCTGAAGGGAGGTTGTAGCCCCTGCACCAGGGGAAGTTTAGGCTGGAGGTGAGGAGAAAGTCCTTCACAGAGAGAGTTGTTAGCCTGTGGAATGTGCTGCCCAGGGAGGTGATGGAGTCACAGTCCCTGGAGGTGTTCAAGAGCGGACTGGATGTGGCACTTGGTGCCATGGTTTAGTAGTCATGAGGTCTTGGGTGACAGTTTGGACTTGATGATCCTTGAGGTCTTTTCCAACCTTACTGAATCTATGATTCTATGGTCACAGAATGGTAGGGGTTGGAAGGGACCTCTGGAGATCATCCAGTCCAATCCTTCCTTGCCAGACAAGGTTCATGTACAGCAGGTTGCGCAGAACAGCATCCAGGTGGATTTCAAATGGCTAGAGATGGAGACTCCACCACCACCCAGGACAGCCTGTTTCAGTGCTCTGCCACCCTCAAAGTAAAGAAGTTCCTCCTCATGTTTAGAAGGAACTTCCTGTGTTTAAGTTTGTGCTTGTTACCTCTTGTCCTGTCACTGGGCACCACTGGAAAAAAAAGTTGGTCTCATCTCATGACACATCGTTTAAGTATTGATGAGTACTGATTAGATGCCCCCTCAGTCTGCTCTTCTCTGGGCTCAAGTGTCCCAAGTCCCTCAGCCTTTCGTCATAAGAGAGATGTTCCAGCCCCCTCATCGTCATTGCTGCACCCTCTGAAGCAGTTCCTGTATGTATACTGCCCGGATCTCGAAAATTGAACATAATACCAAGCTGAGCATAGACAGCTACATGAATGTTTTACAGTATCAAATATTCAAGGATATGTAATTAGGTTAAGACTTTTGAAGGGCCTGCAGTGGGGTGGGGAGTGTTCCCATGGGAACCTATCTCCTGGGGTGCACAGGAGGAAGGGCTCTGCCTGCCCCATGCTTGCCAGCCCCGCTCACAGCCTTGTGTGCAGCATGTTTGCTCTTTGGCCCTGGCTTGGCAGCCGGAATGGTTCCAGTCTCCTTGATAAACTGGGAGGTTGTGTTTGGGTTAGGCATGATTCACTGTGTTCAAACTGGGCTAGGTGAGGAAATGCATTACCTCTTCCTTAGGGTCTTCTTAATTTACCCATCCATAGCTTTTTCTTGCAAAGTCTGTCAGGGCTTGTGAGTTGTGGAGCAACAGAAAACAAAAGGGGAGTGTGGAAAATAAAAAGTCAGAAAGACAAAAATATCTCTATTAAGCTTTGAACTGCATGTTGTCTATGCACTGCCATTAGCCATGACTGCCTATTTTATTAGTTCACAGCTTTGGGATATTCTGCTTTCATTAATATTGAGAATTAATCGGCATGGGGTGTTTTTTCTGCAGCATTAGCATCAATCCTTCTGCTGAGTACAAATCAGATCTTTTGCTGCAATCCAAATTCAACTGTGGGTAAAGATTTAAAGAGGATTTTTATGGAACACCTACGTGAAGTAGCAGGTTCTGCTCTGAGTGCTGGGGAGGGTGGTATTTAAGGGGTTTATTGTTTTCCTGCCAGGTTGTGTTGTTTGCACGCCAGGGTAGCAAGTGGGATATTTACGTCTTTCTTGCTTGCTTTTTGGTTGTTTGTTATTTTTTTTTCTTAAGCATTTGCTACCATAGAGGCTTAGGAGTTCACTGTTTGTTTCCATCAAAAGATAATTTGGTCCTTTTATACACTGGTGGAATCTCAGGACAATAGTTTGCAGATCTGACATGATTTCTGAAGACAAAAGGGCTTTGTAAGGGAAAAGTAACTGTGCAATATCTGGGAAGCCTGCAAAAGGTGCTGAACAACTTCTGCACTGAACTAACATGTTACAAGGCTACTTGCAAAGTGGCCAGATCAAGCCCTGAAGTTGGGGGTGGAGACTTCTCCCTGGCCGAGGAACCCAATGCCAGTCTTGGGTGTGTCGTTTGCTTTATTTTCTCCCAAGCAGACATAGGCGTATTCCTTTGCCCAGCCACTTGCCCATTGCCCTCACCAGAAGTTTTCAGGTGGCTGAGTGCACACAGGGCTGATCTCTGCCTGCAGATGAAGTTCAGTAGAAAGGAAAAGCAGCTTACATCTGGGTGGCTTGGGCTTGCTCTCCCCAAGACAGCGGTGCCGCTTAATTCACCGTCCCCAGGGTATTTGTTCTGAGCCTTTTCTCTTGGGGTGAGGAGTGGAGAAGAGTGGCATGTGGTGGCTGTCCATCAAAAGGTGCTCCTTCCCCACCTTTTCTTTATTCTTGATTAGTTACAGGCAAGACAAAATCGATCTTCGCAGCCATTAAAAAGTGAATGATGGAGAAGGTGTTTGTTCTTCAAGCTTCCTTTTACTTCTTAGTCCTGGACCCCATTTTGTAGGCAATTTAAATACTTTAGAAATGTAAACTAAGTCTCCACAGATCCTCTGATGTACGGCCGCTTCCCATCTAAATTTGAAGCTAATCATGCACAAACATTGACTTGACCAGTATTGCTAGTGGCATTCCTGTTAAGTGGATAGTTAAAGGCTTAATGACCCCTTTGAAACCAAGTGCTTGCTTTCTGTCTGGTATTGATGGTACTGATGGAGGCTGGCAATTGAGTTTGTTTTCTTCTCGGCGATTTTCGAAAACATTTCAACTGCCAGCACGGTTTGTCCGCTCCATTTCCCCTGCTGGTTAGGAGTGAGCTGTTTGGACAGGGCTTGTGGCTGTGTGCCATCAAAGCCTAGCTGGTTCATGCAGCATCCTCAGGGTTTCTTCTCACATCTTGCGAATGCTCTTTAATTTGCTTTCTCAATCATCATGGCAAGAAGAGAAGTTATGGATGAGAAGAGAAGCTGGGTGAGGAGTTTGTTAGGCAAAGGAAAATTACTCAAGGCAGGGATCCATGTAGCTTTTGTTTTGGTTTGGGTTTTTTTGTCAACCTGGTCACCAGAAGATTTGATTATGATGCAGTAAATTCGGGGCAGCCCTAATGTTGTGTTGCTCCTTGACTCTTTCCATAGTGGGCTTTTTGTCGTGTAGCTCAAGGGTGGAGAGAGCAAAAATCACTAAGTTCCTGTTTTCTGAGTATCTGACAAATGAAAAAAAAAGTAGTGCACCGAGGTCTAAAATGCAACTGATTGAAAAAGTAGCTGGTTGGGTTTTGGTTATGGAACAAGTTGCTGGAAGGTTTGGGATGAAATACATGGGGGCACTCACTTTTGTGGCTCTCAGCAGCACTGTAGCACAGGAGAGTACAGCACAGGCCAGGTGCTCTGAGTTTTGACGCTTTAATGTTTTTTGTCACCTGCTCTGAGCAGACAAACATCTGCATCACTCAGTGACACTGACTGAGATCTTGGGCTGCTGGGTGAGCATCTCCAGCTAAATACTGAGGAACCTGAACAAAAGCAAAACTAAGCTTTCACACCTTGTTCTTCATAGTTTCTCATCCCATGCTGAATTAAATTAATTGAGTTTTAAAAGACAGCTGGTAAAACCAAGAACATACTGAACTTGGCATTGTTTCATTTATGCAAGTCTGGGACTCATAAAAAACTTGGAGAGGGGATGAAGCACCTTCAACAAGAGCTTCTGGCCACTGCCCAGGACAGCTGCAGCCTCCTCTGCCAAACAAGGGTGTTGCAATATGCAACCACTCCTGAGCTCAGGGGTCTTTCCCACTAACTTTCCTCTTCTGAGGAGAGAAATACTCCCCAAAGCCAAGACTGGAGCCACTCTCCTGTGACCAGCCTGGGTGGTCAGATAACATCTTTTTTGAGATGCCACTTTACATCCAAGAGATCGACTATAAGCATTTAGATTTTTCAGTCTGCTCTTTGGGATGCCTGGTTTTTGATTTGGTTTGGTTTTCAGCGTTCAGTGTACCCTGAAGTTGTTTGGAGACAAATGGGTGCTTGTGTAGACAGCAAACCTCTCCTTGCTTTTGTTCATCCTTCATGGTGTTAAGGGAAACCGTGGTTCCAAACCAAGCCCATTGCTGTGCTGTGTTTCCAGGAGATCTTACTGCTTCTTGTTGAAGTGTCTACACACTTCTTTTTTGGAGGAGCACTAGGGAAAGCTGGAGCAATCCTTAGGAAAGGCAGGAGAAGATTATTGGGGGATTTGGCAGGCCTCTAAACAAGTCTTATTTCTACCTTTGGAAAGCTTGTTGTTACATTACATAGAAGGAGCTCTGCTTATGAAGGAATAAATTGCTGCCCTTGACTTATGGAAAGTGAATAACAGAATGGTAGTGGTTGAAAGGGATCTCTGGAGATCATGTAGCCCAACCCCCTGCTAAAGCAGGGTCATCCAGAGCAGGCTGCACAGGAACACATGCAGATGGATCTTGAAAGTCTCCACAGAAGGAGACTCCACAAACTCTCTGGGCAGCCTGCTCCAGGGCTCCAGCACCCTCACAGAAAAGAAGTTTTTCTTTAAGTGAAACCTCCTGTGTTTTAGATATACCTATTCCCCTTGTCCTGTCATTGGGCACTGCTGAAAAGCATTTGGCCCCATCCTCTTGACCTCCACCCTTTAGCTCTTGTTGAGCATTGAGAAGATCCCTTCTAAGGCTGCTCTTCTCCAGTCTAAACAGGTCTCTCAGCCTCTTCTTGTCAGAGAGATGGTCCAGTCCCCTCAGCATCTTTGTAGCCTCTGTTGGACTCCCTCCAGTAGTTCCTTCTCCAGTTGGCCCTTCTACTGGGGAGCTCAGAAATGGACACAGTACTTCAGAAGTGGCTTCACCAGGGCTGAGTAGTAACATAAAGTAAATGTACAACGGGTCTGTACCCTCGGGTGGTTGATTCCAAGACCAGCGGAGTTACAGTTCCTTTAAAATCCTAAATTAGAGAGTAACTTATTTTTCTTCCTAAACTGTTCTGTTTGGCTGTTTGCAGTATTCAGAGAGGCAGCAGAATTACTGTTGGCTTTCCCACAGCAAATCCTTGACCTTCCTCTCCATTTAAGCATTAGCAGATTCCCTGCACTGTGTATGGGGGTGGAGAGAGGAGCTGTGGAGTTACACGCACGGACACACACGCACGTTTGTTGGTAGCTTCTAGCAAGCGCTTGGCTTGCAGTCTCAAGGCAATGTTTGGGGTTTTGTTTCCTCCTCTGCACAATACTAGATACAAACCAGTTCTGTTGTGAAGCAGTGTTCTACAAATAGCGTCTAAGCAGTCACTCTGTGCAACTCGGGCAGATGTGTGACATTTGTTGGTGTGGATTCTTCTGTGCCCAGCCCAAAGGGCTCTTGTGGTCCTTGTCTGCTTCCTTTGAGCTCTTGGTGTTCACACACTGATCTGTTATCTGGCGACAGGCACAGCAGTTGAAATCTCATCTGTGTTTGATGCTGATCACTGACATGTAGCATGAAATGGAAGTGTTGTGGGTTGTGTTTTCCCCTCTGTATCTTTCCATGAGTCTCAGACCTCAACAGCTCATGAGCTTTATGTAAGCTGATGGATGGGAAAGAAGTGCTGAGCGCTGTAGGTGCAGGGTAGGGAAGAGGGTCAGGGTGGATGGTTTCAGCCTTGCACACATCTGTTACTGTCATGCCGTGCTCACAACAGAGCAACAGGGGCTTTTTAACACCTCCAGATATTTTTCAGTTCAGTGGCTCAGTCCTGGCTTTTGTTTTGTACATTACTGTAGTTTCACATTTCACTGGAAATTACTCACTCACTGCCAGAAATACGAAGTTTAGAGAAAACACAGAGCCAGCAATGAGCAGGTTAAGGAAAGATGAGTAAATACTTGTGTTGGAGGTGATCAGCTCCCTGAGTGACACTCTTTTCAGAGGGAGCAGATGAGCCTTGCATGGCATGTTGGAGCCAAGCGTGACAGTAACGGGTATGAGTCGCAACCATGGCAGATCCCAAGCTGTTGCCTTTGAGAATAAAGCAGATAAAATGGTGTCTGGACACTTCCAATGGCCAAACAACCTTGTAAATTACAGAGCACGTTTAAAACAAGAGTTAAAATGTATGCTGTGTTACAAATCCAGAGCACTATTGCTTGTTACTCAGTTTTCTAGGCTTAGGTTACATCCCAGGATGGAAAATATGAGGCTCTCCTTAGCCTATATGTTTGCAATAACATTTTATCAGCAGGCAAACTCTCATTAAATGCACCCCATCGGCTGTGCTCAGGCTGCCAATATCTGAGTGGAAACATTGTATTAACTTGGCTGTTCCCTGCAGGATGTTACTCTTGGAAAATTATAGCAAAATGAACAATTCTCAAATCAGCATTTTTCATTTATAGCAGGCTGTAATTTACAGTATGGATCTGTGCCTGCCTGGAGAATTCCCTGTCTGCCATGGCAAAGAACAGCACATGTTTGCCCAAAGAAAGACTCTGTCTTAAATATACACATCAGTTTGGATTCAGGAATGTTGCATGTAATGACTCATTACCAACTGTCCAATCCTGGATTGCACATTCTTCTGAGGACCACAGTTTATCTCCTTCATGTGAATGACATCCACTTCCCAGTGCCAAAAGTGAAGGATGTGGTTGTGTCCCTCAAACCATCAGATCTCAGCCTGCAATAGCTTGTTTGAAGACTTTACAAGGGAAAAGAAAATAAGTTCTTCAAATGCTAAGTGAAAATTCAGCACCCAGATTTTTTTATCTTTTAAAAAGACGAGTTTCAGGGCTCAACTCAGATGACTAAGCAAGCTGTCTCTTTGCCCTCCAGAAATTCCAGCCAGTCCCTTTCAGCCCAGTGCAATCTGTGAAATTCAGTACTTACACTAACAGAATTCTTTTTGTTGGAAAAGACCTTAAAGTTTCATAGAATGGTTTGGGTTGGAAGGGATCTTAAAGGTCATTTAGGTACAATTCCCCTGCCATGGGCAGGGATACCTTCCACTTGACCAGGTTACTCAAGGGCCCATCCAACCTGGCCTTGAACCTCTCTAGGGAGGGGGCATCTGTGACCTCCCTGGGCAATCTGTTCTAGTGTCTCACCACCTCCACTATAAAGAATATCTTTCTAATATTCTGTCTCAATCTCCCCTTCTCAAGCTTCAGCCCATTCCCCTCATTCTATCACTACAAGCCCCTGTAAAAAGTGCATCTGCAGCTTTCTTGTAGGCCCAGAAAGGGTACTGGAAGATTGAGTCCAACCATTCTCTACCAAGTCTGGTGCTAAACCATGTCCCTCAGAAACACATCTCTGCTTCTTTCAAACACCTCCTGGGATTCAACCACCTCCCTGGGCAGCCTGTTCCACTCTTGGGGAACCTTTTCATTCAAGAAGTTTCTTCTACTATCCAACTGAAACCACCCCTAGCATAACTGGAGGTCACTTCATCTTGTCATATCACTTGTTACTGGGGCAGAGAGACCAGCACCCACCTCACTCCAGCCTCCTTTCAGGGAGAGAGTGAGGCCTCCCTTAGGCTCCTTTTCTCCAGAACTTACAACATCTCTAATTGCTTACTTAACTGGATAGAGACAGTACAGTGGTTTCATTGAAATTTTGGAAGCTTTGATCATGTCCTGAATGTTTGTGAGAAGAGTAGAAAATTTTGCTGTTACAGGAAAGGAAAAAGAAACCTTTTTTTTTTTTTTTTCCTGGTTTTCTTTTCTTCTTTTCCTCCCCCCACCCCTGTAAAGTTTTCTCCAAGTCAAGCACTTTGCTGTCTGTTAGTAGGTGCAGTCCTCCCAGTTCCCTTTTGTTTGCATAACGATTTGTATCAGCGAAGGAAAGCGCAGCTCAGGCTATTCACTTGGACAGTTTTCTTGAATTCAACGAGGGAGTGCAAACAGGGAATTGTAGCATGCTGGAAGAGTTCTGAGTCCTGGGGGGGAGGGAACCATCCCCTAGTGTCCACAGAGGTGTGGTTGTTGATGTATTTCTATGTATTTGCTTACATGTATCCATGGCAATGTGTGTATAGTCCTATTTTTATATGCATAGGAACCTTGATTCTTTAAAGACATTGCCAATATATCTAAGGGGTTTTTTTAAGTGGCCTTAACCTGATTTGTTATCAGCAATTTCACGACGACAGGAGGAGAGCTGTTCCCATGCCAGTACTTCTGAAAGTGCCAGCTTTATATACACAGTCTGTGAATATTGTTGTATGCTAAAAAAAAGGTGAAATAAAATTTACTAGGGGAAGTTAGAGGGGGTTTTCTATCCAAAATATAGAATCTTAGAATTGTTTCTGTGGGATCTAAGATCATCAAGGCCACCCAACACCACCATGGCCATTAGACCATGTCCTGAAGTGTTGTGTCCACGCATTTTTTGAGCACCTTCAGTGGTGGTGACTCTGCCACGTGCCTGGGCAGCCTGTTCCAGTGTCTGACCACTCTTTCAGTGCAGAAATTTTTCCACACATCCAGTCTAAACCTCCTTTTCTTTCCTGCTGGATCATTTTGCAGAGCCTAGATGGGAAAGTGTGCTTCCTTTAATGACATTAGAGATGTGGAAAAAGGGGCAGAAATGGTCTGTGTTTGTGCAGTTCATTCCCATCAGCTCCAGTATGGCCTCTCCCTTTCATATTCAGTGTTATTTGACTTAATATTCACCTTCAAAAGAGGGCAATTAAACCAAAGGCCTGTGCTTTGTGCCAGCACCTTTGAAGCCAGCCATGAGACTCCATTCCCAGAGGATGAAAGATAATTTCCAAGGAGGCCTCAAATTCCTAGTGCCTAAACAAAGTGGATGGTTTTCCTAAATGGCTGTATTTATTAATAATTGTATGAAGTGCCTCTCCTGGGTCCGCACCCGTTGATTCTTTTGCATGATGGTTGTGGTAAGCAGCTCAATGCCAGGGAGGTGATGGCTGCCACTGCTTCTGCCCATCGCAGGCTACTGCTTGGAGAACAGGGTGGAAGTGGAGCAGCCAGATCTCTCTTTATCATGCTATTTTTCTGCATTCTTTTTTTGAAAGAAAGAAGAGAGAAAGTGTAGTTGGATCTACCCTGCATCCTGGCAGCTGATGTACAGAGTGACCTTCTGGGGACACTAGGAGGTCATGTTACTTTCATTGCTGCGCTGTGGTTGTACCATTAGAATGAAAGGACCTCTCTAGTGGTTTTGTTTTTCTTTTTTAACAGTGAAGTATGTTCACCAAGGTTCTCCATTCCACATATGCACTTAAGAGTCAGCATATTTGATGCCTTTGTGGGTGGGCTCATAAAAACCTGATCTTGCTTCGTGTTCCTTGCATAATGAAGGAGAAAAAGTGAAAACACCTCTGGGGGAATCATGATAATTGAAACCTAATTCCCAGGTATTTAAGCCTATTAACATCTTTTAAGAAAAGGCCAGAAACTGGTGGGAACATCCAAGGATTCAGTACATATTTGTGGGAGGGGAAGAAAAAAACGTTCATAGCCTTTACGAGTTTTTTTTTAAACTTTTTTTTTATTGTTGTTTAATTCAGTTTCTTGAAATCCTAATGTGAACTGCTGGATTAAATAAGCAGGAGCAGAATATAAAACATTGATTTTGATTTTCAGTCCTACTGCTCACGGAGAGGATGGTAGTTACTTCCTGTGCAGCTGCATCTCTGTTGAAATTTACTTTCAGCTCTGTGGAGTTGAGACGACAATGTGTGTTTCCATAGTTCACAGGTAGAAATGCAATGACCTGAAAGTCCCAGGCCAGAGCTCACCCCCTTAAACTGATAGGCTATTTTCACAGTTAGGCTCTGCAAATTTGTTTGTGCCTCTTGGAGATATGTGGGATTACTAAGTGCAGATAAGGTTGGTAACTAGTACAGTGCAACTTGTTAGCCTGGTCTGAGCCTGCTGTACAAAGAAAAGAGGGAAGGAAGCTGAGGGAGGAGGCAGTGAAGTAGCTAAATAAAAGGTAGATCTTAGAATCATAGAATCATTCCTGGATGTTAGGAGGAAGTTCTTCACAGAGTGATTTGCCATTGGAATGGGCTGCCCAAGGAGGTGGTGGAGTCACCATCACTGGAGGTGTTTAGGAAAAGACTTGATGGGATGCTTGGTGCCATGGTTTAGTTGATTAGATGGTATTGGATGATAGGTTGGACTCAATCTCAAAGGTCTTTTCCAACCTGGTTTATGCTATTCTATGCTATTCAGAAAAGACCTCTAAGACCATCAAGTCCAACCATCAACCCAATACCACCATGCCCACTAAACCATAGAATCATAGAATGGTTTGGGCTGCAAGTGACCTCCAAAGGCCTTCTAGTCCAACCTACCTGCAGTGGCCTTGTCAAGCCTGACCTGGAATATGTCCAGGGATGGGGCCTCAGCTACATCCCTGGCAACCCGTTCCAGTGTTCCACCACCTTTATGGTAAAGAACATGCTCCTGACATCCAATCTAAATCTACCCTTCTCTAATTTAAAACCATTGCCCCTCATCCTATCATGACAGGGCCTTGTAAACAGTCCCTCTTCAGCCTTCTTGTAGCCCCCTTTCAGGTACTGACGGCTGCTATTAGATCTCCCTGGACCCTTCTCTTCTTCAGAATACATAAATACAAATGCATAAATATATAAATAAGAATGTAACCTATTAAAAACCTAAGGATGCAAATTTATTGGTTTTTGTGCCTTCTCTATTCTATCTAAGCATTCAGGCATTTAAAATGTTTTATAATAGCTGGAAACATTAAGGGGGGAAAGAATTGTGATGTCTTTACGCAATGATAAATGTCAAATAATTATTCTCTATTTGAAATTCACAATGAAATGTAAGAGCTGTGAAAAACTGTGATATATAAATCCCAGAACCACACACAGTGTGCACTGTGTTGGAAGGGACTTCTACAGGTCTTCTAATCCGACCCAACTAGATCAGGTCGCTCAGAGCCCCATTAAGCCTGACCTTGAATGTCTGCAGGGATGGGGCCTCCATCATCTTCCTGGGTAGCCTGTTGCAGTGTTCCACCACCCCCAAAGTAAAGAACTTCTTCCTAACCGCCGATCTAAATATAGCCTGTTCTAGATTAAAACCATTGGCCCTTGTCCTGTTGCTACATTCTGCAGTCTGCCCCCAGCTTTCTTGTGGACACCCTTCAGGTACTGGAAGGTCATGTCCCAAAGTTCAATGTCTACACATTTTTTTTTAATACCTGCAGGGACATTGACTCCATCACCTCCCTGGGCAGCCTGTTCCAATGCCTGACCACTCTTCCAGGAAAGACCGTCCAAGCTAAACCTTTCCTGGCACAACTTGAGGCCATTTCTTCTCATCCTGCTCTTTTTCAGCTAAAAGATATCTCTGCTTTTCACCTTCCAAAGGAGAAGGTGCATTTTTTTTGGTTAGTCACTGAGTTCAAAACCTGAACCTTGGCTGTAATGGAATGCTTTAAAAAAATATATAATTAAATAATGAGAGACTACAATTGTTTCCCTAAGGCTAATGTGAGGAGGTTGATTAATCATCTTTCAAACGTGCAGTGATATGGTTCAAAATACCTCCCCCAGCTGTTTAATACCAGGAATTACTCTATAGTTAGTAGAATACCTATGCAAAATGCAGCAGCTTGCTTGTTGTGCTCAGTTTTTGACCTTTCTGAAGAACTTTTCTCTGCCAGCAGAAGTGCTTTATGGACTGGAATCTTTTCGCATAGTCCTTTTCAATCCTAATCCTGCTTTTGCAACCCAAAGCTTTGGCAAAGGCGTTGGACTCGATCACTAGAGGCCCCTTCCAATCCCTACCATTCTGTGATTCACTAAGCACGGTTAGGACCAGAGGTCAAATTCAGACATAGAGTCAGGCTGGACTGGTTGAAGGAGCTACATGCACCCAACGCTATTGAGCCCGGAGTGCTCAGTGTTGATTAGAGGGTCAAAAGAAGGAAAAGTGCCTGGGTTTGGAGTGGGAATCTTCATTTAAATTGCCAATGAACTAACTCCTAACTGTGTATAACTGGCATCAGTATGAGCAAAGTGAGAGCTCAGAAAGCCTAGGGAGGCTGTTCAGGTGTTTTAGGATGGAGACATTCACTCTTGGCAAGTCTTAGAGGAGGCTGTGCAAGTTAGAAGCAACCAGTGATGTTGACTTCTGTAGTGCTGCCTTTGGTAGCATGGACAGTTTCCTCCTAGAGCAGCAGTAGGATTAACAGAGCATCAAGGTATGATTAAGTCGAAGTAATCGATCTTGACATGTAGTCTATACAACCAGCAGCCAGAAGACTGCATGTGCAAGGGCTTCTGTTCTGATCTAGAGGAAATGGCCACGCTGAAATGCAGAATTAGGTTTTAATTAATGAAAAATCAGGATGTGCTGTGTGTAATGCCACATCTGAAAAGCATAATCTGACTCTTGGAGCTGGACTGAGATTGAGTGGGTGATGTTGTAGAGAGTTTGCTTTTATATATAAATCTCTGGGGAGTGGCAGGATGGAGGAACTTCTTGTATCCTGTCATCATATGACTCATGTTTGCAGTGGATCTCTGTCCTTCATTTGCTATAGAAGCCATTTGCTAGGCTCAGTGGCCCACAGGATGCTGTCTGCTAGTAGTTTCTAAGAGCATGTAGGGTCTCTGGATCACATAACTGTAGGCAGGATTTAAGATGCTCCCTTTTTCCCAGGGTAGAGGCAGAACATTAAAACTGGAGACCTACTGGACAATGGCTGTTGGCTGCTTTGTCTTCATGGGTCTTCTGGCCCACCCTTCAAAAGCGAACACTGCTTTAATACCCCTGGCTTTGAAGTTATTAATGGTTTCTCATGGTCCCGGTGAGTTCTTGGGATTCTCCTGATCCTCTGAGTGGAGGCTGGATGCTTGCCAGCTGCACAGGTTGGCGTGAGCCATTCCCACAGGGCTCTTGCTGAAGCATCAGATATGTCAAGGCTGTTCTAACCTGTTGTTGGGATATCTCCAAGTTCTTGTAGATAATATGGTTGAATTCCTTATGTTTGTCTTTGGGGAGAGATTTCTGGGCTTCTTCCCACATTTCAAATTGGTACTTGCCTGTATATAGTTAAGTGCCCATGGCCCCACTGCAGGCTGTTGAACCCTTTCTGCTTGAGACACACAGAGGTCTAACACTCAGACCTTGGTTGGAGGAGTTAAAGCTTTATGTTCTGTTTGCATTGTCCCACTCCTCAGCATTTGGAAGAACAAAAGGGTTTGGGGAAGGGGAGTCTTTTTGATGTTTGTTGTTCTTTCCATGGGCAGCTGATAGGAAATACGGGATCTGTTAGACGTTTTTACTGCTACCACTGCTTCTCTTTCAGGGAGTTCTTTAGGGTTTGCAGAATGTCTGCCCTGGGGTCACAGACTCCCTCTAAGACTGTGAAGAAAATGACTGCAACCCATCTTCGGGATCAGAGATGGTAACCAGTCAATGGCAACAGTGAAAGCAGGAGAGAGCCTTGTAGTTTGTCTGAGATAGTTATTCCTTCGTCCTGCTTTTCTCTGGAAAACCTGGGTGCTGCAGAACCCTCAGTCCTTTTGTGTTGAAGTGGTAGATCTGATGAGTAACTTGCTACTTGACATTACATGCAATTAGGAGCTGCAGTGTTACTGATTGTCCTGCTTTGTGCGGTTAATTGGGTGATGTTTTGTATTTCAGCTGAGTGTTGGGTTTAAGACGTGTGGTTCCTGCATGTTACCTGTCTTCTGTTCCTTCAGTCACTTCTAGGTGACAGTGTGCTATGTTTGCATTACCAAGCAAGCATGAACTTGCCATAGACCAAATCTTTGCCTTAAGCATGGGGTGCCTGCTTGAATCTGTGGATTTGGTAGTCTGAAGTAAAAGCCAGAAAACAAAACAAAAAAGGCTTTAGACAATGTAGTGGAGGAATATTTTAGTGGAGACCTTTCAGTCCAGACAGTCATTATGTATCCAAATTCAATGGCTGCACCTAGCCCATGTGGGAGGAACGCTGCAGTCCCATACTGTAGAAGGGAAACACAAATAAGGGATATTGCCCAGAAAGAAAAAGAGATTATTTTTGTGGTGAAACTGTGTGTGTGGTGTTGACCATGTGGCCCTGGTACCAGTGGAGGATGCAGCCTGGACTGTTAAGCAGAATTTTGGTTAACAGTTCCCGTCCTAGTTTAAAATGAGACAATACAACTGTAAAGAACCGCTCTCTGCAGCGGCTTCATGTCCTGAAGTCCTTTTGCATGCAGAGATCATCGGGACGTAAGGAAGTTTTTTGCTATGAGAGTGGTGGAACACTCCAACAGGTTGCCCAGGGAGCTGGTGGAGGCCCCACCCCTGAAGGCATTCAAGGTCAGACTTGTTGGGGCTCTGAGCAACGGGATCTAGTTGGGGATGTCCCTGCTTACTGCAGGGGTTGGTCTAAATCGCTTTCAGGGGTCCCTTCCAGCCCAGTGCATTCTATGATCTAACATCCATCCTGCTTCATCTGCAGTTTGCTTTGGGATTTTATCAGTTAGATTTGTTTAACATCTGTGCTTAACAGAGATGTTTTCTTGAAGCATTGGAAGTAAGGCAGTGCTATTTGCAGGTGTCTTAAGAGGCAGAAAGAGGGATGGAAATTAGAAGTATGACATTATTAGGAGACCGACCAGACCCTTTTAGATTGAAGTTGTGATGCACCCAGCAAAGGACTACAGGTAGGAATGACAGATTAATTAAAGCTAAAATGGAACATCTGGTAGGTTATTAAAATTAAAAAAGAAGAGGAGTGAAAGCTACGATGCACATGTAGAGCAGACACTTCTTTTAATGAAGAGCTCAGTCTGAATAATGTAAAGGGCTTGGAGTGACTTTTCATCAGAGCTGTGCGTGCCAGGCACATGTCTGAGCAGGAATATATTTTCTCAGTTAATAAACATTTGTTCTTTGCCCGGGGTGCTAAACAACCCTGTTGTTCTGTGCCGCCATGTGGAACACCTCGGCGAGCTTTACAAAGGAGACCAAAAAAAATCCAACTTGGCTGAGCAGGGCTCCTCATGTTTATATTAAAACCTGGAACACGCTCCCCCTCCTCTGCCTTGAACTTCTTGATTGGTGAAACTGCTCCCTGCCCTCTCTGAAGAGCTTCAAGTTGAGACAGTTCCTCTGCAGCGGCAGCCCTCATTTCCCCCAAGGTTTCAGCTCTAGGATCCCCTGCAGGAACAGCACAGGTGGGAGACAGCATTTCCTTTGGACCATCTGGTGGCAGAGGGAGAAACTGACCGGGGTGAAGGGTAGCACCTTCAGCCTCCATGAGGAAGGGTCTTCATTAGAAGCCCCTGAGCTCTCCGAGCCTCTATTTAGATGACATCATTGCATCTCACAGGCAAGTGCTAGCCTTGATGGAAGAGCTCCACTGGCGTAAGCAAAAAGGGCGAATGTAAACTGACAGAGCAGCGTAACTTCATGTGTGGCCAAAGCCACTCTGAAAAGCCAAAGCAGATTAGGAAAGCGGAAAGCTGTCTGTTTAGTGGTGGTGAGCAGATACTTCTGAAGAGCACAGTACGTGGGTGGTGGTGGAGGAGCAGGAGAGCAGTGTGTGTGTGCAAAGCTGAGCAAGAATTCACTCCATTCAAGCAGCCTGTTGGTTAAAAACTATTTACTCCTGTCTTTATTTCATGATAATTAGTGTCACTGAGTGATTGCTTGCAGTATTGTGGACATGGCACTAAGACAGCTGGTACCACATACTGTGATTTTATAATTTTCTCACAAAATATTCTCTACTGGAAAGAAATTAGGAGAAATGATGCTGCAGTCCTGCTACTAATGCACCAACTCTTCCCCCCAACACACTTGTGCCTTCAGTGTCTTTTAAATCATAGAATCATGAAGGCTAGAAAAGACCTTTAAGTTCATCAAGTCCAACCATCAACCCAACACCACCATGCCCACCGAAACATGTCCTGAAGTGCTAGGTCTACGTAAAATGTGAGATGCAGTTTGACATCTGTTGGAGACTTGTATTTGTTCCTTTTCAAAGAATACAGCTTGGGGTTTGAGCCTGACTTTCAATTCAGGAGGAGCATGTCTCGAGAAATCACTGTTACACAAAATCTAACCAAAACGGTGAAGGCTTTCAACTTTCTATAAAGGACAGGACAGTCACAGAATGCATCAGATTGGAAGGGACCCTCGAAGGCCGTCTTGTCCAATCCACCTGTAGTGAGCAGAGACATCTCCACCTAGGTCAGGTTGCTTAGGGCCCCGTATATGGCACAGCCATGAAAAGGAGAGCTTCTAATAATTAGTGACTGGTTTCTACTTGACGTAAACGGCATTGTATCTTCTGCTCTGGCCTCAGAGGAGCAATTTCAGCAGGACTTTGTAACAGTAATTCATATTCAGAACGTTAGATAATACAGAACAGATAAAACCATTTCACTTAAGGGTTCAACTCTAGTAATACGTAGTGTCTACCAAAAGCACTTTAGTTTTTGTTAGAACAGCATCCTTTATCTAGATATTTTTCATCCAAATTAGAATAATGTACCCTAAGCTGAGAAAGGTGATCTGATTCCACTTCTAACTGAGAGATGGCAGCTATTTAAGCAGTATTCAAGGGCGATGCGGTAAAGCTTGGGTTCTCATCGGACTCAAAAGTCCCAAATTGTTTCCCTGGCAAAGCTATCAATCCCCAAATCAGAATTTCAGTCAAAACATCGTCCAGTGCAGCATGTTAAAAAGCCAGCTGAGCCCTCTGCCTTTCTTTTGCAGCCTGTAACAGAGGTGATAATGCTTTCGGAGCTGTATTGCCCTTCCCCACCTCGGCGGCTGCAGTTTTTATAGTGATTCACACCTTGGAAGAGAAGCCCTGAGGCTTCCCAGCAGGGTTTTGAGAGCTTCATTCCCCAGGCCACAAACATTTCTTGACCTCTGTGGGAGACTCGGGAATTGGGCTGGAAGTTTTAGTTTGCTTTAGTTTCTTTACGGCGCATCTGGAAGCGTTTGTAGTCTAGCAAGGATTTTCCTGGTTGTGTCCCAAGCTGGAGCAGGAGAACAATGTGGCTACAGGACGCTGTTTCAGCTATCAGATCTCAAGTAGTTTTGCAGTGAGAGAAGGACTCCTCCCTCCCACCCTCAGCACACCCTTTCAGTTTGGGAATTGTGTTACTGTATCTGGTCGAGAGGATCATTTAAAGTATTCTTGAAGCTGAGCCTTGGTGACTTGTGTGTTTATTTGGATAGCTGATACTTAATTTTTAACATTATTTTTAATTTTTTATTTAATCACGATAGAGTCACAGAATAGTATGGGTTGGAAGGGACCTTTAAATTTCATCTAGTCCAACCCCCCAGCAGTAAGCAGGGACAGCTTTAACTGGATCAAGTTGCTCAGAGCCCTGTCCAACCTGACCTGTTTCCAGGGATAGGGCTTCCACCACCTCTCTGGGGTAACCTGGCCAGTGTTTCACTACCCTCAGTGTAAAATAAATAAATAAACAAAATTCATATATGTAGTTAAAATCTACTCTCTTTCAGCTTCAAGCCATTACCCCTTGTCTTTCTGTAACAAGCCTTGCTAAAAAAAAAAAAAAAAAAAACATGTCCCTGCCTGTCTTATGACTCTCCTTGAAGTATTGAAAGGGCCCAATAAGGGTGACTCTTCTCCAGGCTGACCAACCTCAAACGTCTCTGCCCTCACAGCAGAGGTGTTCCACCTCTCTGATATTTTTTGTGTCCTTCTAGACCTTCTCCAACAAGACTTGAGGTTCCTTTTCTCCTTTGTCTCATCACTGAAGTCCAACCAGGGGTTGAATGTTCAGCCATTATGCAGAACTTGAGCTAATTGCTGTAGTGATTAACCAGCAGTTGTCACCACTCCCCCAGGTGAGTTGCCTGGGAGATAGTCTTGTCAACTGGTGATAAAACAACCCCTGAGAAATCAGAGGTAAGTTGATATGCATGGGTGTAGTTAAATACGGGTATTATGGAATCTGTAACAAGACCACACTTGAATTTGAAATTTACCAGAGTGTGGGTTGTTGTTTGTTTGTTTTTCCTTAGTAGAGGTTTTTCACTCTTTTCCCAAAAGCACATGAATTCTGTTTTTACACATCACTTTTGCAAAATAGCATGTTTTCTCGTTTGCTTGTTTAAAAGCAGATAATGAGACACAGAGCTGGATGTTCACACGTGCAAATGTTTGAACCGAACAAGCCCAGAAAGTGTTTGCTTGCAGTTGCATACTTTCTTGAGCTAAAAAAAAAAAACTGGCCTGTGGTTCATAAATACCCCTTGGATCTCTCAGGATAAAAGACACTAGGTAAATATAATTATTTAGATAATTGCTCTGCAGTGTAGCAAAAGTCATTACCTTCTAATCCTAAACAAGGGAATGTAGTTAGGAAAGCCCAAAACGATCCCTTTTAAACCTTCTGCTTTCTTCTTTGCCTTTTGTCACTGCAAAGCAGCTCTGTGAACGCTCCCAGAGAGCTGCAAACCCTGCCTGAAGAAGTTGTTAACCAGAACTGAATGTCGTCTTCCTCTCTGTAATTAACAAGTTTGCAACAACATGATTTTATGGTTTAGTGGTGACCTGGCAGTGTTGGAACTCGGTGATCTTGGAGGTCTTTTCCAACCTTAATGATTCTATGATTCTATGGTTTAGTGGTGACCTGGGAGCACTGGGTTAATGATTGAACTCTGTGATCTTGGAGGTCTTCTCCAGCCTTAATGATTCTATGATTTTGTAGTTTAGTGGTGACTTGGCAGTGCTGGGCTAATGGTTGGACTTCAGATGATCTTGGAGGTATTTTCCGACCTTAATCATTCTACAATTCTAAATTCATGCTGCTTTTCCAGTTTACTACTCAGGTTTGAGAAAGCACTGATAACAGAGCTAGCTGAAAGCTTTGCTTCTCTACCATCTTTCCCATCCTGCTGTATCCAAGCCCTCTTCTATCACCACTGTGCTTTGAAATGAATTTCTGCAGTGGCCCAAGTCAAAAATCCATCCAAATGGACTGGCCCTGTGCTATTCAGCAAAGGCTGGCTTGGTATGGCCAGGAGGATTGCTGCCAGTTGGAGGTCTGTAGCCATTTCTCTAAGTCAACATTTGCCACCAGTGCCCCTCTAGTGCAGAGCTCGGGCCTCATTAATGTATTATTCAAAGAAATAAATGTAGGTAAGCTCTTTCTGTGGGAAATGTGAAAGTGGTTAAGGTGTCCAAGCCGCAGGGAGGTGCACCCTTTCCACTTGAATTGCCATACAGTTGTCCTACTACTGCAGTCCTGCTTGGACTGGATACTGGACTCAGGCCCCAGTGGTTTTATGGTGGTGTGTGGCACAGGGACCATTGAGCTATGTGTGGTGCTTGCCAAATGCCTGACCTGGCTTTGAGCCCCATCCTGACCCTGGGAGCACATGGCAAGCAGGAGGGACATACGAGGAACTTGTGGTGCTCTCCAGGAGGTATTGCTGCAAAGGTTGGATCAGTTGGGACTTCAGGCCATCTGAAACCACCTTGAGTGTCAAAGGAGAGTTGACTCTATCTGCTGCTTGCATCAGGGGAGAACACTGGATCTACAGTAGTTTAGGACAGCTTTGCTGCTCCAGAAGCATTTGGCTAGTTTTAAACAATAGTGTAGTGTAGTACCATGTCATCCAAGGGTGGGAGAATGAAGTAGGAGCCTGTCCCATGCTTGCTTTGTTTTGTTTAATTTTATGGTTGTGATTAGAGGAAGAAAAACTATAGAACTCTTTTAAAGACAATATTTGGAGGCTGTAAGCTTTTCCAGCCTACTCAGCTCTGCTTCCCAAACAGAACTGTATGTTGGTAGAGGCTTTGGAGGCTGAAAGAGGCTTGGGTGACAGGCTCTGAACCCAAAGAGCAAAAAATGTGAGTTCTTAGCACTTCCTTAGCAGGTCTCTTCTCTTGACCCCTCTTTGACAGACCACCTTGCTGCTGTAGCATGCAAATTCTGCAGTCCTTTTGGAGACAGGAATGTAACACCTCTGTGAGAGTCTACAGGTTGTCCAAAGCAAGAAAAAATACTTGGTGCTCTTAGAGTGTCAAACATTAGTAAAGGGACATTCTTCAAGCATTTGCACACTTGCTTCAAAAGCATGCAAGGAATCCCACTGATACTGAGCTGGCCTCTAAATGTCTGCAGGACAGGTCCTTTAATCATCCCTCAAGGCATAGCCCAGTGTCACTAATGAGTTTCTCCTTCCAAAAGGGGTGGAGAGAGAGGCCCATGCCTTCTGTTTTCAAACCCCAGTGTCTTTATCTTTCCTGTGTTTGCTTTTTCATAAATGCCACTGTATTGAAGCAGTGTGTTATAGTCTGTCAGGATCTGACAGCTGTGTCAAGTTGTATTTGGAATTTTGTTTTGGTCCCTTGAACTCATCACCACAGTGTTTATGTGGGTTCAGAGAGCAAGCAGGGGAAATCTGCAGACAAAATATCTCTCAAGTGCCATGCAACTAGATCTGTTGGTTCCAGAGGTTGTGTAGCAGCAGGTTGATGGAAAGACAAAAAAACACCCAACCATGAACAGCTATCTTTTGTTCTTCACTGGCATCCTGGTGGCTTTGCTTTGCTGCTGCTACTCCTGTGGCAACAGGAGACAATATGAAGAGGGTTATGGTCCAAAAGATCAGAAGGCTCATGCAGTCATGAGAGATGCTGAGCTTGGTTTATTTACAAGACAATAAACCAGGTTGGAAGAGACCTTCAAGATCATGGCGTCCAACCCATCAACCAATCCAACCCACCTAAACAACTAAACCATGGCACCAAGCACCCCATCAAGTCTCCTCCTGAGCACCTCCAATGATGGTGACTCCACCACCTCCCCAGGCAGCCAATTCCAATGGGCAATCACTCTCTCTGTATAGAGCTTCTTCCTAACATCCAGCCTAAACCTGCCCTGGCGCAGCTTGAGACTGTGTCCTCTTGTTCTGGTGCTGGATGCCTGGGAGAAGAGACCAACCTCCACCTGTCCACAACCTCCCTTCAGGTAGTTGTAGAGAGCAATAACGTCACCCCTTAGTCTCCTCTTCTCCAGGCTAAACAAGTTAATGGGGATTTGAATGGTATAGGCTTTGAAGGAGAAAAATCATGGAATCATTAAGGTTGGAAAAGACTTCTAAGAAGGTCAAGTCCAACTGTGAACCCAGCACCACCATGCCCACTAAAGCATGTCCTGAAGTGACAAGAAACAGTAGAAGCATCCTTGGAGATGAACCCAATAAAATTGGTCTGGCCTGTTGTTTTCCATGAGTAGTTACCATCCCTATTTTGGCATGGTGGTTCCACTCAAACACAGGAGGTCCCCTGCTCTGAAGTGATACTATGGACTTCAGGTATTACAGCAGAGTGATCTGACATCAGAAAATGGATGATCCAAGTAAAGATTTTGAGCACTGATAAAGCTTGTGGATGAATTGTGGAGAATTTTCTTCTACACTTAGCAAATTCCTGGAAAGGAACTTGAGCTAGTTGTCCATCCTAGAGCGGTGCCCTGCACAGCAGTCTTTGAGTTTTGAAACACGAGTTTGTATTTTTAAAAGGAAGCTCAATCCAAACACGTCAGTGCTGCTGTGGAGTTACCAGCACCAGCCTGATGTCTGTATGGTTTGTATGCTTTTCTTCTTGGGCAGTTTGTAAAGCCTTGGAAACAATTAGTCTGTTTTAAGCTGTTTTATAGATAGCCAGGACATTACTGAATGGGCTGGAGGCTGTTAACCTCCAGTCCTTCAGCTGGTTGAGTGTGATCCCTGCTGATTTGCTGGTGCTGTCTAATGCAGCCTCCTGACCCCTGAGATGCTTCTCATAGCTGCCATAAATGGCTTTGTAATGCAGCTCCCTGGAGCTTTTGATACTCCCAGAAACAGAAATTCCTGCACCAGTTTCAGTTTTCTTCTTGACAGCCGTATTCAGATTGTCAGAAGACCCTTTTTGCATGGTTTTTGGCCCTTAGCATTTGCTGGTTGGGGCTCTAGGAGACCCAGGGAAAAACAGAAATAAAAATCTTCACTGTGAGGGTGGCAGAGCACTGGAACAGGCTCCCCAGAGAGGTTGTGGAATCTCTGGTTTTGGGACCATTCCAAACCCACCTCAGTGTGTTCATGTCTGGTTTACTCTATGTGATCCTGCTCTAGCAGGGGAGCTGGACTAGATGGTCTTCAGACATGCCTTCCAACCCCCACCATTCTGTCTTTCTGTGATTTTTAAGATGATCATGATGTTCCTTCCAGCTAAAACCACTTTCTTGGATGAAAATCTCCACCTTTCACACTCTAAAAAAAAACAACCAAAAAACCAACCACCCAAAACCTCCAGGAGTGTTCATATGCTGCTTGTTTGCTTTGAAATGTTTCTGCTTATTTTTGAGCATTAATTGCTCAGAGGAGCCAGGAAAATGAACACTGTCAAAATTCAGCAAATGCCTTAAGGAACCAGCAGTGCTGATTCGGAGAGAATGTCTTGTTTGACATCTAGGGCAGTGAAGTACTGGAACAGGTTGCCCACAGACAGAGGGTGGAGGCCCCATCTTTGAAGACATTCAAGGTCAAATGTGATAGGATAGCAACCTAATCTAGTTAAAGGTACCCTGGATCACAGTAGGGCTGTTAGACAAGATGACCTTTGAGGATGCCTTCCAACCCAACCTGATGCATTCTATGACCCTTCTCCAGCCAGGAAGTAGATGCTGTGTTTTGCCTGTATAGATTTGGTGAACTACAGATTCATTCAGTTAATGGTGATGGCAATTGATGCTGCAGATACTGTGGGAATCCTGTGGATTCCAGCAGCTCCAAAGCATCTGTGCTGAAGCTGTATTCGCCGAAAACCAAGCTTTAGCCATAAAATGAATTTCCCTTTCATTAATAAAGCAATGGAGTCTTATCACGGGAGTGTTATCTGTTTATTTGCTAACAGCCTCCTGCCTAGAAATGCTTCAAGAACAGTTAAAAGTGCAAAATGCAGCTGTTTCTTAAGATTTTTTTTTGTGTGTGGGGAGGCTTTAAGTAACCTCAGCTCACACAGATTTGAAGAAAGCAACTTAATGCATGGGTGTGACTCTTGGGATCAGGCCCAGGGCTTTGTAAACCAGCCATCTCCAGTATATTAATGAGTATTTACTTATAAGGAAATAATCCATCTGTGGCAGATTCTTTAGCTCTGTAACAGCCTTTTTTTTTTCTTGAAGCATTTGATGAAGATGTAACTAATAAGGCTCCAGAAGTCTGTGAGAAGCCTAAAGCAAGACTTGAAACTCTGTTATGATCAGATGAATGTTAGACAGATATTTATTTTTTTTGTATGCCTCTGCTGGTGCCTCTTCCAAAAGCTTCATATTTTTTCCTTTAAACAGTCAAAGTTCACCAATGCTTTGCTGGTTCAGTAGTGGTGCCACTGTACGTAACTAATCTGTTGTTTGTGTGATGCGTACAGCAAGATGATGATCAAGGATGATTGGAGAGCCAGACCACCTCTCCTGTGAAGACAGGCAGAAAAAATTTGTGCTGTTCAGCTTGGAGAGGAGAAGGCCCTAGAGAGACTTTATAGCCACATTTCAGTACCTGAAGTGGTTGTACAGGAAGGCTGAGGAAAGACTGTTTAGAAGGGCTTGTAGTGATAGGATGAGGGGCAATGGCTTGAAAGTGGAGCAGGGTGGATTTAGGTTGGACATAAGGAGGAAGTTCTTCGCAACGAGAGTGTTAAAATACTGGAACAGGTTGCCCAGGGATGTGATTGATTCTAGAATGTAGAGATATTGAAGATCAGACATGATGTGGTCCTGGGCAGCCTGACTAGTTGGAGGTAACTGCAGGGGGATTGGACCTTTGAGGGTTTCTGTGGGTCCCTTCCAATCCAATGCTATCTGTGAAAGTCTGGTCCGCTGGAGAAGATACAGTCATGTGATTGGGTGTTTTACCTGTTACCATACATACTTGTGCATACCCAAAAGCCAGAACAAGGAGCACGTAAAGCATTCAGGCGCACAATGTGTGTCTGGAGACATGGTGTCCCTTAATAAGAGGTAGGAGGCAACCACAGAGAAATGGCTGTTTTGTATAAAGAATGTTATTGATGACTTGTGCAGTCCAAATGTATGACGTCGAGGCAGCTGCAGGGGCTTTTGTTGTTGTTCTGTGTCCTGACTCCGATCTTGAGTACATGCCAGTTATGTTTGGTCAGGGGAATTGTTCCTGGATTTCCATCTGACAATATGTCTCTTTCCTCGGAGGTCATCTCCCTTGCTTCAGCACAGGGGGACTGCCCAACCTGCTCTCCACTGGCCTCCAACATGCCAAATGGCAGATAAACACCCCTTGGAGAAGGGTATTTTAGCCAGTGTTTTGGGGGATGCAGTTTCTGTGGTTCCCACTATCTCCGTAGGCAATTTGGAGATAAGTCCTTGTTTTTCTAGAATGCATTCCCAGAAACAGTCACAAAAGCACAGTGGTCTCTGATTATTGAGAGCTTTCAGTTATTGGTTCATGTTGCAGCTGATCAGTTCATCTCAAGAACACCAACTCTTTAACTCATTCAAGGGATTTCAGTGCTCTAGTGGTATCTGCTGAGTTCATCAAGAGCAAAATTAAGTAGTGTTAATAAGGGCTAATTTATTACTTCAGGACTACATTTGAGGCATTGGTACCCTCTCAACTGAAAATTCTCCTTCTTAATAGATACTAGGTTGTCACGGTTGTATTCCCAAATCAGTAAATCCATTTTTGAATCCACCTCAGAATTTATCAGAATGAGAAAATGGTTTACTTTTATTGGAAATAATTACCAGTGTAGATGGTAATGGGCATGAAAGAAAGATGGCATTTGCACACAAGAGGTTTCCAAAGCAGAGCAGCAAGAGGCATGCAGGGGGTGTTGTCATGCTGTGACACAGCATTGCTGTCTGTGGTAGAACAGAGGCTGTTTCACTCAATAGTAGGCACTTGGACATGCAGCAGTGGCAGTGGTTGGTGATACAGAAAGATGTCTGCTAGGAACAGGCTGAAGTCATCTTAGCTTCTCAGGTAATAATGGCTTCCCTAAGTCCTGGTGGCATCACAAGCATTCCTGCTTGGTTTTAAACTCTTTCTTGAGTCAGTGGTTGGATTGAATGACATTCAGAGTCATTAGGGATAGTGATTATCATGTCTGAGCTCACTCCAAAGCAGCAAAAGTAAATCTTTCTCTCAATCTCTCTCTAGTTCCAATATGATGACTAAGATTTTTACTACTATTTGACTTCTCTGGGAAGCATTTTTATGGGGAAGGCTGTTTATGAAAGTGGAAAGGTGCGTACCCAAAGTCATGCCTGATGAGGGTGGGCAGATTTTGAAGCCATTCAGTGTGACTCAGATCAGATATGAAGGTGAGAACATCTGTCTATCTTTATGTATCTGTGTGGTTTTCTCATTGAAATAAGCAAAATGCAGTGCTCTTGCATTCTAACAATTGCATGAATGGTCACAGAAAAAGATGTCTGAGAGGAGGCCTGTGAAGGAAGAAGGCATGTTATAGAATCATAGAATCATTAAGGTTAGAAAAGACCTTCAAGATCATCAAGTGCAACTGTCAACCCACCGCCACCACGGCCGGTAAACCAAGTCCTGAATTGCCATGTCTATGTGTCTTTTGAACATCTCCAGGGATGGTGACTCTACCACTTCCCTGAGCAGACTGTTTCAATGTCTCACCCAAAATGATATATTGAAGTATCCTGAACCAGAGTACCATGAAGAACTAGGCAAACTGAGTTCCTTTTCTGATTCAAGCACCATTTTGGTCAGTCACGATATCTGTTCTTCTTTCTCCTGGTCTCTGTAGCTCTCTTTCCCTCCAGTATGTACTTTTTCCTCCTTGGAAGCATCACCTAAAGCATCATAGATAAAGATATTTTTGTCTTGATGAAATGTCCTATTAAATCTCCAGACATTTTGCAGTGAGAGCATTTTCTGTAATTATTTGTCTTGAAGACCCACTGAGGAGTGAAGAATATGGGGAACCACTTGAAAATGCAATTGTGTGGCAAAATATTTCTTTCTTTTGCTAACCTTTGACTTTTAAAGTATTGGCTCATATGCAGCTCTCTGCTAGATGCAAGCTCTTATTGCTGTGTGGACAAGGTACAACTCTCAGCTCTGATGCATTGACGTGTTTTGTCCTTGCCCACGAGATAAATACAAGCAATTTTTGTTCTAACACTACGGGACAAATAGTGCTGTCTAACTAAATTGCTTTAAGGGGGAATCAATAAGGTGCATCCACTTTTAATAGCCCATTTGCCAGTGTGGTGGGTTTTTGTTGTTGTTGTTTAAATCTATCTCTAAAGTTTGGGCATGGGTGATCATTGTTCATTTTACTTCGCAATATACAGCGTATAGCTAATGCTACAATCCAAGGGCACGGTGGGAAGGTCGTGAGTTTTGAAAGTGAGTGCCAATGGAGCACGGCAGAGAGAAGCTTATTGTTTTGTACTGTTTGATACTGAATTTAACAGGGATTTGCTCTGCATAAAATAACCTGTCTTTTATTGAGCTCTTAGGTAGTGGCTTTTAACTCTGAGGCTCCACGGAGCACCTTCTTTCAAAAATGAAGTTTACAGAAAAATTGGTTGGTTGATTGTAGAATGATAGAATCATTTCAGCTGGAAAAGACCTTTAAGATCATCAAGTCCAACTGTTCTCTAACTCTGCAAAGTCTGGTGTTAAACCATGCCCCTCAGTACCACATCTCTGCCTCTTTTTGAAACACCTCCAGGAATGGGGATTCCACCACCTTCCTGGAGACCCTATTCCAGTGTTTCATAACCTCCTCCTTGGTAGCTGCGTATTTTTCCCACTCCTTCCTTACAGCCAACCACTTTGTTACATTTCCGTGGCAAATACAAGGTATCACAAGATTTTTCAGACTTGATTTCTTATCTTGGGTTTCCTTTATAACTACCTGCACCCAACATTTGCTCCCAGAATGTACCCCAAGAGGGCTGTCAGTTCATCTGATGAGTATTTATGGATATATAAATGAGTCTTGCTGGACCAAACTCCTACTGGCTTTATTTTGTGTTAGCAGAACTTGCCACTTAAAATAAGATTTTTGACTTTCTATGTAAAACTTAGATGTCTTTCCCAACCTATTCTATGATTCTAAGATCATCAAGTCCAACTGTCAACCCAAGATGCCCACTAAACCATGTCCTGAAGTGCCATGTCTACACATTTTCACATGTTCAGGGACAGTGAGTCCACCACCTCTCTAGGCAGCCTGTTCCAATGCCTGATCACTCTTTCAGGAAAGAAATTTTCCCCAATATCCTACCTAACCCCCCTGCCCCAGGGTAACTCAAAGCTACTTCCTTGATGGCCTGTATAGCAGCAAGGTTTGTTTCTGGCTGCAGGGCTGAGTGGGAATGCTTTGGAGGCATTTCTCTGCACGATGGGCAGTGCTTGGCTGTTCTCAATTTACACACACTAGAATTCTGTGTTTCCCAAAATATAATTCCCATCTATACTGACTAAAAGGGTTTTTTCCCCTAATATCTGGGGGTTTTGGAATCTAATAAAATGCATCTGATTTGTGTGTTTTCTGCTCTTTTTTTTTTTTTTTTTTTTTAATAAGATCTTGGTTTTCTCAGGAAAAAAAAAAATTTGCAATGGGATTTCTGTCTGTGTCCCAAAGCAGATGGATGCAGTTAGATAGGGGAACAGCTTTCCCAAGGACCTGGTGCCGAGTTGTTTTGAGGCTATCCATCTGTCTCATGCTCAGAAGAGAAGGGCCACTGATCTCTAGGGTTATGTGTTGGCACCTCTGCCTCTGACTAAATAGGGGAGTGTTCCATACCCAGTGAGAATAAAGGGATGAAGGCCTCTTACTTTTCCTCCTTTCTGCTTAATCCTTGCCTTTGCCTGTGGTCTAAGTTTGTATTTATGGGAATGGTACTTCAGAACAGATGTGATGGTCTTGACCAATTTCACCAGCACATTAGAAACAAACAGCTTTTGCCTACATCTGTGCTGCGCATGTGTTTTCTCTTTTATTCTCTCTCTTTCCTTCAAATGTTTTTATTATGCACCAAGTGATGAAAGCTCCATTTTTTGGAGCCTGTTTTCAGAGCTGGGTACCTTTCATAGAGTGTCCCAGGGCAATAAATCACTTTGTGCTTCCAAGTTAAAATCCTTTTCTGCAACTCCAAATTAGAGCATCAGCGTAATGTGGAGGGTTTGATTTCTTTAGTCCCAAAGTGTAGGGGAGAAATATAAATGATAACTTTTTATTTTTAAGGAAGAGACTGTTATAAATAAGTTGTGGACAGGACTTGCATTTAAGCAAGACCATAACCTCCAAAATCTGTACTGGAGGGACTATAATGCAAAAAGAAACCAACAAAACCCAATGGTGCTGTTCTGTCCACACAGAAGCTTTCAGTTGATACACACCTAGCAGTTAAGTAGTCATCTTTTCAGCCTTTAACCCTGGAAGCATATGCCAATATTGACTGGTGTGAAAGCAGGCTTTTGGATGGTCTCCTGTGAATTGAAGAAGTGGTTGTCTTTATCTGAATGAGTATGGCCGCTTCAGGCCAGGCAGGAGCTCAGGTAGTTTTGATGTCACTCCTTAAAGGAGATCTTAGTAGAATGTTGCCATTTATTAAAAGGAAATTAGAATCATAGAATCAAAAAGGTTGGAAAAGACCTCAGAGATCATCAAGTCCAATCTGTCACCCAAGACCTCATGACTAGTAGACCATGGCACCAAGAATGTGATGTTCAGAGCTGCCAAATTATGGTTACAGATTTCCTTTCCCTAATGTTTAATTTGAAGAAATTTCCAAAGAGTGATCTAGAGAGACTTTTTCTGCAGTACAGTGCTCTTGATCTGTGACTTTCTCAGTGTTGCACACACTCCATGGTTACCATCAAAATTTATGGCAGGAGTAGCAGTGGGAAAGTCCACTTGCTGCTTGCAGCTTTGCCTGCACAATGTAGCTCTTTCCCTAGCGTTTAATGTTGGATTACATTTACTTTGTCCCCCGTTCTGCTGGCAGCTCCCCCTTATCCTGCACGTCTCTACAAATGGATATTGCTTGTCATGTGGCATTCTGATGTGTCTGTGCCTCATCCTACTTTTTGGAGTAATATATCGAGACAACGCTGAGTTCCCAAGTCTTGTGAGAACTTTACTATTAAGCTGTGGCCCATATTCTCCCTTCAGGGCTTGAAGAAAAAAAAACACAGATGGGGTCAATTTACACAGGAATAAAAAAATTAAATAAATGAACAGGAAATAACCCCTGTGCTTATATTGCCATTTGCTCAT
Source organism: Picus viridis (assembly GCA_033816785.1). Taxonomy (NCBI): domain Eukaryota; kingdom Metazoa; phylum Chordata; class Aves; order Piciformes; family Picidae; genus Picus; species Picus viridis. Next base: position 25,322,756 of record CM066574.1, read on the forward strand.
TTCCCATTCTTTTCCGTGTGCTATTGCTCCCCTGTGATGTGAAGTCTGCTTGAGGTTATTTGTGTTTGGGGATTTATTTCCCCCTTGCCTTGTCCCTTCCATGTTAGAGCTGCTTTATTTTGAGTCACTATGCATACATATGCCTGTACAGACCTTGCCACCTCACTTTGCAGATGCATAGGTGAGGTGTTTTGAACAGTCCATGTAAAAGTCCCCCTGTACTCAGCATTGGTGAGGCCACATCTGGTGTGTTCAGTTTTTGGGCCCCTCACTACAAGAAAGACACTGAGGTGCTGGATTGTATCCAGAGAAGGGCAGTGAGTCTGGTTAAGGGTCTGGAGAACAGGTCTGTGAGGAGCAGCTGGAGGAACTGGGGTTATTTAGTCTGGAGAAAAGGAGGCTGAAGGGAGATCTTCTTACTCTCCCAACTCCCTGAAAGGAGGCTGGAGCAAGGTGGGTGTTAGTCTCTTCTTCCTAGTAACAAGTGATTGGACAAGAGGAAATGTCCTCAGGTTGCATGAAGGGAGATTTAGGTTGGATATTAGAAGAAACATCTTGACTGAAAGGGTTCTCAAAAACTGGAACAGGCTCTCTGGGGAGGTGGTTGAATCTCCATCCCTGGAGGTGTTTAAAAGACAAAGAGATGAGGTGCTGAGGGACATGGTTTAGCTTGAGAGAGCTAGAGAACTTGAGAACTTAAGAGAGTTAGAGAGTGGTTGGATTCTGTGATCTTGGAGGTCTTTTTGTAGAATCACAGAATTGTGAGGGTTGGAAGGGACCTCAAGGATCATCTAGTTCCAACCCCACTGCCATGGGCAGGGACACCTCACACTAGATCAGGTTGCTCAGAGCCACATCCAGCCTGGCCTTAAAAACCATCAGGGATGGGGCTTCTACCACCATCCTGGGCAACAAAACCAATTTTCCAACCAAAACAATTCTAAGACTCAAATAGGGGGGGTGTAATCTGACCAACAAGGGAGAACTGTTACACAAAGCCTCCAGAGATTCACTTCCATTCTCAAGCTCTTGCTGGTTTGTTCCTATGTGGGTTACCTAGCTGTCACTGCAATGTTGCTACCCTTGGGGAGCCAAACCTTCTAACCGGGACTGTCAACTGGATTGCCAGAAAGTAAGCGGAAGGGGGAAGAACTGATATATAAACTATATAAAAGAGCAGGGAGAAATCACAGGTTGGAAAATGTTTTTCCCTAATTACTATCTTGAATTTTCTGCAACTAAGCTCTCTTCTTGTCATGGTTTTAATATCTGGTCTATAGTTTGCTTCCTGCCAACATCTGCTAGTGGGTACGCTTGTGTTAGAGCACAGGGATAAACCAACTGGTTTAGGATTAGCTCCATTTTCCCTTTACCTTTTTCTGCTTAGGGTAGACTCTCATAGGGTCTGAAAACAGCTGAAATTCATGCCAGAACTCAGCTAATGACTTGAAGATTTTACTACTAAATTTAAGTGGGGCTTAAATCTTTTCAGGTAATCTATGACTTTTTAAGGCCAAAATTCCAAATGAAAAAAGTAACTCTTGTTATCTTAAATGTCTTTGCACTGATAGCTTGAAGGTGAGGAGGGCCATCATGTTTCTTGAATACAGTGCCACCAAAGGACCTTTGTTTAGTGTTTTAAAGTAAAGTGATAAAGCTCTTTAGGACAGGAGAAAAAATGGAAATTAATATCAGGATTGATGTCTTTAGAATAGTTCCTTGTGACTGGAGAGATCTGCTGTAGTAACAGAGAATAGAATAGAATAGAATAGAATAGAATAGAATAGAATAGAATAGAATAGAATAGAATAGAATAGAATAGAATAGAATAGAATTACCAAGGTTGGAAGAGACCTTGAAGATCATCAAGTCCAACCTGTAACCACAAACCTCACAACTAGACCATGGCACCAAGTGCCACATCCAGTCCTCTCTTGAACACCTCCAGGGACGGCGACTCAACCACCTCCCCGGGCAGCCCATTCCAATGGCGAATCACTCTCTCGGTGAAGAACTTTCTCCTCACCTCCAGCCTAAAATTCCCTGGTGCAGCTTGAGACTGTGTCCCCTTGTTCTGGTGCTGGTTGCTAGGGAGAAGAGGCCAACCCCTTCCTGGCTACAACCACCCTTCAGGTAGTTGTAGAGAGCAATGAGGTCGCCCCTGAGCCTCCTCTTCTCCAGGCTAAACAGCCCCAGCTCCCTCAGCCTCTCCTCATAGGGCTTGTGCTCAAGGCCTCTCACCAGCCTTGTTGCCCTTCTCTGGACACGTCATAAACACAAGGTATTCCCAGACATTTACAAGTACTGTGCATACAACTGCATTTTACATTTCCCCATAAACAGAAAGGCCTGTACCAAAAATCTGGATCAGCCTCTGTGGTTTAGATTCATCATTAATCCAGATACATAAAACAATGGTTGTAGGAGGTGGAAAAACTTGGCTCTAGCTATTGTCCACTTACCTTTTCCAGCATTCTGCAGCAGTGAGGTTGTGCTTGCAGTCTGAAGATGGTTGGGTTTGGAGAATGGAGAGGAGTTTACACATTCCTCTCTGTTCTGTGTATCTGCAACTATCTTCCTTTTGGAAACTTGAACTTGATTTTCCTTGAATCCAAACATCTTCTGTTGAAGGTCTCTCCAATAAGGGGTTAGGAATGTTTAAGGAAAAGATATAAATCCATTTGATCTTTGTGTTGTGCCTTAGCTTGGAGACCCAGAGACCCAGCAGCAGCAGATGGCTTTATTAATGAAACAGAATTGTTTGGGAGTTACACTGGAGTGGGGGACATGGAAATTACCTTACTGCACCTTAGAGCTGAAATAGGAGGCTTTAGAGTGCCTGCAGGAGAGTTTCTCTTCCTTAGCAAGACATTTTGTATGCTGATGAATTCTCCTAGAGTCTTTTGGACCAGAAACTGCACTGGAACAGCTGAGTTAGAAAACACTTCATTAGGGGCACAGAGCCCTGGCTGGAGCACTAGGCAGGTGCCACGCTCCTCTGGCTCTGTGCAGGGACATGCCACACTGGTCCCACCCAGCCCCATGGCACAGGTCCTTGGCACCCACAAAATACCCCGTGACTGCTGCTCACACAGCTCCAGAAGAGGTGTGGGAGTTTACATGTCCTGTCGTTGACAGGGAGGACTTTTGTTAGGGGATTTTCCTTTGGCTGCACCACACCCTCAGACCCCCTACCTCAAGGACAAGCCTCAAGCTCCCCTTAAAAGCCTTATGGCAGGTTGGAGAAGTCATGTTTCTTGTGGGAGGCTTTTGTGAGGCACGACTGGAAGGGAAGGGGTTAGGTATGTTATTAAATACTGGCCACGTCTCATGGGCAGCTTGATATTGTGGAGACACTTCTCCCCAGCTTACTGTCTTTTGCTGTGCTGGCCTCATGATGAGGTAAATCCCACTTCACCGCTTTTGCACATCCAATCTCAAGACTCCTGATTTAAAATAAGCAGAATTATGTAATTCAGTACTGGTTGGCTCGGTGCCTGATCAGATACTAACTGTTCTTCTACAGCTGGTGTGGAGGCACTGAGTCAAAATACATGTCATGTCACATGGCCCAGCTAACCAGCCAGAAATGCTGCTATGTGTCTGTGGCTGACCTCCACCTCTCATGTCCTCCCATGGGACACTCAGCACAGGCAATTGAGGAGCCATGGCTTTTCTGTCTCCCCTTGCTCAAACCAAAAGGGGAGGAGGGAAGGTGTAAGCGTTGACCCCATCGGCAATTTCTTGAGAGGAGGGGTCCTACCCTGCCCCAGCTCCCCCATCAATGGCACTCCCTGCTTTCTGTGAGGTACTGTCAAGTGGACAACCCTCAATCCTCTAGTACTTACAGCCCAATATCAACCTCTTACATACAACCAACAATGTGTCTCTCCAGCATTACCCAACAGCACGTTTCCCCTTGTGGGTCATTTGGCTTTGGCATTACTTCTTTTTAACATGATGAGGAGAGGTTTGCTGTGGTTCTGGAAAGAAAAAGAAGCTGCTGGAAGACTCTGCCTGGTTTGTGAGCTGCAAGCCAGTGAAATTTTGTGGCAAGTTGGTTCTTGAGTGAAGGCTAAATAGCGAGACCTGGGTGGGGTTCGCCTCTGCCTTCAGAAGTTATTTGAATTTTCTGTGAAGCACCCCAGCGATTTTCTTTTGGGTTCTTTGATCAAAGAATCAACCAGGTCTTGACAGTCTTGACTCTTCACAGGGAAAATGTGTCCAGCAGTGACGTTGTTTATAAAAAATTAAATACAAGCCCCCATACCTCATGTTAGGATGTGTTTCAGACCTCAACACTCCCTTTTCTAATGTGAATTATCTGAAGCCAGAACAATAAACACCAGTGCCAACAAGAGGAGGGAAAAGAGGAGCCATTTGCCCCTCTGCATCCCGCTGGTGACCTTCCCTCCTGCCCTAATGATGATGCTTTTAGCCTTTGTTCCCTGCTGGAAATGTGCCTGTGATGCACCGGTGGGTGCTGTGGCATCTCTCCAGCATCCACATGCACAGTCATAAGGCTGTCATCTCAGCCTGGCCCTCTATCACTACACCTTCCAGTACTGCTTCTGCACCCATTTGGACTTCAAAAGAAGGACAGAAAACTTCCTCTGCAATCTGGGTGATTAATAAGGAGCTGCTGTCTTCACCTCTGAATTGGAGAAGAGGGAACAGAAAGGTTTGCCTGAAAATACCAATTTCTGGAAGAAAAATCAAAAAGAAGGAAGAGCAGAGGTTTTTATTCCCTTATGGCCTGCTTCACCTGTATGGTACATACAATTTTGGCTCTTATCATACAGAAACTGAAGCTGCTTTGAGGTAGTCCAGGTGGCTGCATCCAAGTCTTGCTCATGATAGGAAGGAAATGTAGACTGAGTGACTGTCAAGGTTCATCAGGCCCTGCTATCAGAAGCAGAGCCAGGATAAGCCTGGGAAGGAGATGGGAATGTGCTCAAGTGCTTCAGGTGTTTTCTAAATGAATGTGTGTCTGTGGGTCTCTGTCACAAATCAATTAGTGTGAAACATGTCAGTGAGTTACTGTCCACCTGAAGAATTTCCCCCTTGTGTTTTGAGAGATGCAAATCAATACAATACAATACAATAAACCAGGTTGGAAGAGACCTTCAAGATCATCGCGTCCAACCTATCAACCAATCCAACCCACCCAAACAACTAGATCATGGCACCAAGCACCCCATCAAGTCTCCTCCTGAACACCTCCAATGATGGTGACTCCACCACCTCCCCGGGCAGACCATTCCAGTGGGCAGTCACTCTTTCTGTATAGAACTTCTTCCTAACGTCTAGCCTAAACTTCCCCTGGTGCAGCCTGAGACTGTGTCCTCTTGTTCTGGTGCTGGCTGCCTGGGAGAAGAGACCAACCTCCACCTGTCCACAACCTCCCTTCAGGTAGTTGTAGAGAGCAATAAGGTCACCCCTGAGTCTCCTCTTCTCCAGGCTAAGCAACCCCAGCTCAAGAAGGTTAAAACCTATGGGCAGGGGATGCTAGTTGATGACACATTATCCAACCTAATGGTATGAGAAGCAAAGATAAAAGAAGAGGAAAAGTGAAGCGGGGAAGAGATAATTTGTAGTATTTTGTGTATTTTGGGGTTTTTTGTTTGTTTTTCCCAACCTGTGAGGTGAAACTTGAAAGGGTAGGGGATGGGTAGGTATTCATCTTCCTTATAGGCAAGAGCCCCATCTCCTTTTAAGGACTTTGTTGTATGTGAAGTGCTTAATGAATGGTGGGAGGTTTCTACTGGAAAAGAAAGGAAAAAAATTAAGGTAATTTGTACAATTGAAAAGTAATTCTTTTTTCTGCTTAAGGAAAGTTTGTACCAAGTGTTCAGTCTTCATGTAACTGATGACTTCCATATGGACTGACTTTTTCTGCTTGACTAAGGTTAATCCAGCTGAAACCAAAAGAGGTCCTGATTCTCATACTTAACACTGCAGAAAATGCACCTCTCAAAAATGCCTATTAGCTGCATGGTAGTGCAGTGTCTGTGGCATTGTGGGAGGAGTTGCTGTAACTGTGCAAGTTACTGCAGTCACTGCTGTGCTGTTGCAGTGGAGTGGGGGCAGTACCAAACAGGAGCCCTTCCAACAGCCCAGCAAAATTCTTTGCATCGTGCTCATCATTTAAAGATGTTTCTTTCCCCTCCCCTCCCCCTGTATTTAGGATACTAATGAACCTTAAACTAAACTAGGAAATTAACAGAAATATTTAGAGTGCAGTTGAAGTAATTTGTGGTGTTAATACAGAAGTAAACATTCCCAAGAAAGGAGTGGAAAGCAGGATTATGTTTTTAAAAAGAAATAACCAGCATACTCTTTTTTTTTTTTTTTTTTTTTGGTCCCATTTTCCAACCTGTCACTTGTGTTTGTCTCTCCCAAATGCCACAAACTCTTTGTGTGTTTATTTAGATTAAATAAAACATACAGCTCAATTTCTTTTCCAGATTGGGTTGGAAAGCATAACTGGCTCAATTTGTGAAGCATAAATGAAAAAAATACAAATATTTTACCAAGTGAGCAGCTGCTGTGCTTTTTCACGTCTTCCTGCATGCACTGTTCTTGGAGGGAAGGGGAGAGGAAATTAGGCTGGAGGGGAAGGAGAGATGATATGCAACGAGCAACTGAGAAAATGCATTACAATGACACATCTTGAGAGAATCTCTTTGAACAGTGGAGACTTACAAAGTTTTGTCCTACTCCATGGCAACTTGGGTACACAGATCAAACGTGTCATCGGGCTAACATTGGGCAGGTAAGCCTTGTGCCAGAAAATGAGGGAGCCATGTGAGGGGGAGGGTGAAGCTGAAGGACTCGTGTGACCTCTGCATGCTGAACCTCAGCAGCAGGCTCAGCAGAGGAGGTAAGAGGATTTGGAGCCCATCGTGGGCTGCCATTAGTACGGATGGATATTTTGCTTCCCTTTTAGGAGAGTAGACAGTTACTGATTCTTTGGGGTTCTTGACAGAAACTTTATTTATCAGTCTGGTAAGGCTGGATGAAACAGAGAGCTATGAGGATGATGAAGGGACTTGAACATCTCTTTAATGAAGAAAGACTGAGAGAACTGGGGCTGTTTAGTCTTGAGAGGAGAAGGCTGAGAGGGGATGTTATCAATCTCTATTAGTATCTGAGGAGAGGGTGTCAAGATGAAGGTGATGGTCTCTCTTTGGTGCCCAGTAGTAGGATGGGGAACTACTGGAGCACAAGAAGTTCCACCTCAACATGATGAGAAGCTTCTTTACTGTAAGGTTGCTGGAACCCTGAAACAGGCTGCCCAGGAATGTTGTGGAGCCTCCATCTCCAGAGGCTTTCAAAACTCACATGAATGTGTTCCTCTGTGGCCTGCCCTAGGTGACCCTGCTTTTCTAGAGGGGTTAGGCTTGATCTCTAGAAGTCCCTTCCAACCCCTACTATTCTATGACAGAAAAATACACATTTGTTGGCTTTGCTTTAAGATGGGGCTTGCTCCTCACTTTCCCATAGTCTGGCATGTATGACCACAACACATTATTCCATGTTGGCTTACTGCTTATTTTCCAAGCTGTTCTGAGATTTGCCTTTCAGTTTTATGACTTCTTTTATTATTTATTGGTTTTGCTTATGTCTCTTGCCTTTTTTACACTGTGAGAGCACTGAAAACCCCAGCCACTGACATAGTCTCAGCACCTAAAATTGAGGCATTCAGATAAATTTGGTTCTTTAATACCTTTTTGTACAACACCGAAAGACCATTTCTAATGCATCTTGATTGACAGGGCCTCCCTTGAATGGCAATTACAGTGTGAGATCACACTGAGACACCACGGAGTTCTCATGACAGCTTAGTGCATTCTCTGCTCTGTGTAATTCTTGAGCTTGTACCACTCAATACATGCCATTGTCTTAGCTCCATGGGTCTATTTCAATTGACAGATTAATGACAAATTGTCTAGGTTCATTGGATTTCATAGTGGAGTTGGGGAATTGGAAAAATAAAAGGGAGGGGGAATGGTGAGAGAGAGAAATGAGCTGACTTCTGAAAATAGTTTTTATTGAAGCTTAATGTCCCCTGCAGCTAGTGAATCTGCATGAACTGGAATGGGAAAGCACATTTCACCAAGATGTTTTTGGAGTTGGTGGATTAGTGCAGCTGAAAAAAAAAAAAGAGAATTTGATGTGAAAAAATCTGCCTGTGTAAAACTGGGTCTTCACTATCTGCAAGTGAGGCAGTCAGGAGGTGAGCTCCTCTTTGTGGTGGTGGGTTACCAGCAGTCCCATGCAGATAATGAATCCAGGCCTGAAGATCCTGTTTGAGGTCAACCCATGCAAGTCCCTCTAAAAAAAGTAGGGATGAAACATATTTTATTCTGTGTAGTCCTAGAGCAAGTGGAGGAGTTGCATTTAGTTTGAGTCAGCTCCCTAGGGTGAATGTTGGAAGCATGATCTCCCTCCCCACTCTTCGTCCTCTGGCCTATTGCACGGTGTTTGGATTAACTTGTTTCATGGTTTTATGCCCAGCCAACACCCAAGCTTCATGCAACCACTAACATCCAGTGTGGGATGAGAAGGAATATTGGGAGGGAAAAAAAGCAAAACCCACGGACTGAGATAAGACACTCGCACACAAAGAGAGAAAAACTCAATCAGGAATAACCAGAATACTAATTAAACAATATAGACATACACTACTTGTACGCTGTACTATTTATATACCACACTTTCTATACTATGAAGTCCCGCCATATCCTAGCCAAATCCAGGACAGCTTGGCTCAGAGTGGCCTAGTTGCTAGATCCTTCTTGTTTTATGTGATGATTTGGTTTCTGATGGGATATGGCTGTCTTCATTGTATCAGAGCTCCAGTGGGCTGGAAATGAAGCAAATCATAACCAGGAGTGTGAAGTTTTGGACCCCTCATGACAAGGATGTTGAGGTGTTGGAGTGGGTCTAGAGAAGGGCAATGAAGCTGGTGAAGGGTCTGCACAGCAGGTGTGGTAAGGGGCATCTGAGGGAACTGCGGTTGTTTAGTCTGGAAAAGAGGAGGCTGAGGGGAGACCTTCTCACTCTAGAACTACTTGAAGGGAAGTTGTAGACCGGTGGGGGTTGGTCTGTTCAACCAAGTAACATGATAAGAGGAAATGGCCTCAAGTTGTGCCAAGGGAAGTTCAGGTTAGATATTGGGACGAAATTCTCCACTGAAAGGGTTACCAGGCGTTGTAACAGTTTGCTCAGCAAGGTAGTAGAGTCCCCATTCCTGGAGGTGTTTAAGGATTGAGTAGATGTAGTGCTTAATAATTGGGCTCAAGGACCTTTAAGTTTTTTTTTCCAATATAGGCTAATGTGTGATTCTGTGTGAGTTCTCCCAGTGCCATGCAATAAGGAGGGGAGAGGAAAGCAATCTGGCAAAGTTGTGGGATAGGAGATGTCCTCTTGTTACTTTAACCTTTATGACACTATTGAAAAAAATGCACTTCTAACTAGATCCTTTCACTTACTTTCTTTGCTGCAGTTATGTGCATTTCTGTCCTTTACCAAAACCTGTTTGAAAGTTATAGTGCTGATCATTAACTCCTCTCAAAGCATTTCACCAGGTGCCATCAGTACCTGGCCCTAGCAAAGTTCTGAAGCACCTGAAGCAGCATCGCTACCTTAAAATACTAAGTAATTGCTGGTAACAACTCACTATTTACAGAAACAGGAGGAGCAGGCTGGGCACCACGAGGACATCTCAATTATTTTACCAAGCTTTCCAGCCCCTTCATCTGGCCAGTACTATTTCTTTGAGGGAGAATGTTTGTCCACTCAGGAAGGACCAATTCAAGTGGAAATTGTCTTTATTTCTTCAATGTTGTGGTTTCTTTTCTTTCTTCTTAAGACCATCATTAATTCAAACAAATTATGAGAATGAGCAAAGATGGTTCTGTCCTCCCTTGAGATAAGCTGAGGTTTTTGGTTTGTGAGAGATGCAGAATTCTTGTAACTTGAGAGACCCAGCACAGTTTTTAGGCAGTGAGCAGTAAACAGACAGTGGATGTTAAATAAAGAGAGCAAGGAGGAAGTCAGTGGTTAAAGAAGGACAGGGTAAAGCTGGGACACTTGTGCCAGGTTCTGAATGGGGGCTATCACTGTTTAGTCTATGCTGTGTCCAAGAGACTGGGTCATTCTTGTGTGACAGACCAGCTGCTCAGCTTCTTTGAGTAGCAAAGTAAGCAACATAAATCCATAATATTAAGATTTTGAAAGAACAGTGTCTTGTTTATGTAAGGTTTTGTACTCTTTCTCATACACTTTGAATGATGTTCTTTTGGGCCATGGGTCAGCAGGGTGTTCACTGCTTTTGCAGCAGGCTTGCTTCTCATCAATGAGAGGCATCTTTTTATAGCTATGCTGCATTTATGAGCAGTTAATTTTTAGCTGAATGAACCTAAAAGGTGGGAAGGTGGCAATAAAGTATCACAAATGGATGCAGCTTCCAAAAGGAGACACTTCCCTTGCTGCATGGCTTATTGGAAAATCACAATCTTTTTGTGAGGCCATTTTCAATATTTTGTCTATCCAAACAGTTAAACCACTTTGTTTGTTTTTGTTTTAATCTAAACCATCATCTTTACAATTCTCTTGAACTCCCTGGGTTAGTTTCTCAGGGATTTATGATGGCTTGTACTAGGGACATTTCAGAAGAGTGGATGGTTTGATCCCCTTCATTTAATACTCAACCTAGGAGGACACCTTACTGTCCATGCAACCACTGACTCCACCCTTCTGTGTATATTTGGAACTGTCCAGCATCTCCCTGCAGCTGGAGAGGTATTGGAACTGACCCAAGGGTGGGAGCAAAATCAATAGTTCTCTTTACAGTGGTCATGAAAACAAATTACTGTATCTGTTTTGTTGGGTTTTTTTCCTGCTGAGAATGAATGAGTTGGGAGCCAGCTCACAGGAGCTCATCTCTGCAGGAATATTCTCTAAGCAAACTGTCCCAGCTGCTGGTTCCACCAGTGCCTGTTGAAATTGCTCCAGCAAATGAAAACTCAGGGGTGATTCAAGTTTAGGGAGGAAAGTGAGAGGTGTGGAGCTGATTGTCTTGGTGGGATGGCATCTATCATTGTAGTGGGCAGAGACACCAACAGGCCATTCCATGGCCCCATGTGACTGAGTTGGGGATGTTGGAGGGTGAGGGAGGTAAATGTGATCCATCGTTGCTTGTAGCCTTCATAGGTATTGCAGTTGTTGCTCAAAAGAGTTAGTGGGACAGTGGATGTATGGATGAGCTTTGAATTCTGTTCTGTGCTCTATTGTTCTGCATTGTAATGGTGAGGAGAAAGTTCGTCAGTGAGAGAGTCATTAGCCATTGGAATGGGCTGCCCAGGGAGGTGGTGGAGTCACCATCCCTGGAGGTGTTCAAGAGGAGATTGGATGTGGCACTTGGTGCCATGGTTTAGTCATGAGGTCTGTGGCGACAGGTTGGACTTGATGATCTTTGAGGTCTCTTCCAGCCTTGGTGATTCTGTGTTAACCTGAGTCTGCCCTTCTTGTGCATCCATCAGTGAATGCATAAAGTTTGCAAGCTTTGTGATACCAGCCAGCAAGCAAATACACTTGCTTGTGTGTTGAAGTGTATTTTCTGGAGAATGTTTCTTGAAGGTAAACGTGGTTAACTAATTCATTTGGTCAAAGCCAAATAGAAGATGCTCTCTGTACTCACAACCCTTTTATTTTCCCCCATTATCAGCAGTGCCCACTGATGCCACTTGATGTATTTCTTTTACAGCCCGGTGTCCTGGAAGCTGGTGGTTCAGTGACAAAACTGCTTTAGAAAAAGCCTCACAAACTAAAACAAGGCCACCCAAAAGGCTGAGTTTAGTCTTCCTGCTTGGATGGAATGTTTTGAAATAAGACATCAATACTTCCTAGGGCTTAAAATGTAAATAAATACAGCCACCTCCACATTTATTATCCCACATTTATTTTTATAAAACTCCTTTCTGGAAGCCTGTTTACTTTATGAGTTCACAAAAGACCGAGCTGATTGTAGTAGACTGTTCACAGACATGGGGGGGTTTCTTCTGATTAAGCTTAACTCATGTTAATAATAGATGTGTCTGCAATTCCAAAATGTTTCTTAATCCATATAATAGCTGCAGGTTTCTTATTAATAGGCTTGAAATTTCCCCATTTGAAATTAAGTTTATTTAATTATAGGTGGATTAAGCACAAGAGAGTGTGTGGTGGAGCAGCCTTGAAGGCAACATTTTTTACATTCTTGGTGGTGGTATGGAGCATGATGGTGAACCAAGCCCAAGCAGAGTCTCCAGAGCTGGTTATTCTCATGTTAAAGGTGATTCAAGCTCCTGTGTTGACTCACTTGTGTGTTGTGTTGCCTGACTCCTAATTTATGCCAGATTGCTCATGGCGCGGTGGACTCGATGATCTTAGAGGTCTTTTCCAATGATTCTGTTAGCTCTGAATGTGAGCTGTGATTCCCTGTTGCGCTCAGAGGAAGGTAAGCACACTGAGGTGTTTGGGAAGGGGGATTGGTACTGAGGGAGCCCAGCCTGGTGTTGGACTTCTTTTTATTCCCCTAATTTTTGGCCAGCTCCAGCGCCGCATAGATGAGAGCAAGGCTTGGCAGCCATTCAGAGCTAATGTGCCAGACTGTATTTTCCCTTCCCAAATTAAGCATGCTGGTAGCGTGTCTGTGAGAGGTAGTGGCTCCTGGCTCCTACCTCTTGCTGAGTTTGGAAATCACTGAAAGCCAGGAGCTATTCCGTGCCAGTCAAAACTGGCCTTCATACCACAGCATGCCAGCTTGGTTTAGAGCATCCTGGAAATGATGGGGAGCTCTGTGTGAACACTCATTTTTAAGATGTTTTGCCTTGCCTGTGCTCAGACTTTTCCTCCTGCAATCCCTGTGAACTTTTAAATAATTCCTGTATTTGCTCACTTAGTGGTAGCATACTTTTCTTTTCTTTTCTTTTTTTTTTTTTCCCCTTTTTCTTTCCTGTCTGGATTTTTGCCTCTGAAATGAGGCTGCAGACGTGATGTTACGTGTCTCAACCCACCCAGCTGGCTAGGCAGTGAGTGAGAACCACAGCTTCAGCTGGGTCTGACTTGCTTTCTGCAGGCTGCTGAAGAGGTTTCATTTCCAAATCCAGGTCCCAGGTCTTTTGAATTTTTACATGCTTACACGTTACAACCTATTTAAAACTTGTGATCTCCAAAAAAAAGCTTTTTGTAGCTGAGGTGCAGGCTTCAGAAGTATTCTGCAGATTGGTGAGGCTTCATCTGGCTGTCCTTTTCTCCCATCCCCTATGGAGTGATACTTGCAGGCTGTGGTGCACAAGTCCTTGCTGAACCTGGGGTAGCAGTTCAGCAGCTGGTGCAACAGTTGCTGGGTGCTTACAGGTAACTGGTGGTGGTGGTGGTACCCTAATCCAAGTCATCAGCCCAAGCTTTTAATTACCTTGGCTCTGAACTATGCCCCTTCACTTCCTCTATGCTTATTAAACCCATGGCAACTAGAAGCTGCTTGGCAAATGCTAATCCTCGCCTGCTTGAATACAGGCTGCATGTTTGGATTTATGTTGCTGTCTTGATAGTGGTGCCCAGGCCAGTTGTGAATGCTGTGCTAGGCTGATGCAGTCTGTTTTGGGAGCTGCTGCCTTGCTGGCTACATGGTATAGCTGAAAGTCTTTTCTGGATTTTCTTTTAATTTTGCTTTCAATTTGCGGCTGTGGTGCTGCTGTACGTCATTGATCTGCACTTGGTTTCCTTTTATTCAGATGAGGTATATAAATGAAAAGCAGTGGTAAGGGTAGCAGTGAGATCACAGGAATTGTCCCAGCGTGGGAGCTCCCTGAACACTTCTCAGGTTAGCAAAGCAAACTTGTTAAGTCCGGTTGCTATTTTTGTATGGATTCATCCATCCGTTCCCATGTCCTGTCCTCAAACCCTCTAAAGTTTAGTCCAAGCAGAAGCTACCTCTGATGTTCTGGGTTATCTTTTTCCATGCAGACTTGGTCAGCCTCTTCCATAACCATCCACAAATAAACAGAGGAATCAAATCCTGCTCCATTTATGTGGAGCCCAGCCTCATTGATTTCTGTGGGACTGCAGCAGACATAAGTCAGCGGAATATCTGCTCTGTGTTTTGCTAAGTTGTTGGCAGAAGGCAGGTTTGTGTAAGCTCACCAGAGCAGAGGCTGTCTTTACATGAGAAAAAGAACACTTAGTACAACAGTCTCCAATTTTCTCAGAGGTGCAGCAATAACACTGCCCAGCACTTAAAAGGATAACCTCATCCCTTCTTCACCCAGATGCAAGGGGAAGATATATTTAGAATAAAGCCATTTCCCCCACTAGCACCACATACAGACAAAGCTCTGCAGTTGTAGAAATACTTGAGGCAGCATGTGCAATTCATTCCCACTGGGGTTGGTAACTGGGGAGGGAGAGTCACAGTGGGAACAGCTTGGAAGAGAATCTTCAAAGACTACTTCAGGACACACAGCCCTGCTGCAAACTTTGGGTTTTGTAAAACCATTCTGTACATTGAGAACTCGGAAGCAGCAGGTAGAGAGGAAGAAAATACCAAAGACTTTCCTTGCTTTTCATTGGTCCAACCATTCTCTGTCTTTACCAAGTCTAGTGCTAAGCCAAGTCCCTCAGCACCACATCTCTCTGTCTTTTAAACACCTCTAGGGAGGGGGATTCAACCACCTCCCTGGGCAGTCCGTTCCAGTGTTTGAGAACCTTTTCAGTCAAGATGTTTCTTCTAATGTCCGACCTAAACCTCACCTTAGCCTGAGGTCGTTTCCTCTCATTCCAAGAGGAAGAGACCAACTCTCACCTCTCTCCAACCTCCTTTCAGAGAGCTGTAGAGAGTGCATGCAGAGGTCTCCCCTCAGCCACCTTTTCTCCAGATTAAACACCCCCAGTTTCCTCAGCTGCTCTTCAGAAGACCTGTTGTTCAGAGCCTAGCAATGCTGCGTTAAACTCCCTGCAAATGAACCCAGAAGACTCTGGAGCAGCTTTTGCCAGCTGCAAAGACCGTTAAATGAGGTGCTCAGGGCTTTCAGATGCCAATGTTCTCAATACCAAAGGCTGTAAACTTATTACATGCTAATCCCAATTACATTCAAAGTATCCCTGGATGTTTACTGGTGTTACCCTCTCTTTTTCATTCGTAATTGCATCACAACTGAATAACTCTGTATCCACATTGGATTATTCCTGAATAGCCTATTGAGTTGTACCCTTTCTCATTTCACTGTTGGAAGATTGCTGTAGTCTGAAGCAGGAAGCTAATCCGTGCATTTCCAGTCATTAATCTTATCATGAAACAAATGGTATGAGTTGTTTGGGCTGTTTCCTTATAGGTATGTGGTTTCCCAGTGAGGCATTGCAGCTTGTAGAATAAAAACATAGCAAACAAGATCTGTGAGCAATCAGTATTGATTTTGGGGATCATTTGAACATCCCCTTCTGTACATTATATATTTACACTGATGCTTCAGGAGCAAAGCACGGTGGGACTGTGTAAACCAGCACCAGGTTCTTTGGCTGCAGTAACACTGATGTCTGGTGTGGGGGCAGAATGTGGGGAGGGGGAGGAAACACACTTGTATTTCACTTGTTTGGTCAAGAAAGATTAAGTATGTACAGAAGTGGGGGGCAGGGTTTGAGAAATAGCAAGAGCTGCTTTTGAGGTTAGTAATATTAAGACTGATCAGCTTTGATTTTAGTTTATGGGAAAGAGTAACATTTTCTTGTAAAGAAGATGGAAATGTCAAGAACTTTGCAAGTCACAATGCCTTTTGGGGCTTGAGGGGGATTTTAGAGGAGGAAGATGGTTTTGTTTGACTTCTAAATCCTCAGAAAGGTGGGCTCTTGCATGCAGCAAAGCCTGCAGAATGGAACTGTTTTCTGACTCAGGCACCCTCCTGTACCAGCACGGGATCTACCTGAGCCTATGTGAAGTGTCCACTGGTGGGTAGTGCTATGATGCGGCTTCCAAGATAAGTTTTTTCCCTTTGGTTTGAGGGGTAGGTAGCTGTTACTGCTGCCCTGTTCCAGAGTGAAGACAATGCAATTGAAAGGACAAGGCCACATGTGCTGGCTCATGCAGTTGTGTGGAGCCACGCACTTGGAATCCCCGAGCTGCTAAGCTCTTAGGGATATGGGTTGTGCAGTGGAGGGTGTGAGTCAAAGCTGCCTCAGCTGACTGGGATTGGAAGAAAGGTACTGAGCAGTTTGGGAGGTGAAGGAACACTGTGTGCACAGAAAAGTAAAATTTGGTGTCAGTGGTTTCTTTGCATTCTGTTGACGTTTTTTGCTCAACAATTAAGTAGAAAAAATCTAGATGAAGTGTTGTTTTCCTCTCTGTCTCCATTAGCTAAGTGCCTTTATCAAATGTTTCTTGTTGCTTTTCTTTTGAGAAGCCCATTGAATGGAATGGGAGTTGTTTTCTCTTTCCCCTTCTGCCAACCATGGCTGTGTTCCCCATATCTGACTGCTGGAAGCGTTTGCTTCCTACCCAAGCCGACCCTGGGTAACCCTGTCACAGCTGCTCACACCGAAAGCCTGGGATTTTCTCAGTCAAGCTGAAAGGCACATGCAAGAAAACTTACTTGTTTCTTTTTTTTTCAATTTTTATTGCTGACTAACAAAAACCCACTGGGGAACTGGAGAAATTCCCATTTGGTTTAATTGTGGAGGCCTAGTGAATTGCAAAAGTTAAAGAGCAGGAAGAGATCTTTGGATGAATCTCGACTCCGATATTTTTTTTGTTTTAAATTTGGAGGTTTCTGTAGCTGAAGCTGGCAGGAAGAGAGAAGAGTCTCCAGTGGGAAATGTAGAAAGGCCTATCAATGTGTATTAATCTATTAAGCTTTAGCCAAAATTAATTAGAAGCACCCAGGGGAGAGTGGTTTATATGGAACAGAGCTGAAGTTAAATAACCTCTGTTACTTTATTTAAAACATTTGTAAGTACAGTGTGTGAGAAGCTGACACGATGTAGACAATAGAGCAGAAGATAGAGGCAGAGAATGAAATGCCAATATAATTTATTATACACATGTATTTAGGAAAATGCTTCCAAGACTCTTTTCCTCATCCACACACCTGGCTTAAGGATTATTTGTTCTGCTCCTCATTCGTAGTCACCGACTACAATTTCTCACCTCTGCCCTTTGCAGCTGTTTGTAGGGGAGTGCTTGTGTTTCTGGTGATCTGGTCTAGAGTAGCTTATTTGGTGTTTAAATTAAGAATGTTTTTCTTTAGGGAGTTTGGGGAGAGGCTGGAGGATAGTCCAGTGCATTTGTTTGTTTGGTGGTGGGGTTTTTGTATTTGTTTGTTCGGGTTGGTTGTGGGGTTTGGTTTTGTTACCTGCTAGGGAAAGTTGTTGGAGAACGACAACCAAAGTGGGAAATCCTGTCTTGTCATGGGTAGACACATGGCATGTTAAACCCCATCAGCTACCCCCAAATGAAGCAAGAACTAAAAGCCTGGGATTCCTTGCAGAATCCCACGATAATATGGGATGGTATGGGCTGGAATTGGGGAAGGTTTGCTGGTACCAGTCCAGTGGTTTTGCCCTCCTGGGAGCTCAGCACAGATCCTTTCTCTTTTTGATGGCCTTTGCTCCTCATATGTACAAACATGGGCATACAACTTGCACTACCTCTTTCTCTCCTCATGCTATGACTACCCAGCTGATCAGGACAGCCAGGTGAAATACAGGTTTTGATTTTTGCTTTGCACGTTCTTTGGTGTAGCTGCTGTGTATAATGCTGCTGGATGGAAGGGTTTGCATGTTTTGGTATCCTGTGACCTACTTAAGAGAGCTGGAGTAGCTTATGGTTGCATTTCAAGAGAGAAAGGGATTTCAGTATCTCAAAGAATGTGATGACTAATGTGGTGGAATTTATCTGGCAGCAGTTGTATATATTTGCAGTGCATCACTCTTGCCCCTACACTGGTGTTTCTGAGAAAGCATGGAGTATGTCTTGCTCTCTCAACTTTGAGTATCCTTTGACAGCACTTTGTGTTTATCCAGTAACATCTGCTTTCTGAGGAGACACAGATCCACTTATGCACTGATAGACCTTTTTTAGAGCCACAGCCAGCAGTCTTTGGTGTTAGGTATATAATGCTTGTGGAGGAAGCTCATCCCCAATGGAATTAGTTTTGTAAAAGGAGCTGCAGTTCAAGTGGCATCTATTAAAAGATGTCACTTGTCCTCAATAATGTCACTCTTACTGTGGTATCCATAGCAATTCCTTTAAAAAGCATTGAATATAGGTGTATATATCCACTTCTGGGCTCCCCAGTTCAAGAGGGACAGGGAACTACTGGAGTGAGCCCAACAGAGGCTACAAAGATGCTGAGGGTGCTGAAGCATCTTGGTAAGAAGGAAAGATTGAGAGACCTGGGACTGTTTAGCCTGGAGAAGAGCAGCCTGAGAAGGGATCTTATCAATATTTAAAGGGTAGAAGTAAAGAGGATGGGGCTGGGCTCTTTTCAGTGGTGCCTAGTGGTAAGACAAAGGGTGGCAGTGGGTACAAACTAGAATACAGGAGGTTTCACCTGAACTTGAAGAAAATCTTCTTCGCTGTGAGGTTTCTGGAGCCCAAAGAGGTTGAGTTTCCTTCTCTGGAGACTTTCAAAACCCACCTGGATGTGTTCCCTGTGCAACCTGACCTAGGTGACCCTGCTTTAGCAATGGGGTTGGCCTAGATGATCCCCAGAGGTCCTTTCCAACTCTGTGATTCTGTGATAAGACAGTAGAATTAATTAAAGGCCAAGTGCAAAGCTTTCAGAAGGGCTGACTATATCTATTGCATTTCTGGCAGAGCTTGCCATAAACTCTGCAGGTCTGCTTTGCCATGCAGACTGCTAGCTAATGCATTCTCTTGCTGAGAGCATGTTAGATACAAATTTTCTGTTTTTACTTTGTTGCTACAAACATTTTCAGCAGTGTTGAAAAGAAGAAAGTGCTTGGAGAGAAGTGTCTTAAAGCCAAGTAATCCCTCCGAGGCTTTCGCCACCCTGAGTTTAGCCCTTGTGCCACTTGTCCCTGTTGCACCCTTGGTGGGATTGTTCTGATGCAAATAGTTTGAGTGTTGTTCTTGGCAGCTTTGTTGCATTTTCTGTTTTAAAATAAATAAACAAAAGCCTCTGCTACACAGCAGAATAGCCTCATCTTTGATCTTGGTTGTAGTTGAGAAGCACGAGGGGGAGGGAAAGAGAGAATCGATGGGAATGATCCCTGTTTTCCTTGTGTATATGGTTTGATGTTTTTCACATCTCTGGCATGAAGGAATGTTGGTTGAGGCTGCAGCAGCCTTCTGGTTTCTAGGCAGTACCTGGTGTACACCAACACCTGCTTTTGTTTCAGATCATTTCAGCTCAACTGTTCCCACTTTCCTCCCCCTCCTTCAGGAGAGGCTGAGGCCAGACACAATCGCCCTTCCCCTCTACTTGGATTAAAAGCTCTCAGCCTATTAGTTCACAGGGACTCTTTCCAAATCCTTAAAAGGGTTATTGGCAGAGCCTCAGCCGGTGCAAATCAGCACAATACTATTGCTTCTCAGTGGCCCTCTGCCAGCCTCTGCCAGCTGAAAGGCTGGCTGAGGAGCCCAAGTGATTCCTTCTACTTGGTTTAGCCTTACTGTTGAGTCTGAAAAAAGATGTCATTCGCAAAGGGAAAAACTCCTGGAAGAAGCAGTAGCCTCCGGTTGTACCAAGAGAGGTTTAGATTGGATAGTAGAAAGAATTTCTTTCCTGCAAGAGTGGTCAAGCCTTGGAACAGACTGCCCAGGAAGGTGATTCAAAAAATTTGTAGACATGTCACTTTGTGACATGGTTTAGTGACCATGGTGATGTTGAGTTGATGGTTGGGCTTAGAGGCCTTTTTTTTTTAATGGTTGGAAAAGGCCTGATGGTTCTGTGGTGCTAAGAATACATTGTATGTAACTTCCAGCCTTTTCTTAAGGGAAGCTAGTGCAGGAACACTGCTGCAGCAAAAGCTGAGCGAGGCAGCAGCAAACAACAGCAGGTCACCTGCTCTTCCGTAGTATCAAATCATAGAATCTTTAAGGTTGGAAACAGACCTCTAAGGTCATCAAGTCCCACCACCAACCCAGCACCACCGTGCCCACTAAACCACATCCCAAAGTGCTATGTCTACACATTTTTTGGACACCTCCAGGGATGGTAACTCCAGCATCTCCCCCCATGTCTGCCCACATGTTTGGGATCAAGGTTTTTGTTGCTGAAGTTCTCTGGTCCTGTTAGACACATTAGGAAGCTGGGAAAGGGGGTGGGAAGTGAACAACAAAAATCATCTTACCCTGGGTTTAGATACACTGAAGGAATGATTTATACTTATGTCTAAATGGAGTGGGGGTTACCTCCTGCCTTTGATGTCCCAGCTGCCCTTGGGGCTTTGCTGTCCCAGATCTGGGGGTGTCATATGTGGTGAGCGCTGGGTTTGCATCCCCTAGGACTGGCTTGATGCATGATGTGGTTCTCATCAGTCAGCAGGCTGTTAGAGCCAGGCATCAGGCAGCCTGGCTGGCTCACAGGGAGGAAGGGCAGGGAGATCAGTACAATAAACCATCGCAGCGAAGCCTTCCAGAGGATGGTGAGTGAGAGCCCATTGTGGCTGTCTTTCCCACAGGAAAGGAGGAGGATACTAACCACCTTCGAGGAATGTGTTTAACAGATCACAGGAGCCTGTGTTGCTGACAACTGCTATTGCAGTTCTGGAATCAATACAGTCTCAGAATTTCAGAGTTGCATGACAAATTGCTTGTGAATGAAAAGCTCTCCTAGATAAAGTGATACTTTCTCAAGTGAGTGCTGGGTTTAGGAAGAGAAATAGCAGTGAACAAAATCCTCCTGTGCTGTTTTGATAGACTCATCCTGTTCCCAGCAAATTACAACCTGGCTAGTGTTAGGAAATCATTGAATAGAATTATTTTATTCTGGATGTGCACTGCTATTGTCTTAGCAGAACTAAGCTTTAGGGTTGCTGGGAGCTGAAGGTGCTGTGAGGCATCCAGAGCTTGCTACATAGGTGTCAAATACAGGCTGGAAGGTCTAGATTGCTATTAAATCCTGCATTGTTCATAAGCAAATATAAGGCAAGCCCAGTGGAAAGTTATTTGACTTGCTCCAGCTCTGGTAGTTAGATCAACAGCCCTTCTTTCTGGATGACCTTCCAGTACCTGAAGGGGGGCCTACAAGAAAGCCAGGAAGGGTCTTTTTATACTGGCTTGTTGTAATAGGATGAGAAGGAATGGTGTTAAGCTTGAGGAGGGCAGATTTAGACTGGATATTGGAAAGAAATTCTTCGTAGTGAGGGTGGTGAGACACTGGAACAGGTTGCCCAGAGATCTTGTGGATGCCCCCTCCTTGGATGGGTTCAAGGCCAGGTTGGATGAGAGGCCTTGAGCAAGCAGGTCTAGTGGAAGGTGTCCCTGCCCATGGCAAGGATGTTGGAGCTAGAGGATCTTTAAGGTCCCTTACAACCCAAACCATTCTGTGATTCTCTAATTTCCTTGTAAACAGGTTCGTTTCACACCACAAAATAATTCTGCTCCCTGCGTCTTTCATTGCCATTTAGATTCCTGATCTTCCTGGCATTATTCACTTCCAGACTGTTTGGAGAAGAACTCTGTGACTCTGAGTCATAGTATAAAGTCTTCTCACTTGACTCTGTCCCTACAAGCTGACTGCAAGGAGCAGCAGAACAGCTGAAGGAAGCATTTGTAACTGTCTCCTGTGTTTGCAGAGCTTCCTCCTCGCCGTTTGTCTGTATAAAATCTAACAAGGGAGGGGAGATCACCACATAAACTCCTTTAATTGACTTGGAGTTTCCGTGCCACTCAATGTAAACACAGTGGAAGCAGAGATTTGCTGGCCCTGAGGTTCAGCCACGCTGTGTGGTGGGGAAATCCCACAAGGTGCAGGGATTTTTCTTTTGGAGAGTCAAAGTTTGTGGAGCTGTGAGTACCTCCTAGCACCACAAGAAGAGCTCCAGGACTGAAACTCCATGGGTTCAGGCAGTATGGCTCCATACTTCAGTCAACAGGACACAGGGTTTGGAAACCAGTTTTAGTTTAAACATAGCAAGCAGCTATGTTTGCAGCTTTCACAAAGTCTGGGCTTAAATTTTAGAGTTGATTAGAACTATGATATTTTTTTGAACCAAATATTGAAATCTTTAGCCAAAGAATATCTGTAAGTGCTTCTATGAGGACTTTCCTGGGAAGAGTGAAAGCCAAATGGGAACTCCCTTTTTGTTAGTCCAGGTTTTATATTGGCAGAAGCTAGAGGAAGACTTTATGGTGGCACTGAATGTGTGTTTGGGGATATTTGAATCGTAGCTAATAACCTTTAGTCCTAAAGCACAAACCATTACTGCATTAAAATTTGGTGTGTTGCAGCACAAAAGCTTTAAATGAGAAACATTTCTGTAATCTAGGCCTCATGTGAGGATGGGTTTTGAGCTTTATATTAATGAGAGGAACTTTCTGTTCTGAGTCCCATTTCAAGGTTGCTAGCTGACCTTCAGATGGCATCCAGAGCCTGTGCAGGTGGCTGCTGCCTGTGTGTTTGATAGTAAAGGTATATAGCATCTCACTTGCATCTCCAGAAGCCCATCTGTAACAGAGGGGGTATTCCAGATACCCATTCTGCTCTTTTAACACTAAATGCTCAGCAGCTTGTTGACCACCATGTATAGCAAAGATGATAAATCACAGTACCAAAAAATCTTAATGAGACAACTATGATTTTTCTTTTTTGATTTCATGGATTTTGAAAATGGTTTCTACTTCCAAAAAGCCTCTAAAGCTTCATATACAAAGGCAATAGAATAGAATAGTAGAATAGAATAGAATAGAATAGAATAGAATAGAATAGAATAGAATAGACCAGACCAAGTTGGAAGAGACCTTCAAGATCATGGCATCCAACCTATCAACCAATCCAACCCACCTAAACAACTAAACCATGGCACCAAACACCCCATCAAGTCTCCTTCTGAACACCTCCAATGATGGCGACTCCACCACCTCCCCAGGCAGTCCATTCCAATGAGGAATCACTCTCTCTGTATAGAACTTCTTCCTAACATCCAGCCTAAACCTGCCCTGGCACAGCTTGAGACTGTGTCCTCTTGTTCTGGTGCTGGCTGCCTGGGAGAAGAGACCAACCTCTGCCTGGCTACAACCTCCCTTCAGGTAGCTGTAGAGAGCAATAAAGTCACCCCTCAGTCTCCTCTTCTCCAGGCTGAGCAACCCCAGCTCCCTCAGCCTGTCCTCATAGGGCTTGTGTTCCAAACCCCTCACCAGCTTCATTGCCTTTCTCTGGACACATTCCAGCAAGTCAACATCCTTCTGAAACTGAAAGGCTCAGAACTGGACACAGTACTCGAGGTGTGGCCTAACCAGTGCAGTGTACAGGGGGAGAATGACCTCCCTGCTCCTGCTGGCCACGCTGTTCTTGATCATTCCTTCACCTGAAACTGCTTCCAGATATGGTGATGCTGGTTTGTTTGCCTGTGTCTTTATCTGTGCTTTGCCCAAATGCAGTGTCTTTTCCCAGGTTCTTCCAGATAATTGGATGATACAAGTGATGGTCATTCAGTGCCTAAGTAGCACTTCATATGGGTTGTGCACCCTGGTATCAATCCCTAGCAAAGAAGACTTCAGCACAAAAAAGTCTTCAAAATTCTGTGTCTGGCTGGTAGTCTGTGCAAGAGTTGGTAGATTTGGTTAAATGTTTTTATAAGTCACAATGTAGAAGTTTGAGGAAACCAGTAGTAATTTAAAATATCTCTGCTGTCACACAGGCTAATATGACTCCAAAATCAGGCCATCCTTAAAGTGGCAAGAGGCAAAGCAGCCATCCTGAACTCTAATGGAGGAGAAAGTGGGGCCATATATTTCATTTAAGAAACCTTTCCTAATGTTGCTTGCTAAGAGCATCCTCATTCTGTGCCTGCCCTTACCTTGTGCTAATTAGTGCCTCCCCTCACTTGTACCTGCCATGTTGTGTAACACTGGAGAATTTAAAAATAGCCTGGTGATTAAAATGGGTTTGTTTGGTTTGTTTTATGGGGTAGCCAGACCTGTTAATCCAGTTCACAGAACATGGATGTTGAAACAGTTCTGCTCATAGAGCAAAGGGGGAGGCAGACAGACAGCATTGTGGTGACAGGCAGGGACAGAGGAGCAGCAAGACAGCAGTGAACCAAGGCATATAGCTAATGAAAAATTCACCTGGAAAGGCATGGCCTCAGCACATCCTCCTTTTCTGACTTTCCTCCTTCTCCACATGGTCCACAGTTCTCTTTATGAAGACCCCTTACCATTCCTTCTGGGGCTACACATCTGAGCACTTATCTCTTTCTAGACTCCATGGAGGCTGATCTTTGGGAAGTGATCTCTCACATCCTCTCCAGGCCACTTACCTTACAGAGCATCTGAGGATAGCTATTTAGAGGAACCACCATACCCATTTTCATACAAATTAGCCATCAGCCCAGGACTTGTGATGAATCTCAAACAGACCTCTCTTTGTCCTGTAGGATGGGTTTGAGAAGAAAATTTATCGGTTTTGAAGTTAGTCCAGTGAACAGTTTGTCCAGTTTCTGGTACATAATATTGTCTTGCTGCAACAGGTTTGTGCTGGGGTCGAGAGGCACTGGTACACTCAGGGAGCACTGGTACAAACCATTCCAGGACACTTGTTTGTCTGTAAGAACATGGGTTGTGATGAGTGCCCCATCCCTGGACTTGTTCAAGGACAAGTTGGATGAGGCCTTGAGCAACCTGGTCTACTGGAAGGTGTCCCTGCCCATGACAGGGGAGTTGGAACTGGATGAACAAGAGGACACAGTCTCAGGCTGTGCCAGGGGAGGTTTAGGCTGGATATTAGGAAGAAATTCTTCATGGAGAGAGTGATTGGCCATTGGAATGGGCGGCCTGGGGAGATCGTGGAGTCACCATCACTGGAGGTATTTAGGAGGAGACTTGATGAGGCGCTTGGTGCCATGGTTTAGTTGATTAGATGGTGTTGGATGATGGGTTGGATGTGATGATCTTGAAGGTCTTTTCCAACCTGGTTCATTCTATTCTATTCTATTCTATTCTATTCTATTCTATTCTATTCTATTCTATTCTATTCTATTCTAATTCTAATTCTAATTCTAATTCTATTCTATCTTTAAGGTCCCTTCTGACCCAAACTATTCTATGATTCTATGAAAACTCCCTTTCCTCCCCTCCCTTCCTGAGCCCCTTCGTTTTGTAGCTGCAGTGCCCCCAAAGCATGTTTGAATTAGTGCTGAATTTCTGGAATGCAAGCAGAAAGTTCTGAAGGAGACACAAGGCTACCCTAGGTAGCCCCTGCTCACTTTGCTGCACGCGCGTCGGCAGAGTGTGGGAAAACAGATGGACCGAGCTTTACCAAATGCAATTTGGAAAGCATGTAAGCATGTAGGGACGAGCAGCACAGGCAGCCATGAATACTTTAAACACTGGAGTTGGACTTAACTAAGACAAGTTTGGGTGTTTTTTTATTTAACAAATGCCAAGTTGTTTTGTTGTGCCTTTTTTTCCCCTTTTCTGTTTCTTTTTTTTCTTTCTTTTTCATAATACCACTAATTGTCAGAACACGCTTAAAAGGTGTTTAACTTGCTCCAGCCACTTCATAATAGCGTCTTTCCTACTACAAAAACAGGAGGGGATGAGGCTGACTTGCCCACACAAGCTCTTTTTAATTTCCTAGTCTGTAGTTTGGGTTTGTTGGGGATTTTGTTGGGTTTTTGTTGTTTTTTTTTTTTTTCTCCTGTTGCTTTTTGTTTTGTTTGTTTCCCTGCAAGATCTCACCAGTCTCTCACACAACTCACAGTTTGCCTGGTGGCAGTCACTACCTTCCCCAGTACCCTCCACTCCCCCCACACTGACTGGGGTTTTGCACGATTCTCTAGCAATTTGGTAGTCTTTCATAGCTGAGCCTGTTTAAGGAGATGGAATGAGATTTCTGTCCCACGCTTCTCCCCCATCCCAGGATGGTAGTGCTAGGAGCAGGTCTCACCAGATGTTGGTGAGGGGTTGAGGTGGGTTGGTTATTTCACAAGCCCTCAGGCATGAAGGAGAAGAGGTACTGGAGGAGAAGAGATGCAGCAAAGCCAGTCATCTTGGAGGTGTTCAGAAGGAGACTTGATGGGGTGCTTGGTGCCATGGTTTAGTTGTTTAGGTGGGTTGGGTTGGTTGATGGGTTGGATGCGATGATCTTGAAGGTCTCTTCCAGCCTGGTTTATTCTATTCTATCTGTAATAAAGTATGAATAACACTTCCCAGCTATGATCAATCACTGCTTTGCAGATACTAGCAAATCAAGTTCTGTTTCAACTCATCCATGCCTAGCTCTGCAAAGATACAGAGGGACTTTCTTACCCAGTGCCATGCAGGAGTCGGTGATGGGGCCCAGGCTGCAGCACAGAAGTAATTTTTCCTCACCCAGATCATTAACCAACAGCATTTTAGGTACTTTTCTTCTGAGGTTGCTCAAAAAGAGGTGTTTCTTAGCTGTGAGAACAGTAAAAGGTCCCATTGGCACAGGATGAAAGCAATATTTGAGGAGATTAAAGTGTTGGGCATGGCAAAGAAGCAGCACTTTGAATTGGGCTAGGGATAAGAACAGGCTTGGAGAGAGAAGCAGAGAAGACAGGGTGCTCGAAGGGCTGGAGGTAACCATGCTCTGGCAAGCTGAGAAAAATAATCCTGTTTTTTATTTTGTGCATCATCTTTCTGTTGCAGGACTGGAAAGGCTGGCTGAGGCTATGGTTTTCTCATGTTTTAGACTTCAAGTGTCTTGTAGAACATTCTGGTTTGACACCAAGTGGCTTTGGTGGGAGAGCATCTACAGTGTGGAAAATAAATAGACCCCATAATCTTAACCTAGGCAACACCATAATCCATATTTCAGCTGGTGGTAAAAAAAGAATGGAAGAGCATAAGAGTTTGAAGACAGCATAGAAAGTGCCACGTTGTCACAGGGTTGAACAAGGGGTAGGTAGAGCAATGATGGCCTTCTGCAGCCCTTCTGCTTGTGACTTCATACTCTGAAATGAATTTTATGTTTCTGTCCTGTTGCTTCTATTTCCTTCTTCATCCTACTGGTAATAGGACCACTTGGTGAAAGACTAGGGTTGAGTTTCAGTTTCATTTGGTAGAATTACCCAGGTGAGGCAATGATGGTCCCTGTGGGAGAGGACACCTTGCCACTGCTTTGGGGGCTGAGCACAGGAAATGTGCTGATCAGATAGCTTGAAACAAGAAACTAGAGTAAAACTTTGGATTTTTTTCCATTTTTGGCCAAGTTCCTTAGTTATACAGACTGATAGGACTCGATGGAGCACATTCCTTTCATTTAAATGAGCACAGAGGTATATGCATTCAACCAGAAGAAAATTATTATTAGCCAGTTCAAACCTGTTTTCTTGGTTTTTTCCCCTTTTAAAGTTAACTTTCACAGTGTACTGTCAAGAGTACTCCTCTTAATGCACCTAAAAGAAATTTTGTTCTAAGTAATACTTGTTCCTGGGCAATTTACTCCAGGTGATCCTGCTCTAGCAGGGGGGTTGCATTCGATGAGCTTCACAGGAGCTTTCCAACCCCTACCATTCTGTGATTCTGTAATGCAAAGCTGCACAAGCCCACCCCCACACCTTATTGACATGCTGCTCCCACCAGCCTAGAATGAGCACCCCTTGCTCTGGTAGGTCTGATAAAAGTAAGAAATGGAAAATCTCTGTCTTATTTTTCTTAAATTGAAATGCTTGCATTGAGCTATGTTGAGTCTCACTGCAAAGAAGGTTCCTTTTCTGAGGTTGTTTCTTCCAGACCTGCTTGTGACTCCTCTTTGTGGTGACACTCGCAATTCAAAGTGTCTGGTGCAGTCACAATGGGAATATTCCTTCCTGGCTTGAATAAATGGATAGCCACCCTCAAAGTAACCCTTTCTGATAATAATTTACCACCTGATAGCAGACACAAACCCTTGCACTGCACTCAACTGTGGTAAATTATTCCACTTGTATGAAGAATTTCCAGCAAGTCCTTCTTCAAAGCAGACAGGCAGGTGTATCAGTCAGATTTGATATTTAGTTTCAGTTTCTAAGCCAAGACTGGAACAATTGATTTCTAGTGTATTTACTGGTCTGGACCCATAGGTTTTAGGGCTATTGCTTTTTCTGAGCAGCTCTGAAGTCTACAGTGGCAGTACAATAGGTCCTTGCTTCTCAGTATGTTGCTGGAGTTCAGGTGAGACTTCACCGGTGCCAGGGCCACACAGGAGTTGGTAGAACAATTTGTTTCTCTGAAGATTTTTATCAGCCAACACTCAGGGGAAAATTCACTGCAGTCTGAAGACCAAAGCCAGTGTGTTTTGTTTACTCATGCTATTTTATCTTCATGGAGATGGGCATCACCCCCTCCTGGAGACCCCATGCACTTACAGAATCATAGACCTATTTTTTTCGGTTGGAAAAGACCTCTAAGATCATCAAGTCCAACTGTCAGCCTAACAGTACCATGACCATTAAACCATGTCCCAAAGTGTCACATCTACATGCATTAACACCTCCAGAGACAGTGAGTCCACTGCCTCCTTGGGCAGCCTCTTCTACTTGCAGGGCCCAGTCCTGCCTGTACCGCTGAGATAGAATAAGAGGAGAAGTTTAACAACTGTCAAGCAGTTTAGTATTACAACACATGCTAGCCAAACACTAGGTGCTAGTTGGCATCCTGTAGTTTATGCAATCACTTCTGGCTCCTCTATTTTACCCCCACCACAGATATGTGGTGCATCATCTGGCTGCCTCATTGTAGGGACCTTACGAGGTCTTCCAAACCACTGGCCGTGTTAAGTCTCAATTCAGACCTACAAGAAGCAGTGACAGGGCTTCTCATCAGCAAGCTTTTGCCTTCCTTTCTCTCCTCACCTATTTTGTCTGCAGTGGCTTTGTTTTCTCTGTGAAGGTTTATTTTCCCCATTGAGGTCAATCAATGGGCTCGGTGTGGAGTGTGTCAGACCTTGAGTCATATCCGAAATCGTCCTAGTCTCTTGTTCAGCTGCTCATCTGAGGAGCTTTTGGAATAGCTTTCTCTTTGCTCAGGCTTGAAAGATGTCTGTCTTTTCATATCTGAAGCCAGTTGTTTATTTAATGACAGCCTTTCTGGGAACAATAAAAAAACAAACCAGCAAAAACCCAACCCAAACAAAAAAATCCAACAGCCAGTAACTGGAAAAAAAAAATGTTTATGATCACAAGCACTCCTGAACTGATTCCTTGGCATTCCTAGGAGGATGGTGAAACTGGAGGAAACAAGCATAGACTTTAAGTCACTTAAAAGTAAACTAAGATCACTTTTTCCAGTCCTGCAGAATGACTTTTCTACCTCTCAAGGTTTCGGATGACCTCACAGCTGGTGAATGTTTTAAGTTGGACACTCACTAAAGTAAATCAGTGTAAAATTTGCTTCCACTCAGGCTTTTTGTTTTGTTTATGTGTTTTCTCCTCTGGGCGTTCATTTTTCCCATCCAGAGGCAGATATCTGAGGAGGAACAATTTGTGGGGAATATCAGAAAGGAGTTCTGAAAAATTAAATCACAATTATTTGCACCAGAAATCTGTTCAAGCACCATGTTCAGTTTTACATTCCAGGAACCTCTCTTACCTTCCCAGTGCTTTCATGTGGTCTTCTGGGAGCTTCTTTCCCATCATCTGTGGTTCTGTTTTTTAAACACAATCTTACTTGAATGAGAAGCAACATATTAAGGCCAGTAGACCAAAACTAGGACCTTTAAGGGTTTGGCCGCCTTGTTTGGTCTTGTTGTGTCTGTGTTGGCCATATATTTTCTGTTCAGTTATAAGCACGCAGAGTTCAGAGGTCCTTCTCTGTACAGGCCATCCCCTTAGCTCCAGTTCCAGACCAGTGCTTTCCAGTTTGACGTTCCTGGTCAGCTCTTGGCACCAGTGAGCCCAGTGGCCAAGCTGATGCTGCTTAAACAGAGGAGCAGGTGGCAGGGTGTGAGGATCCAGATCCAGTCCACCTGTCTTTCACCAAAGGGATGGTTGCTATTTGTAGGATTTTCTATTGAATGTTGCACAAAGAAGGGCTTTAGAGTGGATTAGTGGGGAAGGAATGGGAAATGCCTGTAAGGAAAGTACAGAACAGGAGAGAGGTGGAGAAGAATGGGAAATTTAAGTGGATGGCTTAGACAAGAGCATGAATACAAGGAATGTGGTTATCAATGGGAAATACAGTTATTGTCTGCAGGAGCAGAGAGGACTGGGTAGAGAGTTCCCATTTGGGATGAAAGCTGGGGAACAGCTTTAGGGAGGCGAGTAGCATCACCTGAGAGGCAGCACAGCCAGGTGGTCTTAGTTGATGCATTTCATAGTAACGTTTGTATAAATGGAGCAAACTGGGCAGCCAGAGCAGGAGCTTCCAGCAGATGAGGAGGGTTTGGTGGACTAGGAGGAGGAAAAGAAAAGAGAAATTTGTAGTGGTTCAGGACAGGAAGATTAACTGGGACTTACAATATGAGATTCACCATCTTCCAAATGTCATGTTGAGTGATTTACTTTCTCAATGCTGTCACTGTAAAAGAGAACAGAAGTAGCAAAAGTTAATAAAAGTGGTATAGAAGACAGTCTGTCGCTTCAACCAGCCTGAGGAGCTGTAATTATACATCACTGGTATAGATGCTTTTCTGATGGGTCTAATAGCTTTATGACACTATCAGTATCTTAGAATCACGGAGCAGTTTGGTTTGGAAGGGACCTTTAAAGGTCGTCTGGTCCAACCCCTCAACAGTAAGCAGGAACTCTAACTAGATCAGCTTTCTCAGAGTCCTGTGCAACCTGATCATGAGTGTCTCCATGGATGGGGCATCCACCACCTCTCTGGACATCCTGGGCCATTATTTCACCACTCTGTAATAAAAATATTCTTCCTTATCTCCAGTCTAAATCTCCCTCTTTTGGTTTAAAGCCATCACCCTTTGTCCTGTCCCCACCTTTCTTGCATGTCCTCTTTAAATACAATAAAGTGTCTTTGCCGCCCCTTGCCCCACAGCCTTCTCTAGGCTGAACAACCCAACTCTCTCAGCCTTTCTTCACAGAAGAGGTGCTTCAGCCCCCAATTGATTTTTGTGTCTTCTTCTGGAGCTGCTCCTACAGGTCTATGTCCATTCTGTGCTGAGGGCTTCAGAGCTGCACACAGTATTCCTGGTGAGGTACCACAGGAGTAAAGCATCAGAATCACCTCCTTTGGCCTGCTGGCCACATTATACCTGCAAGCAAAATAGTAAACAACAGGGAATATCCTTGAATGAGAATTGGTGGAGTTAGATAATGGTTGGACTTGATGATCTTAAAGGTCATTTCCAACCAAGATGATTCTGTGATTTAAGCAAAAATCTTTCTTGGTGTTCTGAAAGAATGAAATGTCCTTGTGCAGAGGTGATGGAACAGGAAAGATACGTGAAGGAACAGAGGTTTTGCACTCGCCAGCTAGTTGTTTCATTACAAAACCTAGGGTGGGGGAGTGAACCCTGCATTAAGCACGTGTATTTAAATCACCTACTGTTAACAATTATTCTGTTTTCTCAAAAAGCCATTTTCTTGCCTCTTGTTTTTACCTTTTAGTTCTTTTAATGAGCAGAGCTGCTCCTATCCTTCTTCTGTCTGGTCTTGGTGCAGACACAGGAGTCCATGCTGGAGTGCTGCTGGCACTGAGTGGCCGGCAGCCTGGGCAAAATGTTTGGGCTGTACATCCCCCAGTAGAAACTTTAAAGGGTTGTTGGGTGGGTTTTGGCACGAAATGAGGGTCCTCTTGGCTTTGGCAAAGTGTACAGCATTGTTTTAAGTAGGAAAAGAAAAACGAGAGGGAAGAAGAAAGGAAACCCCAGAGTTTTCAGCTGTCTTACTGAGCACTCATCCTTCTGCTTCCTTTCCTTCAGGCAGGAACAAGAACTGTCTCTGTTTTCCCTAGGCCATTCAGGAAGTCTTACAGAGCAATAATAGCTCTGTTATCTAATAGTCAAAGTTTATTTAGGCTTTCACTACTTCCTCTGCCCACTTGAACCCTCCCCTTCACTCCCTCCTCCCCCCCCTATGCAGATTGCTGGACTGCTGTAGCCTGAGCTCAATTTGACAGCCAAATGGGGAGGGAAGCTGTTGCCTGCATGTCATTTTCATTACACTCACACATATTTTCATCTGGAAACTTTTTTTTTCCCCCTGAAAGACAACAGTAATAGGGGGAAAACCCTCTGGCAACAAACCATCCCATTTGTCTTCTTGGCCATGATACGGGAGCTCGTGCACATGAGAGACCCATGAAGCCTTAGTCTGTGTTTTAATCCAGCAGCACTGATAATTTTGTGGGATGTTGATTGAGGAAATCTTCACCATTAGGACTTCCCAGAAGTTTTAGATACTAAAAGCTTATTTTGCTGGAGTATATTTTGTGAACAGAAACATCAGATAAGAGCACTTCTCTGTTAATCATTGCAGAAGCCCTTATCTTTCCTTTCCTCTACTTTGAAGCATTCTGGGGATATTGTGATACATCTCCATTAGGCAGTTGAATGGTAAACCCCAAAGGGTGTTTTGGTGGTTGTATTGGCTTAGAAGTTGTCATTCAAGAGTCTCTGATGCTCAGGAGTGGGAGTACATTAAGGAAAAGAGCTGATGTGGACTGTGCAGTACAGTAATAAATGCAGCAACACTAGTCTGAGGGGAAAAAGCAAATACTCAATTATTTTGCCAATTTCTCTTCAGACTCCCATTACAGAACAGGCAGGGCGCATGGATCCCGAGACAGCAAGGTCTTAAATCAGAAGTTGTTTGAAGCTAGTTAGCCCTCAGCCCTTTGTTCTTCCAAACAGGCAGTTTGGCTCTGAAGGTGTTATATGCAATATCGTAGAATCATAGAATAATAGGGGTTGGAAGGCACCTCTGAAGGTCATTGAGTCAAACTCCCTCATCAAAGCAGGATCAGCTAGGGCAGGTCACACAGGAATGCATGCAGATGGGTCTTGAATGTCTCCAGAGAAGGAGACTCCACAACCTCTCTGGACAGCCCATTCCAGGGCTCCAGCACCCTCACAGTAAAGAATGTTTTCTTTCTGCTGAGGTGGAACTTCCTGTATTCCAGTTTGCATCCATTGCACTTTGTCCGACCACAGGACACCACTGAAAAGAGAATTGCACCTTTCAGATATTTATAAACATTAATAAGACCTTTTCTCAGTCTTCTTCAGGCTGAACAGCATCAGGTCTCTCATCTTTGCCTCACTGACAGATGTTCCAGCCCCTTCGTCATCCTCATGGGCTCCATTGGATGCTCTCTAGTATATCCCTGTCCCTGTTGAGCTGGGGAGCCCAGAAGTAGATGCAATACTCCAGATGTGGTCTCAGCAGGGCAGAGTAGAGGGGGAGGAGAGCCTCCCTTGACCTGTTTGCCGCACTCTTGTTAATGCACCCCAAGATACCACTGGCCTTCTTGGCCACAAGGGCACCTTTCAGTCTCATGGATAACTTACTGTCCACCAGGACTCCAGAGTCCTTCTCCATGGATACACGCATACACATATGCAATATCATGTGCATGCAATATCATATAGAATGCCAAAGCGTCTCAAGGTTTCTTTTTGGAGGAGCGGGACTTAAAATCTGACGTCACTAATATGATTTTTGATCATTTTCTCATCACCCATTTGATATCTCCATGCACTGAGAAGGTGAACCTTGGCTGGTGAATGTTTCTCACCTTCCAGTGGGCAGCTCTCAGATGAGGTTATTCCCTTCTCAAGGTAATTCCCTTGTTTTCAGGCAACGAGCAGCTCAGAGATGTGGCTAGTCACATCAAATGCAGCAGATCTCAGTGCAGCCAAGCCAAGCCGCTCTCCATCATTTTCCTCCAGTCCTGGCTCACTGGAGAGGTCCCAGATGACTGGAAACTGGCCAATGTGGTCCCCATCCACAAGAAGGGACGGATGGAGGAACCCGGAAACTACAGGCCAGTCAGCCTGACCTCAGTGCCAGGGAAAGTGATGGAACAGATTATCCTGGCGGCAATAACTGCACACCTGCAGGATGGCCAAGGGCTCAGGTCCAGCCAACATGGATTTAGGAAGGGCAGGTCCTGCCTCTCCAACCTGATCTCCTTCTATGATCAGGTGACCCGTCTGGTGGACGTGGGGAGGCCTGTGGATGTGGTCTACCTGGACTTCAGCAAGGCCTTTGACACCATCCCCCACAGCAAACTGCTGGCTAAGTTGTCAGCTCATGGTTTGGACAGTAACACTCTGCGCTGGGTTAGGAACTGGCTGGAGGGCCGAGCCCAGAGAGTGGTGGTGAATGGTGCCACATCTAGCTGGCGGCCAGTCACCAGTGGTGTCCCCCAGGGATCAGTGCTGGGCCCCATCCTCTTTAACATCTTCATTGATGATATGGATGAGGGAATTGAGTCAGTCATCAGCAAGTTTGCAGATGACACCAAGTTGGGAATAGATGTTAGTCAGTTAGAGGGTAGAAAGGCTCTGCAGAGGGACCTCGACCGGACTGGACAGATGGGCAGAGTCCAATGGGATGACATTCAACAAGTCCAAGTGCCGGGTGCTGCACTTTGGCCACAGCAACTCCATGCAGAGCTACAGGCTGGGGTCAGAGTGGCTGGAGAGCTGCCAAACAGAGAGGGACCTGGGGGTGCTGATCGACACCCGCCTAAACATGAGCCAGCAGTGTGCCCAGGTGGCCAAGAGGGCCAATGGCATCCTGGCCTGTATTAAGAATAGTGTGGCCAGCAGGAGCAGGGAGGTCATTGTGCCCCTGTACTCTGCATTGGTTAGGCCACACCTTGAGTCCTGTGTCCAGTTCTGGGCCCCTCAGTTTAAGAAGGACATCGAGACACTTGAACGTGTCCAGAGGAGGGCAACAAGGCTGGTGAGAGGCCTTGAGCACAAGCCCTATGAGGAGAGGCTGAGGGAGCTGGGGTTGTTTAGCCTGGAGAAGAGAAGGACCAGGGGTGACCTCATTGCCCTCTACAACTACCTGAAGGGTGGTTGTGGACAGGAGGGGGTTGGTCTCTTCT
Organism: Picus viridis; assembly: GCA_033816785.1. Taxonomy (NCBI): domain Eukaryota; kingdom Metazoa; phylum Chordata; class Aves; order Piciformes; family Picidae; genus Picus; species Picus viridis. Next base: position 25,357,944 of record CM066574.1, read on the forward strand.
CCCAGGCAACTAGCACCAGAACAAGGGGACACAGTCTCAAGCTGTGCCAGGGGAGGTTTAGACTCGAGGTGAGGAGGAAGTTCTTCACTGAGCGAGTCATTCGTCATTGGAATGGGCTGCCCGGGGAGGTGGTGGAGTCGCCGTCCCTGGAGGTGTTCAAGAGGAGACTGGACATGGCACTTGGTGCCATGGTCTAGTTGTGAGGTCTGTTGGGACGGGTTGGACTTGATGATCCTTGGGGTCTCTTCCAACCTTGGTGTGGAAACCCACTGTGATACTGTGATACTGTGAATTGCCAGGTCTTTTTAACTTGAAAACTAAGAATCTGAGGGTGCTATACATCATAGAGCAAATTATAGTACATGGAACACCTATGGGCATGTGGCATTTACAGTGAAGTTAAAGAAGCGTTTTATAGTATGAGCTACCCCTGTGATTACCACATCAATTGGTACTTGAAAGAAGTCTTCCCTTATGTGACATAAGTGAAAGAAAAGATCCAGTCCGCTCCTTTATGCTAAATCAGAGTCTTCGCAGAGCTACAGCTTCAACTCTTCTTCTGAAATGCTGACATTTATTGCTCTCTTTGATTTATCTTGTGAAATGATTATTTGACAAGTCAAATATTTGAAGGCTTCTAGTTCCTCTTTCTATTCAGACAGTGAGAGTTTAGATTGCATTTCTGAGAAGGGAATCTCCTGAAAAGGGAGGAGATTGTAGCATCTGTTCTGCAGCATTTTTGTCACACGCAGTAACCACCCTGTGATGTTGCTCCAGACAAAGAATTAGATGGATGATAAAAATCCCCAGAATTATCACTTATATGCTTGTTCCTCCCCTGTGGTATTGTCTGCTGGGTCGTGATTATGAAGATGGGGCACTAGGCAGCACCACTCCCTGGATGGCCTCTCTCTTCATCATTGCTGTGCCCAAAACCTGAGTGAGTTTCTGGGCTATTGAGCATGTGAGAGGAGACTTTTGGTCATCTTGAGGTGGCTTTGCTGGTCTCAGAAAGATGTGCATAAGCCATCTCTTAACTAAACTCCCAGTGAAAACATTGTGGAAGGTAGGATGGACATGAGGGCATGGAGAAAGAGCTTTCCTGGATTTGCAGGATGTGAGAAACAGTTCTTGAACCTCCTGTTTCTCCTGTATGGCTTTCCAAACCATCTGAAGGACCAGTAGTAGTAAATCTGGTCACAACTGCCAGTATGTTACTCTTAGAGCTGATCTTGGCTTTTCTTATGTGTGTCCAGTTGCTGTGTTGAAGCCTCCTGCATTCATAGTTCCTGCTGTAGGAGTCTAATAGATGTCCTCCATGTGTACCCAGGGAGAATAAGATGGGAGGCATGTTGTAGCAGTCAAATGCAAAGCCTGTCATTTGTTAAATATGTTTCTCAAGTTAATGAGAGAACATGCTGTCCACAGTGCTCCCAGAGATGCTGCACACTGAACAACTTTCCACATTGCAAGAGGGAAACATAATTCCTGAGGCTGTGTCCCAGGGGATGCGGTCTGGTGATAACATTTATTCCTTTGGAACTTTGGTTTCTCTGCAGATGGCAGTTGCCATTGATAGAAAAAAAGAAAAGAAAATATATTGGTACAGTGTCAAACTGCACACCCACTTAGGCCATAACTCATCCCCTCTATTACACAAGAATATTACAGAGTTTCAGATGTCTCCTGGAAATGGCAGGCTTTAGACTTCAGGGAAGGTTTGGATTAATTTTGCTGAACCAGACACAAGGATGAAATGATCTACAATGAATGTATTCTTTTCACTGTGGTCAAGTGATATGAACCACAGCCATCTCTCAACTCTGAATTCTCATGGTTTAGAGATTTTTTAAATTTTGTTGTTGCTGTTAAAGAGCTAAGACATCTAATGCAAGTAGTGCTGAGCTGCATGCAAGAAATTCAAGGGCAGGGTAAAAACCCTGGGACGTAATCACTGTAGTGCCGTATGCTAAGGAAGACATCTAGTGCAATATGACATGGTGGGTCAAGTAAAGTGCTTGCCCTGTGCATTCATTTCATAGCTGATAGAGGAGCACTGACAAATGTTTATTTGTGCCTTTCTGCTCAGAGCATTAAAAAAAAAAAGCCTAAAACTACAATTCACATGGAAATGTTACATGGAAGTATCTCATGAGATAGAAGGTCTGGGTTGTGCACTGTTTGCTTAATACAACTAAAATCACTGTATTTGGAAAGTGGCCTAAGTGACATTTGCCAGCACAGAACCCTTTCCAATGAACCTTTTATTTTTAACCTCATGGGTATCAGAGTCTCATAGCAATTGCATCTAAGAATCTAAGACATCTGATACACAGAGCAGAAAAATGTTCCTGTGTTTTAACAAACTGGTGAGAATTTAATTGTTGAGTCTCATCTTGTCCCTTGGTTTAAGCAAACAGGAGATAAACCTGCAGAACCAGGGCAGGTTTTCATGTAACCTCGTTCTCTTTCCTCATTCACAAATGGTACTTGTGCAAGACCTGGGCAAGCTGAAGAGCTGGTCAAAAAGAAACCTCATGAGGTTCAACAAGAGTAAGCATAGCGTCCTGCACCTGGGGAGGAGCAACACCATGCACCAGTACAGATTAGGGGTTGATGTGCTCATGGACAAGGACCTAGAAGTCCTGGCAGACAAGAAGATATTCATGGGACAGCAATGTGCCCTTGTGGCCAAGAAGGCAAATGGTCTCCAGGGGTGTATTAAGAAGAGTATGGCCAGCAGGTAGAGTTTAGTGGGCACAGTGGTGTTGGGTTGACAGTTGGACTTGATCTTAGAGGTCTTTCCCAACCTTAATGATTCAAGGATTCTGTTCTATGACTGGTGTTTCTGCTGCTATGTTTCTTTGCTTATAAGGTTAGGAGGATTTGGTGGTGGTGTGGGTTTTTTATCTGTAAAACAGCAACAGAACTTGATATTTCATAGATATTTTCAGTCTAAAAGTGACTCTGAATGTGATCTAGAATAACATAGATCATTTAATTGCACCCAGTTACTCCTGAAAGTGTTACTTCTTGGGTTTTTGCTTTCCCTTCTCAACGTTACTTCAGAACACCAAGGACACTCTAAGTGATATAATTAAAAGAGCTGCTTCTCTATTGATGTTGCCTCACATCACAGTAAACCCAACTGAATGTCCTCATTGGTTCTCATAACCCCCTTTGCCACTACTGTTGGCCTCCCCTTCCATGAAGTGTAGTTCATATCTGGGAAGAAGAAGGATCAACTTGGCCAGGGACAGAGGAATGGAAGAGGCAATTTTATGCTGGTACATAGGGAGAGAGAGGTTAAAGTTTGGGCCCATAGTGCACCAAGGGCAACAGAAAGGTTTTCTATTTTTGGCTTCCTAGAGCTTATGCTTGCTAAATAAGAGGGCTGAGGGAGAATGGAATGATTGTGATCAGAAGCTGTGCTTTTTTAAAGGCCCCTAAGTTTAGGTATTCTTTTATTATTGCAGTAGTAGGAGAAGCTGTGGCTGAGGTCACATGTAGCAAGGCTAGCACTCATGTTTGGTCTGCATGAATGACTTTGAGTGGAGAGTGGTTTCTCTGTTGTCTTCACTGGGTTTTGTTGGGGTTTTTTTTCTTGTTCTGGGCAAGATACAGCCAAGTAAACAAAAGCATCCCATTGTCAAGTGCTCTGTGGTTTTGAGTGTCTTATTGACTGAGTGTTTAGATAGAGATGCTGAGGGCTGCTGCTTTCAGCAGCTCTTTACACCCCTCCAACTCTGAGACTGACATTTTTGAAAAGGGACTTCTTGGAAAACTGAAATGAAGGTGGCTCACATTAGGTGCTTGAAGAAGGAAACCACCCAGATGGTAATTGCAGTTGAAATTTTAAGTGGTATCAGTTATAAGCTGCGGAGACAGAAGCAGGAAACTTGCAGCCAAGGATCTAGGAAAGAGCTGCAGGCTTATTTGTCTTTGGCTTTTCCAAACCCATGAGAATCAGAGTACATTTGTTTATCTGTGTTCCTGGAAAGAAAAACGTTGCCACAGCTAAAAAGAAGTCTCTTGGTTTTATTTTTCTCCTGGACAGTTCTGGTAAAAACAAAACTTCGGCTACTCAGGTTTTTATATTAGCATCAGGTCTTCTTTATTTAAGGTCATTCTCTAAAATGCCATTATTTGATACACAGGAAATCTGAAACAGCAAGAAAAATCCATGGGCAAATAACCACCATATTTCGTATTTATCTTGCCTACTCTGATTTTTATTTGATTTGGTTTGATTTTTTGTAGGCTTTTGAATCCTTTGCTGGGTTTGTATTTGCAGAGGACAGCACAAAGAACAGTCAATATTTATTCTAGTCAACTGATAAATAACAGGGTGATTCAGGGAAACTTACTCAGAATACCCTTGTCACGGTCATTGCTGACGTCTGAGACAAACAACAAGTTTATTGCTCTTAAGTTTTTTGTTATTTGTGTTGTGTTTTTTTTCCAGGAGTCTGTAATAAAAACCCTAAACATAGTGAGAGCTACTGTGACGGGCTGGGCTGGGTGCAGAGTACGTGTGTTGGGAGTTTGTGATCACAGTGAGGGAGGGGAGGGATCAGAGACTCCCAATGAAGCTTGACCCACAGCACTGACACTCAACAGAAAGGATTCATTAGTTATAAACTCCACTGGTTTACAGGGACCGGGCTCATAATTAACATCCTAACTTTTTAATTCTTCATTTAAAAGGCCTCCCTCCCACTTTGTGCAGAAAAGATGGCACACTTGGTACACTCACGTTGTACGCCCTTTGCAAAAGGAAGCTTGAGACATACTGGACATTAGGAGGAAGGTTTGGACATAGGAATGAATTCTTTACTATGAGGGTGGTGGAACACCAAAAGAAATTGACTGTGGAGGTGGTGGGGGACCCATCCCTGGAGATATTCAAGATCAGGCTTGATGGGGATCTGAGCAGCCTGATCTAGTTAGAGATGTCCCTGCTTCCTGCAGGGGTTGGACTTGATAACCTTTAACGGTTATCCTTAAAGGTTAAAGGTTATCCTTTAAAGGTTAAACCTTCCAACCAAAAGCATTCTGTGATTCTATGAAATATTAGTGGAGCTTTTGGTTTTGACCGGCTGAAGCTCTTCAGCCAAGCTTTTAACTGTTCCCTTGTTGCCACCACAATCTCTACCAGCCTTCTCCTGTTATCACCAACAGCCAGTACAGTATGGTCTGCTAGAGAAGTTGTTGCTATCAGAAAAGTCTCCTGCTCTGAAGCTGCTTTGATTTCAACCAGCTGAGCTTGTAGCCTTTGTAGGCCAAACGTTAGAAAGCCAAGGAGGGCTCTAGAAATGCAGGAAAAAGTCCATTATAATGGAAGCTTTTCAGCTGTGTACTGAAATGATCTAACACAGTGCTAGAAGCCGGAATGGCCTCATTAGAATAGACCCATGTTTGTAATAAAGCTGCTAACAACTTTGGTGTGTAGGTTAAAGACGCCTGCCAGATGGTGCATGTTTAGTGCTTCTCTTCCCTAACAATATTTATGGTCCATACATTGCAAAAATAAATGTGGCTTTTTGGTACCAAGAACTCTGATTGATATTTCTAGTTGTGGTATATTGCTCAGTTTCTAAAAGGTTTGGTGTTTAGCAGAAGGAGATACGGTCCTGTTGTTAAAGAGGATGGATAAGCACCAATTTGTCAAAAATCTTGAGATTCTCTCCTGATATTTTTTGACAGTTTTTCCTTTTCTGTAGTAGAGAAGAAAATTTTCATAGGCGAAATGATATCCCCTTGTCTTCACAAGAGCAGTTATTCTGGTGGCCACACCTTCTTCTCTCTCCTATTCTAAGCCTCAAGATCTGGCATGGGTTGTGTGGGCAGGTGTTTTGCTCTCAATAAAACCCTGCAGGGCTACTAAGTGCCGTTAACAGAGCACATATCTCACCTCGCCTCACCGGTGAGTGCTGTCCAGATGGCACCTGGTACTCACATCCAGTCTACTATCAGTTTTCATCCTGCTTGTGAGTGATTTTGGAGATAGCTGTGTACTCTCAGCCATGGAGGTATGTCTGCTCCTGTTAGGTGTGAACTCTGCCATACAATTGGGTGAATGTCCTCAAGAGCAGGCAGAGAGGCCAACATCCTTCCACTGAAAGGTCTGAGATCTTAAATCTGCCAGCTGTGACATGCCTTCATTTGAAGACAATTGAATCTAAGTAAATTTGCAGGCAGACCAGTCAATAGGAAGCATTGTTGTGGGGTTAAAACCAGTGGCTTCCCAAGAGAGGCTATTATGGGACAGCAGGAGGCTGATGTAGAGAGGCTGTCTAGAGAGCTGGAGCTGGTTGTTTTCAAGAGGGAAGCCTGTGGTATACAGAGAAAATCCCGTGCAGAAGGAGAGAAATGGGAAGAGTTCTCAGCCTTGGTTTGGTCTCTTTATGCTTGAATTATGAATGAAAACTTAATGATTTAAATGGTTTGGCCTCCAATTTCTGAGAAATAATGAGCCAGGGCTGTTGGAAAAGCAAAACATATGTACTTCCTAACATATGCCAGAGCTTCTCATCTGTGGTCCTTCAGAGGAAACAGGAGGACACTGGTGCCACTTGTTTCCCATTCTTCATCACACAAATGTGCTCATTTCTCCTTCCTGCTCTCAGCCTTCAGAACAACACTGAAATTCTATCCATATATATTGCTAATGGGTACAGAACCCCTCCTGGAAAATCACTCACTGCCTATAAAATGTCACCTGACTGAATTCATCTGTTGAGGCAATTTTCTAAAGGTTAATGAACACACTTGCTTGCAAAGTTGGGTTTGACAGTGGGTTCAAAACACCCAAGCAGTGACAAGAAGGAAGAGGAATTCCCTGGCTCCAGAGAGGTATCAAAAAAGAAGAGGATCCCCAACTGCCTTCCTCAGTGATGCCTTAAATGTTGCTGTTGCACCAACTCTCCAACGTCATTGTGGGGATCATGGTTGCAAGCTGTGGCTCAACCAAAATATTGTGCACAAAAGGTGCTTTCTCTTTCTAGATCTTATTCCACTTTCACAGTGATGCATCAGGTATGTGAGAAGGCTATTTTTGTACCAGGGGATAGGTTCTTGTTCCCCACAAAAATTGTGGGGGAATTTGTTTAGTGGTTGGATTGATGATTTTTATGGGGATTTCGAGAGGTTGCTCAAACCTGAGTCTAAGATGTAACACAAGGTGCTCAGCAACTAGGTGGTTGCTTGGACTTCTTCAAAGCTAAAATGCACTGTGTGGCTTGCACAAGGCTCTGCAGCCTCCAAGTGCCATTGGAACCCTTAGGTTAACCTTCTAGCATGCCTTCTACAAGCCTGGCTTATGGCTTATCCTGTAAACAGAGTAGAGGGAAGGAGTTCAGTCAGATTTTAAGCTAGGTCACACGCATGTCCTGTCCTTTAAATGATCATCTTCCAGGTGGTGAGGAGAAACCACCCGAAGTCCTGTTGCCAGCCTCTTTGCTATTCATTTCCCATCATTATGCAGCTGAGCTACAAAGCTGCCATCATTTTCCTATACAAATATTTGTCTGATTATATTATCTCAATTGTAGTGCTCAAGTCTCATAGAATTAATAGTGAAAAAGACCCAACTCCCCATCCAGGAGCTCATCAGTGGAGGTTGAGTTCTCAAAGATAAACCAAGAGGATGCATTCTCTTTGGTTTCAAGGAAATATATCTTTTTTCCTTGGCATCCAGCAGCCTTTGTACTCAGTGCACATTGTATTTCTAGGCATCTCTCTCCTTCCTTCTTGAGACAACTGCTCATGGTGCTTTGTTTTGCCACCTTTTTGTGGACTTGCATGACAAGGAAGAAGGAAAAGCCTCGATACAAGAGCTTTTTCTGGAGAAAGGCAGTAACAGACACATCTGGTTTATTGTGATGCTGTTTAGAAGGAGGAAATAAGGGGGTGTAGGGTGAGGTATTGTTTGTGCTGCTTTTTCCTTTGGCTTTTCCTACCACATGCAGGCTCAATTTCTGCCACTTGAATTGACCAGGAGTCTTCCAGCTGTTCTTAGGCTGCTCGTGCAGTGGGTGTTCAGCAGCTGCATGACTAGCTGCTGCAACAGGCAAAAGCTTGCAGCCTGGACACAAACCTGAACACAGGAAGTTGCTTCTAAACATGAGGAGGAACTTCTTTAGTTTGAGGGAGGCAGAGCACTGGAGCAGGCTGCCCAGAGAGGTGGTGGAGTCTCCGTCTCTGGAGAATTTCAAAACCTGCCTGGATGTATTCCTGTGTGACCTGTCTTAGGTGATCCAGCTCTGGTAGTGGGGTTGGGCTAGATGATCTTCAGGGGTCCCTTCCAACCCCTACCACTCTGTAATTCCCTAACCAGCACATCCCTTGCCTGACCTAGGGCACCAACAGGGGCACACTCCTCAAAAGGAGACCTGACCCTCCCCAGCTGCACCAGAGATTTAGATGTCTTGTTGTCTTCTAAGGCCACAGAATGTTGAGTGTGGCTTTTATACGAAAAAGGAAATGTTGTAAACTCTTTGGTTGATTGGGGCTATGCTAGTGGCCCATGAGTCAGGTGGCACTGCCTTCCAGTCCTAAAGCCTGACCATCTCTTCGAAAAGGATTTTCTCCATTACCCCTCCCTGACACTGAATATTTTGTTGGCGTTTGTAGTCTAATACCACTGCCTTGTTTTTAGTGGTCAGGCTTTCTGAAAAGCCACTGTCCACGTGCTAGGTTTAATGATGTGACATTCAAACAAGGGCAGGCTGGTCCAGAGGCTTCTGTGTGAACTTAAGGCTCACTTTTTCTAGTATACTTTCTGTGTCACCCCACAAGATATTGCTCCTTACACTTGAAGCCTACTGCTTAAAGAAAGGACTGAAGCATATGAAATGCTTTGATATTGAAACCTAACGCATTAATGTAGCAATCTATGGGTACTGACTTTACACTCTGTTTCTGGGGGGGGGCATCAGACCTCACAGCTTAGGATGCTGTCAGTGGGAGTTTGCCAGGAGATCCTTGATATGCTCCACCTGTAGTACGTGTAATTAAACAGAAGTTCTCCCAAGCAGCAAAAGAAGCCTTTTTGCCTAATAAATCCTGGAGACCAATCTGCCCAGAAATTTTCTCTTTTGAGTCTCCTTTAGTTGTAAATGTAATGTTGATTGCTTCAAGAGCTTTGTCTCGTTGTACATTTCTATTCGTGAATCATGACATCATGGTCAGGAGATTGTGCAATCTCAGCTGGCTTTTGCACACAGGGACTCTGTTTGGTTTTACAGATGTTTTCAGCAAACAGTTATATCAGAGATATCTTGGAAGAACATTTGTCCATCCAAGTGCTGGGGTTTTGGTTGGGTTTTTTTTTGGGGGTTGTTTTTTGTTTTTTTTTTTTGGCTTCCCAGCAAGATTAGAGAAGACCTCATTGATGCATGAAAGAGGGGTTGGTCCTAACAAGCTGTTTCTTATTTGCTCCTGGCCAGTATGAGAGACAAGATGCACTGGGTTAACAGCAGTTGACTGGACTGCAGTCTGTTATTTTTCAGCACCCTCAAACTCTCTGAATTTTGATCCAGTTCTTAAAAACCGAAAAAAAACCAAAACAAACAAACAAAAAGCCCACCCCAAAGAAACAAACAAACCAAAAAACAACCCAAAATATAAGCCCTATGAGGAGAGGCTGAGGGAGATGGGCTTGCTGAGCCTGGAGAAGAGGCAGCTCAGGGCAGACCTTATTGCTGTTTACAACTCCTTGAAGGGAGGTTGTAGCCAGGTGGGAGTTGGTCTCTTCTCCCAGGCAACCAGCACCAGTACAAGAGGACAAGTCTCAAGCTGCACCAGGAGAGGTTTAGGCTGGATGTTAGGAAGAAATTCTTCATAGAGAGAGTGACTGCCCATTGGAATGGGCTGCCCGGGGAGGTGGTGGAGTCACCATCACTGGAGGTGTTTAGGAAGAGACTGGATGGGGTGCTTGGCGCCATGGTTTAGTTGATTAGATGGTGTTGGATGATGTGTTGGATTCAATGATCTCAAAGGTCTCTTCCAACCTGGTCTGGTCTATTCTATTCTATTCTATTCTATTCTATTCTATTCTATTCTATTCTATTCTATTCTTTTTAAAGGGAAATTATCTTTCTCATAGAATTGAGCCTTTTCATTCTTCTGGTGAAGGGTAAAAGTAGAAGAGGACGTTACAGTTAATATTTTGTTGCTCCTGTGTTTTATCAGAGCTACTGAGTGCAATACGAAGTATCTTGAAAGACCGTAAGGGCTTTGTTGCAGCAGCAGACATATTTAAATAGAAAGTGGGGAAGAAATCAGCTGTGTGTGAAGATTTCTTGGACAGTTCTTTAAAATGGCTGTTTTAAATTTCTTTTCTGGTTGTAGTCTGTTTTTAGGATAACTGCTTTAAGAACAGATGTGTAACTACCTAAGTTTTGTGCTAAGCCATCATGAAGAAGGCAATTTAGGAACACAACTTGAAGCAGAAACTCGTAACAGAAGTGCATCCTAGATGTATTTCTTACAAGGAGCTACTTGATAAGCAGAATTGTTGGACTTTCTGTGAATACATTTTTCCCGATTAATAGTCTTAGAAGCTTGAGAAAGGCTCAGCTCCTGTGTATGGCTGTAGATTTACGGCTCAGCATATGTTAATGCCTGATTCTGTACCTCTGAAGTCATTTAGACTGGATATTAGCAAGAAATTCTTCACAGTGAGAGTGGTGAGACACTAGAACAGGTTGCCCAGGGAGACTGTGGATGCTCCCTGCCTGGAAGTGTTCAAGGCCAGGTTTGATGAGGTCTTGAGCAACCTGGTCTAGTGAAGGTGTCTATGCCCATGGCAGGGGACTTGGAACTAGATGATCTTTAAGGTACCTTCCAACCCAAACCATTCTGTGCTTCTGTGATTGGGATTTGTGTGTATGCAAGGGCAAGTACAGGTATGGGGAGGTTTAGATTTGATATTGGGAAAAACTTCTGAAAAAGTGGTTGAGCATTGGAGTTGGGTGCTCAGAGAGCTGGTGGAGTGACCATCCCTGGAGGTGTTATGAAAATACATAGACATGGTGGTTGAGGACATGGTTTATTTGGCACGGTGATGTTGGGTTGCCAGTTGCACTTGATATTCTTAGAGGTCCTTAATGATCTTAGCGGTCTTTTCCTACCTGTATGATTCCATGATTCTCTGAAGCTGTTGTGTGTACATTTAAATATGTGTCCGATGAGACTCTTGGAAGTTCATTCTACCTTTGGCATGAGAAAATGGGTTGTGCTCAGAATCTTAATTCACCCATCACAATAAAAGAGTCAGAATGATGTGCTGCTGTCTGTAGAACCCCAATGTTAATGAAGTTCACATCTGCTGTTTTCTTTTGCTGACTTTTAAGTCATGACAAACTCAAACCAAGCATGCAGCATGTAATAGTCTACTCTGCAGATGACATCAGCAGTGGCAGAAAAGACTTTTTTTTTTTTCTTTGGTGGCAGTTTTGGTTGTGGTTCTTGCATTGGGCTTGGTGGCTTTTTCAGCTTAGGATGCCTTTTTCACGGTGATGTGTATATAGCTCCAACTATATAGCTAAATATAGCTCAAGCCCTGTGAGGAGAGGCTGAAGGAACTGGGGTTGTTTAGCCTGGAGAAGAGGAGGCTCAGGGCAGACCTTATTCCTCTTTACAACTACCTGAAGGGAGGTTGTAGACAGGTGGGGGCTGGTCTCTTCTCCCAGGCAACCAGCACCAGAACAAGAGGACACAGTCTCAAGCTGTGCTAGGCAAGGTTTAGGCTCCATATTAGGAAGAAGCTCTTCACAGAAAGAGTGACTGGCCATTGGAATGGGCTGCCCAGGGAGGTAGTGGAGTCACCATCACTGGAGGTGTTTAGGAAGAGACTGGATAGGGTGCTTGGTGCCATGGTCTAGTTGATTGGATAGTGTTGGATGATAGGTTGGACTCGATGATCTCAAAGGTCTCTTCCAACCTGGTCTGGTCTATTCTATTCTATTCTGTTCTATTCTGTTCTGTGAGAAGGAATGAAAATAACCCTTGAAGGTTATCTTTGTGCAAGCAGATCTTCAAAATATGTTAATTTTAAAACCTTTTCTTTTTCTTTTGCAATTGCATTGTTTACAAAGAAATGAGATGATTATTATAAATTATTGGCAAAGGAGTTTTCTGGGGGAAACTGCCTGCAACTCAAATACCAGCAGATCTTCAACTGCAAAACCATCATTAGTGCGTCTGGGATCCAAAAGAGGTGCAGACCTTCTTCTGGGCAGGTTCTGCTATTCAGGATAATTCTGTTGAATAACAACAACTTCATTGATTTTGGGATCTTAATAGAATCTTCAATGCCTTTAACAATCTTTAATGGTAAAAATGTGCAGCAACTGCAAGTGCAGCGTAGGTCCTCTTTAACTTTAATGTGGTCCCAAACCACAACGTGTAGCTGGAAAGCACAGAGGCACACTCTGTCCTCATAATATAGCATCTTAGCCTTTTGCTATTCTTTTTCCTTTCTGCTTTTCCTTGTTTCATGTCTGTATATTAAATCCATCCAGATTTAATACAAATAGTAACGTAAATGTCCTGTCCAGTCTAGGAAACCAAACATATTAGAAACCTGGTGTATTCATTACCACTTTCAGTGCCTTCCAAAAAGTTATTTGATAGTGAGTGGGGGGTAAAAATGAGAGGGAGGGGTTTTATCCTCCTGTATTTTTCATTAAGTTCAGGCAGAAAAGATTTCAGCAGAACTTCTAAATATACAGGGCAGAGGAGAATACTGTGGAGATCCTCTGGGTGCTGCAGAGTGAAGTGGAAAACAAGAGAATGGAGAGGCAACTTCTGGTTTTCCTTTCAAACAAAAAGGGTCACGTTCAAGAACTTGGAAATGCTGTGGAAAATTTAATGGTTGCCTGTTCGTCAATTCTAGGGCCATTTGGGGAGCTTTTTAATAAGCTCTGCAGTCTGCTGCCTACAGGTTGTTTCTGCATACCAACAGGATGTGAACTTTATTTTCAAGTATGGGTTTTCGGTGGTGCCAGAAATGTACTTTTTTTGTATGGTAATGAGTGATGGGAGAGAGCCTGCATTACTGGTTTGCAAGGTAACCGTTGCATTGCTTCTAGAAATCCTGTGCCTGGGAGCACACATATCAGCAGAGCTGCTCCTCTGCCCAAACTCTGGAATTTCAAGCAGATTTTTCAGCAAGTTATGGTTTGATCATCTCAGACAATAGGCAGATGTGGCCATTTCAACGCTGTGCCCCCTTCCAGAAGCAGAGATCTGGCAAAACTTTGGTTCAGACAGGTCAAACCCACAGAGACTGGGTGTGGATGCCCAACTGGCAAGTCTGGAGAGGGCTTCTTTTCCTGGTCTATCAACAAACTGGAGCCTGCTGACCTTCTGGTTATGGTTTGAACCTGTCTAGTAGCAGAGAAGATAATGTGAAGAGACTTGAGTATCTTGATGGGCGAGGGATTTGAATCATTCGGCTTGTTGCTAATTTTCTAAAAGCATTCTTTTAGAAGTGATGATGCATGCTAAGCAATGACTATAAACAGATGACAATTTGTCAATCTTAAAATCAGTTGACAGCTTTTCAGGGTTTCTTTTCAGATGTGAGGCACTGAAGATTCACAGACAGAAGGCATCATGCCATGTTTGCTAGCATCATGGTTGCTAGCATGTAAAAGTTCACCCAACAGGTGACCTGTCCCTGTAAACCAGGAGAAATGGATGTGTTTGGATTTATCTTGTCTTTAGATGAAATTCCTGCAGTGGCTGCTCCCTAGAGTTTGGGGAGGGAGGAGGGAAAGGGTCAGAGGAGTTAAAGCCATGGTGTGAGGGGATGCAGTGGTCCCAAGGTATCTCCTCCTAAGCCTCATGCTGAAGCATGTCTCCTAACTCCTAACTCGTTTGAACACTGTCCCTGGCTCTGTAAGTTGAGGACTTGGTAGGTTACTAAAACATCATTTCTGGCTGAGCAGTTGAACGGAAGTAGCAATAGCTGTGTGGAGGTAGCTCCGACAGCTGGACTTCAAAGAAATGTGGAGTCCTATAGCTCAAGCTCTTTGATGCAGATAGTGTTTGTATTTTGTGTTTAGATACCTCGTTATAAGGGTTCTGGGTTTAATTTGTGCTGTTCTGAGGACACTAGGATGAAAAGCTGGAAGTGTAAACACATCTGGAGCTGGGATTCCAAGGGGTCCTTGAGTCAACCTGTTGGAAAACCAGAGAAAAAAATGTCTTGAGTCATGACTCAAAAGAAGATGTAGAGCCTGCAGTGCAATGCCTCCGTGATTTTCTGCCTCCTGACCATGTTCAATTAATTTCATCAGGATTTTTATGTCTTAAGCAGTAGCAAACATCCAAGTATTTGTTTTTCTATGCAGGGAATAAAATCAGATGTTTGACTTCAGCCCAATTTTCATATACATACTTATCATCTGAAAGGTAATTTGAGCTCAGCCATGAACTTTTTGTATCTACACTTTCTCTGTACAAAGATGACACACTTGCCCACAATTTTTCTTACTAAGACAGAGAAGAGGGCAAGTTCATTTCTCATGGGTGTAATTCTGAGATTTCCTTCAGACAATGAAAGGAGCCAGGAGGAAGGCACATGAATGTTCGTATCAGAAGACAAAATTTATAGCACCCTCGTGAAAAGTTGTACTTTGATTTATGAGAGTAGGGGGAGGAGGGGAAATCATGTAGATGTTTGCTTCTGTGGAAGCCATAGAGGGCTGCGTTGTTGGGGTTTGGTGTTGATTCTTGGGTTTGTATTTTTCTGTTGGCTCATCAAATGCAATCTTCTACTAACACACTGAACACCAATTTCTCTCTAATGAGGTAAAACACTATAAGGTGTTCTTTTAATCATCTCAATGTCCAGCATGTTACCATTGGTAATTTTCACTGCAAATACTAAGAGCTCATTTTGGAGCTCCTTCTGAGCAAGCCACAGCCAAAATTTTGCCCACTTCAGCCCATGCTTGCAGGTGGGATGTGAGCAGGCTTCGTATAGGACAGCAAGCAGTAGCAGGAGGACCAGATGCAACTTTAGAGCCTGTTTCCCTGTTTCTGATATCTGAGACAACAGTATTGTTTAATGCTCTGCCCAGCAGCAGTGTCCAAACAGCATTTTAGTGTACAAAATATATAGACCTTGGCCAGGACATAGAAAACAACTGAGAAACCATGGTCAACCATATCCAATATCTTAATATATCAGGGACAGTTTGTGTAGGAGAGAGGGGACAAGCACAACAGAAGACAGAGCCTTGCATTTAAAGCTTTGGCTGTTAGCAGCTGACTGTGAAAAGCAGGCTCCTACCTCTCTGCCTGAATTGCACAGATCAGCTGGAAGAGAGGAAAAGGTGGAAGGCTGTTCCCTCAGCAGCAGAAGTCCATCAACCAGTTTGGTGGAAGAATCTCTCCTCTGTGTGGTGAGAATTGACGGATTTTGAAGGGCTGGTGGTCTTTTTATTTTTTTTTCTCCCCTGAAACATCTGGTTCACGCAGGACAGGGGAAGATCTCATTGTTTACACAGCGCGGTTCGGATTGCGAACACAGGCACTTGAAAATAGTAGCTCTCTCTTTCGATATGTTGGTGGTGGACAGGCTTGCTTTCTGGCAGGAAATAAAAGTGAAAACTGTGAGAAGCAGCTAATTATTGAAAGGATACTAATAGAGGAATGACAGCTTGGACCCCTCTTCCTGCTAGGCTAGGTTGGTGAACTGAAAAAAAAAGCCCTGAAGCCAAATGTCTTTATTTGAAGTGTATTATCATTGCTGGTGAGTCACGAACTCCTAGAGAGTTAAAACAGGACAAATCCTGTTATTTCAGGTGGTTGTGTAAACTGCTTAGTTTCTTCTGTGTAATTCTTCCTCTCCTGGTAAACACAAGGCAGAGAGGAATAGCCACCCCTTGTACTCAAACCTTCCCTGGTGAAACTCCACTTTCATTTGAGGAGAGCTGGCATGAGTGGTTTCATTGGGTGGGGGGAATAAAAAGATGCAAAATAAAGTCACCGCTTTTCCCCTTTATGCCCACCAGACAGATCTGTGAGGCCTTGAAGCAAGCCACGGGCAGGCAGGCAGGACTGTTTGGGAGCTAAGAAAAATATTTAAAGGCTGTGTAAATATACAGAGCATCAGTGCATAAACCCCTCCTGCTAACCAGACATTGACTTTCAGTTCACTCCACAAAAGACTGAAAATGAGGCATCTGGCTGCAAGAGAAAAAGAAGAGTTGGAGGTAGCTTGTTGTCCTTCTCTCTGCTGTACCCTCTCATTTGAATTAAAATGCTCTCTCTAGGCTGCCATCACAGATTCCAGTGCCACCAGGTTCACTTCCTGTGTCACCATCGGCAGCCACATAGAATCATAGAACCAATAAGGTGGGAAAAGACCTCTGAGATCATCAAGTCCAGTCATCAACGCAACACCACCACACCCAGTCAACCACATCGCCAAGTGATATGTTGATAGATTTTTTTAACATCTCTAGGAATGGTGACTCCACCACCTCCCTGGGCAGCCTGACCACTCTTGAAGTAAAGAAATTTTTCCTAATATCCACCCTAGATCTCCCCTGCTGCAATGGAGCAATTTGAGGCCATTTCCTCTTGTCCTTGTAACTTCACAGACAGAGTTCTTGGCCATTGGAATGTGCTGCCCAGGGAGGTGGTAGAGTCACCATCCCTGGAGGTGTTCAAAAAGGGATTGGACATGGCACTTGAAGCCATGGTTTAGTAGTCATGAGGTGTTGGGTGACAGGTTGGACCTGATGATCTTTGAGGTCTTTTCCAACATTATTGACTCTATGATTCTATCCTATCACTGGTTACTAGGGAGTAAAGACCAACACCCACCTGGCTCCAGTCTCCTTTCAGGGAGTTGTAGAGAACAAAAAGATCTGTCCACAGCCTCCTTTTCTCCAGACTAAACAACCCCAGTTCCTTCAGCTGCTCCTCACCAGACCTGTTCTCCAGACCCTTCACCAGCTTCATTGCCCTTCCCTGGAAATGCTTAAGCAACTCAATGTCTGTGTAGTGAGGGCCCCAAAAACATGTTGTGTTTAAGCTGAAAGGATGGGATTTGCAAGGTCTGGACAGGGGTAGTCTCTGTTGTAGTGAGCTGCAGATGCTGTGTGGAGGTGTCATGAATAATTTGGCATTTTTAAAGGTGTTTTTATTCCTGTGACATGTGTCATTGCAGATGTATTCATGTGCTGATGCCAACAGTGGGCTCTGATAATTTGCTAAAAGGGAAGGAAAAGTTGTTTAAAATGTGAGAATGGAACAGAAAGAATGGAACAGAAAGAATAGAATAGAATAGAATAGAATAGAATAGAATAGAGCAGAGCAGATTGGAAGAGACCTTCAGTGAGTCTCCCCCTCCCTCGAGCTGAAGAATATTTTTCGGGTTTTGGTTTTAACAACTTTTCATCTGTAAAATACTTTTCAAAAGCATAAAAGATGGAGCAGCAGAGCCAATGTCAAGAAGGGAATTAAAAGTTAAAGGCTTTAGCATCGGACTCAGTAGAATTAGATCATGGTTGGATTCGATGATCTTAAAGGTCTTTTCCAAGCAAACCAATTCTAGCATTCTAATCTTCCCACAGCTCTTGCAAAGCCCCTTCTGTGCACAGACGTGGGCTCAGCTGTGTAACTCTGAGGAGAAAAAGGGGGGTGGGGGGGACGGAGGTGATTTCAGATGAGTTTGAAAAGGAAGGTGGGGTGGCACGCACACATGATCTATTGGTTAAGAGTTGCTCTCTTTGCAAGTAATAAGCTGCAAAGCAAGAATGGACAGGTATGAGAAACATAATTGAGAGCTCCTACTTTTTCCCAGATGAGTCAGTCTTCCTGAGAATATTACCTTTGCCACTTATGCAGATGATAGAGAAAAAGAGCAGAGATTTAAAGAAATACTCTCAAGTTCACATGTGGAGCAACCATACTTTGAAACCTGCTTCCCACTGCCCTTGCTCATGTTCCCTAATGCAGTTTTTGCATTGCAAAATAGCCTAAGTTACCTTTGTTGGTTTTTTTCCCCCCTCCAAGGCAGTCCTGGCATTGGGCCATAAAAATGAGACTCTGACACGTTTTAGGCTATGTGCAGAGACCTTGTCACCAGGAATGCTTGGGAATCCATAGGGAAAACCCCTGCAGTGTTGTTGCCAGTGCTGCATGAAGGAACGCGACGCAAAACGCTGGGCTGAATCGCTGCTGGTTTGAACGGGGCAGTTTCCCATGGCAGGCAGTCCAGGGAGAAGTGTTCGCTTTGGGGCACAACTAACTGCAGCTATTGATCTTGTTCCTCACTATCTGCTGTGGACTGTGTTCACCTTGTGTCTTTATCCCTGCAGCTTGGAGAATGGTAAGGGCAGAAGGTGGCTTAATAATCCCAAGCACATGGCACATAGCACTTCCCTCATAGAATAGTAGAATCATAGAATTCTTTCAGTTAGAAAATACATTTATGGTCATTGAGCCCAAGCATTCTCTAACTCTGCCAGTTCTGGTGCTTGGACTTGGATTAGCCTGGAGAAGAGGAGGCTCAGGGGAGACCTTATTGCTGTTTACAACTACCTGAAGGGAGGTTGTAGCCAGGTGAGGGATGGTCTCTTCTCCCAGGCAACCACCAACAGAACGAGAGGACACAGTCTCAAACTGCACCAGGGGAAGTTTAGGCTAGAGGTGAGGAGAAAGTTCTTCACAGAAAGAGTTACTTGCCATTGGAATGGGCTGCCCAGGGAGGTGGTGGAGTCACCATCCCTGGAGGTGTTCAAGAGGGGATTGGACATGGCACTTGGAGCCATGATTTAGTTAGTCACAAGGTGTTGGGTGACAGGTTGGACTTGATGATCTCTAGGTACTTTCCAACCTTATTGATTCTATGATTCCATGATCTTCAAGGTCTTTTCCAGCCAAAATTATTACTCTCTTCTTGGTACAACTGCATCCTGGCTGGTACTGCCATGGAGAGAAGGGGCATCAGGATGGTGGAAATAGACATGGTGGAGCTGTCGGTGTCTCCAGGGGTGCCTAAATGGCTTTAGCATGTATTTCAGAGAGGCCTGAAGAAACAATAACATGCACTGACTTCACACTTCCTCAGGCTCTGATATCAAGTGGACCAGAGTTTCTTCATAGTAAAACAAAATGTCACGCCAAATCCTGTGAGTAATTCCCATTTGACCTCACATCAGCTGCCTGCAAGCCCTACGTCAGTGCTACTAGCAGCAGTAAAATCTTGGGTAATACCTGCCATGTCCCTTGTCCTTCACTGGGCATAATTCTGATTTGTGGTGAGATGCAACATAGCTGCTGAGGATGGATTTTGTTCTGTCAAACTCTGTGCCATCCTGGGTAGCGACCAGCAAAACCTGAATATACCTGAGGGTGGCAAAGCAATCCTGGTTTCATTGCCCTGCTTTCCTCTGCCCTTCCAAAATGTCTAAAGCAGACTTGAGTGGGTGAGATATCTGGTGAAGATTTCATCCCCTGAGTGTGTGCTTGGACCTTTCTTCCACGTAGAATGTTTTGCTGCTGCTTGTGGTTTGGATTTTTCTGTTTACAGCCCAGAAACTGACTCAGTAGTCATGCAAACCTGGCCCCGTGTATGTAACTCAGTGTGTGACTTAATTTTGTCATTATTAGTTTCGGTTTAGCACATCTGGGGGATACATTGTGTGGCAGCAGAAGGTGGGCTTCTCACCTCAGCCAGTCTGGGGCTTGGGATGGCAGGGCAAGAGCTCCTACAGCTCACGGTAACCTTGACTTCAGCCAGCTATTGTGCTTAGGCAAGTTTCATCTTGCTCCACGATGCTAACCTGGCCTTTCATCATGGCAGCTGAGGCCCAGCCTCTCAGGAGCCTGACTACACCAGGAGCGACCAAGACGGCTCCTTGCCGTCACAGATGACCCCAGCACCTCTTCTCCGTATAACAGCCACCAAGAGAACTATTGACTGCTAAAACTAAAATACATCCTAAAACGTGGCTGCCTTCGTCTGTACATGGTTTCTTCTGTTGTTATTGTGCCAGGGTTTGGGTTTTGCGGTTTGGTTTTTTGTTTTGCGGTTTGTTGGGTTATTTTGTTTTTCAAAATAACCTAATCAGGGTTGGATTTTTAAAATGCTTTCTAGGCTGTTGACAAAGGAGTTTTCATAGAATCAAAGAATGATTAAGGTTGGAAAATACTTCTAAGGTTATTGAGTCCAACTGTCAACCTAACACCACCACGGCCACTAAACCATGCCCCCGACTGCCATGTCTACGTGTTTTTGAGCACCTCCAGGGACAGTGACTCCAGCACTTCCCTGGACGGCCTGTTCCAGTGCCTGACCATTCTTTCAGGAATGAAATTTTTTCCTAAGATCCAACCTAAACCTCCCCTGAAGCAACATGAGGCCATTTCCTCTCATCTTATCACTTGTTACTAGGGAGAAGAGACTGACCCCCACCTCACTACATCCTCTTTCTCAGGGAGTTGTAGAGAGAGCAGTGAGGTCTCCCCTCAGCCTCCTCTTCTCCAGATTAAACAACCCCAGCTCCCTCAGCTGTTCCTCACCAGACCTGTTCTCCAGACCCTTCACCAGCTTCGTTGCCTGGATCCTGGAAATTGGCCCTTCACTAGTGCTCAGCACTTTGTACTATCAAATATTGGCAGAGATGGACTGTTAGTGGTCACAGAGGAGATTAAACAGCCCCTGAAAGTGGGTAAATATGTGTTAGACATTTCAATAAAGCAACAAGGTACAAGCCCCCCACAACAAACAATAAGTGCGCTGTTAGTTATTAGATTTACCCTGGGTAAATTTACTCTGAGTGTGTCACAGCCCTCATTGTCAGCCTGCAAATGATTTTAGGTGGCACAGGTAACAAGGGAGAAGGAGTTTTCTTTTGAGGGCTTCTGGATGATGCTATCAAGCAGTGGGAAACTTGGCTCTGGGATGTGGCACAAGGATGCAGGAGTGATGTCCCCATCCCGTGCTGCAGCTCACAGGCATGCTCCTCACTGCCCAGCCAGCTCATGCTTTCTTCACTCTTAGGCTTTGCTATTCTAAAATGAGACCTTTCTTCTTTTCCCCTTTGTTTTATTGAGGGGGCCTGGGGAAGTTAACCTTCTGGTTGGATGGTTTCTGGTTGCTTGTTTGGAAGAATCGTAGAATCATTAAGGTTGGAAAAGACCTCTAACAGGATAATCTAGTACTGATGATGGGAATATTTGTCTTTGCAGACCTTTGGCTCTTGAATACTATCAAAGCAAATTATGAACTAAAATTTGCAAGATCAACATTTCTCCCTCTCGCTTTGGAGATGTCGATGCTCATTTGACCTTCAGAGCAGCACATTAGAACAGAGTTTCTCCTTTCTGGTATGCTTGTTTCCCTGCATGTCACCACCCAACTGTGAATGTGTTGGAAATAATCTTCCTAAATAGAAGGTTGGACTTGATGATCTTAGAGGTTTTTTCCAGCCTTTGTGATTCAATGTGTGGTACCAGAGTACTTGGTAAACTACAGGAGAGTTTATGTTATAGACAGTTCTATCACTTTTCTTACTCTTTTGAGCATCCTTCTTGAGGAGGAGAGCAAAGATTATAAAGTACTTTCTGATCCTGTCTGTTCTAAACAGTGCTGTCTGCTGGTAACCCAGGTAGCATATTTTTGGAGCAGGAAGAGAGAGGCACCAGGGCAAGGTCTAATGCTGGGACGGGTGCACTCCCCTCCCTTCCGTGCCCCACTCATGTACTGTAGATGTGTATCCTGATAGTTGCATCAACAGCCCTATGTGATACCCTCCCCTTTTTCCAGCATTTAAACCAGGACTCTGAGAGCTCTGCAAAAATAAGAAAGGATTCATTTTGATGGTGAAGACAGATACTCTCACCTTCATCCAGGACAGAATGTAGTCCCAGATGCCTTTGGAGGGGATAAGAGTGGTCACACCAGCTGTGGAGTGCAGGAAGATACGACTGCCAAAGAAGTTGTTTTGACTGCAGCAGTGAAAATAAAATGTGAAAGCCATTAAGGAAATATGAGGGGGAATTCAAGGCTGCTGCTCTCATAGTGGATAACTTCTTACTGGAAGAACCATTTAATCAAAACTACAGGTCAACCAATTATCTACATTAGGAAAGTTACTCTCCTGTCTGCCATAGCTTTGTTGCTACGACATATATACACATTCATCTTGAATTTAAGGGGGTTTATTAGCACTGTGTGGCAGTGAGACTAACATGCTAGGACTAGTTTTTCTCCTTGCTCATAACTTTTAAAAGTATGATGAATTTGGGTTTAATTAACTGTATTGTCTTTAAACTGCTCTTATTTGGTGCTGTCCATGAGAGACATGCAAATCTGCAATAATCCTGGGCCGCATCAAGAGGAATGTGGCCAGCAGGTCAAGAGAGGTGACTCTTCCCCTTTCCTCTGCTTTTGTGAGACCCAGCCTTGAATACTGCATCCAGTTCTGGTGTCTCCATCATAAGAAGGACATAGAACTGTTTGAGAGAGTCCAGAGGAGGGCCACAAGGCTGGAGGACCTCCACTACGAGGATAGGTTGAGCGAGCTGGAGTTGTTCAGCCTGGAGAAGAGGAGACTCTGGGGAAATCTTATAAGCTGCCTTCCAATATCTGAAGGGAGCCTATGGGAAGCCTGGTGAGGGACTTTTCATAATGGTGTCCAGCAACAGGACTAGGAGTGATGGATTTAAAGTGAGGGAGAGTAGGTTTAGACTGGATCTTAGGAAGAAGTTCTTCAGTACAAGAGTGGTGAGACTGGAATAGGTTTCCCAGAGTGGTTGTTGATGCCCACTCCCTGGAGGTGTTTGATGCCAGGTTGGATGAAGCCTTGGGCAGCCAGGTCTATTTGGAGAGGCAGAGTAGATGATCTTGAAGGTCCCTTCCAATCTTAGCCATTCTGCAATTCTATGAATTTTGACCCAGTTAGTAGCACTGCTTCTGTTTTGATGTGGATGTAGCTGAGAATAAAATCTGATCATCCCTGAGAAAGCAATCATCTGCAAATTGAAAAGGAAGGGTGGAAGCCCAGCTGGGTTCTGGAGAATGTTAACAATGGTCTGTCATGCAGATCTCTCAAAGTCTGCTATATTAAGTGAGGCAGGACTAATTCAGTTAAGAAAAGGAGTGGTTATTGTGTAATATTTTTCATTTTGTTGAATTTGACATAGATTTCCAGGAAGCACAAAAGACAAACTCTGGTTGTGGCAAGTCTGGGGCATGTGGTTTGCTTTATGCAGGTATCTGAGCTGCCCTCCTGCCTCAGGGGAGAGGTCTTCAAATGCAGACACATTCCCTGTTTAGCACAGCTTGATCCTAGGGATAAATCACTGCTCCCTGTTTATGTTATCACCGTGGAAAAGTTTGTGAAATCACAGATTTGGCAGCATGGTTTCACAAACATCCTCCAACAGGAGAGCTCCGTCTGGGAAACATGAAACGGTTTATGACCAGTTGAGCTCCAAGCTTGGATGTCTGCTGAAACACCTCCAGCCCCTGAGAAAGACAGGAGCAAGACTGAACTGCTGGTGCTTACAAGGGTCATCTTAAAGGCTCTGTCAGGTTTTTTTCTTTCAGCCATAGCCTAGGCTATTTTTGATGCTGTTAGAATAAAAGCTGGCTTTACCTGCTTTCTGGTGATTTTTAGACAGGAGAAGACAGAATCAAACAGAATGATAGGGGTTGGAAGACACCTCTGGAGATCATCTAGTCCAGCCCAATACCAGAGCAGGATCACCTAGAGCAGGTTGTACAGGACAGTGTCCAGATAGGCTTTGACTCCAGATAGGGAGACTCCACCACCTCTCTGAGAAGCCTGTTCCAATGCTCTACCACACTCCATGTGGTGTAAGAAGTTCCTCCTTATGTTTAGATGGAACTTCTGTTCAAGCTTGTGCCCTTTACCTCTTGTCCTATCACTGGGCATCAGTGAAAAATGTCTGATCCCATCCTTTAAGTATTGATAAGCATTGATAAGATCGCCCCTCAGTCTGATCTTCTCTAAGCTCCAAAGCCCCTAGTTCCCCAGCCTTTCTTCATAAGACAGATGTTCTAATCCTTGTAGCCCTTTGCTGTACTCTGTCAAGCAGTTCCCTGTCTTTGAACTGGGGAGTCCAGAACTGGACACTGCGCTCCCCAGACCTGGACACAGTACTCTGAGTACAGAGATGAGTGTTAACCATGCATGTGACAGCAATGTCCCGGTGCAATAAGGTTGTGTCACAAGTGTAGCCCTGCAGTTCTGTCCCCAGGACGATGGAAGGGGGCAGAAGCCATCACTGCCAGTTGTTGGAGCAAGCAGAGATGCCAGCAAGAGCTTAGTAAAGGATTCAGAAGTTGCTGGTAGGACGTGACATCCATTTTTCTCTAGAGGTATTGTGTTGCTTGACAGTAAGGAAGACAAAAACCCAAACCTGATCAGTAGCATCACAGTGAATTTAAAAAGCTTTATATCAACTGTGATATTGGGAACAGCTTTTTTTTTTTTTTTTTCCTTTTCTTGTTTTTTCTCCTTGACACATGGAAGTGGATCACACATTGCCATGCAAAGCTAGTCATGGTTCTGCTCTTCCACTTACCTCCCTCTAATTTGCAGCCTGCAGTAATGAATAAGCTACTGCACATGGAACTAGAGCCTTATTGCTCCCCCTGACCTCTCAGACCTTGCATGAGACAACATTTGCATTTGTCTTACTGAGTAAGTTAGCTTCTTTCTGACAAATATTTGAGAAAAAAAATCCCCCCATTGGGTTAATCATGGTTAATAGTTAGCCAAACAGTGCCAGGTAAGTAAACAGCCCTTTCCAAACTGGCTTTACTGAGAATTTTCTGAGGTGTTGCAGACTTAATAGATGTGGTATGGCTCATAGAGCCTTGGTGACATGGAGTTTTTGAAACCATATTTGCCCTTAAAAATTAACTTGGATTTAAAAGACCAGCCTTCCTTATTTCTCTGCAAAGAGTGGGAAGACCAGAAAGTTGCACTGATTAAAGAAATTAATCAGAGGTGAACTCCACATTACATCAAGCTGGATTTTGCCACCATGAAATGTCACACGATACTGGAGACACAAAGGGTGTTGAAGTGCGTAATAAAAGGTGCATGGCCAGGAGAGTATCTGTAGGAGAGTAATTCTTGATGGCGTTTCAGAAGCCTCAATCATGGAATCATGGAACACTTAGGGTTGGAAGTGACCTTTACAGATTGTCCAGTCCAATCTCCCTGCAGTGAGCAGTGACATCTTTACCTAGAGCAGGTTGCTCAGAGCCCCATCCAACCTGACCATAGGGCTGTTGATGCAACTATCAGGATATCACCTCTCTGGGAAACCACCTTCATTGTAAGAAATTTCTTCCTATGTCCTAGTCACAGCACACTTTGGTCAAGCTCCTGTTATGTATAGTTTAGAAGAAGTAATAAATACTTTTATTTCAAAAGCAAGCAATTTAGTCTGTTATCAAGCAATCATGTTTCTACATGCCTCTGCAGTAAAACAATGTCTCCATATTTTCAATTAATGAAGCCACACAGCTGTAGAACCTTAATTCTGTCTTTGAGATCACACTCAACTTCTGAAAGTGTTTTGAAGGAAAGGAAGATTAAAGTTCATAGTAAGTGGGAAATAGTCAAAAGCTTTAGCCAGCATTAACAAAGATCAGTCAAACCAGGTTGTCTTTCTTGTTGAGATGGTTGGAGTTTTGCTTTTGTTTTGAGAGATAATAACTTACTTGGACTTCAGTAACCCAAGTGAAATAATGAAACAGTGGAACTAACTACATCTCTTGAGGGACATGAAGTTGAGTAGAAGAGTTCAAATTTGAACTGATTAATCAGAACTGATTAAAGAGGACACAATAGATTGTATCAGAAAAGCTCTGGAGACAGGTGTCTACTGGGTATCTTTAAGGATTGTTCTTTGGACAGGTCTAATTAAATATTTACATTATGGAGCTGGGCATAGGACATAAGCTTGGCATAAGACATAAGCTTGTCCTAGTTGAGGTTTCATAACAGAGAGAGGAGAGAGACAGAGAAGGAAAAAGGAAGGTCTGGATGGCATTTAAATAGAATTGGAGGATGTTAAGAAATGGAACAAAAGTTACAAGTTGTACAGAACCCAAAAGGACATCCTGACTGTGGAAGGACAGAGGAGCCCTTGTATGCATGCAGAAAATAAGGATATGTTGTGCAGAAGGTCCCAGGACGGGTGAAGTGTATTAATACTGTGTACAGTGCACTGGTAAATCTGCTCCAGCAATACCATGTACAGTTCTGATCCCCAGCTTAATGGAAGATGGATATTAACTGGAAG
Source organism: Picus viridis (assembly GCA_033816785.1). Taxonomy (NCBI): domain Eukaryota; kingdom Metazoa; phylum Chordata; class Aves; order Piciformes; family Picidae; genus Picus; species Picus viridis. The sequence continues at coordinate 25,384,263 of CM066574.1, forward strand.
AAATATAGTAACAGGAAAAGAAGGGGGAAATGCACTATTTTATGAGACAGGGCTAAGTGAGTCTGGCTACTTGAATAAATTGGCTTAATCTGGTATTTACATTGGAAAAGAGAACAGCAGGCTGGGGACCAAGCTACTTTAATACCAAGAATAATGCCAGTGCCATTTATATAGAGAGTGAAGGGTAAGGCCTGAGTTTAGACTGAACATTTAGAAGCAAGTTTCATAAAACATCAGAGAGGTGAAGATCTGGAACAATCCCTCCAAGAGGTGAGGAGAGCCCTACTGCTCATTGGCACTCCATGTGCCTCCAGAGGGAGGTGACATGGCACAGCTGAACATTAGAGGGAACCTATAGGGACATCATATGACTTTATAGATTCCACTGGTAAGCAATTTGCTTAACAGCTATCACTGATGTCATTCACTCCTATTAATCTGCTGGTTGTTTCTGAATTATTAAATCACAGGCAAGTTCTAACCAGTTGTTTGTGGTGAAATATAGAATCCTAGACCAGAATCATTTTGGTTGGAAAAGACCTTTAAGGTCATTGAGTCCAACCAGACTTGGGAGAGGTAGGTAACGGTTGGACTCAATGATTTTAAAGGTCTTTTCCAACCAAAATGATTCTCTGATTCTATGGTTATCCAATTCTACCAAGTCTGCTGCTAAACCATCTCTCTCAGCACTGTATCTCTGCCTCTTTGAAACACCTCCAGGGACAGGGATTTAACAACCTCCTCAGAAAGCCTGTTCTAGTCTTTGAGAACTCTTTCAGTCCAGAACTTATTTCTAATATCCAACTTAAACCCCACCTGGCACAGCTTGAGGTAATTTCCTTTGTTTCCTATCACTTGTTATTACAGAGAAGAGACCAACACCCACCTGACTACAACCTTCTTTCAGGGAGCTGTAGAGAGTGGGAAGGTCTCTACATGATTTCTGTTGTGTCTCTCTTGGTATCTTTAGCGTTTTGCAAAAATGGGACATGGTGTCCCATGCAGAGGGGAAGGGTAGTTCTCTGGGTTTGCTTATCTCTGCCTGTTTGACTGCAAGGGATCTAGTGACAGCTCATGCCAATGAGTCTTTTGTGAGCAGCTGTGTCTATTGCTTCCTTTTCCCTGCCATAGGTGATTCAGCAGCACCCAGTCAAGTAGGAGTGGTAATTATGGGGAGTGTCTTGGGTTCTCTGCCCTTGTGGAGGCAGGGATTGAGCCCAGCCAACAAGGAATTGGTGGGGCTTGTGTATGTTTGCAGTACAGTTGGACTGGATACCTGTTTATCCTATGGCTGGCATAATGATGGGTCATCTCCTCCTCCATCTGCCTCACTTTGCATGTAGTATCACTGCTTATAGGCCCTTTGGCCCTTCCAGCAGGGGAACTGCCTTGATAGGCATCCATGACCACTCAAAGGACACAATCATGAAGGCACTTTGGGTTAATGCAAGCTGATCAGAGTAAGCATTGGCTTTTTCTTTTTAAATGCCACATGAATGATTCACTTTGAGAACTACCTCAGAGACTTCAGGAGTATTTCTGAGATTGCAAAATCAAAAGGTTTGCTGCAGTTAGAAGGTTGTCAGAAAGCATGTGTTATATGTCAGTCATATCACCATCTTACCCTGTAACTTTTGACCTCTTAGCCCTTTGAGCAAGAGATTCCCAGACTATTAAATTATCTTTATTGCTCTGTCATATATTTGTGGCATGTGTTCAGTAGTAAATGTCTCATAACAGAAAATCCTGTGTGTTCCTCAAAAAACCCTGAGCAAACAAACAACAATACAAAGCAACCAACCAACAAAACAAGCAAGAAAGCCACCAACCTTATTTTTCTTTCCTTGCTCAAGACAGAAGCATGACCCTAGAGAAGAAGTCAAGCTTGATTTTGAGTCATGGTGTTGTGCCACAGAGGATGAAGTGCAATTTTAAGTCACTGATAAGTATGCTGACTACTTTCATTTAGGGAGACATACTAGTGCTAAGAAATAATTGTTGCACTAATTTGGACATTTGTCATAGGGGAACATAAAAAACCCCACCCTGTAATTTTCCTCCTCCTTTTTGTCCAAGCAATTGGTGAACAAGGAAAGAGCTTTTCATGTCCTAGCAAGGAAATAGTTACAGTGTCTGGGCTGTGTGATGATGAAGTCCTCTGGAAATCATCTCACTTGCAGGTGTATTTGTGTTGGTATCATATGGCTACAAAACAGGCTAATGCACGGGAAGGCTGACTGGCTGTGCAGCCAGTCAACAAGACCCAGATAGACTAAAGGGCTGGGCGAAGGGGAACCTCACAAAGTTCAACAAGAGTAAGTGTAGTGTTCTGCATCTGGGAAGGAAAAACACCATGCACTAGTACAAATTAGGGGTTGACCTGATGGAAAGCAGCTCCATGGAGAAGGACCTTGAAGTTCTGGTGCACAATAAGTTATCAATAGGACAGCAAGATGGAAGGCAAATGGTCTCCTGGCGTGCATTAAGAGGAGCATGGCCAGTGGATCAAGGGAGGTTCTTCTCCTCCACTACTCTGCCCTGGTGAGACCCTGTCTGGAGCATTGTGTTCAGTTCTGGGCTCCCAGTTCCAAGGGGGAACAGGTATTTACTAGAGTCCTATGGAGGTTATGGGGATGATGAAGGGACTGGAACATCTGTCTTGATGAAGAAAGTCTGAGAGATCTGGGGCTGTTTAGCCTGGAAAAGGGAAAAACAAGGGATCTTATTAATGTTTATAAATATCTGAAGGGTGGATGTCAAGATAAAGATGCCAGTCTCTTTTTAATTAAGGTGTCCTGTGATAGGCAGTGGATACAAACTTCTTTCCTGTGAGGGTGCTGGAGCCCTGGAGCAGGCTGCTCAGACAGGTTGTGGGAGTCTCCATCTGTGGAGACTTTCAAGCTCCATCTGGATGCATTCCTCTGTGACCTGCCCTAGGTGACCCTGCTTTGTCAGGGGCATTGGACTCGGTGATCTTCAGAGGTCCCTTCCAATCCCTCTGAGTGTGCTCTATTCTATCTAAAACTCTTCCAGAACACTTCCTAGCACACTGTGTCTTCAACCTTGTGGTTTCCATTAGAGAGAGGTGGTTATGCATCTGATCTGGCACGTTAATTGCTTGGTATAAATTAAAGCTTATGTCATGCGTTTGTTGGAAATGAAAGAGGAAGCAATGGCAGTAGCTCCACGAGGAGGTTCATGTAAGGGTGTGTGTGACTGGGAATGTTTGCTTGTTAAAAGCGTTTGGACTTTGTAGAAGACCAGTAGGTGCTGTGCATTCGCAGGGAGACCTCAGAGATGAATGTATGATGCTTCCACCACCTGTCTGCCCTAGGGCAGCCCTGAGGAACATCTGCACAGGCTGCTGGAGCATAAGGTGTTTAAGACCAGGCTGGACGAGGCTCTGGCCAGCGTGATCTAGTGTAGGGTGTCGCTGCCCATGGCAGGGGGGTTGGAACTAGATGATCCTTGTGGTCCCTTCCAACCCTGACTGATTCTATGATTCTAAGTCTGTGTGAGCAGCACCATCCTGAGAGCTGTATGATCTACCCAAACCTGAGTTAAGGTGAGGTCCCCTCCAAGGACAGGGGGCACACCTTCAGTATGTGCTGCTCACTTCCTAAAACCAAGCTGCTGGCCACTGTGAGTTGTGGCAGTGCTGGGGTCAAGGAAGGTTCTGTGTATTCAGAAGATTTTCCACTTTCTTCCTCTGGATCAAGATTTGAAACTTTGTGTTAGGAGTAGGAGGCAGGAGTAGGATATAGTTACTCCTCTATTCCTTTTTTGGCACTGGGTTATTAGTGTGAGACAAACTTTTTTCCTTTTAAGAACTCAGTTATTAAGAAAAAAAAAAAAAAGTAAATAAATAGATCAGCTCCAGAGGGTGTAACCACACTGTTCACCTATTGCTGATTGCCACTGTTGGAAACTGAAAAGTCACTCTGCTTCTGCAGTCCGCTCATGCCTGTGTTTCCTGAGCAAGAGATGCAGTAAAATGGGATAGAAAACTTTGCCACCTGGCAATGCCTTTTTGGCAATAAAACCACAGTCCACAGGAGTGGAAAGCGCTTGTGGTGGGAGTGGGACTGTCGTGGTGTGGCAATGGTAGCTCTGCAGCCATGTGCCCTCACGGAGAGTATTAATGGGGTCAGTGAGCAGGGATGACAGGGGCTTGTGATGGTTAAATGGAGCAGAGCTGGCATGCCAGCAACTGAATTTTTTATTTCCTACATTCACTTTTCTATTTTTAATCATAATTGAGCACATGCATTTTCTTTGTCTATGAAATGAGCATTTGTACTCGTATCCCCAGCTCAAGAACTGTAAATTTAATCTCACTTTTAAGTACTTCAGGTAGGCTTATAGTGACTTCAAGAGGCCACTTAATATATTATATATATTAAAAAAATGCATGTCTGTGTGTGTATGCAGTGCTGGAGGGGGGAGGCAGTGAAAGGAGTTGCTTTGAAGAGGCTGACAGTACATTTGGAATGGGATTATGCATGCCAGTGGTTTCCAGCATTGCTCAATGTGCAGACACCTACAGTATTTCTGAGGGAGAAGGGATACAGAGCTCTGTCTAGCAAGGTCTGCTTTTCATTATTTACCTTTCATGGGCATGAAAATAGTCCAGGGACTCCCAGGGAGAGGCAGAGCCATAGGTTAAGCACTTTAGCCTTGAAAAGAAAGAGATTATACACTTTAAAAGTAGCAGTAATAATTAGTAATAACCTAGTGGCAGTAATAATTAGTAATAACCTGGTAGTAGTAATAATTAGTCATAACCTAATAGTGTCCCTCTACTGAAATACAGGCAAAAAGAAAAGTTTCTAGTACTCCATCTGAGAGCTGTGCATATTTATTCACTGCTTCTGAAGCCTTATTGCCTCTTCTTAAATGTTCACAGAATGACCGCGGGAGAATTTTCCATCAAGAGATGGATTCCCAGTTCTGTGGTGTAGGGTTTGATTACTTAGAGCCAAGTTTGGAGCTTGGAAGGAACTTAAAATGTGAGGATTTAAGGCAGAACTTTCAAAAGTGGTGATATTGCCATCAAGAGTTTCAGCTACATCATCCTTTGCATGGTCACCGATCCAGGCCAATGCAGATTTTCCACCTTAGGAGGTTTTTATTCTTGAAGTATAAAATATAATTCACTCTGCTGATTGAAAGCCCAATTTTTAAATTAATGCAACTAAATGGAAAAAGAAGAGCAGACAATTTTGCATTCTTGGTGACATCGTTAGTAGAGGCAGGTAAGAATGTGTTTGCTGTTTACGAGCATCCCTACAGAGCTGGATAGCATTAAGTCCTCCTGAAAAGATAAGCTCCATCCTGAGGTTTCAGAAAGCCAGGGGTTTTGTCGTGTCGCTATGTCCTGCAGCTCAAGTCATGTCACGTGAAGTGTGATTGCAAGGGTTGTGGGACTTAGAATTGAATTGAATTGAATTGAATTGAATTGAATTTAATTGAATTGAATTGAATTGAATTGAATTGACCAGGTTGGAAGAGACCTTCAAGATCATCACGTCCAACCCATCATCCAACACCATCTAATCAACTAAACCGTGGCACCAAGCACCCCATCAAGTCTCCTCCTAAACAGCTCCAGTGATAGGGACTCCACCACCTCCCCTGGCAGCCCATTCCAATGGCCAACCACTCTTTCTGTGAAGAATTTCTTCCTAATGTCCAGCCTAAACCTCCCCTGGCGCAGCTTGAGACTGTGTCCTCTTGTTCTGGTGCTGGTTGCCTGGGAGAAGAGACCAGCCCCTGCCTGTCTACAACCTCCCTTCAGGTAGATGTAGACAGCAATAAGGTCTGCCCTGAGCCTCCTCTTCTCCAGGCTAAGCAACCCCAGCTCCCTCAGCCTCTCCTCACTTCTCCTTGTAACATTCAGTCCAGTGTGAGAAGAGAAAAGCAACACACTGGAGTCACTGTTGGAGAGACACTTTCTTTTCTGGGTTGTGTTAGTAGCGCATTATCTGGAATAAATGTACACCGACAGAGCTTTTTCCTGCAAGGATAAACTATATTGCCATTTATTGGGAGAGTTCAGTGGAGTATAACAGAAACTTTCCATAGACTGTTTTGGGACTTTCAATGGAAACCTGATTTGGGCAAAGCTCTAAAAGAGCTCAGTAATTTTCATTTTGTGATCCAAAGGCCAAAACACAAAAGCCTTTTATCAGAGGCTGGCTTGTAAAAGCAAACCTGGTGACAGCAGAGACATCCCCTAGCTGTGTTACATACTCAGATCATAAGCTCCATTTTCCCACAGGTTTTTCTCAGCTCCTGTACCAGAACCTTTTGGGAGCTTGTAAGCTGACTGAGGATGTAATGCATCCACCAGCAGCTGGTTTCTGTCTTATTGAAGCCCATCTCTTTTTTTTTTTTGGTTATCCTTTTACTGCTGTTATTTTTAAGGCTGTGTTGTGTTCTGTTTAATAGTGAGGAAACTGCTTCAGGGTACTCCAGCCCAGTGCAACCAAATGAAGATGTTTTGGAGTGAGATAAGGTCTTAAAATGCCCCTCTGCAGCACTGATACCAACAGAGTAATTTTGTGGCTGGGGCAAAATTTTGTGTTCTCATTCCTTCAGAAAGTTCATTCGCAGAGGCAGAGCAGATTTTGAAACTTCTCAGTGGCAGCACTTCCATCCTGGTTTGAGCTGATTCATCTTAAAGGGGGGTGGGGGTGGGATTTTCAAAAGCCAGCGCAGATGATGGCCACCTCCCACTGGTGTGCTGTGTAATTTGTGTGCTGAACTCCTATTCCTGCTTTGGAAAAATCTCCACCTAAAAGCTTTGCCGCTGAGGTTTTGTAATGCAGACCTTTATTCCTAGTTTCGGGAAGAGGATTGTTCCATTTTATTTTCCCTAGTGCAACCCGGCTCCGCACCGCAGCCTCACATTCAGCCCTGCAAAATTTATTTCCTAGCCCATGGAAGAAATAGCTTCATTTGTTCAAGATGAGTGCTCGTTTCCAAGCTTTAGGACGTGAAGATGAAAGCAATGCAAAGCTGCTGAAGCACAAAAGCTGCTCTGTTCTCTGGAGCTTGCAGCTAGGTGATTTACTGGGCTGACAAGAGCTGCTGCGGCTCTTCCACGAAGCGATCGATAGCGATGGGAGACTGGTGAATACATCAAAGTTAACCAGACAGACTTACGGCTTTAAAAACTTGCTAGGTGTCATTTTTCCTAGATAAGGTGGCTCTGGTTTTAGTAAGGCTTATCAGAAGATACTTAACATTGGGAGCAGCTTCGCAGTGCAGCGCGAGAGTTGGCTGTGTGACGTGTGGGGTTGCTCCGAAGGCGACTGTTTTGCAATTTTGGAAACTCTGGGATGCTGTGGCCAAAGCCAGATCCTTCTGAAGTTAATGTCACGTTGTGGAAAACTAAGTGTGATTTATTTGCCCTTTTTTCAGCTGAGTTCATAAGTGTTTGCCTTGCAGCACTGGTTAGGCCACACCTTGAGTCCTGTGTCCAGTTCTGGGCCCCTCAGTTTAGGAAAGATGTTGACTTGCTGGAACGTGTCCAGACAAGGGCAACAAAGCTGGGGAGGGGTTTGGAGCACAAGCCCTATGGGGAGAGGCTGAGGGAGCTGGGCTTGCTTAGCCTGGAGAAGAGGAGGCTCAGGGCAGACCTTATTCCTCTTTACAACTACCTGAAGGGAGGTTGTAGACAGGTGGGGGCTGGTCTCTTCTCCCAGGCAACCAGCACCAGAACAAGAGGACACAGTCTCAAGCTGTGCCAGGGGAGGTTTAGGCTGGATGTTAGGAAGAAGTTCTTCATAGAGGAGTGGTTGGCCATTGGAATGTGATGCCCAGGGAGGTGGTGGAGTCACCATCACTGGAAGTGTTTAGGAGGAGACTTGATGGGGTGCTTGGTGCCATGGTTTAGTTGATTAGATAGTGTTGGATGATAGGTTGGACTCAATGGTCTCAAAGGTCTCTTCCAACCTATTCTATTCTATTCTATTCTATTCTATTCTATTCTATTCTATTCTATTCTATTCTATTCTATTCTATTCTATTCTATTCTATTCTGTTCTAAAAGTTCCTATTGAAATTCTTTAAAGATCTTGAAACAAGCATAAGATGAATTCTTAGAGTGGTGGATCTCAGTTGACATTGCTTGCCTTTAATCTCTCCAGCTGACTGTTCCACCAGTTCTTTCTTTGTCTGAATTTCCACATAAGGAACAGGCTAGAGAGAGATGTGGCACCTCCATGTAGGGTACCAGAAGTGTGCCAAATTGTGATTTATATTTTCTTGCTAAAGAAACTTCTTACAACAAAAAAAATGAAGGCAAGGAGATGACAGGAAGGTGAAGCACAGTGGGTTTCTTTGGCAGGTGCAGTGGTGTTTTGGATGATGGGAGATATCCTGGCAGCATGTGATTAGTGTGTACAGTGTTTGCACTTGGCAGATGAGCAGGGGCCATCCTTCTGCAGCACTGCCAAGATGCCCCACAGCAGTAATCATAGAATTGTTTTGGTTGGAAAAGATCTCTAAGATTCTCGAGTCCAACCATTGACCTAACACCACCATTAATCCTAGTGCTGGAGCTTACACTGAGGTGTTCCCAGCTCTGCTTCCCTCTCTGTCCTTCTAGAACACAAAAAGAAGCATTTTGCTTTGTGGACGACAGAACTAAGGGCTGTTCTGCTGCTCACAGGGGATGGATGGGTGGGCAGCAGGACTTGCGCACCTACTGTTACTGTCCCATTTCCCGTGATCGCTTCGCTGCCCAGGGATCTAAATCTGCATGCAGCAGCAAGTGCCTGAAATGCTGCAATGTAGCAAATGACAGAAATTGGTTATTTTCTAGTCAGAGAGTGGAAAAAAAAGGAAGAAAGAAATCCCCCAATTCCCTGTCAGTGCAATCTTGTGTAGAATGATAGAATCATTCAGGTTGGAAAATGCCCATAAAATCATCAAGTCCAGCCATCAACCCAGCACCACCACGCCCACTAAACCATATCCCCAAGTGCCATGTCTATATGTTTTTTGAAGAGTTTCAGGGATGGTGTCTCCACACCCTCCCCAGGCAGCGTGTTCCAATGCTTAACCGCTCTTAAAGTAAAGAGGTTTTTTCCTAACACACAACCTAAACCTCCCCTGGTGCAATTTGAGGGCCTTTCCTCAAGATGAAACGTTTCAGAGATAAAGGAGCAGATGGGACCAGGAGCAAATCAGCTCAGTTTCACAGTCAGGCTTTTGTCTCTCTGTATGCATTTTGCTGCACTAGTAAGAATTTTCTTTTTATTTTCTTTCCCCTCAAGACATCTTTGACAAAGATAAGCACAGTCCAGCTGACTGCTACCAATAACATTTTGACATGCTGTGCTGGAGCTTAGCTTGTAGCTAATTTGCCATTTTTTTGTATACAAGAGGATGTTTATTTCCCCCTTTGCTGAACTGCTGGAGCAGTTTCTTTCTGTCAACTTTTTGTGCCGGGAGTGCAGTGCATGAAAGCAGGTTTGTGGTGGTTATGTAAGGGTGGCTTTTGTTGTTTTAAATCCTTACCTGCATGCCATCTTGTGGATTTTCCTATTTGCTTATAGGCTTGGTTTTTGGTGTCTTGAGAAAGCTGTGTGGCTTTTTGCTGCCTCCTTGTTTAGAGCAGGCCCACGAGGGAAGGCAAAACTGATGCCGTCCTTCAAACATCAGGGGCAAAGAAGTTTGCAGAATCAAATGTAGCATCTGTAGTCACTTCATAATGCTTCTAAACCACTCACGACCGAAGAGCCACCAGTTCTGAGTATATATGAAATTGCAATTTAACCTAAAAAGACTGGTACAGGATGATGACTGGTGCACATCTGTCTTTTCATTCTTTCCAGGAAAGAAAGTAATTTCATCTGCCTGTTTGTTAATATGTTTTCTTTTGTTAGTGTTTTGAAAGACAAGATTTAGATGAGGTGTCTTCCAAAGTCTGCTGCACCAACAGTCACTTTGCAGGCTTCTGTGCAGCTCATTGCATGTATGGACCTTTACACACCAGCAGAAATGTTTCATTTCTAAAGAACTAAAGAAAAAAGAAACAGGAGGAAGTAGAGGAGGAAGGGCTGTTTTGGCAAGGTTAGAGGGAATCATAGGATTGTTTGGGTTGGAAAAGAACGTTAAGACCATCGAGTCCAACCATCAACCTAAGACCACCATGGCTATTAAACTACATCCTGAAAGTGCCATGTCCACACATTTCTTGAACACCTCCAGGGATGGTGACTCCAACACTTTCCTGGGCAGCCTGTTCTAATGCCTGACTTCTTTCAGGAAAGAAATTTTTCATAATATCCAACCTAAACCTCCCCTGGAACAATTTCAGACCATTTACTCTCATTCTGTCACCTGATAGTAGGGAGACCATGCCAACCTCCACTTTACTCCAACCTCTTTTCAGGGAGTTGTAGAGAGCAATGAGGTCTCCTTCAGCCTCCTCTTCTCCAGACTTCACTACCCCAGTTCCTTCAGCTGCTCCTCACAAGATCTTTTCTCCAGAGCCTTCACCAGCTTCTTTGCTCTTCTCTGGACATGCTCCAGTACCTTGATGTCCTTCTTCTTGTGAGGGCCCCAAAACTGAACCCAGTATTTGAGGTGCACCGCTGCTGAGTACAGTAACACCAGTCACTTCCCTGCTCCTGCTGGCCACACCATTCCTAGTACAGGCCAGAAATAAAACCTGTGCCTAGGCCCTGTTCCATCACCAATCAAAACAAAAGCTAACCCTCAGTATCTCGTTCTCTGGGACCTGTGCCAGTGGGTGTTATGGTGATACCATTAGCAAAGGTCTATCCGGTATTCATCATGTTTCTGGGGTTCTGGCTGCAGAATTCCTGGGCTCAGTACAAAGCCATGGAGCAGCTGCTTTGCTGGAGAGGATGAGCAAGGCTGCCTGCCTTCCAGCTCAGGCTGCATGGAGAGGTTTACTGCAAATCAAGAGATGGAACTTTTTCAGAGTTTGACCAGTTAGTGAGGTACCACAGTTGTGTGTTTCAAGCACCTTTTAAGATGTTCAAACTTGTTTACGTTTCTTCACAGAACTAAACACTGGCATTAAATGTGGCTGAGATTCTCTGTTGCTAAATAAGAGTGACTCTAAAAGCAGTCCTCTTGCTGGAACATGTAGCATTTATAGTACTGAGGACTAAATTAAATGTTTTTTTCTTCCCAGACTTTTGAAGATAAATTGGTTTTCATCTTCAAAACTCACCCAGGTGCTGTTAAATCACTTTGTGGCTTTTTAGCTGTGCTTTCAAAACCTAATTGTAGTTCTCCTTAAAACAAAAAAAAAAAAAAAAAAAAAAGAAAAGGAAAAAGAAAAGAAAATAAAAAGTGGTAGAACTTCTCTTTACCTCATTTATTGGATTTCACACAGTTAATTTAAGTGAAATAAGGGTTTGGTTCAGATCCCATTGGTTTCAATAGCGATCTTTCCATTGAGCTTTAGTCAAGGCTTAAATGAAGATCAGAGGGTGATCCAGAGCTCATTTGCATTTAATATGTTCTTCAGCTATTCCTTTTAAACTCAAATAATATTATTGGAGGCTTTTCAAACCCAGCAGCGTGCGTTAACTTGCCTGCTTGTCTACATGTGCAAATACCCAAATTTCAGCTGGAAGCCCTAGTCTACAGTGTTAACCATAGTGTTCATTCCCATGAATGTGGAGTAGCTGGAGACAAGCTCTTAAAGCTCTTTATCAGCTTTTGCTTGTTCTTTGTAGTGAGTCGAGAGGGAGTTTGCTACATCAAGACAGATAACTAACAGTACCTTTATTGTTTGAAGCAGTAAATGCTGTTTATCTTAGTCTTCTGTACAGGTTTTTGTCATGTTTTAGCCTCACTCAAGAAGGCAATCTCATTCCAAAGGGATAAGATGATTCCTCTGGAATTTAGGGACATAGATCATTCCTTCTGCAGCTTTGCAAACGTGAATCCATAGGAGGCTGGAGCTTGCTGGTAGTTCCTTGCTATAGCCCGAAGGCCTGATGCACCTTCCACTGCAGTTGCTGGCAGCACTTGCCATGACTTCATGGGGCAGAGCTATGTGCAGCAGGAGTTTACAATGGAGGTGGGCACGTGTAGTTAAAGGCAGCAAACAAAACTTTCACGTTGTGTTTGCAGCAGTTCTCCAGAAATATTACAGTCTTTGGAGATGTCTCTGTGTGTATATAAAGTGTCCCATTTGTAACAGCAAGCTTTTAGTCTTCTACTTGGAATCAGATGCAAGTCGTTGTTCTTGCCCTTTCTGAGCCAATGTGTAAAGTCTCACATAGAGCTTACACCTCTAGGGATTCAGAAGTACCTGTGTGAGCATCATGGCTTATTTTGACACAAGACTTGGTTTCATAGAAGTAAAGAAAAGCAGGGGATTTCTCTGCAGTGGAAGGCACACGTGAAAATCTGCAGTGTCTTAAGAAGTCCCACGTGGTAAAATGTTCACAGCATAATTTAGTGCTTTGCATTCTCCTTTTCAAATTAACTCATTTTAAAGCAAATTTAAACAATTTGGTGCTGGTGTAACTAGAACCTGGTCCCACATTTTCATGGCTGCACATCTTCAGTCAGTTTTTATTGTGCTGTAAAATCCTGCTGCTCCGTAGATGTTGCCAGAACAAACAACGATGAAGAATGTCATTTTTTTTTAGACCACAGAGCACAGGCTCACATATTTGTTGTCATCCACTTGTTTTCCCAAATATCCCAGGGTATATCTTGAGATGCCACAATCCTGTCACACATGTCCTCCCAGATTAAAGGCTTGGTGAGCCATGCCTGTTGTCAGAGGTCTCTCAGCCACTTTCTGCTGCATGCTGCACAGGTTTTTTACAGCACTTGCAGCAACATGGTAGTGCAAAATTCACCATGGATGCCAAGAAGTGTTGTGTTTCTCCAAGATGTTTCCCAGGGTCTGAACAAAATAATAATGGAACAAAAATAGAAATGGGTAGATTCAGATTGGATGTTAGGAAGAAGTTCTTCACCATGAGCCTGGTAAGACGCTGGGACAGGTTGCCCAGGGAGCTGGTGGAAGCCCCATCCCTGGAGCTTTTTAAGGCCAGGCTGGATGGGGCTCTGAGCAGCCTGATCTAGTGTGAGGTGTCCCTGCCCATGGCAGTGGGGTTGGAACTAGATGATCCTTGAGGTCCCTTTCAACCCTAACAGTTCTATGATTCTATGATTCTGTGAACCGTGCATGGATGGGACTGCATGATGGCTCTTCTCCTGCTGCAGAGCTCTGTGCAGTTGATGTATATGTCTTTTCTGTGATGGGCATAGTAGGTCTGCCAGTGCATGAAGCTGGAGAGAATTCAGCCATGGACTGTTAGCCAGAAGCTGTGCTACTTCATGAGCCCATCCTTGGGGGAACTATCAGAGGGCAGGGAGCCTGCTGGCACTGACAATGGGGTGTTTTGTCCCTTGTGTGATCTTGTTTGGAGTTGCCTTCCACAGCACAAGGCAAACTTACTTTAGTCAGTACGTGGGTTTCACACAGCATAAATAGCACTGTCCTGAAACACAGGCATGGGCAATGCCTCATCTTAGAGTACCTACCAGAAGTGGAGTGGCAATATATTCATCCAGTGTTAGCAACATATCACCAGCTTGGCCTTTCCCCCTCCTTATTTCCTCCACAATGGTTTCCAAAAACTTTCTAGCCTTCACTCTCCATAGATAGCCTTCAAAACTCCAGGCAAAGTCATACTGCGCTAGCTGTGGGCCATGTGGCGGGGGCATGGGCTGAAATGCAGCTGGGTGAAAGGCTGAAGCCTGAGTGGAGTATGCCAGTGCAGCTGGGAGTCAGAGCTGTGCTCAGTAGCACCTACTAATGCAGAAGCCACTGAATTCAGGCATGCTGTTCAGCACTACAGATTAATTAATGCCAGTAATTAATGCCTCCTCTTGCTCAGTCTTTTTTCCCTGATGCACCCAGTGGCTGTGGTTTTTCTGTTGCGTCAAGTCATGCGCTGGTCACCTCTGGTTATCCCTGAGTCCTTTTCAGGGTGATTTCTTCCCAGCACCCTGTTTTCTGTCTAATACTGTTCTGCAGGCTTTGATGTAAGACCTTGCCTTTAGCTATAGCCTTTGGCTATAGTTCAAGTGATGTTGTTCAGAAGGCTTATTTCCTTAGATTATACAAACACAAGAAGAAGGTCATCTGTCCCTCTGTTATTTAGAACCCCAGCAATGTTTGTGTCATCTGCAGGCAGGCAGCCTCAGCAGTGATTTTGATGTCTTCTTACAGCTGACATAGGCATGTGAAGAAAACTGGTCTAAAACCAGGTTGTCTTTCAGTACCTTGCTGGAAATACCCCTTCAAAAAAATTCCAATCTGTTGTTCACCTTTAGAAGTCAACCTTTCCCCAAACTGTACAAAATTGCAAGGTGACGGTTCCCATTTCTTTGAAATTCTGCTAGTACCTACAGAATATGTCTTCATCCATCCCACAGCTGCATCCTGAGGTACTTGGAAGGGAAAGCTCAAACTTTGGGCTTAGCCCACCCTGTTCTTGCAGTTGCCTCAGTGAGGGAAGAATTTAATCCCCTGCCCAGTTCACATTGAAGCCAGTGGAAAGATTGATTTCAGCACATCCTGGTCTGGCCTTAATCTGGAGGATTAATGAAGATACATACTGAATTATAATGTCAACAGAGAAGAATAATAGAAATATTACTAAATGATAATGGAAAGGAATATAAAAAAGCACCTTAGGGAATTAATAAGGCTGAATCCCTTGTTGTCATGGAATCGGTTCAGTTGGAAAAGACCTTTAAGATCATTGAGTCCAATCATGAAAATGCTCTGACTTTGGAGGGCTCCTCATTCAGGAGCAAGATGCTTTGCATATGATTATTTATTCTTTCAGGTGATGGCACTCACCAGCAGTCGAACCATCCAGCCACCATGCTGCCTCTATCCACTGCAATTCAGGACATGACTTCTGCCATTGGAGGGCAGCTCTCCACTCCTAACCAGAACAAGAGAAACTTAATATTAGATTTAGCTGGAAAAGTTGCTTTTCTCAAGCAAATACAAATAAGGAACCATCTGGGAAAGCTTTGCCTGAAGGCATATTCTTGGGTTTTTTTCCCCTCCAATGTGGCATTAGTTTGGGGTCACTTCTGCAGTTACAGTTTCCAAGTGTTTTTAAGTGCTCTGTCATTGTTTTGTTCCCAGTGAGTCTGGAAGCTGGGAATAATCTCAGTAAATGCATTTCTCTAAACCGCAGTGAGCAGGGACTTAGCACAGCCACACGAGGCTGTTTTTCACAGTGTTTCAATTAAAAGCATTTGAATACTTCCAAAAATGTTGCTTTTCTGCAGCAGCATTTCCAGGGCCTGAATGCTGGTGGCATTGAGCTGAAGTGGGACGTTTTAAGCATCACATGTATTTGTAACCACTGTTCTCAAGGGAAAACATCTGCCCACCTGTGAGCGCTAAACTCCTCGCCTGGTTTTTAGCTTTTCCTTTCCTTTTCCTAACTTCCCACAGCACATTGCAGCAGATTCGGTTTTCTATTTGTGCCGTGTGGATTTTCCTCCCTCTCAAAAGCCTTACTCACTATGTGAAACACACTCAACCCAGCAACGCCAACATCTCTCCTTCACATCTCTGTCTAGCACTGAGGAACTGGTGATGTAAAAGTTTCTCTTTGATGATCAGAGGGCTGGAGCACCTCCCTTATGGAGACAGGATATGAGAGTTGGGGCTGTTCAGCCTGGGGAAGAGACAGTTCCAGGGAGACCTAATAGCAGCCTTCCAGTACCTGAAGGGGTCTATGAGAAAGCTCAGGAGGGACTTTTACAAGGGGTTGTAGTGATAGGACAAGAGGAAGTGGCTTTGAGATGTAAGAGGGGAGATTTAGAAAGGTATTAGAAACAAATTCTTTACAGCGTGGGTGGTGAGACACAGGAACATGTTACCCAGGCATGTCATGGATGTCCCCTCCCTGGAGGTGTTCAAGGCCAGGTTGAATGAGGCCTTGAGCAAGCTGGTTTAGTGTAAGGTGTCCCTGCCCATGCTGGGGGGATTGGAACTGGATGATCTTTAAGGTCCCTTCCAACTCAAACCATTTTATGATTCTCTGTCAGAAATCAGGTTAGTCATGATGACAAACATCCTGCCTGATCCAGTAGTTCCTTGTGAGCTTAAATGCCATTATTTTGATCATTTGACAGAACTAGCTGTGCTTTTCTTGTTTCCACAGCAGGTTATTCAGATCTCTTCAGTAGCTGTAAGGGAATGCTTTGAGGTTAGCAGAAAAAATACCTGATATACAGGATCTGTCCTTAGAGCAGATGTCCAGATTTGTGCTTGAGTGACACAAGGATGTTTATTTAATTTTTGAGGGCCCATTAGGTGAAGGTCAGTGGCAGACCTCCTAAGGGGAAGCAGATTTTCTCCTAGGAAGGATCTCAGGCCATGGCCAGGACCCCCCCATATGTTGTGCAGTGCTGAATTAAGCAGGGTGCAAGGGGCAGGGTTTAGGGATGGTGTGATTACCCATACCAACCCATGCCAAGCAGAATTAAGGAATCCTGCAGTGATTCTGGGTCTCTTGGAAGCTTTTTCTCCCCACACTCTGGTTAAGGTGAATTTGGCCATGAGCAGCACTGGTGGGAGGACACCAAATGCCTTTATTTGCCCTGGCTTTCAGAGGCAGCTTTGTATCTGGACCAAGTGCCTGTTAAGAACAAAAAAACAACCAAAAACCCATCCCTAGAGCGAAATTAATGGCAATGAGTGAGGCAGGCATATTTATAAAGGTGTTGGCAGATTAAACAGATACCATTTGTCTGCAAGTTCTGCATTATTGTCAGTAATGTCTGGAAAACATGCAGAAAAATAGTATATAAATTTATTGTGCCAGGGCATAGAGAGTTATAAGTGATCTGTGAAGCATGGAAATGGACTTGCATGTCTCAAAGTGCCTTTCTGAGTTGTTATTTCATGTGTCTGTCAGAACTGCAGGGAGACTAGCAGAGGTTAAGCATGGACAGGAACAGCTGATGACTTGGGGATTGGTGATGATTTAGTTTCAAAGCATTCTCAGGAGTTTTTCTCAAGTCTGGGACAAAAATGCATGACAGGATTGGGGCTTCAGTAATCAGAGATTTTCTGGGGAAAATATGAAAACAGATTTCACTTGCATCAGGGCAATTGCTGCAGGCAACACTTGGTTGAATCCGAGCCTGTATGGATTTGGGAGCACATTGTGGCTTAGCATTACAGCTGGGTGGATGCTTTTTGTCACCCTGCTGTCACTTGTGGAAAATACTATTTAGGAAATGCTTTGGTTTCAGTCCACTGCTTTGGGCTGCACCAGAATGAATTTAAAAAAGGGGGAAAAAAAAAAAAGGGTCAAGGAGCAGAGGGTTGCAGAGAGTGAACCCATTGGCATCACCCAGAAATACTCCTGTAAAGGAGGTCTGAGCTGGAGAAGGGGAGCAAGCATGTCTGTGGGCAGAGAGAGGACTTTCATATCCAGGGCAGCCAACGTTGCACTTCTCATATGCACTAATAATTCAGTGAGTTTGCATCTATCAGTACATACAGTGTGTCTTTCTTCAGCTCTTGGATTGCTGCTGTCTTACACAGCACTTGATATTTCAGTGCATTTCAGCTCTATCTGCATTTTTTCAGGCTGTCTGTTGAGGTAACAAGGTCACTGATTCAAGGTCAACATTACTTTGGCGTTTAGGAAGCACAGCATGTGTGCTAAGAGCAGTATCATGAAGGAATGAAAGGCTTCATGGTGGTAATCCCATGCTCACTTTTTGGGTTGCCTCTGGCTCATGGGGGTAGTGGCTGGGGGTCCAATGGGTCACCCAGGCTGGGGCAGGAGAACTCCGTGCTCAGGGACACCCTCTCAGTGTCAAAATTTCCCCATCTGGCTATATTTTGTTGTATTAGGTGATGTTGGATGATAGGTTGGATGTGATGATCTTGAAGGTCTCTCCCAACCTGGTCTGGTCTGGTCTATTCTATTCTATTCTATTCTATTCTATTCTATTCTATTCTATTCTATTCTATTCTATTCTATTCACAACCACAGATAAGATCAACGCTTTCATCATCTAAGGATCAGCCCATGCTGAAGTTCATGAAGTTCAGTTCTGGATCTCAGCTTTTCTCATGGTCAGGGATAATCTCACCCTGAATATCCATCAGGAAACATCTCTGGTTGTTTTTTTAACCCTCCTTTATAGCTAAATATGCTGCAGCCGTACATTAAGTGTCCACATGAGACTACCACTTCCCCCAGCACTACCAAGCAAGTATCCATACTAGTGAAGCCAAAGAAAAATGAAATAGATTTTGCATCTAGCTGCAGTAAACCCATTGCCTAGTCACCACACTTTTGAAACCAGAATGCATACATAGGTAAGGTTTGCCATTTCATATTTAGTATACCCACCGCTGACTTCACACGGTGCCAGCTTTGCTGCACATTAAAAGGAAAATCTGTGATGAATGTATGTGGCATCATAATCTGTCCTTTGGAGGTCAAGCTCAATAGAGGTTAAGCCATAATATAATCCATCCAGTCAAGCATGCACGTCCCACTTAGAGCTTTGTGGAGCGAGGTGAGTATTTCATTGCCTGTGTTTTTGCTTCTGGCCAGGATGGCATTCACACTGTAGCATTACATGCAGATAATTATAGCATTTATCTTCTCAGAACACAGTTTTCACAAGCAAAGAAATGGTAGGAATTGTATTATTCATCAGATGCAAGCAGGCCATTTTCTTTCCTTTCCAAATGTTCTAGTTGGGAAATTATTCCACACCTTTGCCCAAGTTCAGTAATTCTGCTGTGGGGGTTTCAGCTTGCTTGGTGTGCTTTGGGGTTTTATTTGCTCAGCATATGCTCCTTATGACCCAGGTTATCATCTGGTAAATACTGCTGTGGTGAAGTTTACTTTTTGGGTGTACTTAGGTCTCTTTGTAGCAAACAAGGATTTGCCCTTGTATCTCTTTGAGCAAACAGAAAAATCGTGCATGAGGGGGAAAGCTCCTGTAGGGTGGTCTGACTGATGCTAGCCATGCGCTGTTGAAATCTCAACAGAAGCAAGCCATTGCCTTTTGCTCTCAGCATCTTAACTGACATCTCACCTACTGGTTACTGCACAGAGAATACAAGCAGCCTGATGGAGGGGACAAGCAGTTTGCATGTAGTTTAAGAGACCTTTTGTATAACGCCATCAAAGTGCTCTTTTCTCACAGAGCAGGGGAAGAAAATAGGTCCTGCAAAACCAGCCTGAAGCCTCTTTACAGCTCATTGTGTCTGGGTTTCTCTCTGCAGCTGCACAGGCTAGCAAGGTCCTTCTCTTGACTATTTGCTCCTGCCTCCCCACTGTGCTTAGAGCTGTTTCAAAGAATCATTAAGGTTGGAGAAGACCTCTAAGATCATCAAGTCCAACTATTTCTAATGCAGTGGCTCATGGGGCATCATGGTGAACTAAATCAGTGGACTTTTCCTGAGCTTAGAGGTACCCTCTGTCCATTTAGTTATTTGTTGTTCTGTGTTGTTTTTACCTTGTATCAATCCTTTGGCATGGTTCACTGTGTGGCCCTATGAGGGAGGGAAAGGGGGAAGCATAAGAGGAACCATGCCTTCTTCCTGCTCTAGCAGCCTTGATCTAATAAGCAGTGAAAAAATCTGTTTCTCAAGACAGTTGACCCAAGTTCAGAGCTCCAATATTTATCTCCTTTCAAATGTGTGCAGTTTCTCCTAGGACCTGTTTCAGTATTGCATGATCCAACTAGTGGCAAGTCACATGATTCAGTTGTGGGCACTGATTGCCAGGAGGATGCTTCCAGAGAAAGCTTCTCCTTCCACCTTTCCTTCAGATGTAGCACGAACACTGCATGTTATGCATAGGGCCTGTCTTCAGTACCAGGGCAGATCTCTGCTGTTATCACTGGAGATGCAGTGAGAGCATCAGGCCATTAGTGGACCCTGAAGACCATAACAGGCTGACTTATATGTCCTCATTTCTGTGACCACTCTATACTGCACCTGCTCCTGCATTCTACTTGAGTGTATTTCATAATTGCTCCATTTTAGGGATCTAGACTGAGATGCCTAAACTGAGCAGCCAAGATGAGGTTTTTAACCCTCAGAAAACCTTTTCTTGCTGCCTTTTCCTTGGCAGGAGAATGACATTGCTTAAGGTTCAGGATGACCTCTGGGAGGACCTTTTGACTTTTCTAATAAATTCAAAGTTTCTTCATTCACCCCTGTGTCCATCAACAACGCATTTCCCAGGGCAGACCAGCATATGACAATGTTTCTAACTTTCTGCCTTCAAAATGTGACCACCCCTCAGACTCCTCCTGTGATTCTGTCTGATGATTTCTGATCCTCATACTTGAGGCAGAAGGCAGCAGATAGAGATTTTTAAGCATGAACACATTGGAACTGCTCCAGTTTGAAACTGGAACAGAAAGTCCTGCTTAGAAATTTCTTATCTGTTGCAGTAATTCAAGACAAATGTAAAAAGGGACACTTTCTACACTTGAGGCTTGTGTGGTAGCTTAGACCGTGTAATCACAACCCCTGTTAAACT
Organism: Picus viridis; assembly: GCA_033816785.1. Classification (NCBI taxonomy): domain Eukaryota; kingdom Metazoa; phylum Chordata; class Aves; order Piciformes; family Picidae; genus Picus; species Picus viridis. The sequence goes on from CM066574.1 coordinate 25,404,839, forward strand.
GTCTCTGTTTACTAGCAGATGCCACTTTGATCCCAAACACCACCATGTTTATCTAGACATATAATGAGAAATAAGTGAGGAATGTGAGTGAATGGCCTTGTTTTAAGCATGGGTGAAGAGTCTTTAATCTGTTATCACTCTTAACTCCTCAATAGTGATGGCTGCACTGAGAAGGAACACATGTTCAGCAAATGGTTTTGACGATTGAGAAGTATGGCTTTATCGCTGCTTTATTATTTTCCCCACTCATAAAACATCAATTGTTTGGTAAATCTTCAACAGGTGTTAGATGTTCCTAGCTCCAAAACTTCGTCCCAGTTTTGTCAAGAGTCTTTGCTCTGCAGCACCCCACAGAAATGGTGCTCCGGTTTATGGCTGGTGCTTACAGGAGTTATGACGCTGCAAAAGGATTGTTTCATTTCTTGTTTTCTCCAAGATAAATGAATGCAATTATTTCAGTGTGTTCCAGAAAACCATGAGGTCAGGTTAGGGTTGCATCATAGTGTGGATGAGGTAATGGTCTCCTCTTGCTCCCACCATGGAGCAAAGTTGGGCTCAAGCTCTCCACATGGAAGGTGTTATGAGGTATTCTACTGTGATGCCTTCCATATTACAGAGTCATAGAGTGTTAGGGTTTGGAAGGGACTTCTAGAGATCATCTAGGCCAAGCCTTCCTACCAAAGCAGGATCACCTACAGCAGTTCACACAGGAACACATCAAGACAGGTGTTGGAAGTCTCCAGAAAAGGAGACTCCACAGCCTCTCTGGGCAGCCTTTTCCAGGGCTCTGTCACCTTTACAGTAAAGTTTCCCCCGTGTATTATTCTTCTTTTCTCTGTGTTGGCATAACTCGGAGAACTTTGACCTGTAGCTGTGTATGGATAGCCCAGGGAATGACTGGATCAGAGTTTCTGAAGTTTGTGTGTGGTGGGTTTTGCTTTAAAGCAGTTTATGTTTTGCTCTTTCACTGCAATCAAATACAGCTGTGACAACTTGTCACTTCCTCTAGCTTTGGTAAAGCTACCTAGTAGAATTTCAGGTGAGAGATGTTTGTCATTTACAGTGGTGTTTTGTGTGGTACCGCTTCCTTCCCCACCAGCAAATTTGGCTTAGGTGGATTTGTGTGCTGAAGCTGAATATGGCAGGAAACCTCACAAATCTCTAATACTCTCAATATGTCTGTGTGGCAAGAGATGTGTGAGCCCCAGAGGGACAGTTTGCTCTTAAAACCTGGATGTCATACTTGAGGAGTCCTGCAGGAAACCCCCACTCCTTCCCACTGAGCTTACAAGGAGATACAGTGGCACTAAAAGTGTTGTAAATCACCTCTGTTGATTCCTGAAAGCAGGAGTAGTGTTTGATAGCACTACCATAATGCCCTTTCCTCAGGAACTGACTTAAGTAACAGTTCAGTTTATGCGTCACAAACATATGTACAAATGTCCTATCTTGGAGCTCTTTATATGAGAGAAAGTGATGGAGGGTTATTCTAGCTCTTAATTTTGGTAAACCTCTGTACCTGGGAAGCATCACATGCTTCCTACACTGTTGGTCACACAAGACAACATTTCATTTCTTCTGAATCTGTGCTGATGCTTCGCTTACTATGGCGCTCGTAAAGATAGATGGGCAACAAGTCTTTACCCTGTACTTATTCTTCCTTTATGGAATCATCAAGGTTGGAAAAGACCTCTAAGATCACCAAGTCCAACCATCAACCTAACACCACCATGGGCATTTAACTATGTCCCAAAGCGCCATATCTGCATGTTTTTGAACACATCCAGGGATGGTGACTCCAACACCTCCCTGAGCAGCCTGTTCCACTATTTCTGTAAAGAAATTTTTCCTAATACCAAATCTATCCAGTCTCCTTCATGAAGCTTTCTTCTTTCCTCCACAGTTTGTCAAGGGACAAATAACAAGCTGACCCAGCTGGGACATGTGGAAGACCATTTCACCAGCCTGCAGAGGATGTATAACAACTGTGAAGTGGTGCTCAGCAACCTGGAGATTACATACGTGGAGCACAATCGTGACCTCTCATTCTTGAAGGTTAGTGTTCCTGGCTATTGTGGCCTTCCCTGCTAAAGGAACCTTACTGCCTTTTTTAAGTGCAAAGCATCACCTACCCATAAAATTCTGTAGTGATCCAAAGACATAGCCAGCTATCGTCAGAGAAACTGCAGATGCCTGTAGGCTGCAGGATATGCTCAACCCTGCTTTGCTAAACCAGATACTTTAAGAACTAGCTTTTCAAGCATCTGCCAACCTATGCTGCCTGCCATGCAGATGGGTTTCTTCTTATTTATAAATATTATTGCATCCTTACCCATTGCATCACTCCTCAGAGTAGTGCTTGGGGCCAGAAAAGGGGTAAGCTTTGGAATTACCCCTGGTAACTACTCTGAGGTCATATCTTACCTGCTTAGACAACCGTGCTTCCCAGAGGAGTCTCTTCTTGTTCTCTGATTTATTAATTTCTGTAATGAAATTAAGTGGTTTATCATGCCTTAAAGTTGAACGATGGTGGATTGGAGGGGTGGGATGAAGAAAGAGACTCTGTTAAGAGTAGAGAAGTGCTATGGATTAAGCACCTTGTTTCTTCTGTTGTTCCCCCAGACGATACAGGAGGTTGCAGGCTACGTGCTCATCGCGCTTAACATGGTGGATGTCATTCCCCTAGAAAACCTCCAGATCATCCGAGGCAATGTGCTGTATGACAACTCCTATGCCCTGGCAGTTTTATCCAATTATCACATGAATAAGACCCAGGGACTCCGAGAGCTGCCAATGAAACGGCTGTCAGGTGAGATGAGGGCAAGAGCTGGAGGCACCTGTAAGGCAAACTTCAACTGTTGGGTTATTGGTACCAAGATCCAATTGAAGATCTCCTCTCAAATCCTGCTTTAAAACCAAGGATTTAATGTAGTTTCCCTGTTTCCTGCTTGCTTTCCTGCTAGTCAGCCTTCTTAAAGATGAAGTTCCTAATTCCCCATTGCAGAAATACCCAGAAAATCTGAAGCATCAGCAGTGTGGTGAGATTTATTTGTCCTCCAAAATGGCAGGGAAGTGTCCACTCATTATTTGCATTATCTGATTCCAATGCATCCAGGTCTTTACTTTTTGTTAAATTCCAGTGCAGTGTGTGAGGGAGGATCTTCCATGATGCTCTCTGGCTGTGCACACCAGCAGTGCTACACCTGCTGTGTGCAGTGGCCCCTGAAGGTGACACCAGGCAGAAAGCCACATGTAGTGTGGATGCAATGGCATCCAGCAGCAGCCAACCCTCCAGACCCTGTCAGTCTGGGCCTGGTGTTAGCTGCCCCATCAGGAGTGCTGGTGCCATGCAGATTGTCCTTTTCTGTCAACACAGCATGGCTGTGGTGAAGAAATACCTCTTTTATTTCCCTTTCTTTAGATCAGAGACAGAAGACTTAGGCATTTTCCTTCACTTACCAATTTCTTTCCTTCTGTGGCAGAAATTCTCAATGGAGGAGTTAAAATCAGCAACAACCCCAAACTCTGTAACATGGACAATGTTCTCTGGAATGACATCATTGACACGAACAAGAAGCCTCCCACGGTACTTGAATTTGCAAGCAACCTGTCTTCCTGTGAGTATTAACTTAGCAAAAACCACTATGCACTCTCCCATTTCAAAAAGAATACCTATCATCCCATCTTTCATGTGGTATAGAATCATTATGGTTGGAAAAGACCTCTGAGGTCATCAAGTCCAACCGTAAGCCCAGCACCACCATGCCCACTAAACCATGTCCTGAAGTACCATGTCTGCACGTCTTTTGAACACCTTCAGATACAATGACTCCACCACTTCCCTGGGCCCCTTGTTCCAGTGCTTGACAACTCGGGCACAAAGTCCACCAATTCCTGCATGCAGGGCCAACAAGCCCTGTTCCAAGGCAAACCTTTTTATTTCTTGGCTACTGGCTTAAGATGTAATTTTTCATGGTGGTTAGGTCCTTAACTCATAGCTCAAGGAAGTTCTTGGAAAAGCTTCTCTTGGTTTCAGACAGTACCCTAAGTATGTGCTTCTTCAAAGGCAGCTCAGAAAAATGTGCTCTTGATTGCCTTCCAGTAATTTTCTTGTTTATAGTAAAAGGCTCTGGTCTAGAAAACCCATATGGGTGCCTTCATGCACTGAGTTCCAAGCTGAGTGCTGTACAGCTTGGGTGTTTTGGGCTGCATGGCTTAGCCATGCAAAATGAATGCTGAACAGGCAGATAGGATAGGATAGGATAGGGATAGGATAGGATAGGATAGGATAGGATAGGATAGGATAGGATAGGATAGGATAGACCAGGTTGGAAGAGACCTTTGAGATCATTGAGTCAAACCTATCATCCAACGTCATCTCATCAACTAAACCATGGCACCAAGTGCCCCACCCAGTCTCTTCCTAAACACCTCCACTGATGGTGACTCCACCACCTCCCTGGGCAGCCCATTCCAATGGCCAATCACTCTTTCTATGAATAACTTCTTCCTAACATCCAGCCTAAACCTCCCCTGGCACAGCTTGAGACTGTGTCCCCTTGTTCTGATGCTTTTAATCAGCAGGGAGATGAGCATATATTTAAAAGTTTGTGTAGCTTGTGCTTTGAGTGGGCTCAAGCTAATCCTTCAGCTTATGAGTCCCTTGCAAAGCCCCCTGTCATTTCAGGGAAAAGGAGAGTTTATTTGCATTTCTCAGCCTTTGATTTCTGGCGCTCCAAATTGGTGGCAAAACATATTTCCTTTATCTTCTCCCGGTTGCGTAACTGCCCGAGAGCTAATAGCCAACTTCTGCGCTGACAGATTTGTCTGTGTAATTGAGGGGATGTGAAGGATACAAGTCAGCGCAGGAGTTTGGCTCTGAACTCCATAGAAATGTTAACCTTTCACTTTTCAGCTTTGAAAAAACCAGGAGTTCTCTGGTCCCACACCGAATCAATCAACTCCTGGACAAGCGCTGGCATCCGTCCAGCTCTCTGACAGGCGGTGTGGAGGAGGGAGAACCACGTGTTGTTCACAGGAAGAGTCCCTCCAGTAGGAAATGCCTCTTCCACTTAGCAAATTCCAGATTAATCTGCCTAGCCTTGTATGGCTTTAGTAACCATCCCCTAATCTAAAGCAAGTTGTTTCTCTGGGACTTTGCTTCTCATTAAGAGAAAGAAAATGAAAGAAAAGAGTAAGGAAGGAGGGGAAAGAGCCCAGTACTTGAACCTTCAAAGTCAGGCAGGGTGTCTGTTCATCCATCCTGCCACCTCGCCATCAATTGTCCATCTGCCATGTAGTCCTCCACTGAGAAGTGGTTTTGGCAGAGGGTAGAAGGAGGGCACAAAGCAGGCAAGTTAAATAATTTTGTGGTCAGAGTAGCTAGCTGTTGCTGGCAAATCCTGTTGAGTTTGTTTTCTTTCTAGAACCACATTGTTCAGAAACATTGATTTGCATGTGGCCTGTAGCAAGCAGCTGGCACCTAGAGTCATAGAACGGTTTGGGTTGGAAAAGACCTCTAAGATCATCGAGTCCAGCCATCATCCAATTCCACCAAGACCGGTGCCAAACCATGTCCCTCAGCACCACATCTCTGCATCCTTTAAACACCTCCAGGGATAGGGATTCAAGCATAGAACCATTTCAGATTGGAAAAGACTTTTAATAGCGTCAAGTCTAACATGCCCAGCCATGGGCCAGTTGTGACTTGCCTTTGCATGCAAACATCAGCAGGAGGACCAGCTGGGTAGTAGCTGAAATTCCTGTTCCTGCGAAAAAATATACTTCTGCTGTAAGCTAGACTGGCTAGGTATTGAGCTTGCTTACTCAACAGTGTGGAGAACTGCATGTAGGAAACCAGACATGAATCCTTTGATATAGATTTAAGGTCCAGCTCTCAAAATTTTTGAGCACTCGTGTGTAGGTTCATCCTGCCCTGATTTATTGAGAAGGAGAGCTCGAGTCTGTTTTCTCTGGCTCATGTGATGATGTTGCTGTCCATGTTGATAAAATATAATACTCTGCTCTTCTGTTTCAGGTCCCAAATGTCATCCAAACTGCACAGAAGGCCACTGCTGGGGCCCTGGTGAACAGAACTGCCAGACATGTAAGCCTGCAGATGAATTAAGAAATACCTTGTGTGTCCTGACATGCTAAATATCTATCTACTGAAAAACTAACCTGTCAAGCACAAGTCAGTCACATGTGTTTCACACCTGTCCTTCTCTGCTGGAGCTCCTTGAAGCAAATTGTGGAGGGACATGGTCTGCTTCTTGCTTTGCAGAAGCACAGTTGGGGCGGGGGTGGCCATGCCTGCTTCCCCTGAGTAGCTCCATTTCTGGAGAGGGAATCTTGAGATCTTGAGGTGGTTTGACTTGGTTCTGGATTTCCCTGCAGATCTGCCGTTCCACCAGAGGCCAAATCATAGAATTATTAAGGTTGGAAAAGATCTCTCAGATCATTGAGTCCAACCATCAACCCAGCACCACCATGCCCACTAAACCATGTCCCAGAGTGCCATCTCTACATGTCTTTTGAATGTCTTCAGGGATGGTGACTCCACCACCTCCCTGGACAGCCTGTTCCAATGCCTGATCACTCTATCAGTGAAGAAATTTTTCCTAATATTCTGTAAAAGACTGCAGCTGTCTCATCTCTCACTTTTTTCTGTCACCCACAACTTTCTCCTGTTTGATCTTGAGGGCATTTAATCTTTATTTGACCATATAAGAGAGGATGCAGTAGCTGTGTGGTGAATTGTCTGCCCTCCTGCTGTTTCCCACAGAGCCATTCTGCAAGCCAGTGAACAACACTTTGAATTAATTTCTGCTGTTAGGAGCAACAGCATAACCTAATTTTAACTGGCTTTAATTCCTCTGCTTGGAAGTCCCATGCATTTCTTTTGTAAGCACAAAAGATGTCACTTTTGCGTGGGTCATCACACTACATACTGTACTGGGAGGGCCTTTGGAAGGCTCTCAAAAAATCTAGCCATTTTTTAACTTGTAAATGGAGCTATTTGGCACTGGGAGATTGTTCAGTTTGGCTGCCTGTGCTTCACTCTGAAATTTTGAAGGCAAGATGCTCGCCTGGTGTTCAGAGAGTGACTGGAATGTCTGCTTAGAAGTGCTGGAAATGTTGCAAGGCTTGGTTTTCCCTGAAGTGAAAGTGAAGAGGAAGAGCAACTCAAATTGTTTCTCTACTTCATTATTTCCTTTTTCTGTAATAAGTGGGGAAATGTGCTCTAATTCCTTGAGTTTTGTAGTGTTCAGTGGAAAGACAACTGATCTAGGCATAACTCAAATGGAAGCAGCAACTTTGGGTTTCCACTGCAAAGAATCACCTAAACCTATGTTCCTTGCTTACAAGCGTTAGCCCAAACCTGCACAGCTTCTAGAGCTTAAGTAAAAAAGAACGTAGAGCTTTTCTCTCTTCATTTAGTATCAGCTTTAGGTTTTTTCAGTCAGCTCTGCAGTTTGGCTCTTGAGATGGACTGTGGCTGCCCACACAAAGCCCTTCCCAGGTCTGTCCCCACACTCGAGACTGCACAGCTGTCTCAGGAGCTTGCAAAACCTCAGGTTCTCAGCCCTGTGAGCTTCCAGCATTTAGAAACTCTGGCTTTGGGAGGATGACTAGGAGTGCATAAAACTAAAACCCTTGCAGGCTCTGGCTGTCCTCTCCAGACATTTGAGAATCTGGCCAACTGAAAATGCATCCCACATTTCCCTGTGTGGGAAAGTTTGGGGTGATACATGTCTTTCTCCTTCAACAAACGTGGGATATTCTGTGTGAAACATAAATGTTTGCCGTGATCCCTGTTTCCAGCAGGAAGCCCTAGTCACTAGCTATCAAAGTGACGAGCCCTTTTACTCCCCTGCTGATGCTTATGGGGAAAAAATGATATCAAAATGCTGTTTGTGTAGAACAATGTGCCTTTTATCCCCCTGTTTCTGGTTGAATGGAGGAGTTGCTATCAGAGAATCCAATGCCTCTTGTGGATATAACCTTTTTCTCCTCGAAAATGCAACGTCTTGCTCAAAGAATTGCAAGGGCAAAAAAATGAAATAATACAGTTTGGATACAAAAGTGTGAGAAGGAAAAAGATGGGGAGTAAGGCTTTTTAAAACCCCCTGCTGCAGGCTGCATTTTCCAATAATTTTCTGTTAATTAACAACCATCTGGTTTGGACTTAGAGGAATTCCTGATAATATTGTAACTCATTTGTGCCAACTGTGAAGCTGATAACAGTTAATGTAGCACTCAGCTGAAATGCTCAGGATGCTGTAAGCAGTGGATTAGCCATCAAATGTCTCCCAGGTCCAATGTCAGGATGTGTGGATCAGTAATTTATTTGCAGAGAACAAACAATCCCATTTTGGGGGTCTGGTACAAACACACGCTGGCTGGTTGTCATTTTCTCTGATACTCAAATTGAGATGATCTCCCAGTTCTCAATAGAGTGTTGGAGGCAGTTTCTGCTTGCCTGCAAAGAGCTGACTCGGGGCCAGTTCTTCCTCCGGGTTGTTGCACTGGTGCAAACCCTGTGGGAGATGAGTAATGAAGATAAAATTTACCCAAGGAATTAAAGCCTGAAGACAGATACAGACAGACATATAAAGTCAGATTGCTGAGTGGGTCTCCCTGCTCTCTGCAAGTTTCAGCAGTATTTTTAAACATGTTGAAGGGACCCCAATACTACATCAAAAATGTGCAGTTAGTTGGAGTCCTGAAGTTTTCCTGATGTGTTGTTTTTCCCAAATCTAGCAATGATAATGGCAGATTTCTCAACCAAACAAACCAGATCCTGCAGATCCTGCTCTGTAAGATCCAATGACTCCAGAGAGTGTGTTTTTTCTTAGGTATACTTACCACAGGGATCCAGATGCTCATTCTAAGCAAGTCATGTTTTGCTGGCTGGAACCAGAGTGATTAGCACCTCACAAGAGCCAAGATGAACACAACCCCTTCTTGCCACTACGTACACCAGCCTCAGCCTTCCCAAACTTTGGCCTTCTATAAGGACAGAATACTCACCCTGTGGGGAAAATCTAGCATAGATCCTGCACCAAACCTTTGCTCCGTGTTTCTTGATCTCATTGCTGCACATACAGCTTAAACATTCTTCATTCCTGATGTTTGTGCTTTTCCTTCTTGTGTCTTCTAGTAACAAAAGTCATCTGTGCCCAGCAGTGCTCTGGCCGGTGCCGGGGCAAGGTGCCCAGTGACTGCTGCCACAACCAGTGTGCTGCAGGGTGCACAGGACCTCGGGAGAGTGACTGCCTGGTAATGATGCTACATCACCCCCAGTACTGCTTCAGTCCCTGGCACAGCAAGGCAGGCTTACAGCTGCACATCCTCCAGCCTTCTTCCATCCAACAAAGCCTCTGAGGGATGCTGACCTGGAGGCTGCTCCAGGACTTTCCTGCATGGGTGGTTGATGAGAGGGATGAGAACATGAACTTAGAGAATTGTAGAATTGTTTCGTTGGGAAAGACCTCTAAGATGATTAAGTCCAACTGTCAACCCAACACCACCATACCCACTAAACCATGTCTTGAAGTGCCACGTATACATGTTTCTTGAACAGCTTCAGGGCCTGTGACTCCACCACCTCTCTGGACAGCCGGTTCCAATGCCCAATCACTCTTTCAGCAATTCACAGCACTCTGAGCTGGTCTTGACTGATTCTGCAGGTGGAACTTCCTAGTGTATCCTAAACGAGCCTCAGTGCCTTTGAGAGCTCAGTGAGCTCAAGATTGTTGCGGAGCAGCTAAGTGTTTGCTTTAGGGCAAGTTCCCCATGTAGACAGGTCCTCAGCTGCCACCACTGTGCAGTGGTTTTCTGTGCCAGCAGAGCTGTGCCTTGTATTCCCTACAAGAATTTATAAAGGGAGTAAGATATGATGGATCTTTACATTTTCTTTTTGCATTTAATTGAATTTCAGGCAAGATTTTGCTTTCTGGTTTTTCACTTGGCACAAAATCATTATGTTTGGGGGAGCCTGGGCTGGAAGAAGAAGCAAATGGAGCTGCTTTAGGAAACAAAAATATCCCATTGCTTTTCTACAAGAGCTTTAGGGGAGTGGTGCACTCTGTGGTTTTAACTTTACCCCAACCCATCCAGTCAGGGTTTTGTTGCTGTTGTCTGCATGCCTTGTGTGGCTCCAATGCCCTTACTGGCTCTCAAAGTCTTAGCCTCTTTCATGTGAAAAGCCAGGGAAGAAAAAAAGAGTGGGGGGAAAAGTGATCATTAATTAAATGCAGAATTAGATCGGAAGAACCAATTTGTCCCTCCCCTGGAGGTGTTCCAGACCGGGTTGGATGAGGTCTTGAGCAACTGATTCTAGTGGAAGGTGTCCCTGCCCATGGCAGGGGGTTAGGAACTAGATGACCTTCAAGATCCTTTCCAACCTGAACCATTCTATGAATCTGTGAATCCCTACTAAATTGTTCATTACCTGCAGCCAAGTGTAATGGATTCTGTTTAATATTTAGCCAGAAAAGTCAGTAATCAGCAGGAAAGGACTTGATTTGATTTAAGTTATTAAAAAATGGCCACAAGAAGAGCTGTTTGTCTTGATCTGGTTACTGCTTGTAGGGGAAATTCTTCTAAGGCATGCAAATTTGGGCCTGAATTCCAGCAGCTTTGCACCAGAGTGCCATGGTTTCTTGTTCAGAACAAGAAGACCTCATGATCTCCTTTTCCTTTCACATATTAAACTCAGTTGCCTGACCTGAAGCAACCTTTCACCTTCAAAGCGTGAGGAACCGTCCCTGTAGCTGCTTGGGGTTTCCACTAGAGCTCATCAGGAAGCAGATGAGCCCATCAGAGTGTTTTCCAAGAGCTGATTTAAAGCTGGTGTCCCTTTTCAAGGAGAAGGCAGTTTAACGGGGGCTGGTTTTCAATGACAGGCGTGCCGCAAGTTTCGGGACGATGCCACGTGCAAGGATACGTGTCCCCCGCTGGTCCTCTATAACCCCACCACTTACCAGATGGATGTCAACCCTGATGGAAAATACAGCTTTGGAGCCACTTGCGTGAGAGAATGTCCACGTAAGTTCATTTCAGGTTGCAGCAGCAGAGGAAGTGGCGGGACTGAAAAGAGGTGGGAAGGAACTTGTGTCCCATGACACTCTGGGTTACAAAAGAGCACTTTCTTAATCTCCTTCATTTCTGTGGGAACCAGGGACAAAAAAATGAGAGGTTAGCTAGCCAAAGAAGACAATATCTTCAAACTGCCTGCCTCCATCACCTTCTCTGATTTTAAACATAACTTTTAGACTTTGGAAGATTTTTCTCCTGATGGGGAGAAAAACGTCGTATGAGAATCATCAAAACAACAGCCACGGGGGATCAATTGCCAAAGCCATATCAATTCTTGACTGGTTCTTAGTTAGGACTGGTAGAAAATCATTGGTTTAAACGCTCTCTCAAGGCCTGTCATCACGGCTCCCTCTGTGTTCCACAGCTGTGTTTTTGGAACCCATCAAGAGAGGGTTCAGCACACAGAACTGGTATCTCTTTCTGAGGTTGACTGTTGCCCTGCCTGGCCCTTAGCCTGGAAGAATGAGTGAAAGTGAGGGATCAGAAGAGTCATGTGTTGATCCCAGTTATGGGCACTGCTGCACAGCCTGACCTTGGCAGTGTTGTTTTATCCTTCTGTGACCATTCCCCCTCTGTCAGATGCTGATAGCCCTGTGTGCCCATCAGCCTTCAAAGGGCGTTTGTGAGAATTCAGAATTCATGCCTGTGCTTTGCTAAGTGTGGCAAAATTCCAACCCCACTTTTTCCTCCTAGTTTTGATGTGCCTCTGCAGCCCCCAACACATCCCTCTTGTATCCCAATGACCTCTGTATCCTTGATTTTTTCCAGACAACTATGTGGTGACAGACCACGGCTCCTGCGTTCGCTCATGCAATACTGATACTTACGAAGTGGAGGAAAACGGTGTTCGGAAGTGTAAGAAGTGTGATGGGCTGTGCAGCAAAGGTACGAAAAGCATGGAATGAGCCAGTAGGGCTTTGAGAGGATGAGTAACTTAGTAGAAAAAGTATATGGACTTCTGACTGTAACTGAGTGTGAATTCAATGTAAAACTCCAGTGACAGTTGGGAGATCTGACAAGTGGCTTGTTCAGGAGGCATGGCTGCGGAGCACATTCTCCAATTGGGATACACCACAAGTAGAGCAGATAAACTGTGCTTTGTGTGTGTGTGTGTATGTTGCCTATCAGCCTTCTTCATTTTCTTTTCTTCCTACTATCCCATTAAGGGCAGTAAAATGAATGTGGGACAGAGAAAGGGAAAGGATTGTGCCAGGGTCTCTGTGCAGAGCTCACCAGAGCTGCACAGGTGGGAAGTGGTTATCTTGTGGTGCTTTCTGAAAAGCAAAAGTAGACAAAAGGTCTGTGAAAGTCAGACTGGTAGGTTTGACCATATGGACTAGTGTCATCTTCGTGTTTATTCCCTTCAATGTGACCAAACTTGACTTCTCTCCCCTGATGTTTATATCTCGTTGAACAGTGTGCAATGGCATCGGAATAGGGGAACTGAAAGGGATCCTCTCCATAAACGCCACAAACATTGACTCCTTCAAAAACTGTACCAAGATCAACGGGGATGTCAGCATTCTCCCAGTTGCATTTCTTGGGTGAGTTGCCTGATGGTCATGTAGCACTGGAGGAGGGGGGCTGGGGAGAAATTCAGGCTGAGCCATTTTTTTCCTCGGATTTGTTATTCTGTTTGTTTCAGTGATGCCTTCACGAAGACCCTACCCTTGGACCCCAAGAAGTTGGATGTCTTCAAAACAGTCAAAGAAATATCAGGTTAGTAGTGAGTTTTAAGCACAGATGTTTTCTGGCTGGTGCTGCCAAAAACACAAAGGAAGAGGATGGAAAGTTTTTAAGCATGTGAAGAGAAACACAAGGAAACAACTTCTGTCTCTGAGCTACCAGAGGTCACTCTTCACAAAGGTGGTCAGCAGTGCCTCACCAGTGTTACACCCACACAACACATACTAGTCTCCTATCCAAGGTGTGTGGTTTGGCCAGACCATCCCTTCTGCTGAACTGACAGCATGAGCAAAGAGTAAAAGCAGAGGAGATCCCTCAGCCACCCAAGAAGTAAGTGGTAATGCAGAGGCGTGCCACTCCAGCTAAAAAAAGCCAAATATGTTTCTATTTGGGGAAAACCTGTCAGCAGCTCCTTAGGGAGCGTGCTCAGTGTCTTGCATCATCCTCATGGAGACACCCTCTTCAGCCTGAAGAGCTCTTCCTTGGAGTCAACGTGTCTCCACGCGGCCAGTGGAGTGCTCAGCCATCATCTCACACAAAGTATCAATTACAAGTAATTTTGTCCAGCCCATTTGGAGTGTAACATCAGACACAAGTTTGCAGATGCAGGTCTACTTCCCCTCTTTTTTCTCTCTTTTACCTGCCTGGTTCCCCTCAGCATAGCAGGGGTATCACAGAATGAGGGACACAGAATCACAGAGTGGTGGGGAGTTGAAAGGCATCTCCAGAGATCCCCTCTGCTAAAACAGGTTGCACAGGATCATGTTCAGGTGGGTTTCAAAAGTTTCTAGAGAAGGAGACTCCACAACCTCTCTGGGCAGCCTGTTTCAGGGCTCCAGCACCCTCATGGGAAAGGAGTTTTCCCTTAAGTTCAAGTGAAATGTCCTCTGCTCTAGTTTGTACCCACTGGCATTTGTCCTATCACTGGGCACCACTGCATAGAGCCCAGTCCCATCTTCATGACCTCTGCCCTTTAGATATTGATCAGCATTGGTAAGATGCCCTCTGTCTGCTCTTCTTCAGGCTGAAGAGCCCCAGGTCTTGTATCTGCTGGCCAGAGCCATCATCACTGGTGGCTGTGGCAGGATGTGCAGCCCACTGACACACTCATCTCTTACGTTCCTAAGCCCTCGTGGTGGGCTAAAAAGTAAACTGTTTATAAAATGGGGCTTAAAAATATCTCCCTGTTCCATAAAATGTCATGTTTCACTTGGAGATTCTCAGATAAGCACAAGCCCCTTCTCCTGGCACAGGAGGAGCTCGAGGAGGAGCTTCTGCTGCCAATACTGACCATGGATTTGTTGTTATTATTTTTTAATCTTCTTCTCTCCATTTCAGGCTTTTTGTTGATTCAGGCTTGGCCTGATAATGCTACTGATCTCTATGCTTTTGAAAATCTGGAGATTATACGAGGCAGAACCAAGCAACAGTAAGTAAACCTTGTGCCAGGGCAATTGTAAAAGAAACTGGTTAGAGCTGTGCTTGTCTGAGCACACCAAGGGAACAAACAGTAGGACAAGAGGAAATGGCCTCAAGTTGCAGCAGGTGTGGTTTAGATTGGATTCAGTGAAGAAAATTCTTCACTGAAAGGGTTCCCAAAGACTGGAACAGGCTCCCCAAGGAGGTAGCTGAATCCCCATCCCTGGAGGTGTTCAAAAATGGGCCTGCCAGGGCATGGTTTAGTGGGCATGGTGGTCTTGGGTTGATGTTTGGGCTTGATGATGGTAGAGATCTTTTCCAGCCTTAATGATTCTATGATTCTGTAAGTGGTATGAGACTCAGGTGTCCCAAAGCTGATGCAAAACTGGAAGAAACAAACCTGTGAGGAGTAGAGCACCATCTTTGTTGCTGTAGTTAATGTGCCCTGGGCAGATGAGAATCTCAGCTCTGCGTGGTGTGTGGAAGGCTGCCCTGAGCCTGCTTTCAAGACCAGGGTCTCCCCCTTACCAGCCTTGGAAGTGCAAGCAGGAGAGAAAGTGCTCTTTGCAGTCTGGGACAAGCTACAATGTGGTTAGAAGCACTTTGGAATTTGAGGTAGCTGGTTAGTTAGGAATAAAGACACTGGCTGCCAAGCAGTGTGGGCACCAACAGTGCATCCAGTACCCTCCTTACCTCAAGAGGAAGTATGGCCCTGATGGACCAGCACAAAATAATCTTTACAACCATTGCTGCACATCATGTACTTGACAAAGGACATGTGTCCTGCCAGATTTAGCTTATAAAGCCCATGCAAAACCAGGTATCAGAACGGTTTGTGTTGGAAGACACCTTAAAGATCACATAGTTCCAACACCCCTAGCGTGGGCAGGGACACCTTCCACTAGAGCAGCTTGCTCAGGGCCTCATCCAACCTGGCCTTGAAAACCTCCATGGAGGGGACATCCACAACTTCCCTGGGCAGCTTGTTCCAGTGTGTCACAATCCTCACTGTAAAGAATTACTTCCTGACATCCAGTGTAAATCTACCCTCCTCAAGCTTAAATTCATTCTCTCTCATTCTGTCACTACAAACCCTTGTAAAGAGTCTCTCCCCACCTTTCTTGTAGCCCCTTTCTGGTACTGAAAGACTGCTATGAGCTCTCCCTGGAGCTTTCTCTTCTCCAGGCTGAGCAGCCCTTTCAGCCTGTCTCCATAGGGGAGGTGCTCCGGCCCTCCGATCATTTTCGTGGCTTCTTCGGGGCCCCCTCCAACAGTTCCATGTCCTTCTTGTGTTGTGGGCCCCAGAACTGGACACAGTACTGCAGATGGGGTCTCACAAGAGCAGAGTAGAGAGGGAGAATCGCCTCCCTCGTCCTGCTGGTCACACTTCCTCTGATGCAGCCTGGGATACAGTTGACCAGGTAGGAGATATTGCAGTTGTTTTACAACAGGTATGTTGTGTACCAGGTGTTAAGTTCAGAGGGCTGAGCAGCATCTTGCTTGAAAAAAAATCAGTTCAGTTTGAAAAGCAAGAGAGGAATGTGCTGAGTAAAAATCTGCTTACTAATTCTTTTTCTTCCATGTGTCCTGTTTCTCTCCACCTCCACTTTAGTGGCCAGTATTCCCTTGCTGTTGTGAACTTGAAAATACAGTCCTTAG
This sequence comes from Picus viridis, assembly GCA_033816785.1. Lineage (NCBI taxonomy): Eukaryota > Metazoa > Chordata > Aves > Piciformes > Picidae > Picus > Picus viridis. The sequence continues at coordinate 25,420,706 of CM066574.1, forward strand.
GGCTGCGCTCCCTCAAGGAAATCAGTGATGGAGATGTTGCCATTATGAAGAACAAGAACCTCTGCTATGCTGACACCATGGACTGGCGCAGCCTGTTTGCTACTCAGAGCCAGAAAACAAAGATTATACAGAACAGGAATAAAAATGAGTGTGGTAAGTCAGTCAGCACTGCCTTCCTGCTCCTTGTGGAAGCTCCTTTTGGAATGGAAGAGTAATTCTCAAAGAGCAAAGCCTTTTTCTGTCTGTTCCCCTGGCTGCAAAATTCGCCAGTGATACTGCTTTAATGAAGGTGATGATGGAAAAGTGGGATCTTTTTTTTCCCCACCAAGGATGTGGACTTAATAATGTCCAGCAGATGGGGAAAAAGCTGCTTCACTGCTGTGGGCATAATGAATCCGTACAGGGTGAAGGACACAGAAGCTAACTCCAAACGCTGGACTTTTTTCACAAATTCAAAGCTTCTGTTCAATCATGATGCTGCTGTGGTCCCTGGGCCAAAATCTGATAATCATTCCTTTTGCAGAATATGAATTGCTCATGTTTTGGAAATTGATCATAGAATGATGAAAGGGTTGGGGTTGGAAGGGACCTTCAAAGATCATCTACTCCAACCCACCTGCCTTGGGCAGGGACAACTTTCGCTACCTCAGGTTGCTCAAAGGCCCTTCCAACCTGGTCTTGAACACATCCAGGCATCCATAGTTTCTCTGGGCAACTTGTTCCAGTGTTTCACCAGGCATCATACATAACTATTTCTTCCCTCTAGCCAATCTAAACCTACTGTTTTTCAGTTGCAAATAGTTGTCCCTTGTCCTGTCACTACAGGCCTTGATAAAAAGTCATCATTAGGCTCCTTTAAGTACCAAAAAGGCTACAATAAAGTCTCCCTGGAGCCTTCTCTTCTCCAGACTGACCATCCCCGCCTCTCTCAGGCTGGTACTGGTTCAGCTTTGTGATATGGCTGTTAAGCTGTCACAGAGGGGCTTGTTCTTGCTTCAAAAGGCCAGAAGTCACTCATTCTTTCAAGCTTTGAGAATTAAGAGAAGCATGGTTGTTCCTCTTGTATGCTGCCAAGACCATTCACATCTGCTTTGGAAGAGGTTGGAGAAACTGACTGGTCAGGATGGAGTCACTAGTAGCACTGTGTTTGCCCTGTCTCCTGCTTTGATGTTTATGTCTTTTCTCTCTCTCTCTCTCTTTCCCAGCTGCTGCCAGGCACGTTTGTGACCCCCTGTGCTCAGATGTGGGCTGCTGGGGCCCAGGCCCCTTCCACTGCTTCTCCTGCAGGTTTTTTGACCGCCAGAAGGAGTGTGTGAAACAGTGCAACATCCTGCAAGGGTACGGTGTCTGAGGAGTGCTTGAGGATTTGGTGATGATTTGGGGGACTGGGTGTTTAAAGCAAGCTCTAGGTAGCACAAAATCAAAAAAACAGGGTGTTTGGATGCTTGGGATTCCACCAGCTTTGCAGAGATGTTGTGTGAACATGGTTTCTACCTGAGGTTCAGCATCCTTCTCCATTCAGCATAACTTAGGAGGTTGCTCCTGCCATGGTGGCTGCTGAGGGAATATCTCCTTAAGCCTAAGAGGAGACTATCCAGAAGCATAGCGAGGCTAAGCCTTACACCTCCTTCCCATAAGTTATAAAGGAGCTTAAAGCCCTGGTGAAAATCCATGTGAAGGACATCAGGCAAGAGCTGGAGCTGTTTGCAGTCACTGGGAGCTCAGTCGCCCCTGGAATCGGAGCTTCACTGCTTGGCAAGCTTCCTTATTGCAAGGGGACTCTTGTCTTCACTTAGGTGAGCAGCTCACTCTTGCAAAGCAGCAGTCAAGGGAAGAACTTTGATCTGCAAAGCATGGGACCAGCAATATCAGGCACAATTATTGCTTCAGCCTTGCTCAGGCCATGGCTGGGCTGTTCAGTCAGGTCACCAGGTGGTGAAGGTGGCAAAGGCACATCCAGTGTGGAGAAGGACAGGGACTTTTTCATAAGTCTTTCCAAGTCTGACTTTGAAAAATCACAAGTGTTAAGCAAGTGCTTGGGAGGGGGCTGATGACCCTCGTGTTTGTATTTCTCTGGCAACTTGCAGTTCAGCAGCTGTCTTTTTAGTAGGTGAATTCCCCCTAGCAGCTCTTATGACCCGAAGGGCAGATCTGGGCATTTGTGTGTCAAGTGATGGGTAGATTTAGTTTAATTAACAACACCATTACTTGAAGTGGAACAGCTTTATTGCTATTGAAACCATCTGTTCCCAACTTTCATATTTTAATGATTCATTGTGTGCTGGAGGGAGGGCATGAATTTAATTATTGGTGCATTTCTGGTTAACTCTTCTAATTATTATTTGGAGGCCTGGAATTGCTTGAACGGGGTTTGCTGATCTCTCCGCATCACTACCACTTAAAAGCCTTTGGAGAGAATGTTCTGTGTTGTTAGCTTAAAAGGGAACATAAACTAATTTGTAGTGTGTAATCTGGAGTGCCACATCAACCAAACTTCCCTTACTCTTACCTCTTTTTAGTTGCACTGAGCAAGTACTACTGGTGCAGCCAGGAGGGTCCTCTCCATACCTTCTCCTGTCTTGGTACCATCACCTCAATCTGTTTAAATTGGAAAAGGAGAGATGAGCACAGTGTATCACTTGCTAATAACCCTGGGGTTTAATTATTTCTCCCTTTTTTGTTGTTTTCCAGGGAGCCAAGAGAGTTTGAAAAGGACTCAAAGTGCCTCCCCTGCCACCCTGAGTGCCTGGTGCAAAACTCCACCGCATACAACGCAACCTGCACTGGACCTGTAAGAGCAGATTCAATTTAGCAAACCTCCTCAGCCCATGCTTTAACATGTTTCCTCTGTTGAGATAATCTTGAGGTCTCATTTACCCTTCTCCAAGATGGAATTCATAGATTCATAGAATGGTTAGGCTTGGAAGGGACCTTAAAGATCATCTAGTTCCAACCCCCGACCATGGACAGGGACACCTTCCACTAGACCAACTTGCTCAAGACCTCATCCAATTTGGCCCCTTCCAGGGAGGGGGCATCCACAGCCTCCTGGAGCAACCTGTTCCGGTGTCTTACTACCTTAACTGTAAGGAATTTCTTCCTAATATCTAGTCTAAATCTATCCTGAGGCTTAAATTGAGATACGAGGGGTTAGAAATTCAAGATCTAGGGGCATGGGAGCTGAAACAGGAGAGCGAGCCTCAGAGTGTTACTTTCTTGTGTTGTCACCCATCATACAGGTCACCCACAGTGACAGAAATTGTAGGGCCTTTCTTTTTTGTGTCTTTTTACAAGCAAAAATCAAACAGGCACATCCAGCAAAGAGGTCAGGAAAGTGGAGCTACTGAACTGCCAAGCTGGCTTCACAAATCAAGTTTCCTTGTTCAGAGGGGAAACAAATGATTACAATAATGGATCAACCCAGTGTCTTCTTGCCTGTTTGAAAGGCCATAACAAAATTGTGGTCAAACCCCAAATGTTCCCTGAAAAATATGCAGGAAACAATGTTTACTTAAAACTGTGTTCCATCCTCTAACTAGGTCACAGTAAACACCTGGGTTAAAGTAATTGCAGGTGCAAGTTAAGTTCCAAGAAAGGCAAGCAAAATAAAATAAATTTTTAAAAATTCAAACTTGTTTAAATATCCCAAACTCATGCAAAAGCTCTTTCTACAGAAGCCAGTACAGCATAGTCTTGGTAGTCACCCAGAGGCACCCTCAGTTTTGTTGTCCTTTAATTTTGAGAATACTTTTTTGTGTGTTTGGAGCTGCCTGGTTTGCCAGCAGTGCAAAGTCATTTCCTCTCAACCAGATAAAACTTGTACCTCTTTTCCTTTTCTTCTGTTAATTGAAATGAAATCTGGATTGTATCAGGAGCAGTGTGGGCAGCAAGACCAGGGAAGTGATTATGCCCCTGTACTCGGCACTGGTGAGGCCACAGCTTGAGTGGTGGGTTCAGTTTTGGGGCCCCCACTGCAAGGATGTTAAGGTGCTGGAGCGTGTCCAGAGAAGGGCAATAAAGCTGGAAAAGGGTCTGAAGAACAGCTCAGGGACCTGGGGTTGTTTTGCCTGGACAAGAGGAGGCTGAGCAGAGACCCCCTCACTCCATACAGCTCTCTGAAAGGAGGCTAGTGAGCTGTTTGTGTTGGCTTGTTCTCTCAAGTAACTAGCAAAAGGATGAGAGGAAATGGCCTCAAGTTGCACCAGGGGAGATTTAGGTTGGATATTAGGAAAAAATTATTTACTGAAAAAGTGGTCAGGCATTGAAACAGGCTGCCATGGGAGGTGTTGGAGTCACCATCCCTAGAGGTGTTCAAAAACCACGTAGACATGACCATTTTGGGCCATAGTTTAGTGGGCATGGTGATGTGGGGTTGACGGTTGGACTTGATGGTCGTAAAGGTATTTTCCAACCTTAATGATTCTGTGGTTCTGTTTTTCTGCCTCAATCACAGATCCTCCTCTGTGCTACTTAACCCAACTCATTGAACACTCCTTGCCACCCCCAGCAGCCACTAAGCATTTGACCCTTACCCATCACCAGACTAAAGAGTCACTGCTCAGTAATGTAAAGCATTTCCACCCTCCCTTGTAAGTTAGACCACCCTGGCCTCAGGGATATTAACATTCTGACCTCTTTTAGGCAGTGCCCACCTCCTTGTCCCATATTTGCCCAGCATCTAGTAATCAGTCTATTATAGTGGCCCTTAGACATTACAGTAATTAAAATAATCCTCCTATAGCATATCTTACTGCAGTCCCACTGAAACTAGCACTGCAGGTCTGGTCTGGTTTTTGTCCATACTAGAATTTGATCCAGTATTGCTGGTTCCTCTACCTTAGAATAATTAGGGCATTCCTGGTGCTTTTACAGTCTGAATAAAAACAGTTCTGCCAAAAATGACCAAAGGCAATGCTTTTAAACACCAGCTAAGGGAGTTGTGGAAACGTTTTGGTTGGAAAAGACCTTTAAGATGATTGAGTCCAACCACCATGCTCACTAAACCAAGTCCCAAAGTGCCATGTCTACATGTTTTTTGAACACCTCCAGGGATGGTGACTCCTCCACCTTCCTGGGCAGCCCATTCCATGTATGATTCCTGGTGTGCTTCTCAAATAAAAAATACCAACACATGGATTCCTTGGGTTGCCTCCATGTTCCTCTTCTTCCCCCTAACAGAGGGAAGAACCCATGCTGAGACACTAGGGAAATAATGATTTGAGGCCAGTACCTCAGGGAGGTGTCTGCAGATGCAGCTCCAGTGTTTTAAATCATACAATGGTAGATTGCGCCAGGCAGCAGATGCCTCCCCCTGCTTGTGAGCTTACCCCTTATCAAGGTGTAGCTAAAATATTCCCCATTTAAATGAAAACCACAAGCTTTCCCAGTAGGCAGAAGGCTGGGGCTAAAAAGCAGCATCACTGAAACTCAAGAAACCTTTGAACATCAGGTGCTGCACTACCTTTTGTGTGGTCCATCCTACAAGAGCGGCTGAGGGAACTGGAGTTGTTTAGTCTGGAGCAGAGGAGGCCAAAGGGAGACCTTCTCACTTTCTACAACCCCCTGAAAGGAACTGGGTGAGGTGATGGTGGTCATCTTCCTAGTACCAAGTGATGGGATGAGAGGAAGTGGCCTCAAGTCACACCAGGGGAGGTTTGGATTGCATATTAGGAAAAATTTCTTTACTGAAAGAGTGGTCAGGCATTGGAACAGGCATCCCAGGGAAGGGGTGGAGTCACCATCCCTGGAGGTATTCAAGAAACAGCTGGACTTGATCTGAAAGGTCTTTTCCAACCAAAATGATTCTGTGATTCTCACGTTAGGCAGCAAGGTAATAAAGTCAGATGATGCTGTAAGCTTCCAGCAGTGGAAGGCATTCCAATTTATCTTCTGACTCTCCTCCTGAGCAGGCTGATGTAAGGGCATTGCAAACGAGCTGTTTCTCTTTGCAGGGCCCTGACAACTGCGTGAAGTGTGCCCATTTTATAGATGGCCCTCACTGTGTGAAGTCCTGCCCGGCCGGTGTCCTGGGTGAGAACGACACCCTCGTCTGGAAATACGCCGATGCGAATTCTGTTTGCCAGCTCTGCCATCCAAACTGTACCCGGGGTGAGTAAAACTCTTCACTGAATGCACACAAGGGAGGCAAAGAAATAGGGGAACAGCTCATCTTGAGCTCTTTCTCTTCCCTGATAGTCCCATTTCAAGAAGAAATAGCAGCAAGCAAGAGAGGTCAGAGAGACACTGATAAGTAGGAAAAGGTTGGTGACCCTGCACCTTTACAAAGAAGTAAAAGTGAAAAAGAAAAGTGTTTTAGGGAGGTTTGAAACAGGTTTCCTTATTGATTTAAACAGGAAACTTCCTGGAATTTTACAGAACTCCCTCACCTGTGCTGTCCTATCTTTTTTTCCCCTCCACCTGGCTTGGCGCTGGTTCTTCTGGTTCTGGGAGGAACATCAGTGACACCTGGTGGATGTTCGGATCCCTGGGGCACCTTTTTCTCTGCACCTTTCATTTTTCAGGGGGAAGTTCAGTGGGGCACCACAGTGATTTTCGGTTTTCCTTCTTTCCATATGCTGCCACTTGCTCTCTTTAAAGCCTTGCAGCCTGCTAAGTGTGTCTCTATTAATGGGCATCACAGTCTGCATGCACCATTTTTGTCCTCATTTGGGGGCACTGTCAAACTGCCACCTCTAGCAAGCTGTGAAGTGAACTGTATTTAACCTACCTGACAATAACTAACAACTGTTGCTTCTCTTGGTTTCTGATCTGAAAAGGACAGGGGGTGCAGGCTTCAGGGTTTGAGACTTGACTGTTGGACTGTGGTATTTTCAAAGCAAAAATCCAGCCCACATTTGGTGCTCCTACCCTCTACCCTGCAGGTCTGTCTGACCTGAAATCCTTCAGTAATATGCCTGTAATACATGTTGCAAGAGAGAAGTTATAACATATTCAAACCAATCATCATATATTAGTTAATTCAACTGCCAGGTCATTAGAAAGCAGAATCCCCAGGCCCCCACCTTCATGGCAAAAAGGAGATGAAGGGCTAAACTTAGCAAGTAAACAGCCCTTCCTAAGGGCTGGCAGTGAATTCAGTGCTCTGGTTCCCAGGCAGCACTGTTAACAGCCATGTGGGTTTGCTGTGATTTACAGTGGTGCACTCTGTGTTTTGTTACAGTCACAGGCAAGGCTTATCAGGGCTTCCCACAGAATCCTTCTGGTTGGAAGAGACCTTTAAGGTCATCAAGTTCAACCATTAACCCAGCACTGCCAAGCCACCAATAATCCATGTCCCTCAGCATCACATCTACAGGGCTTTAAAATCTCTCCAGGGATGGGGACTCCACCATTTCCCCGGGCACCCTGCTCCAGGGCTTGACAACACTTTCGGGAAAAAAAAAATCCTAATATCCAACCTAAAGCTTCCCTGGTGCAACTTGAGGCCACTGCTCTCATCCTATCATTTGTTACTGGGAGAAGAGACTGCCTCCCAACTTTCTTCCAGGTAGTTTTAGAGGGCAAAAAGGTCTCCCCTCAGCCTCCTCTTCTCCACACTAAACAACCCCAGATCCCTCAGCCGCTCCTCACAAGATCTGTTCTCCAAACCCTTCACCAGCTTTGTTGCCCTTCTCTGGAGACACTCAAGCACCCAGGGGTTGGAAGGGGCCTCTGAAGATCATCTAGTCCAACCTACCTGATAGAGCAGGATCACTTGGAATAACTCACACAGGAATAAATTCTGGTGGGTTTTGAATGCCTCCAGAGATGGAGACTCCACAACCTTTCTGGGTTGAGAAAAATGAGAAGAAAGTGCAGAGCCAAGTCCTTGTAAAGCTTTAAAAAGCCCACTGGTTTTTCATTTTTTGTGACTGTGAATTCACCTTGCTGTTGTAGTGTGAGTCCCCTCTGCACAACTATAAGTCATAGCAACCTGATTGTTGATTTCATCAAATTAGGAAATGTGAGATGAGGAGAAAGTTGCTAAAAACTTGATGGATTTGGGAAAGAAATAGCTGTGTCTGCATTGGGGTAGCACCTACATTTCACCTAGAGGAAATGTTGAGTCGAGGGTGCAGTAGTTCTCAGGGACTGTCCACAGCACTAATATTCTAATAAATAGATATTTCAGAGTCTACAACCATTGCTAGATTCCATCTGATATGTCCATAGGATCGTGAGGCAGTTCATAAGAGAAAGGTCACATTTTTTGGTTTCTCTAAGCAGAAGAAAAATGACTTGGGAATGGAGTCAGTGATTGTTTAGATTCCATCAAACCTGGGTTACTTATGTTGAGCGTCACCATAAAATTCCACATTAAGAGAGATGGTTATATTTAGTCCTGCATGGATATTTGTCATAGGCTCTGTTTCTCCTTCGGCTTGTGATATTAATCAGCACAGCAGGTGGGATTTGCACAGCACAAGCTGCTCTGTCATTTTCTTCCAAAACACCTTTTCACTTTGTTTCACCAGACCTGGGGTCCATGGAATTCTGTGAGAAAAAGAAGGGGACTGGTGAAAATCTGCAGTTCTCCTGTTTCTGCTTTCTGGTGTAGGGAAATAACTGGTTGGTCATACCTCAGACTGCAGACACTGTCCCCTCTCAGAGAGGTGCTTTTTGCTGTTAGGAAGCACTGGGTGACTTGCCATCATGAATTAGCATGGTAAACCAGGAATTTCAGGAAGAGATAAGTGGGAGTACAGTCACATTCTGAAATTAAGTGAGGTCTTACAGTTTCACATCCTTCTCAGGACACCTTGAGTACTGTGTCCAGGGCCTCTCAGTTTAGGAAGGATGTTAAGTTGCTGGAACGTGTCCAGGGAAGGGCAACAAAGCTGAAGAGGGGTTTGGAGCACAGCCCTATGAGGAGAGGCGGAGGGAGCTGGGCTTGCTTAGCCTGGACAAGAGGTGGCTCAGGGCAGACCTTATTGCTGTCTACAACAACCTGAAGGGAGGTTATAGCCAGGTTGGAGTTGGTCTCTTCTCCCAGGCAACCAGCACCAGAGCAAGAGGACACAGTCTCACACTGTGCCAGGGGAGGTTTAGGCTGGATGTTAGGAAGAAGTTCTTCACAGAAAGTGTGATTGGCCATTGGAATGTGCTGCCCGTGGAGGTGGTGGAGTCACCATCACTGGAGGTGTTTAGGAAGAGACTGGGTGGGGCACTTGGTGCCATGGTTTAATTGATTGGATGGTGTTGGGTGATAGGTTGGAGTCGATGATCTCAAAGGTCTTTTCCAACATGGTTTATTCTGTTCTGTTCCATTCCGTTCTGTTGCATTCCGTTCTGTTCCATTCCGTTCTACTTGCACATAGAAATCCATATCCAGATGGTAGAGAATGGTAGGGTGAGCTCTTGGGTTCTCGCTGAGTTTTCTGTTGAGCAGCTGATGAGAAGAGCACAGTGCCAAGCAAGATGTGTCTCCTGTGACCATAAACAAGCCAGTGGGTTTGCTTCACACGTGCAGCCCCTCTGTGCATCCGGGAACTGGTATGCACAGCACTTCCAGCCTCTCCAGGACACCAGATCCACATTCTTGCATGGGAGCCCAGTGACCTCACAAGACCTTCCAGATGCTGTATCTTGGAGCGCTGTGTTGGCCCAGAAACAAGGCAGATATACCAGAGAAGATCAGAGTAGTGAAAACAAACAAATAAAATGAGTAGTTGCTTCACCGCTTCCTCGCCCAGACTAGATCAAGTTATAAGATCTGCAACTCCACCTGCCATTTTGAATTTTTTCTGGTTCCTCCTCTCAGCAAGAAGGAATTCAGAGGAGTTTTCCTGGCACAGACCCATTCTTTACCCTCCACCTGACTTCCTCTGGAGTTGTTTCAGGATGATCCATTTTCTTTTAAGTTAGTGCAGGGAGCGGATACCACAAACTGGACTTTTCTACTTGCTGTGCTATGCTTTTCAGAGGTGTTGTAACCCTCTCTGTAACACTCTTCTTCCTTGGTAGACACCACAAAGACCACAGTTCCCATGGAGAGCATACACCTTGTAGCCCAGCAGCCCTTGGGGAATGCATGGTGCCTCTCACACCCATTAAGACCACCAAGTGATCACAGCCACTGTGCTTTCGCCTGTGTTGGTTTATGCACTGGGCTGCCAAAGAGAATTCTGGACATTTTTAACTCAAATGGAAGACAAATGCTGGTAGAGTTTCTGGCTCTCTGGATAACTGTTGCACCTGTTTACATTGCCAGTAACATAAGACCTTCGATTCTGAAGGAAGAATGCTATGGACACTTACCAACAGGCTCTAGCCAAAGACAGTGCTCTCAAATCCTGTTTTCTGATGGAAGCATGTATCTGCTACCCAAGCTTTCCTTTGCAACAGAACATCTGGAAATTGGAATCTTTTACTTATCAGGAAACAAGGATTATGAAGGAGGGTCTGCAGTGACATGTTCTGCCCTGTTGCAGGGAAGAGGCTACTTCTGTTGTCCCCCATGGTCAACCCTGAGCCTCTGCACTACTGCAGGCGTCCAGGCACAGCCAGGGAATCCAGGGCCATCTGAATTTTGTGTATCTGTGTCCTGCCCCCATTCTACCACACGATGGAAAATTGTTTTAAATTGTTCTTTAAACTAAGTATGCAGCATAACTATGCCTCTAGCTGAAAGATCTTGGAGCAAGGCCATTGACTGATGTTTAATACACTTTACAACAGTTACAGATTCCTGTGTTAATACTTGGACGGCTCTAAAACACAAACGTTTCAATCAGTAGCCCTCTTCTTAGCTTGAATTACAGAAGTGTGTAATGCCAGAGCTAATATGTTTGTAACATTCATTTGTTTTCACAGGTGCAAAGGACCAGGTCTTGAAGGTTGTCCAAATGGGTGAGTATTTCTTCTGCTACAATTAAGGACAGAGCTAGAAAGAACGCATATGTGTTTACATTTCCACACTGCAAGGCTGGGACTAAAGTTAAGTCTTCAGTTCTGTACAGGGAGGTGACAGATTAGAGCAGGCTCCCACCTATAAAAATCATTTAAAGAGCTGAGAAATATCCTTACTGGCACTAGACTCCAAAACCTGGCTCTGCTTACCTTGCAACAGTGAAACCTGTTGCTGGAGAACAATAGGAGAAGTTGGAGAAAAAAAGCGAGAGTGTGGTAGAGAGAGATATGTTTAGGATTTATATAGCTATCTGCATTGCAGTGGATTCGTGTCAGAGACTCATGGAGTCTCTTCCAGCCCTATAACCACAGAATCACAGGTTGATGGGGGTTTGAAGGGACCTCCAGAAACCAGCTAGTCCAACATCCCAGCTAAAGCTGGTTCACGTAGATCGAGTTGCCCAGGCAGGTTTTGAAAGTCTCCAGAGAAGAGACTCCACAACCTCTCTCATTGCAGTGTTTGGCCTCATGACTTGCTCAAAGTCATGCAATAAACAAACAGGCTTCTCTGACTAAAAGAGAGGGCTTTAGCTTCTGGCCACAGTGTCATCCTATAGCCAGAGAAATTCAGCATACAACTGTTAAAAAGGGACTCTTCAGTAGTGGTCCCTGGGGCAAGTTAGAAAGAGCTGTGGTGAATCCAGTACAGGCTAAAAACCATCTAAGCACAGGCTAAAACACAACCTTGGAAAACAGGTTCTTCTTTTCAACTTGCATTTGAAATGACTCATGTAGGAAAGCAGAAAGTATCTATGGAAGGTTTGAGGACAAGAAAGAACAAAAGGCCACTGACACTGGAAGGATGGCTTGATGATAAAGAAGAGCTGACCGTGGTAAACAACCTGAAGTGCGAGACAGGAGGACGCTTGCCTCCATGTTGCAGAAGATCAACCTGATATGGGATGAAGACAACAATGGACAGCTGCATATCAAAGGAGAAAACTCATTTAGCAGCAGTGGTGCAAGAATGTCAGGGAATTGCTTACCCTGCTCGATTTTTCCTATATAAACTGCTTGTTCTGTACCAATAAATGATTCCTGCTTCACCAACAAGGGAGTCCGTACATGCATTCCGACAGACTCAGGCGCTAATAAAGAGGCAGCAATCTGTACTTGTTCACACAGTACCTGGCCTCAGACACTTGTCCTTGAAGAGGGGGACGCATGCCCCACTCAGCAATGGTGAGATGTCAGCTTCAGTGCTGGTATCAGAGCTGCATGTGCCTGCTTGACATCACTTTCTCTCCATGTGCTTCATGTATCTGATCAGATACAGTCTGCCCATGGCTGGCATATGTAGTCATCACACATTTGATGATCATGTTCTTGCTGGGTTTGCTTAAGCTGTGAGGATCACATAAGTTTGTGAGCTTTGAGAGAAAAGTGAAGACTCTGGGTGGGTTACTGGATGAAGAACTTAAAACGGCAGATGCCCAAGATACCTGAAGTGTCAGATAGGCTTAAGGGAATGTCCAGTGTGTTTGGTCAAAACCTAATGCTCCGTGCCACCTCCCTAGGGTGTTTTTAAAAAGCTTACACTTAAGAATGTTTTGTCTCATTTTGCATCCCTTCCTGTCTTGCAGCTCCAAAATCCCATCTATAGCAGCTGGTGTTGTTGGAGGTCTCCTGTGCCTGGTAGTGGTGGGTCTGGGCATTGGCCTTTACCTGCGGAGACGCCACATTGTCAGAAAGCGGACCCTGCGCCGGCTGCTGCAGGAGAGGGAGGTGAGTACCACCAGCATGGCCACGACACCAGCTGCTTTGCTGGGGACAGTGGGTGATGGCCTCCATGTACCTTGAAAAGCACTATGCATCTGCCCTTGGGCTGGCAAGAAAGTCAGAAAAGAGGTAGTGTGCACCTCACACCTTCTCACTTCATCTCAGGTTTGACTTCTCTGTTTATCACTTTCAAAAGCTGTAGGGGATTTAGGTGTCAAAATCCCACTTAAAATCAGTGAGGCTGTCTACTTGAAACACCTGTGCCTTTAGGGAGATCTGCAGTGCATTTGCTGATCCATTCCACCGTGCTGTGTAGAGCCTCAGCCTTGAGTCATTGAGCCTTGAGGCTGCTGAGACAGCTTGGGTACATTTGAAGATGTTACTCCCTCGATCAGGTGTATGTCTGCTACTGTGGAAAAAAAACAGAAAGGAGAGGAGGGGAAAAAAATGAGGAAGTGTTTGTGTCTTGTCTTTGGTTTATGTTTAGCGTGAAAAAAACCACAAAGCCATCAAATGAATGGTTCACCCTGTTGAGCATGAGCAAGGTTTCTACACTGATTTTTGTTTTCAGCATGGTTTCACATCGCCCTCTACATGGCTCACACATAAACCAGCAAAATTCAATACCCTGGACTAAAGGCTCTCTTTTGTGACTAGCCCCATTCCCTTTCACAGAATCACAGAATGATGTAGGTTGGAAGGGACCTCTGGAGATCATCTAGTCCAAGGCCCCTGCTGGAGCAGGTCCACCTAGAGCAGGTTGCACAGCACAGTGTTCAGGCAGGTTTTGAATGCCTCCAGAGATGAAGACTCCACCAGCACTCTGGGCAGCCCATTGCAGTCCTTCACCATTCTCAAAGTAAATAATTTCCTCCTTATGTTTAGGAGGAGCTTCCTGTGCTCAAGTTTGTGCCTGTTACCTCTTGTTCTGTAACTGGGCATCACTGAAAAAAGACTGTTCCTGTCTTCCCGACAGCTACTGTTTAAGTATTTATAAGCATTGATAAGATCTCCCCATAGTCTTCTCTAGGCTAAAAAGCCCCAAGTTTCTCAGCCTTTCTTCATGAGAGAGATGTTCCAATCCCCTCTCATCTTCATAGTCTTTTCCTGTACTCTTTCAAGCAGTTCCTTGTCCTTCTTGAACTGGGGAGCCCAGAACTGGACACAGTACTGCAGATGTGACAGAGTAGAGGGGGAGGAGAACTTCCCTTGACCTTCTTGCCACACTCTTCTTGATGTGCTATTCAGGGCAGGGCTGAGGGAGGGTTGTACTCTCTCTCCAGAGGTCCCTTCCAACCCCTTACCATTCTATGACTCTGTGATTGCCCTTTGTGACCACATGGGTACATTGCTAGTCCAATCCTACCAAATAATTAGCAAATTGTGTTTAGCATTCTGCTAAGAGCCCAGTTGCAGCTTCCTTGCTGATTTTGCTGTTAAAAACCTTGGAAAAGAAAACAGGGGGAAAACACAACAAAACTGTCCTACTTTTTAAAGCACTTCCTAACAATAGTTTAGCTATACTGTATTCTACAGTTGTGATAGCAGAGTTCAGCTTGTGCTCAGCTCAGGATTTAGTTGATTCTTAAGCATGCTGTTTGCTGTCCTCCTGGACTATATATCTTTCTAATGTTGTCTTCTCTGTGCACCAGCTTGTGGAGCCCCTGACACCCAGTGGGGAGGCACCAAACCAGGCTCATCTGAGAATTTTAAAAGAAACAGAATTCAAAAAGGTCAAAGTTTTAGGCTCTGGAGCTTTTGGCACTGTTTATAAGGTAAGATCACCATGTTTCTTTTCCCTTTTCCATCTTGGTTCCTCGTGTAGAAGCCACCCAAACAAAGCATGTACACTATGGGAGCTGTGCTCATTGTGTGTATTTATTTTGCAGACCAGATTTTATAGCCTATAAATATCATATATTGAATGATAGAGCGATGACTCAATCATCATTAGCTGCATTATGAATCAGATAAGATGGGAAGTTTTACATAGGGTGCTCCCAAAGCCATACTGCTGAGCGTGGAGGACAAAGATCTCAACCTAAAAACTACCTGCACCAGCCAAATTCACAGCCTGGTGTGCCTAACAGGAAACAAAAGAAATGCACTTTGGTCACATCTGTGCTAAACCATTTTTTTCCTGTGGCTTTGTTTTTATAATCGTTGGTCACTCTTTCTTGACAACTACCTCAGGTGTGTGGAATTGTATGCACACCTTCAGCTATCTAGGTCCACAAGGTATTTATTCTTGATGTTTGTTTATCCTCTCCATTTCTCCTTCACCAAGTTCCCCTTTTCTGTGCTCCTGCTTTTACTCAGGACGCGTTTCAGGCTTTGCCAGCAGTGCTGAAATCCAGACTATAGCTTCACAAAGTGCAATATTCTGAGGCAGGCTTCCAGCTGTGGTTAGGAGCTTCTGGGGCACAAGTCCCACTGACCTTTGAAAATGTGCCCCTGCATTGCTGGATACTTCATCTGGGTGTTCTGGCAGTGCCACACCATTCCCCTGCTGCCTCAATGGCCTCCTGCACTGCAGATGGTGAGCACTGAACCAGTCAGACATAAACCTAGCTGCTGCTGCACGTGGCTGGGGCTGGATTGTTTGTACAGTACTGATACCATCCTCTCCTCATGAGAAAATAGTAATTCTGTTCATCCCACAATGTATAAATTGGAAGTGATGAAGTTTTGCACATGCAGATGCTGCAATGCACTAATCAATTACATTTCCACCTGTAAGAGTTCACAGAACCACAGTATGGTAGACATTGGAAGGGACCTTGGAAGATATTTGGTCCAGCCCCACTGCTACAGCAGGATGACCTAGAGTAAATCACACTGGAACATGTCCAGTTTTGAATGTTTCCAGACATGGAGACTCCACCACCTCCCTGGGCAGCCTGATCCCATGCTCTGCCACCCTCAAACTAAAGAATTTTTTACTTACATTTACATGTGACCTCCTGTGTCCTAGCTTGTGTCCATTGCCCCTTGTCCTGTTACTCAACATGTCTGAGAAGGGTCTGTCTCTATTCTCCTGATAGTTGCCCTTTAGATACTGATCAGCATTAATGAGATTAGAGTTGCTCTCTATGCATCTCATGGGCTATCTCAACAGAGGTGGTGATGAACATGGTTTTCCCAAAGCATTGTAGGGGTGACAAAGAGAAGCACCATTCACGTCAAGAACAGGATTTTGATAACGCCCACAAGACACGGGGTTTTTTCCTTTTTTGTTGTGGTCTGTCATGTCTTCCTTCTGAGCAGAATATTTATGTCTGCTCAGAAGATACAAAATGCATATGGAATTGTGAGTAACTCTTTGTACTTCTTTTGGTAGGGACTTTGGATCCCAGAAGGGGAGAAGGTCAAAATCCCTGTGGCTATTAAAGAATTGAGAGAGGCCACATCACCAAAAGCCAACAAGGAAATACTTGATGTAAGTGCTCATGGGGTTTTGTCAAGTTGTCTGTGGATTTTCTTCTATAACAGCTAAAGGCATTTGAGGATTTGGGGTGGGAAGAAGTTTTGCACCCCAAACTGAATTCTCTGTGGTCATCTCTGTGACCAGCAGGGAGAGGGAGGTGATTCTCCTCCTCTGCTCTCATGAAATCCCCACCTGCAGTATTGTATCCAGCTCTGCAGCCCACCACTCAAGAAGGAGTTTGAACATCTGGAGTGGGTCCAGAGGAGGACACTAAGGTGTCTGGAGCACCTCCCCTATGGGGATAGGCTGAGAGAGTTGGGACTGTTCAACCTGGAGAAGAAAAGGCTCTGGGGAAGACCTTGGACTAGCCTTCCATTATCCAAATAAGGGGGCTTACAAGAAAGATGGGAAGAGACAAGGACTTGCTATGATGGGATGAGAAGGAATGGATTGAAGCTTGAGAAGGGTAGATTTAGACTGGATATTAGGAAGAAATTTGCCCAGGGAGGTTGTGAATGCCCCCTCCTGAGATGGGTTCAAGGCCAGGTTGGATGAAGCCCTGAACAACCTGGTCTAGAGGAAGGAGTACCTGTCCATGGCAGGGAAGTTGGAACTAGATGATCTTGAAAGTCTCTTCCAACCCAAATCATTCTATGATCTAGAAAGACTGGACTTTGCAGCCCAGTCTGTTAAGTGCTTTTGTCTCTCCAATGACCCTGTGCTCACAGTCCAAATACTGATGTTATACTTGTGGGGTAGCACCTAAGTAGACATCAAGAGCATACATTTACAGCTAATCTCTTTACTCTGGTGTTTCAGACCTTAAACTGTCCATTCACTACAATTATGGCAGCACTAAAACCAGTATCAGTAGTTCTAATGATATTTGAATCCTGACACTGCAGATTATCATAAGCTAGTTGCTTGGTTTGCAGAGGATTAAAATCACTACAAATCCAAAAGCAAAGAAAAAATACCCCAACTGTCTGATTTCTCTCCCATGAAGCAAGAAATTATCATGATTCCTAGGAATTTTATTTTGTTAGTTGAATATAGCTCACCACTTCAGAAAACATGGCAAAAGGCTATGAAACTAGGCTGCAGGAGTTTAGAATCATAGAATCATTTTGGTTGGAAAAGACCTTTGAGATCATTGAGTCCATTCTCTAACTTCAAGTCTGGTGCTAAACTATGTCCCTCAGCACCACATGTCTGCCTCTTTTTGGCACTTCTGGGGATGAGGATTCAATCACCTCACTGGAGAGCCTATTCCAGTGTTTGAGAACCCTTTCAGTGAAGACATTTCTTCTAACATCCAACCTAAACCTCCCCTCATGCAACTTGAGGTAATTTCCTCTTGTCCTAAACAAAGCAATATTCATTCTGATTTTAGTTAGACTCTAGCCCCAGGTCCCAAACCCATGTGGCCCCAGGTCCCTACTCCTTCTGCCTGCTGGTCCCTGCCTTTGCTGGCATTCCCTGCATTGAGGAGCTGGCAAAGATACTGTTCAGATGCCTGCCCTGAGTTTTGCCCCTCATTTCTCTCTTCAGAGCAGTAAGGAGCTTAATGCAATCTTTGCAGAGGCTTTCTTCAAGGCAGGGTTGGATGGGGCCTTGAGAAACCTGTTCTTGTAGGTCGGCAGGGGTTTGGAACAAGGTGATCTTTAAGGTCACTTCTGACCCCAACCATTCTGTGATTGTGTGATTTGGACTTAACTGCATTAAACTCCTGCACACTAAAGGCAGGGTTAAAGAATTAGCCCTCAGTGATGCATCCTGCCTTCAGCAGATCAAGATAGTCACAGGACTTAAGCAGTGGATGCAAGGACTGCGCAATCTTCAGTGATATCAAACCTGTTTCTCTCCGAGGTTTCTGCAGCATTTCCTCACCTTATCATTGTGTTTCCTCTGAATTAGGATGCTTAACAAAAAGCTCTTGCTTTTTTCCTCCCAGGCCTGTTCATTTTTTTAAGATGATTCGGTTGGTGGAATTGATTCATTCCATTTAAAAATACAAAACCAATGGCAGAAGTCAGATGGATAACTCCAAAAAGGTTCTCTCAAAACAGACCTTTTTTTAATTATTATTTTTTTAATACAAAACCAGCTTTTCAAGGTCACTGGGACCTCAAGACATAATGGTGTCCAATTAGAGGTGATTTGTCTTAGAGAAACACGCTGGGCGTAGAAGGAGCGCAGCACAAGGCAGGCAAGCTCTCGCTGGCTTTATTAGGGTAGGGCTAATTCAGAAGACTGTTGTTGAATACCACGCATACTTGGAGCAGGTCAGAGCGTACCACAGACATTTCCAAGATAAACAGTTGAAACAAAGGCCCACTTTAATGTCTTGGGCTACTTAGAGGAACCCACAACTGCACAATAGCTCCCTTCTGCTCCCTGAAAGGAGGTGGTGGCCTACTTCACTTTGCAGTATCAAATGGAAGAGGCAGTGTCAAGGCTTGGCCGCTCTCCGAAAGCTGTGTGGCCCCTACGCCCACTCCGCTCTTTCAGCAGCCCAGTTCTCAGCCCCCAGGTCAGCCCCGTGCGGGCTGCACAGCAGGTGGGCAGTGAGAACAGCTCCAGCTCTGCTGCTCTGAACACAGGAGGTTTCTCTTGAACTTAAGAAATAATTTCTTTTCTGTGAGGGTGTCAGAGCATTGGAACAGGCTGCCCAGAGAGGTTGTAGAGCCTCCTTCTCTGGAGACTTTCAAAAGCTGCCTGGAAACAATCCTGGACAACCTGCCCTGGGTGACTCTCTGTTAGGAGGGGGATTGGGCTGGATGATCTCCAGACAGCCCTTCCATTCCCCTACCATTCCAAGATTCTGTGAATACAAGGTGGACCTGAATCCCAACAGGAAACAAGGCAAGAAACAGGCACTCTTCATCAGTACAACAGCTCGCTTGAAAGCCTAGGGATATACAGCACAGTTCAGTCTCTGCTTACATCTGAGCATCAAACACTGGATTCTGTGCCTCTCTATGCCACAGATACCTACATAATTTAACAGCACATTGTGTTCTTGCTTTATCTTTCCTTGGGCTAGCCTACAGAGCCTTGACAGAGGGTTGTTTTTCAATGCCCTGCTCACATCCTGCAGTAGGTTGAGGAGCCCTTACCCAGTTCTGCCAGAGATCATCTTTAACCTGGCTGCCTGCAGAGTATTTTAGTCCCAGAGGCTTCAGACCAAGGATACCAAGGAGTAGAAAGCTGCATTACATCATGTTTTGCTTCATCTGGCAGGTCAAACAATATCAAGGCCAAAAAGTATTGCTTAAGAGTTGGGGTTGCTTATTTCTTGAACGTCACTGGTTTAATAACTTAGTTTAATAATAGTTGTTACCAGCTTCAGAGCTATGTGGCATCTATGGAAAGCTGGTTAGATGATGAGTGAAGTGCTGTGGTATTTCATTTCCTCAACTCTTAGAAAGTGCAGGTCTGCTCCTTTCTCTGCCACAGTAGTGGGCAGACTATTGTTTTAAACTTTGGGGGTGCTGCTAGCCTAATGCTGAATTGCCACGGGATGATGAGTTGAGATGCTGACCTGAATTCTCACTGCATGGGAAAATTATCATATTTTTTTCCCCATTGTGTTGGTTTTCAATTAAATGTCTTTAAATTTGTCCAGAAGAAAACCAGACACAAAGTTCATTTAAAAAAACCCACAGCTTCAGTTCCAGTTTTTTCCCTCCTATTGGAATCCATTCTTTGAGCTTGTACTTGACAGTGGATACCAGTATAAATATAGATCTCAAATTTAAATCCATAAGTAGGTTTTGTATAAAACCAAACAAAACAAAAAAGCAAACCACAGAGTCTGGGATTTCTACCCTGTACAAGGATTCAGTGTGTCTGGTCCATGCTGCCTCAGCCTCTGAAGGGGCCTCTCCCTTCCTACAGAAGAGCAAAGGAAAATGAGGAGGTACCTTGGGTAGCTTAGATAGGTACCTAAATCTACAAAGAATAGAATAGAATAGAATAGAATAGAATAGAATAGAATAGAATAGAATAGAATAGAATAGAATAGAATAGAATAGAATAGAATTAACCGGGTTGGAAAAGACCTTTGAGATCATCAAGGCCAAACTATCATCTAATCAAATAAAACCATGGCAGAAAGCACCTCATCCAGTCTCTTCCTAAACACCTCTAGTGGTGGTGACTCCACCACCTCCCTGGGCAGCCCATTCCAATGGCCAATCACACTTTCTGTGAAGAATTTCTTCCTAACATCCAGCCTAAACCTCCCTTGGCGCAGCGTGAGACTGTGTCCTCTTGTTCTGGTGCTGGTTACTTGGGAGAAGAGACCAAGCCCCTCCTGGCTACAACCTCCCTTCAGGTAGTTGTAGACAGCAATAAGGTCTCCCCTGAGCCACCTCTTCTCCAGGCTAGGCAAGCCCAGTTCCCCCAGCCTCTCCTCATAGGGCTTGTGCTCCAAATCCCTCAGCAGCTTTGTTGCCCTTCTCTGGACACATTCCAGCAACTCAACATCTTTCCTAACTGAGGGGCCCAGAACTGGACACAGGACTCAAGGTGTGGCCTAACCAGTGCTGAGTACAGGGGCAGAATGACCTCCCCTTCTGCTGCTGGCCACAATGTTCCTGATCCAGGCCAGGATGCCACTGGCCTTCTTGGCCTCCTGGGCACACTGCTGGCTCATGTTCAGCTTACTATCGACCAGTACCCCCAGGTCCCTTTGTGCCTGGCCACTGGTGAACTAAGGCTTGAAAGAAGAGTTTTTTCAAATCTTTATGAAATTCAAACCCAAAATTCCAGTTGACAAAAGGGTTTATTATGCTTAGGCTCCCAGGTTACAAGTACCTTCCTGGTATCATTTGTGTTGCTATAGGTCTAAATCAGCTTTTCCAATTCAAGATTGCTCTCTACAACTACCTGAAGGGAGGCTGTAGCCAGGCAGAGGTTGGTCTCTTCTCCCAGGCAGCCAGCACCAGAACAAGAAGACACAGTCTCAGGCTGTGCCAGGGCAGGTTTAGGCTGGATGTTAGGAAGAAGTTCTATACAGAGAGAGTGATTGCCCATTGGAATCGGCTACCCGTGGAGGTGGTGGAGTCACCTTCATTGGAGGTGTTCAGGAGGAGACTTGATGGGGTGCTTGGTGCCATGGTTTAGTTGTTGGGTGGGTTGGATTGGTTGATGGGTTGGACGCAATGATCTTGAAGGTCTCTTCTAACCTGGTGTATTGTATTGTATTGTATTGTATTGTATTGTATTGTATTGTATTGTATTGTGTTGTGAGACAGTATTTATACCAGTGTGACTTAAAGTAAGACGTGTATTGAGTCTCTAGAGAGGTGAACTATTAGGCTCTGATATTTCACGTGGGCTGAAGAACGGCATGGTCAAAGACGACTTGTCTCTTGAAAATTCAAACCCAATTCAGTCCCATCCTACATGACAGATTTGACTTTCTAGGTTGGTACTAACCCTAACAGAGGGTCAGAGGTCTTAAAATTTCTAGTCAGTTTTAGTGAAAAGATTTGTGGAGGATAAAAAGCCAGATGACACATGTTCTCAAGACGTGTTGCCCCTTCAGTTAGGTGATAAAAATTATGAAATCACATCAGCTGCCAGTCAATGTTCAAGTCATCAACTTGTCTTAGGTCCTTCACTTTTGTCCCCAGGACTTCTTGTCCTATACTTCCTTGGTGTACCAGTAGTAGGAGACTCATTCTTCTGGAGCATCTCAGTGATGCTTCAGCGTTTGAAATCTGCACCTTTCACCAAGAGGAAAAAGCTTGGTCCACAAAGTAGGAAACACAAACATTTGGTATGGGCACAGAGTTTGTAGGTATCATTTAAGCAACCTCTCAAATGACCAACTCATTTCTACTACCTCCAAGTGTTTCTGTCTTGATAAAGAGAGCATTTTTCATGGCTTTAATTCCTTTCTCAGGAAGCCTACGTGATGGCCAGTGTTGACAATCCCCACGTGTGCCGCTTGTTGGGAATCTGCCTCACTTCTACTGTTCAGCTCATCACACAGCTGATGCCTTATGGCTGCCTCCTCGATTACATCCGAGAGCACAAGGACAACATCGGCTCCCAGTACCTTCTCAACTGGTGTGTGCAGATCGCAAAGGTCAGTGCACCAGCAAGCTTCCAGCTCGGGTACAATTGAGACTCCACCAGGGAGAACAGACACCAGACAATGTATTTATTTACTTACCAGTTTCAATTAACCTTTCTGTGTCACCATGTGGTTCCTAGATACCTTATACATGACACTGTCGCTGTGTCTCAAACAAGTTACCATTGTCAAGCTGCTGAGCAAACTTTTAACTGCTGTTCAGAATGCTCATGGACAGTGTAATATTAGCACCATGACATTTGTGTCCAAACCAAACACCCAGTCTTGAAATGATAATGTGATGCAATGAGGCAGTGGCAGGGAGGGATTAGAATTCACAAGGAATGACAAATGGTAGGGGCTGGAAGGAAACCCTGGAGATCATGGAGCCCAAGCCTTCTTCTACAGCAGGGTCACACAGAGCAGGTTCTCCATGATCATGTTCAGGAAGGTTTTGAATGTCTCCAGAGAAGGAGACTCCACATCTCTGGGCAGCCTGTTCTGGTGCTCTGTCACCCTCACAGCAAAGAAGTTTTTTCTTATGTTAAAACTATATTCAGCAACTCCTGTACCAACCTGCTGCTTCTGTCAGTGGATTTCTTTGGGCTGTGCCACAGGGCAAACAGTGCTGTTGAATACATCTTAAGCTGAGTACTTCTTATGTGTCTCTGAGAATTTCAGGCTGAAATCTCTGAATTCTTGGGGATGGAAACTGATGATGAATCTGGAAAAGACTGAGGGGTGACCTTCTCACTTTCTACAATGACCTGAAAGAAGGTTGTAGTGGAGTGGGGAGTCGGTCTCTTCTCTCAAGTGACTAGTGATAGGATGAGAGGAAATGGCCTCAAGTTGCACCAGGGGATGTTTAGATTGGATGTTGGGAAAAATTTCTGTACTGAAAGGGTGGTTAGGCATTGGAACAGGAGTCCCAGTGAAGTGGTGGTAAAAAAATGCATGGACGTGGCACTTCAGGGCATGGCTTAATGGCCATGGTGGTGGTGGGTTGATGCTTGGACTTGATGATCTTAAGGATCCTCACCTGCCAAAAAGATGTTGTGATTCTGTGGATAAATGACCAGCTTCATTCTAACACAGGCTGGTGTGACCAGAAGACATTGGGGCACCTCAGGGCTGCCCTGTAATTTACAGGCACTGAGTTGGTGCCTATCATCTCATTGGAATGACCACAGTGCCAAAGAGGCAGCACCTTATCACACGTGGTTCTGTTTGTCAAGAAGAGCAGCAAATGAGCCTGAAGCACAGCCTCCAGAATTAGCAGCAGCATGCTGGGTTTGGAATGTGGATTGCCATTTGCAAGCATAGAGGAATGGAGCAAAACCAGCCATGAAATAGCTGCAGTTTGTTGGAGATTCATCGTATGAGACAATACCACCAAAACATGGCTGCTTTAATGCTGCTGCTTTGGGGAATGCCGGTCTGCCAGCTAACCGCACACTTACAGCCTTATCGGTCTCTGGAGACCTTGTACACATCCCAGGCTTGCCTGGCTGTGGTTTGCTTGCAGGAAACATGCTGAAGACTTCAGAAATGTATCCACCAAAGTGTACAGAGCATGTTTTCCATCTCGGTGTGTGTACTACTTTCCAGCGGGCCCCATAGCAAGTGAATTTTAATTTATGTGTCCACCCGGGATGCGAGTTGCATTTTCTGGCTCCTTTGCTCTCATTTAAAATCAATTACTGCTCTGTCCTGGTTGCAGTCTCTTTGGACAGTGAGCTGGAGGCAACATTTCCCTCCTTCTCCTCCTCCTCCTTATTAATTTGTAAGGTGGCAAAAGCAGTCCCCAAATAGATCCTTGGGGCATCGCTTGCCCAAGAGGTTGCCATTCACAATTGTTAGCTTCTGTTTGATTTTTTCATGTCAATTTGACATTTGCCTGTAGCAATATCTACCCTCTCCAGCGATGCCTGACCTTCAGTATAGTCCTTTGTGCTGCTCCTCACTGAAGTTCTCCTCAGAGCATTCATAAATCATGTGTACAGCTTTTTCCCACCAATGTGCTTGGTGTTACTACCCTGATAAAATCATGCCAGATATTCGGATGTTCTCTCACTCTTGAAAAAAGTACTTTTGGAGGGGGAGAATGTGGAAACAGATATATTTATGTCTGGTAACTAACCAGCAGGAGTCAAGTTCCCTGGGAAGCTTAGTTTTGTTTCTGTTTTCACAGCTTTGAAATGGGTTCTCTTTGCATCTTTTACAAATATGATCTTTCACTGAGGTATGGAGTCCTCTCCTTTAAACAGAGTGTAGACGCTCCATGGGAAGTAACTCTGCACACATTGGTCTCACGTTTCAGAATGAAAAATGTCTTGACCCCCTGGCCTGCACACAATCTGCTGAACTTTCTAGACAAGGAGTTCAACATCTTTGGTGTGCAAGTTACACACATGCACAAATCTTTTAGCCGTCAACATCTTAAGGAGCTTGGCGTGAAACTCATACTCCTGCTTTCAGCAGCTTTGCATCTTAATAAGTCTCTGCAGCAAGACATGTTTAGCAGGACATTTTAATGTCCTGCTAGGGCTAGATGACATGATTATTATTTTCTTTAAGATGTTCTGCTTTCTGTCGGCAGCTTGAGGCTTTTTGTTTCCAGAGCTCCGCTCGCTAAAGACCTCTTTGTGTAATTAAATCCACGCTCGCAGTGGCATCACACCAGTTTGTTTGGGTGGTTTGTTTTGGCAACATTAGCAGCGCTTGGGTGAAGTTCTGCTGAGGGCCTTGGGTGGAAGATTCGATGGTGGTCCAGGTTAGCAGTGAGCTTAGGAAGGGGGCGGAGGCTGGAAAGGAATTATTCCCTCCAGTGCTCTGTCATCACATCAACCTGACCATGCTGGCATTAACTTTGGAGGTTCAAAGTGCTTTTTATTAATTCTCGCTTCGTAAGAAAATAGCAGCGCAAAAAGCTACCGCCGGCAGAACCCTGCAGCCTGGGAATCATTGTGGTTTGGAGAAAATACCTTGCAGGAAACTTAGAAATCATGAACTTTTTTTCATGCTGTACACCAAGAGACTGGTGTTGAGGGAAAGGGGAACGTTCTCTGTGGTCAGAAACACAGCTGTTAGATTTGTGCTTCAGATGTCCAACCAGCACAATTAGTCCTATTCTTCCTCGAGAGGCAGTTGTACCAAAAAGCACGTATGCCATGGGGAGCCCAGTCTAACCATGGGAGACAGCACAACTGGAAGGACTTGCTTTTTCAAAGAGAAGTTAGAGTGGAAAAGAGATGCAACTCTAAGCTCAGCCATAGAATGAATTTTCTATGTTGGTTTTTTTTCATCTCTGCAGTAGGGTGCCTTGTTAGCAGGCAGAAGGCAGAGCACTCTGTGGTAAGGCACAGCATTGGCAACCTTGAATGATTAATGTCTAAGTACTGTCTGTAGGGTTGGCCTGTGTGCATGTGGAAGGTGTTAGTTAAACTCAGTACTGTGCTCTCATGAAGTCATTGGGCTTGCCAAGTAGTCAACATTGCTTGACAGCTTTTCTTTGAGAATGTGTTTATATGGTCCTCAGTGATGAGAGAGGATCTAAATGGAAGGAAAGGGCAATTGGAAAGAACATGGTTGAGTGTGATGGCAAGGAATGCTCAAACATCTTCCAGACATGGGAATGTCTTAGGTCTTTGGCTTAACTGCAAGATGGCTTAAGACCAAGGCAGTGTACCATATAAAATTCATTTTTATGTCAACGTATCCTCATGAAAGTCTCCTCTGTCCCTTAGTCAGGTTTTCCAACCTCCACCTCTGGCAAATACAATTATTTTTTCTCTGGTGTGTTTTGCAAGTTAACGTGGAAAATCTGGTTGGGCTTTTGAAGGCACTCAGTCCAGCTTATGGTGTCATTTTTGCTCCTTGTTCCCTGCTGAGTTTGCCCCATACTTGAAAGTCCCATCCTGACCTTCTGTTTCTTGAACTAAATCCCAAAGGAGCCACATCCCCTGCTAATACAGCTGCTGTTGTCTCTTTTTTCTTCCTCACTCCACTGGTGCATCGCCCCGTGTAACTGTGCAAGTGCACGTCCTCATCCTGCAGTAAGCATCTCATAAATCAAAACAGCCAACCTTCTTCTGAAGGTGGGATAGGTTACTCTGTGTTTATGCTGCTGTGTGTTACCACAGGGCAGCTGAACTTTGGTAACTCCTTTGCATATCCAAACCCAAAGCGTGCAATGCCTACTAATGGTCTGTCACCTTGCAGGGAATGAACTACTTGGAGGAGCGTCGTCTGGTGCACCGTGACCTTGCTGCCAGAAACGTCCTTGTCAAGACTCCTCAGCATGTGAAAATCACCGACTTTGGGTTGGCAAAGCTGCTCAGTGCTGACGAGAAGGAGTACCACGCTGAGGGAGGCAAGGTAAAGCACACCAGAGAATGAACTGCTGCATGTTCAGCAGTGTTGTGCTTCTGCACAAGCCTTAAACGTGGCGGGGAGAAGATGGGTGGGGTGGGGGTCAAAGCTGTCCTGCCTGGGCTGGGAGAGAATCCCAGGCCAGCCATGGACTGCTGATTATCAGCAGCTCCGCGTCAGCCAGCACAACTGACTGGAGCTGGTTCCAGGTGTATCCCAGACCATCAGCACCACACTCAGTATAAAGAGGGAACTTCAGTGAGGACACGAGAGACTTCTGCTAGAGCCTCCAGCCTGGACTCCATGGGCTCCTTCCCACCTTGCTGCTTTTCCTTCTGCTCTCGAGCACTGCCTTCCTGTATGGTGTGACTGCTGTAGCTTTGCTGGGATTAGTATAACTTTATATACATGATACTGATGCTGGTACCAGTTTGCTTCTGTCCTTAAATCCATTTTCATTTCAACCTGTGAGTCTCCTTTTCCCAGTTCCCCTTCTCTGCTGGGGAGGGGTCATTGGGTGATAGAGCAACTGCTGTAGTTCAGTCTCAGATGTGGGCTAAACGTAGACAGAAGCACTCAGCTGCCGTCTCAGCATGCTGCCTTTGAAGCCTGTGGGAGTCCTCTGAAATCAGATGAAGCAGCATTAGACCAGTGGGAGAGGAGGTAGTAGAGCAGCAAAGGCTTTTGAAATTCCCACCCAGAATGTCTGGGGGGAAAAGCAAGATTATTAAAAAAACATTAAAAAAGGAAAAAATAAAGGCAGGGCTGAATTCATCAGTGAGCCAACACCAACAACACTGTGCAGATTATGAAGAGAAAAGAGAAAGGGAATGCTGTGTATTTCTAGCAGAAGAAAGACCTGTCAGACTTGGTTCAGCATGCCTTCATGTAGTGCTACGTGCTGATACATGGAATGCATCCTGCTGAGAAATTAAAGAGAAGCTACTTGCAAATATTGCAGAGACCCTAAATGGAAACCATACAAGCACAGATCAGTCTTTTTCATACAACCTGAGATTAGATTTGTGTCCTGTAAAATGAGGAGAAAGTAGTAATTTGACTGCTAATAACTATGGCAAAACTAATTTATAGTATCTTTCTGCTATGCCTGATATTTCACAAGTTCCCTGGTTCAACATCATAACTGAAAATAATCATAATGAAGGACTTAAAAGTTGCCTGCTCTGACACTCAGATAATTGCCTATCCACCAGCTCAGATAGCTGTCATTGTTTCTAGCTGGCTTTTTCCCTTTTGCAACCAAACTGTTGGTTTCAATCCCTCCTGGTGGTAAATAGCATTGATGAAATTTGAGTCAGCCTCGTAAGGCTTTATGTGTGAATTTTCCTAGGTTCCCATTAAGTGGATGGCCTTGGAGTCGATTCTGCACCGGATTTACACTCATCAAAGTGACGTCTGGAGTTATGGCAAGTCTAAATCCAATTATTATTGTTGCAAATGGGTTGGAAAATTGTGGGATTTTGCCTCTACTCAGACCTTTGTTTTTCCTCCCTGTAATGAGAAAGTGGAGGGATGAAACAAACAGTGGGACAAATCACCGGTTCAATAGAAGAAAATTCCCATGAAATTGCTGGCTAGCAAGGCATAAGATGTTCTGTAGAATATGCTTTCAGATTATGAGTCCTCTCCTTAATGGGGCTGCATGTAGGAGACTCTGCTCCACTTGCTGAAGTTCTGCTGGTGCTTTTCTTCAGCAGCTTCACATGAAGTACAATTGGCCTTACAATAAAGCCACATAACTAGAGAGAGGACTTAAAACCATCAGCTGTGCTGCTGGTCAGTGTCAATCTGTGTAACTCTGCTGTGGCCTAAACTATTTGTGCTGTCCTGCTATTGCGAGGCTAATGCTAAAGGTGAAGCCAAGTGATATCACCTCAGAAGTTATTTTATATTTGGTATATTTCATCAGCCAGCTTGAAAGAAAGAGGAGCAGAAAGGAGACTTTTCAAATCAATTGATTCCAGAATTTCCACTCTATGAGCTCTTGCATTCCTGGAAAATATTTAAGGCAGATGGTCAGATCCTGTGTCCTTTTAGAAAAAGTATAACCTCTGGTCCTCTTAATCCACTTATGTATCTTGGCATCCAAAATCTTGTTTTGTATCCTAAGCTACCAAACAATCACAACAGCTACATCACAAGAGGACGTAGTACGTCAGGAAACGACAGTGAGGCAGCTGGGTTACACATCTGTCAAAAGCTGCTCTTGCTTGTCTCCAAAGAGATTGTTTTGAAACAAATACACCATCCATTTTTAAAGCCACTTGCTGGGTTGGAGTCAGGAAGTGGTAACCTGCATTTCCTTTCTGTGGGGCTGGGAAGCTTGTGGGATGTTCAACACTGTGATACCAGATGAGATTAACAAACAAACAGACAAACAAACAAACAACAACAAACCCAAATACCTAAAAATACATGAAAAAGGAAATAATGATGTTTTCAACCTCTTTTATTAGTCTGTCTCTCTTCAACATCATGGCAGAAACTGCTGTTCCTGCGTGGGGCTCTGGCAATGCAGTGCCTCCAAGAAAGGCCTCTCCACTTACCACCTCTCTGCACCCAGGTCAAGCCCTTCAGCTTCTAGCAAAGCCTCTCTGACAGTCTTCTTTTCCCGCCCTGCAGGTGTGACAGTCTGGGAGCTGATGACATTTGGGTCCAAGCCATATGAGGGGATCCCTGCCAGTGAGATCTCCTCTGTCCTGGAGAAGGGTGAACGCTTGCCACAGCCTCCCATCTGTACCATAGATGTGTACATGATAATGGTCAAATGTGAGTTCATCACCTGGGCTTGTGCGTGCTCCCCTCAGCTGAATGACAGTTGCTTTCATTATGTCACATTTGTATGTGGTGTGTTCATGCTGACTGCCCAGAATGAGGGTTCTGTGAAAAAGTGGTGACCTCAGAGCATGTGGCTACACCTTGCCCTTTATCTAGGAGCACAGGATATGGTTTCATTTGTCATTAATTCAGCCAGTTCATGTTTTCTTATCACTCACCCCACTGATGATACTGTCAGACAGTCTAAACTAGCATAAGACCACCCACTTCACCTGATATTCTGGTTTCCCAGAGTGTCATAGAATCATAGAATGGTAGGGGTTAGAAGGGACCACTGAAGATTGAGTCCAGCCCTGATGCCAAAGCAGGGTCACCTAAGGCAGGTCACACAGTGGCACATCCAGGTAGGACTGTGGGCAGCCTGTTCCAGGGCTCCAGCACCCTTACAGTAATGAAGCTTTTCCTCATGTTGAGGTGGAACTTCCTGTGTTCCAGTTTGTATCCATTGCCCCTTGTCCTATCACAAGACACCATTGAAAAGAGCCTGGCACCACCTTCTTGACACCCACCCCTCAGATAATTATAAACATTAATAAGATCCCCTCTCAGTCTTCTGTGCTCCAGTCTAAACAGCCACAGGTCTCCCAGCCTTTTCTCATCAGACAGATGTTTCAGTCCCCCTTATAGCCTCTGTTGGACACTCTCTAGTGTAACTCTGTCCCTCTTGATCTGGGGAGGCCAGAACTGGACACAGTATTCTCCACACCACCTCCATACCATGCCTCCCACTGTGATCAGACACATGGGTTGTGCACTTCTTACTCAGAGTGTTGGAAGCACAGGCACTACTGTAATGGCAGATGCCTATGAAGATCTGGAGTTCCTTATCTGATTTCTTCCTCATTTTTGGATGGCCCCGTTTTGGCACACAACTGTTGCAGGAAAG
Organism: Picus viridis; assembly: GCA_033816785.1. NCBI lineage: Eukaryota > Metazoa > Chordata > Aves > Piciformes > Picidae > Picus > Picus viridis. The sequence goes on from CM066574.1 coordinate 25,450,964, forward strand.
TGGCACAAGAGCTGAGGGTCTCTGTAGCACTTCTCTGTAAGGCACATCAAAGGACTTCTGATCCCCAAGTCCCTTGTCCATCTGTATCAGCTGTATGATACCTGGCTCCATGCACACCTCCAGGCTGCAACTTTCACATCCCTGCTTGCCACTGTGAGGATGCAGATAAGCAGCCCACTAGGTGGCATTTAAGACTTTCTCACTGGATCAAAATGTACCTCTTCCTGAAAGAAGAGCCCCACTGCTGTGAACACACTGTAATGCAGCACTTTGGGGAATCCTGCAGCACCCCCATGTTGCTTTGTTGGGAAAGGCACCACACAGGGTGAGCCTGATGCTGTGTGCTCATCAGCGTGAGCAGGAACCAGATTCACATGTTTGCAGCTAGCTCAGGAGGGGTCTGGACCCAAAAGTAGCATCCTGGAAACTCCTTGGTGATGCTGAACCCTGCTGACACCTCAGCCCTGCCAGCACCTCAACCCAACACCACCAAGCTCACCAAACCATGTCCCAAAGTGCCATGTCTATACAAATTTTTAACACCTCCAGGGATGGTGACTCCACCACAGCCTGTTCCAATGCCTGGCCACTCTTTTCAGTGAAGACATTTTTCCTCATATCCAACCTAAACCTTCCCCAGTACAACTTGAGGCCATTTCCTCTAATCCTATCATAGAATAGAATCATAGAATCAGTCAGGGTTGGAAGGGACCACAAGGATCATCTAGTTCCAACCCCCCTGCCATGGGCAGGGACACCCTACACTAGATCACGCTGGCCAGAGCCTCGTCCAGCCTGGTCTTAAACACCTCCAGGGACTGGGCCTCAACCACCTCCCTGCACAACCCATTCCAGGGCTTCACCACTCTCATGGTAAAGAACTTCTTCCTCACATCCAGCCTGAATCTCCCCATTTCCAGCTTCATTCCATTCCCCCTAGTCCTATCACTACCTGAGATCCTGAGAAGTCCCTCCCCAGCCTTCCTGTAGGCCCCCTTCAGATACTGGAAAGCCACAATGAGGTCACCTCGGAGCCTTCTCTTCTCCAGACTGAACAGCCCCAACTCCTTCAGTCTGTCCTCATAGGAGAGGTGCTCCAGCCCTCTGATCATCCTCGTGGCCCTTCTCTGGACACGCTCCAGCATGTCCACATCTCTCCTGTAATATGGGCTCCAGAACTGGACGCAGTACTCCAGGTGGGGTCTCACCAGAGCTGAGTAGAGGGGGAGAAGCACCTCCCTTGACCTGCTGGTCACACTTCTCCTGATGCAGCCCAGGATCTGATTGGCTTTCCGGGCTGCAAGCGCACATTGAGAGCTCATGTCGAGCTTCTCGTCCACCAGCACCCCCAAGTCTCTCTCCTCGGGGCTGCTCTCCAGCCAGTCACTGCCCAGCCTGTATTTGTGCCTGGGATTGCCTCGACCCAGATGCAGGACCCTGCACTTGGTCTTGTTGAAGCTCATGAGGTTGGCTTGTGCCCACCTCTCCAGCCTGTCCAGGTCCCTCTGGATGGCATCCCTTCCCTCCAGGGTGTCCACTGCACCACACAGCTTGGTGTCATCAGCAAACTTGCTGAGGGTGCACTCGATGCCACTGTCCATGTCACCCTCAAAGATGTTGAACAAGACAGGTCCCAGGACTGATCCCTGAGGGACTCCGCTTGTCACTGGCCTCCACTGGGACATGGACCCGTTGACAGCCACTCTTTGGGTGCGGCCATCAAGCCAATTCTTTATCCATCTAGTGGCCCATCCATCAAACCCATGTGTCGCCAGCTTGGAGACCAGGAGGTGGTGTGGGACAGTGTCGAAGGCTTTGCTCAAATCCAGGTAAACGACATCAGTTGCTCGCCCCTCATCTATTAATGCTGTCACCTGATCATAGAAGGCCACCAGGTTTGTCAGGCAGGATTTGCCCTTGGCAAAGCCATGCTGACTATTCCCAATCACCTCTTCACTATTCTTCTGAGTCATTAGTGCCTCCAGGAGGATCTGCTCCATGATCTTTCCGGGCACAGAGGTGAGACTGACTGGCCTGTAGTTCCCCGGTTCCTCCTTCTTGCCCTTTTTGAAAATGGGAGCAATGTTTCCCCTTTTCCAGTCTGTGGGGACTTCCCCAGTCTGCCATGACTTCTGGAATATAATAGAGAGGGGCTTGGCAACCTCATCTGCCAGTTCTCTCAGCACCCGTGGGTGTATCCCGTCGGGTCCCATGGACTTGAACACTTTCAGGTTCTTCAGGTGATCACGAACCTGTGCTTCACTTATGATGGGCAGTTCTTCCTCCCCGTCCCTGGCATCGTCTGCCATGACACCAGGAGTGTGGCTGGAGGCCCTTGCAGTGAAGACTGAGGTAAAGAAGTGATTGAGTACCTCAGCCTTTTCCACATCACTTGTGACCAATTCACCACTTTCCTTTCTGAGGGGGCCCACACCTTCCCTAGTCTTCTTCTTGCCATTAATATACCTATAGAAATTCTTAGTGTTCCCTTTAACCCCCTGGCTAGATTCAGTTCAAACTCTGCTTTGGCTTTCCTAACCAGGCCTCTTGCTGCTCGGGCAGCTTCCTTATATACCCCCTGTTCTATCTGTCCTTCCTTCCACTTCCTGTAGAGTTTCTTTTTACGTGATAGTGTGTCCAGCAGCTCCTTGTTCATCCAGGCAGGCCTCCTAGCATTCCTTCCTGCTTTTCTCCTTATAGGTATACATAGCTCCTGGACACAGAGGAGGTGGTCCTTGAATACTGACCAGCTGTCCTGGGTCCCTCTTCCCTCCAGGGCTTCATCCCACGACACTTTGGCTAGCAGATCCCTGCAGCGATCGAAGTCTGCACGCCTAAAGTCTAGGGTCGTAAGCTTAGAATATGTCCTCCTGATTGCCCTGAGGAGATTAAATTCAACTGCTTCATGGTCACTGCAGCCAAGGCCGTCTCTGAGCCTCACATTTGTTACCAGCCCTTCCCTGTTGGTGAGAACAAGGTCCAGCGTAGCACCTTTTCTTGTTGGTTCCTCTACCATTTGGAGGAGGAAGTTGTCTTCTATGCAGTCCAGGAACATCCTGGATTGCTGATGCCTTGCTGTGTTGTCCCTCCAACAGATGTCAGGGTGGTTGAAATCCCCCATGAGGACCAGGGCTTGTGACCTGGAAGCCGCTTCTATTTGCCTGTGCAGAGCCTCATCTGCTTGGTTCTGCTGGTCAGGTGGCCTGTAGGAGACCCCCACAGTAATATCTCCTTCCCCTGTCTTGCCTTTAATTCTAACCCATAAACTTTCAACCGACTCATCAAGCCTCCCCAGGTGGAGTTCTGCTGATTCCAGCTGGTTGTTGACATAGAGGGCAACACCTCCTCCTCTCCTACCCTGCCTATCCTTCCTAAAAAGCTTATACCCATCTATCCCTACGTTCCAGTCGTGGGAGTCGTCCCACCAAGTTTCGGTGATGCCCACTATGTCATGGCGTCCCAGCATCACGGTGGCCCTTAACTCATCCTGTTTGTTGCCCAAGCTGCGTGCATTTGCGTAGAAGCACTTCAGCTGGGCTGGCCCTGTCGTCCTCCTGTGCCAACTCCCCTTGGTTTCCACAGGGTGTCCTGGTGTGTCATTTGTGTCTTGCCTCAGGGCAGCAAGCTGAGAGCCCCTACTGGCTCTCCATCCCTCCACCTCAGGTGAGCTGCCCCCCTGCTTGTCACAGGCCAGCAGGAGACCACCAACCCCTCCCCCCTTCAAATCTAGTTTAAAGCCCTGTCTATGAGCCCTGCCAATTCCTGCCCCAGGATCCTTTTCCCCCTCTGGGACAAGTGTGTCCCATAAGTTGTTTTTTGCTCTGCTGCCTTGAAAACCAAACCATGATTGTAGAACCCAAATCCCTGCCGATGGCACCAGTCCCTGAGCCATGAATTGACCTGTTGGCTCTTCCACAATGTTCCCTCATCCATCACTGACGTTAGAGGGATAGCAGAGAACACTACTTGAGATCCTGACCCCTTTAGCAGGTGCCCTAACGTTCTGAAATCTCTTTTAATTGACCGTGAGCCTCGCATTGTTGCATCGTCACTACCCACCTGAAAGACCAGCAGTGGGTAGTAGTCTGAAGGGCTCACAAGTTTGGGAATTTTGCCTACTATGTCCTTTACTTGGGCACCAGGGAGGCAGCAGATCTCCCTATGAAATGGGTCTGGTCTGCATATTGGGCCCTCTGCCCCCTTCAGTAGGGAGTCTCCTACAACGATGACCCTACGAGGTTTCCTTTCTGGACTAGTTTTGATAGCTGGCCTGAGGGAACCTGTCATTGGTGCAGCTTCTGTCTTCCTTGAGTCCTCATCCTCACCTATGACCTGCTCCTCCTGTAGAGCCTCATACCTATTCTGAACCTTCACTGTAGGCAGCATGCTGCTCAAAGTAGCACGCTTGCTCGGTCTGCCCTTCTTCCGTCGGGCAGAGACCTGCTCCCATTGGCCCTGCTCATGTGGGTTACTGCAGGGGGCTGAGAGGCTAGCTGATGGGTAGGTATCAAACTCCCTGCTCCACTGAGAGTTACCCCCTGTTCTGGTTTGGTAAAAGTTAGATTGTGAGGATAGTCAGTGTTCCTTTCACTGTCTCTTATAGCTCTAAGCCTTTCTACCTCTTCTTTTAGTTCAGCCACCATGCTCATCAGATCGCTGATCTGCTCACAACTCACACAGGAGTTGTTCCTTCCATCCTCCATATTGAGTGCCAGGTCCCAGCACTCACTGCAGCCACCTGCCTGAACACCTGCATGCTTGTGAGTGGCCTCTGTTTGGGTGCCAACTGTGCCAACTATCAACCCCCACCTCACTCCAGCCTCCTTTTAGGAAGTTGTAGAGAGCAAGAAGGTCTCCTCTTGGTGTCCTTCTCTCCAGACTAAACAACCCCAGTTCCCTGAGCTGCTCCTCTCCAGACCTGTTCTCTAGACCTTTCACTAGCTTTGTTGCCCTTCTCTGGACATGCTTCAGGACCACAGTGTCGTCTTGCAGTGAGGGACCCAGGGAGGTGGTGGAGTCACCATCACTGGAGGTGTTTAGGAAGAGACTTGATGGGGTGATTGGTGCCATGGTTTAGTTGATTAGATAGTGTTGGGTGATAGGTTGGACTCGATGATCTCAAAGGTCTTTTCCTGGTTAATTCCATTCTATTCTATTTTATTCCATTCCATTCTACTCAAGGTGCATCCTTACCAATGCTGCATACAGGGTCACAATCAGTTCCCTACTCCTGCTGACCACACTGTTCCTGACCTTGGCCACAATGCTGTTAGCCTTCTTTGTCACTCAGGTGGGACCCGCTTGCCCACACAGAGATAGGCCAGCAGGACTGAAAGTAGTCTGTGTGGAGCTTTTCCAATACAGGGGTTTATTGCTCTCTTCATTCTTCCCAGATCTGCCAAGACGTGCATTTTAAATGCTGAAATTCACACTGGTGGTAGGGTGAATGAATGCTTTACAGTGGCCCTTTATGGGTAACTCCTGTCTTTGTCCCACATGTGGCACAGATCTTTTTGCTGCCATATTTTATTTTAAGCTACAAACCTTTCTTTGTGTGTTGCTTTCCTTGTTGTCCCTCCAGGCTGGATGATCGATGCAGATAGCCGGCCCAAGTTCCGTGAGCTGATAGCGGAGTTCTCCAAGATGGCTCGTGACCCGCCACGCTATCTCGTCATACAGGTACTAAACTCAGTGGCAAGGTGTCTGTCTTTGGACATTCAGTATGAGGCCCAGAATCATAGAATGATTTGGGTTGGAAAGGACCTTAAAAATCATCTAGTTCCAACCTCCCTGCCATGGGCAGGGGCAACTCCCACTAGCCTAGCTTGCTCACAGCCTCATCCAGCCTGGCCTTGAACCCTCCCCTCCACGGAGGGGACATCCAAACCTCACTGGGCAACCTGTTCCAGTGCCTCACTGGAACCTCTTACTGCAAAGAATTCCTTCTTAGTGTCCAGTCTGTATCTAGATGGCAAAATGATTATGAATGCATATGAAAATAGATAATACAGATCATTTAAGGCCAGATTTATCATTCCTTTCCAGACCTTAATATATTCAGCTAGAAACACTTAGGACTGGATCAATAACAGCCTAGGCTACAGTACTGAGAGAAGAGAGTTTGATGCTCCTGAAAATGGAGCTATTTAACACGGACAGCGTTTGCAGACCTAAATTCCCCTAAGCTCTCGATGAATTTGGTTAAATGCAGAGATTGAGATTTTGCATCTTGGGCCTCTTGCTAAATTTGTGTCTCTGAGAAAGGGGATTGTGAGGGTTTGGAGGAGATCTGCGAGCCCTCTGTCACACCAACTTGTCTCCCAGGGAGACGACCGCATGCATCTGCCCAGCCCTACGGACTCCAAGTTCTACCGCACCCTGATGGAGGAGGAGGACATGGAAGATATAGTGGATGCTGATGAGTACCTCGTGCCACACCAGGGCTTTTTCAACAGCCCTTCAACATCCCGCACCCCTCTCTTGAGTTCACTGGTATGGGTTTATTTTTTTCCTCTGTGGAAACATGACAAGCAATTTTAAGAGTGAACTGCTTCTCATAATGTCTGTATTTTCTTTCTCTCTCCTAAAAAGAGTGCTACTAGCAACAACTCTGCTACCACCTGTATTGACAGGAATGGGGTAAGTGGGACAGCCTTTAAAAAAAGGAGTAACTTCTCCTATGTGCATCAGCTTCTACAAATCAGGCCTTTTAAAGATTGAATTAAATATTGCTTTTTCTCCATTCCAACCTAGCAGGGGCACCCTGTGAGGGAAGACAGCTTTGTCCAGAGGTATAGCTCTGACCCAACTGGTGCTTTCTTGGAAGACAGCATAGATGATGGCTTCCTGCCAGCCCCAGGTAAGTACTTCTCTCATGTTTCCATCCCTTCCAATGGGGACAGGCTACAAGAGTTGGGGCTCTTCAGCTTGGAGAAAAGAAGGCTCCAGGGAGACCTTAGAGTGGCCTTCCAGTACCTGAAGGTGGCCTACAAGAAAGATGGGAATAGGACAAGGGGGAATAGCTTTTTCCTGAAAAGAGGGTAGGTTTAGACTGGGTATTAGGAAGAAATTCTTTGCAGTGTGGGTGGTGAGACACTGGACTAGGTTACCCGGGAAACTGTGGATGCTCCTCCCTGGAGGTCTTTAAAGCCAGGTTGGATGAGGCCCTGAGCAACCTGGTCTAGTGGCAGGTGTCCCTGCCCATGGCAGGGGGAGTGGAACTAGGTGATCTTTAAGGTTGCTTCCAACCCAAACCATTCTATGAATTTGTGATCCCATGGCCACTCATTCCCAAGCCGTTTGGTTGTGTAGATAATTGTTGATTATTTTCCTTTCTTTTCAGTGGAATGGGAGCAATCCAAATGCTTCCTACCTTTTTATTGCTCAGTAAACAGGAGTGGAAACACATGCACATATCGTTTTCCTAGACTTTATCTGACTGCTTCTGGCTGTTTCTCATTTCAGTTCCTTCACCAGCCAGGTTCCTCATGTTTGCCATGTGTGCCATCTGGCTGGGGAGTTGAATGCCTGGTTCTATGTTTAAAGCTTTCTACTTGAGAAAATATCCTCTAAAACCAGAGTTTGACCCCTTAAACCATTTCAGCAATATAAACAGCTTCCTGGCAGTTTCACTGCTTTCAGATGTTGATACACAGAAAGCTGCTCACTGTTTCACGTGGATTTTAACAGCGTAGGCGGGCGGAGAGCAGAGCCAGCAAGCACCGAGGGAGCTGGTGCTGGGTTATGGAGTCATGGTGCTTTGTGCCCTTAAAGAATCTTAACCAACCCTTCCAAGAACTTACCACATCTAAAGACCATGAAAGACCCTGCAAGGGATGGCAATGAAGTGAAACGTGGAGCCTCTGTTACTGGCAGTCCTGTATTTGCTAGGCATTTTCCTCATCACTAAATATTTTTCTAGGGAACCAGCTTCTGGTAGCTAGGCTCCCAGACTGCAATTTCAGAGCAGTATCTGGGACATAGCCACCCACATGTCACTAAAATCAGGAGTAGCTATCTTGCTGTCTTGTGGTCCAAGCTGTCTTTCTGCTTCTTTGCAAACCCAGTTTCTGAAGGAGAAGTTCAGGGCAGTGCTTTTGGTGCCACGGCACAGCAATTCCCTGCCTTTGTCTCTCTTCCACTCTGGGAAGTTCAGCAAGATGTTGTACACAAAGAGCAAGTGGCAGCAGGGTTAAAACTGCACCTCAAGTGATGCAAATGGCTGCGTTAGTCGCACCTTCATTTTCATTGTCTTCAGTTTCATTCCTTCTCATTTTTGTTTTCTTTCTATTCCAGAGTACGTAAACCAGCTGGCACCCAAGAAAACTTCTGCCTCGGCAGTCCAGAATCCAATCTACAACAACTTCTCTCTGACAGCAAACTCAAAGGTCCCCACAGACTCCAGCTACCAGAATTCACACAGCACAGCTGTCGACAACCCTGAATATCTCAACACTAACCAGTCTCCACTGACCAAGACAGTCTTTGAGACCTCCCCTTACTGGATCCAGGCGGGCAACCACCAAATCAACCTGGACAATCCTGACTACCAGCAGGACTTCTTACCGAAGGAAACCAAACCGAACGGTCTCTTGAAAGTTCCTGCAGCAGAAAACCCTGAGTACTTAAGGGTAGCAGCACCAAAAAGTGAATACATTGAAGCCTCAGCATGACCCTAGAGAATTTGTTCTTGCAGGGGGTCAAGCCAGACTCAGTGAGCTCCCTGGCTCCTGCAAGAATGGACTCTGCTGAGAGCGAGCGGCAACCACAATGCATCAATAAGCACATCTTTCATTTTCAGCGTGGGGGCTGAATCTGTGAGTCCTATCTGATGGTAGCTTGGGTCTTTTCCTGCCCATTTCCACGTAATACTTGAGGCCCATTACCTGCATTTGGATGCTTGTTGAACTGGAGCGGGATCTGCTTGGACAGAAAAAACACGGCTGCATTCCTTTTATTTTCAAATGGTAGCATTGTAAGAAGCCACTCTGGGATGAACTTGAGAGCTGTACACATTGTACAGTCAATTCCTTTCCACAGTCTGTATTTTTATAAATGCTTCTGACAGAACGTCGGAGTCTTTCACGAGATCAGATGTTTGTACTGCTGGTCTGCTACGTGGTGCTCAGATCACCAGCAGGGGGGAAAAAGCTACTAGTTTTCCAAAACTCTTGGAACAGAAACAGTTATTCCAAAACACCATTTTTGTACAAATTTGCTCCATACACTGCCTCTGGCACAGAGAGAAAAAGTGCATCTGGGTGATGTATGGGAGATTCTGCCCAGGGACGTATGGAGTGGATTTACTCCTTGCACAAGGAGCAGAAGGGCACAACTCATCACCTACTGACCACTACTGCTGAAAACTGACAGGAGGAACTCACCTCAGAGTCATCTGCACATGGTTATAAAGTGCTCACTAGTCTGTTTGCTGATGGTCAAACGTGAGACATTTTCTTTTCTGATCCCTTATGCAGCTGTCAGGTTGTAAAAATGCTTTTCTTCTGCAGCAAAACTGTTCAAAGATGTTGCCATAACTGAAAAATGAAGTGTCAAATCACATTTAACAGACTTCAATTAACTGTCAAGGAAATGCAAATGGTGGCAAATTGGAGCATTCACAAGACAGACTGGAAGAGCTCTATTAAATTTGAGTAGGGCAAGAAGCACAGGTAGCTCTAGCCAAGCAGTTTTATTTGAAACACAGGTTGCTCTAGCCAAGTAGTTTTATTTCTTGTCTTAAAGGAGCTTAGAGCAGAAATTGTCTTCCCTTAAACTTTTGGCAGAGGAAAAGGATGTATGTTATGCTTTACCCATCCCAAGGTACCATGCTGGGGCAGAGGCTGGGATGGTTGCCTGGCCCTTTGGGGTTACGTGTCCTGGCAATACGATAGGGGCAGGGAGAATGAATTAAGGAAAGAAAGAGCAATCTAAGGTAATAGAAAAATTTATCTCCCTTTATTGAAACATAGGGCAGCCTACTGCTTCTTTAAAATACCTAACATCATCTTCTGTTGTCAGTGTGGAACAGACAGGCGAGGCATGGCTAAGATTTTAGCTTGGTAGTCATGAAATCAATCACAGCAGCAAGAGCAGCCACTCTTTCCAGGGGCCTGTGATACAGAACTTAAAATTTTCCCATCATTAACATTCCTTAAGAATGTAGGAGGAATAAGGTACCAGAAGTGTGGATTTAGTCAGTAATTTAGATGCATCCCACCAGCAGCTCAGCAGGGCTATTTTAATCAAACCAGTCAGTCAGAAAGCAAATACACATTTGGTGATTTTTGATACAAAGTCCCTTAGCTAGATGAACATTGGACTTGATGATCTTGGAGGTCTTTTCCAACCTTAGTGATTCAATCAGCTTGCTTAAGGGTGGCATAAGGAGTTGAGTCTGTATTAAGTAATAAGGAAGAGCCAAATGTTTAAGTAGCGCATCTGGAGTCCAGGAGCAGCAGATCCTCTGAACATTGTTTCTCCAGATTTACTGAGGAAAGAAGGAGAATAATGGTCATGTGAAATGACCCCTTTTGAGAGTGATACAGTGTAAAATGCATTCACAACTTAGGTGTGTGTAGTAACTTACCATTTTAGGGTAAAGCAGTATATTGGATCAAAACCCAAAGATTGTCCTGCTTGGTAGGCACGTGTCGCTGTGACCAAGGCACAAGCAGTATGAAGGGTGCAACATTTGACTGGTATTATTACTGGCTTGTATTTAAAGCACTAACCACAAAGCAGTTCCCATGCCCAATTAGTGGAAGCTTTCTTTTTGCATTCCTGAGAGCAGATTTGTTGCCTTGCTCTCACAAGCATGCAACATGTATGCACAGGCAGGACTGCCTTTCTCCACCCACAGCCCCAGGAGGAGGAATGTACATAAAGCCAAAAAAAGATCTTAACAGAAATCACAGATAATTTTCAATTTGCTAAATCTGTTATGTCTCCGAGCAGAACACAAGACAATCACACAGGGCATGTTCTCCTGCAGATCTTTTCAACACTATTGCACAAAAGGAATTTATTGATGTTTTGTTTGATTGTGTTAGCTGAAACCAGAAAGAACACCAAGAAGTAGCAGAATATATCACCAGCATCATGTAGCATGAAAAACATTTAATAGAGTTAATGTGTTTGCCCTTTTAGAATCATAGAATCATTTTGGTTGGAAAAGACCTTTAGGATCATCAAGTACAATCATCATCTAACTCTGCCAAGCCTGGTGCTAAACCATGTCCCTCAGCACCACTTTTCAACACCTCCAGGGATGGGGATTCAGCCACCTCCCTGGGGAGCATGTTTCAGTGTTTGATAACCCTTTCAGTCAAGAAGTTTTTTCCAACAACCAACCTAACCCACCCCTGGAACAACTTCAGGCCATTTCCTCTCATCCTGTCACTTGTTACGAGGGAGAAGAGGCTGTTTAAAACAGGATAGGAGGGATTCAGCAGCAACTCATTGCTAGAAACAAGGAGATTCACCTAAAAATGAGGCAATGTAAGTCCAAAAGAGCATCACTTTTTGGATGTGTTGGTGTGGTAGTTTTAGGCTATGCTTTTAAATTTTTTTTGATGAGAAATGTAGGAAAAAGGATGTGGGAGCACAAATTCTTGCTATAAATGCACAGATTCCAGATTGGTGGGGTCTGCTGTAAAGTAGTTCTGGTAAACAGGCATCCTGTAAGCCGTGATTTGTAAATCATCAGCTCAGTAATGACTCAAAAAACGGCAAAAAAAACTCAGACTGGGCAGTGTGCTGTAGTCTGTGGGCAGTGCCTGCAGGGGCAGATAGAGCAGAGGGACCTATGAAGCAAGTGCTATGGGGTGGGGAGATGCTCATTGGACAACAGACATTAGCAATGAAGCAAATGATTTCCACTGAGATGAACAAAAGAAATCAATCAGTCGAGCAGCTGATATTGTTTGGTTTTCCCACTGCAGCTCGCTGACCATTTAACAGCAAGGAGCCACTCATAGATTGTAGCCACTCATAAAGGTGAGCACGGTTCAGCAGCAGAAAACAGCATCCAAAAATAGCTTGCAAGCTCTGCTGTTGTCTCTCAGGAGCTGTTTTTTAAAATGCAGCTAAACAGGGAGACATAGCAGGCAGCAACCACATTGAAAAGCTAGCAGAGTCTTGCTAACTGAGAAAATTAAAATTGCCCTTTTTAATGCATTTCTCCTGGCAGGCAAAATGAAACCGCTCACAGGTTGGTGCTCAGTGTCTCTTAATCACAGAGCAGCAGTTAATATGGAACTGCTCTTGCAGTAATAATTTCAGACTTTTAATAACTGCTAAGTATATGAAAACCAAGAGCCTTCATCTTCCTTTGATGTCTTCCAGTCATCTGTGTACAGTGTCCATGCACTCAGCTTGATTCAGGCCCTAGGTTCTTTGCTGTGCAGGGAGTTAGCTTGGGATATTTCCTTGATGCTGCAGTTTGTCTTGTTGGGTAAATTCATCTGAAAGGCAGAGGGCTTGCTTTTGGTTCTAGCTGGCAGGCAACAATTCGGTGCCTTTTCTAGAAAGAGCAGTTGGAACTAGATGGTGATTTCTGAAACGTCTTAGGGTGATGCTCTGTCCCACCAGCATCATCATCAGATGGCCATGTGAAGCTTCATCGTTAGACAATACAGTCCCGTGGTTTATTTGAAAGGAAGAGGCTTGTGTAAAAAATAACGCCAAGAAAGGGGTGCAGCCAGCAACCCACATCCAACACAGCTGCCAGATTTTCCCAGGGACATCACTGAGGCTACTGCCTGAGTGTCTGTGTGGCTCACACACCTGCTACTGGCTTGAAGCAGAGGTCTCCTTCAGAGACTTCTGCAAAACCCAAGGTACTGTGGGGTGAATCACTTCTTTTTCCCTGGGAGACACAGTTGGGGCTATGATACTGTCACAAGAATCCAAACAGCTTAAAGAGGTCCCATCCCAAGGTGCCTGGGGTATCCTTGTTCTGTCTAAGAGAGCTCCAGGCTGCCAAGGAGAAAGTTTGCATTTCCAGACAAGCGCTCATTTTTCAGATTCAAAGTTCAATATCTTCTGCTGGTACGACCTCTGTCTCTCCAAAGGAGCAGTTGTGGTACTCTGGGGTTGTTGGGGTTTTTTGGGGTTGTTGGGGTTTTTTGTTCTTCCCACTTTTCTCTGTGAGAAAAACTGAATCAGGACAAAGTATGAACATGCACCTCTGTCCTCCTTCCTGATGCAAACCACACACTGATGATGAAATGTCAAACTCAAGTGTGATAACAGCAAGAATCCTTTGCAATGTTTTATCACTGCTCAGTTGAACTTTTATACTGGGATCCCATTTTCTAGCTTTCTTTTTCTTGTCTGTTGGTTCTGACATCCAACTTTTAAGAAGCCTTTTAAAATAATTAAGAAACAAAAAAAAAGGGGGGAGGGGAGTTTCTACAAAAGAAAACCAGAACACCTTCAAGTAGCTTGTCAAATGGGCTGCACTAGGACCAAAGATGTAGCATCATGTTTTCTTGCTTTAAAGGAATACGGTACTGATCGTTACTTCCACAGCCTCTCATTACAGGGAAAAGGTACAGATCTCCACTCTTCACTGGGGCTGGGCCAGACCTCCACCAATCCAAGAGTGCTTGACACGAGGGGGAGGCCTGTCCACAGAAAACCAACCCAAATATCAGGACCAGGTATCACTTCAGGGCCAGACCTACAACCTCCACTCTTGTTTTGATTCATTTTCTACTCAATGCAAGAGCTAAGCAAGGACAGGAAAAGAAAGTCAGGAAAAAAGAAACCAAATACATGATGATTTGGCTCAATATCAGGAAGAGAGACAATGATGTGAAGGTGAGCTGTGGTGAGATAACTGCTTTTTATGTGAGGAAGTGTGTAGGCAGGCAGTGAGGCTTTAAACTGATAACACTTTTGGTTATGTATTACTTCACTTGTGTGGGGGAGTTGACATCACAGCACTTTCATGATAGGCTTTAGTTTTCTGCCATGCATCCTGCCTCCATTCAACATCATGGCCACCACAGACTAAGAATTTCAGGTTAGTCAGAGGTACTGCATGCAACCCCTCCTTCCTATACAGGGAGGGAAAAGCGTGGCAATAGTAGCCTCTACCACAGTTAGTGGTCATGCAAACCCTCAGTAGCATATAAAAACAGTTGTTCCTGAGGAAAAAATTATTGCTGTAGACCTAGCTGGCAAGACACTGTCACTTGTTGCCCCACTGAAGTCAGCAGGCAAATTGCCTTCAGTCAAGATTCAGGGCTGGTGTTCCACCAGCTTTGTTCTTAGCCTCTCACATGGTGCAGGTAGGGCCTTGATGTGCAGCAGTGTAGGCCTTATGGTCTCTGTCCACCTCTCCATGAAGTAATGGGTTTTTCTACAGTGAAAACCAGAAATCAATCCCAGCACTAACGACTGGTTGAAGGTGTCATTCCTATGTAGCTGATACGGTACACCACAGAATCATTTTGCTTGGAAGAGACCTTTAAGATCATCAAGTCCAACCATTGTTTTAGTCATGCTGAATTTTATCCACACCTTTCTCCTTACCTCTCACAAGCCAGCTGGACAGTGTGCATTTGCAGCCACCATCACCATTATCCTCATGTTTTATGAAATCACAGAATCACAGAAACATTCAGGTTGGAAAAGACCCTCAGGATCACTAAGTCCAACCAATAACCTTATTCTACAAGGTTCACCTCTAAACCATATCCCCAGGCACCACATCCAAATGACCTTTAAACACATCCAGGGTTGGTGACTCAACCACCTCCCTGGGCAGCCCATTCCAATGCCTGACCACGCTTGCTGTGAAAAATGGTTTCCTCATGTCCAGTCTAAACCTACCCAGTCATAGCTTGAGGCCATTCCCTCTTGCTCTACCACTGATTACCTGTGAGAAGAGACCAGCACCAGCTTCTCTACACCGTCCTTTCAGGTAGTTGTAGAGAGCAAAAGGCAATGAGTAAAGTCGTCGTCTGCCATAGTAGGAGGCTTTGGCTCACATACCTAGGCTGCTTTTTTTTAATCCTACATTCCTAGTATCATTCCCCTGGCAATGAATGGGATGTTTCCACTTGATTACACGGAGAGCACAACAGCAAGGCTAAATGGTGAGTGATTTCTGAAAATCCCTCGCAATAATCCGAGATCCTATGGATCCATTGCCCGCTTTTGTATCGACGCAGTCAGCAAGGTGGCGATGTCTCGGTTTGAGTAACCTGTCGAGCAATACAGCCCCAGATCCGGGCGGGGCCCTCGCAGCTGCGTAAGGATACTCCGCTCTGAAAGCACTATTTGTACCATAAGAGACTCTTGTGACTTTTATATGGTTTGAATGGTTTATACTGTTGATCAAAACTGTTTGTATATTGAGCGATAAAAATGAGGTGTACATTATTCTTTTGAATTGGTTTTAAATTTTTTTGGAGGACTTTTATTGTAATATACTGTTGTATGGGGGGGGGGAAGGGAGGGGAGGGCAGGGGGCAGAAAAATCAGTGGCTAGCTTCTAGGGTTTGTAAGCCAGAGAAGAGCTCACATTAAGGGTTCTTTACTGACGGACATAGATTTATTTTTGTTCTAGTAAAAGTTGTCACCTCGGGGATTTATCCAGGGCTTAGTGAAGCTAATAACAGGACCCCTTCCTCTCTCTAAGACTCTTTGGCTCTCTGCGTGCACAGCGCTGGATTTTTCATAGCTGAGCCATCAGCTGAAACAGCCCCATTGGAAGTGCAACAGGAAAGCCCAGGTACTGCTTACCAGGGCACTAACAAAAGCTGCTCTTTTGAATTGCATGGCAGGTTATCACTTCACTTGTTCGATACAATAGCAGAAGCAGAGCCAAAGCAATCCCTCCAAAGCTCTTCCATGTGGCCTGCAGCACATGAAACCATACTGCTGCCCGTTCCTGAATAGTGTAGCTATGAGGTGTGCAGCAGCAGCACAGGCCTCCCTTCCAAGGAAAGGCAAAATCAACCAGAGTCATGTTGGTGACTTACATTGTACTATACCTGGCAAACGGTGAAGTTCTGGAAATTCTGTTAGCAAATCCCATCAAATGAAGCCCCAGCATCCCTTGAGTATTGCTGTTTAATTAGGCAACTTGTCACAGACAAAGGAATTACAGGGTCCTCAACATAACAAATTGAAATACACTGGGTTGACCAGACAGTAGAGAAGAGAGGAGCTGGAACTGTCAGTATACATTCAGCCTGGATAAGTCCCCAGTATCACAATTAGTAAAGTAATTAATTTTTTTCTTTTGCTTCAAAGTGCATTCTTTGTAGAACCATAGAATTGTTTCGCTTGGAAAAGACCTTTAGGATCATGGAGTCCAACTGTTATCTAACTCTACCAAGGCTGGTGCTAAGCCATGTCTTCCTTGAGAGGGTTAGATAATGCACAGGGATGAACTTTGTACACAGGGGAAAAAAAAAAACCAAGCCACTACAGCACCTTTCTCCTTTTCTTCTTTCCATCTAGTCCCTTCCAATAAGTAGGCTGTGCATTTTACCAGCTCCACCTATTTTATGCAGAATTGACATAGTCTTAATCTTCATATTACCAGTTCTCAGAAATGTCTAATGCGTATTAATGCATGGTATTTTTATTTGAATAAAAGTCATTAAAGCTTTGCTCTTTTGGCATGTGGTTACTAATCACCTGGCTTTGGAAAGTTTTGGGTAAGTCAGTATGAATAGTAATTTGTATCAATCATTGAACCATTGAACAGTTTGGGTTGGAAGAGACGTTTGAAGGTCATCCAGTCCAACCCACCCAGGCAGCCGAGAGGGCCAGTGGCACCCTGGCCTGTATCAGGAACAGTGTGGCCTGCAGGAGCAGGGAGGTCATTCTCCCCCTGTACACTGCACTGGTTAGGCCGCACCTTGAGTCCTGTGTCCAGTTCTGGGCCTCTCAGTTTCAGAAGGATGTTGACTTGCTGGAAGGTGTCCAGAGAAGGGCAACAAAGCTGGTGAGGGGTTTGGAACACAAGCCCTATGAGGAGTGGCTGAGGGAGCTGGGGTTGCTTAGCCTGGAGAAGAGGAGACTCAGGGGTGACCTTATTGCTCTCTACAACTACCTGAAGGGAGGTTGTAGCCAGGTGGGGGTTGGTCTCTTCTCCCAGGCAGCCAGCACCAGAACAAGAGGACACAGTCTCAGGCTGTGCCAGGGCAGGTTTAGGCTGGATGTTAGGAAGAAGTTCTACACAGAGAGAGTGCTTGCCCATTGGAATGGGCTGCCTGGGGAGGTGGTGGAGTCGCCATCATTGGAGGTGTTCAGGGGGAGACTTGATGGGGTGCTTGGTTGCATGGTTTAGTTGATTAGGTGGGTTGGATTGGTTGATGGGTTGGACGTGGTGATCTTGAAGGTCTCTTCCAACCTGGTCTATCCTATCCTATCCTATCTATCCTATCCTATCCTATCCTATCTATCCTATCCTATCCTATCCTATCCTATCCTATCCTATCCTGTGAGTGGGGACATCTGCTGGGGACTAGACCAGTTTGCTCAGAAACCTGTACAACCTGACTTTGACATTTCTAGGGATGTGGCATCTGCCACCTCTCTGTTTCACTACTGACATTGCAAAAAAAATGTAATGCCAGTGGGTCACCTCTGCCTCGCTAGTTTAAATTTCTCTCCTTTAGTTTCAAACCATCATCCCTTGTCACAACAGGCCCTGCTAAAATGTCTGTTGCCATCTTTCTTAAAGGTAGGTCCCTCTCAGTACTGAAAGGCTGCAATACGGTCCCCCACAGCCTTCTCTTCATCAGGCTGAACAACCCCAACTCTCTTAGCCTGTCCTCAGAGGAGAGGTGCTCCAGCCCTCAGATCATTTTTGTGGCCCTGCAAGTTTATGTCCATCCTGTGCTGAGGGCTCCAGAGCCTTCACAGTACTCCAGATGTGGTCTCACCAGAGAGGAATAGAGCAGAAGAGTCAACTCTGTCAACCTGCTGGCCACACTTCTCTTGATGCATCCCATAATACAATTTGCCTTCTGGGCTGCAAGTGGACATTGCTTCTCACCCACCAGTACCCGCAGGCCCTTCTCTGCAGGGCTGCTCTCAGTTTCATCATCTGTGATCACATCAGACACTCAGTCTGTGCGAAACCCATCCCCATCAATATCCTGCTCTGCCCAGCACACGCTTAGGAGCATCCCACCTGTGGCTCTGCAGTGCAGGAAGTCACAAAGACCTGCCAGTGCTGTGGCACCTGCCCAGGAGCTGGTGTCAGAGCTGTCCAGGACACAACTACCAGGAGGTCTGGTGTATCTGCTCAGATGGACTTGGCCAGAAAGGACACTGCAGTGCAGGCAGTAACTCTGCAGGTGCCATGGCCCTTCTGTCAAGGTAAAGGTCAGTAACCAAATGGAGCTGCCACACAAACATGCAGGTGTCCAGGGAGTGCCTAAGCCTGGCACTTGTAACAGAGGTTGGCACAGACAACACCTGTGGAATGGGGTCTTGTGGGACCACACAGGATATGGGGGCCTCCTTTAAGCCCACCTAGAATCATCGAATCACAGCATTGTTTTGCTTGGAAAATACCTTTAAGGTCATCAAGTGCATCATTGTCTAATTCTACCAAGTCTGGTGCTAAACTATGTCCCTCAGTACCACATCTCTGTCTCTTTTAAACATCTTCAGGGACAGGGATTCAATGACCTCTCTGAGAAGCCTGTTCCACTCTGAGAACCCTTTCATTGAAGAAGTTTCTTTTAATAGCCAGCCTAAACCAAACTTGCAAGTCTCTGTGGTTTCTGCTGCCTATACCTCAGGCTTGTCACTTAGAGCCCAGCCAACTAGTTACCCTTGTGTCTGAGAGCAGCAGAAGGAAAGCTCACAGTGCCCTCTCTTGGAATAGACCAAAACTCTGTACACAACATAAACAGCTTTGAAATAGGTCTCCTGGCAAACAGAGCAGGGGAAAAAGAGCTTGCATGGGCAATTTATTTCTCTGTCCATTTGTAGTACAGGTTCATGGTACATTTAATCCAACCCAGGTATGAGATGCTGCTGGAAAAGGTCACCACACTCATCTGATGGAAAACTAATCTTTCTCTGTGGCAGTTTAGTTTCAGCAGACTTGCAGTGCAATTGCATGCACAATAGAGCTGCTATCTGACATGGCAACACGCATTTCAAAGGCACGACTCTACCCCTTGGTGATCGGTGTACAAGAAATGAGAGGATCATAACAAGTGTGACAACCTGCTGGGTCCTTCACTTGGGTCACAACAACCCCATGAATGCTCCAGGCTTGAGGCAGAGTGGCTGGCAAGCTACCCATCAGAAAAAGACCTGAAGGTGTTGGTTGACAGCCATCTGAACACAAGCCAGGAGTGTGCTCAGGTGGCCAGGAAGACCAACAGCATCCTGGCCTGGATCAGGAACAGCATGGCCAGTCGGAACAAAGAAGTGATTGTCTCCCTGGACTCAACACTGGTGGAAGCCACACCTTGAGTAATGGGTTCACTTTTGGGCCCCTCGCTACAAGAAGACACAGCAGTCCTGGAGCATATCCAGAGAAGGGCGATGAAGCTGACATAGGGTCTGAAGAATAGGTCTGGTGAGTAGCAGCTGAGGGAACTGGGGTTGTATAGCCTGGAGAAGAGGAGGCTGGGGTGAGACCTCATTGCTCTTTACAACTTCCTGAAAAGAGGCTGCAGTGAGCGGGGTATTGATCTCTTCTCCCAGGTAACAAGTGATAGGACAAGGGGAAATGGCATCAAGTTGCATGAGAGGATTAGATTGGATATTAGGCAGAATTTCTTTCCTGAAAGAGTGGTCAGGCATTGGAACAGGCTGCCCAGAGCAGTGGTGAAGTCACCATCCCTGTAGATATTCAAAAACATGCAGACTTTGGGACATGGTTTTAAGGGCCATGGTGGTGCTAGGTTGACAGCTGGACTCAAAAGATCTTTTCCAGCTGAAATGATTCTGTGATTCAATGATTCTCCCATTCTCAGAACTTCTTGTGAGTGTCATTGTGTAGCATTCCATTTCCCTAATGCTCAGTTATTCCTTTTCTTCACATCTTGCAAGAAAAGCAAGATAGATGTTCCATTTCCCTCAGCATCGTAGTGGCCCTGTGCTGGACTCTCTCCAGTAGTTTTTTTGTCCTTCTTGAGCTGGGGGTGCCCAGAACTGGACACAGTTTTGTATGGGATTGCACATTTTGTTTGGGATTGCATGGAAAGAAGATTTTGTTAAAATTGCCAGTGGCAAAGCTGCTGTCACATCTCTTCCATCTTGCAAGTGTAGGATGTATTATGCTAAGCAGAATGTCAGTGTGGGTTGCCTTTGTAGATGAGTTAGTCTCACAAATCTTCCTCAACAAACTTCATTTCCTGGGTTCCACAGTTACCATTTCTGTTACTTGTTGAGGTCAGGGAGGAACTCTCACGGAGGAGAAGCTCTCGTGGCTCTAATGTCACAAATAAGGAGATTCTTCCACTAGGCCCACAGTGGTGTTTGCTGGTGCTGTGCAATGTGGCACTTGAACCCAGGCTACTGCTGCACCAGCAGGCACCCTCTGCAGTGCTGCTCCACGGGAGAGGTGGCTAACAAAAGGCAGCAGCAGCAGGTACACAGACAAAGCAGAGCAGATGAACTCCACTGAAAAGCTGGCAGCAAACTGGTTCCATAGCAAACCACTTCAGTGCAGCATGCAAAACAAAGAAGCTGTCAGAGATCCCACCTTCATAATCATCAGCATGGTTAGCATTTTATGAAAAAAATGGGGGAGAAAAAGCAAGCTTTTCATCTTCAAAGTTCTTCACAAACAGGCACTAATTAACCTTCCATGTCTCAGTACTGCAGCTCTCGTGGGAAGAGCCTCAGGGAAAACTGTAGTAAGGTTTCTAAATTTCCCTTTAAAGATGTTGGTCAAAGCACAGATTCCTGTTGGGATTTTTTAACTCCCCACTGAATGCAAATCACTTCTAAATACTTCAAATAGCACTAACAACACTATTGAAATGCATATGATCTGTGTGTATCACTGTGTTAAAAGTTATGCATCGTTTATGGCCCTCTTAAGTCTTTAAAATGTGAATAATGGCACATCAGCCCTCTCTGCTGGACTGAGTTGCTCTAGGTGGGACTGCCAAGACTTGCACACAAATAAGTACATACTTCACTTCATAAAAAGTCCCACAGAAACTCAGGGAAGCTGTATCTGGTGTAACCTAAGCATGCAACATTTGCATGAACAAAGTCATGATGAATATAAACTGGCACTTGGGACCACTACTTTTGTTGGTATAGACAGATCATGATGCACAGCAGGTCCCTCAGCATTGCTGCTGTTACTGCTCCTGCTTTGTTTTTTTCAGGGCATTCTTAACATCCCAGGAATGATCAATGATCAAAATATCACAGTATCACCAAGGTTGGAAGAGACCTCGAAGATCATCAAGTCCAACCTGTCCCCACAGACCCCATGACTAGACCATGGCACCAAGTGCCACGTCCAATCCCCTCTTGAACACCTCCAGGGACGGCGACTCAACCACCTCCCCGGGCAGCCCATTCCAATGACGAATCACTCTCTCGGTGAAGAACTTTCTCCTCACCTTGAGCCTAAACTTCCCCTGGCGCAGCCTGAGACTGTGTCCCCTTGTTCTGGTGCTGGTTGCTAGAGAGAAGAGGCCAACCCCTTCCTGGTTACAACCACCCTTCAGGTAGTTGTAGAGAGCAATGAGGTCGCCCCTGAGCCTCCTCTTCTCCAGTCTAAACAGCCCCAGCTCCCTCAGCCTCTCCTCATAGGGCTTGTGCTCAAGGCCTCTCCCCAGCCTTGTTGCCCTTCTCTGGACACGTTCAGGTGTCTCAATGTCCTTCTTAAACTGAGGGACCAGGATAATAATATAATTATGACTGCAATTGGCACTGGTGAGGCCATGCATTGAGTACAGGATTCACTTTTGGATCCCTCATTACAAGAAGACACTGCAGTTCTGGAGCATGTCCAGAGAAGGGCAATGAAGCTGGTGAAGGGTCTGGAGAACAGGTCTGACAACGAGCAGCTGAGGGAACTGGGGTTGATTAATCTGGAGAAGGGGAGGCTCTACCATCACTTTGGAAGGGAAGGTTGAGGAGAGGTATGTTAGCAACCCTGTTGGTTATTCAGAGTGACATGGGAATTTTCTGTGAGGCCCAAGCTAGGCTGCCTGGTGAGAAGCAGAAATTACTGACACCAACACCAAATGGGCTACTGTAAATGGGGTTTTGTTTTCCCTTTACCTTTCCTGTGGGAAGAAAGGTATAGCTGTTCATATAGATCAGAGAATCATAGTATCACAAAGTCAAGCAGTTACTAAGGTTGTAAGATGAAAGCTTTTATGCAGGCCTGCACAGAGGGACCTTTGAGTTCATTGTATTCCCTTTCTGAAAAGTTTTTGCTGGGGTTTTTGTCTCAGCTGCACACATGGCAGCCTTCACATCTTTCACTTCTTTGAGGCATGTAGCTGTCATTTGTTTCCATTATACAAAGGGTTTCTTCATCTTTCAGGGAAACTTTCAGCAGCAGAAAGTTCAAAGAGAGCTTGAGCTCACGTTGTACAGCTGAAGGGCACCTCCTTCCCTCTTGTAAACCCACACCATTCCTTCCTTTTGCAATGCTCCAAGGGACTGATGAAGCTCCTAGACTACCAGCACTTTTTCCCATGAGAGCTGATCTCCACAGGGGGACTGTTTTGCCCAGCTTACAGGCTTGGCCTGGAAGTCAGCAGTGCTGAAGTACACCAGTTGGGCAACTGGGGAGACTGGAGTTGGGGGTCCTGCCCCTCTTTTTGAAACGTTCAGGCCTTGAATGAGTCCATATAAGTTTTGATCCACTGTTTCAAAACTGCAGAGCTATGGTTTCAAGAAGTTTGTTACTGTACTGAATATTATGTTGATTTCACCCTGTGCAACAAGGAGCAAAATCCAGCAGAAGTCAGAGCCTTGTCCTTGTGCTAAGTGATTAAGCATTTTCCTGTCAGACATATGCTAGCACGAGCACCGAGTGTTGCCTACTGTCTCCTCAGCTTTCAGAATTTCACATTATCATTTCATTTGGGGTGAGGGGTTTGAAAGCCTCTCCTTCCTTGTTTTGACCTCCTTCTTCCCAACCTTGAATGCTTGCTGTCCTCAGAGCTGCTACCTGTTTATCAGCAACATGAATCAAAACACACACTTGGCACAGCTACCCATTGCAAAGACAGACCACTCAGGAAGCAATTTCAGGAAAAAATCGAAGCAGTGTGTTAATTCTGGAAAAAGAAAGGGGAAAAAAGGTTCACTAGTAAGAGATGAGGCTAGATAAGCTTCTTAAGAGCTTACTTCTTTAATTTATTGAGGATGTTTTATCCGGGTATTTACCAATAACTAGGAACCACACAGCATTTTATCTTTTTTTTCCTCCTCTAAACCCCCATCTGTTTATATTCCAAACCAGACACAGAAAGAAAATAAATATTCATAGAAAGATCTGGAAACCCCACAGAACTGGTAGGGGCCTAGGATGAATGTCTTAAACTAGTGGTACACGGCTGCTTTGAATGGGGGCTTGCTGAAAGCTGCCTGCTGCTGACTGTTTGGTGTGTGTGAAGCAGGTAGATGGATTCAGTGTAACTGTTGAAATAAAATGGTGGCATCACCAAAATGTCAGATCAAATCATCATGAAGACAGGTCTGTCTGTTTATCCTAGGAATTAGTCCTTAGGAGACCTTAGAGGCACAGAAGCCTGCAATGTCTGTACCCAAACATGCAAGATCTCAGCCTCTGGAGTTACCAGAATATAGTTTTCTGTGAGCACCAAGATCAATGCACCATCAAGAAAATCCACCCATTATACCCACATTTAGAGTGGGCATGGAAGCATCAATCCACTCCCTGCCTTTTTCCCACCCTACAACACCTTCTGGCTCAGAAATATCTGAAGTGGTGCAAGGAAACACTTTTGGTGAGAGGTGCACACTTCTCCTCCCCATCCCACTTCACCAGGCTTGGGCTGCTAAATCTGAACCACTCATACCAGCAATATGTCTGGTTCTGTTGCTCCCCTTGACACCTCTTCTGCCTCATCAGATCTCAGCTTGGAATAATCCTGAAAGCCACCTTCTGTCTCTAATATCATAGTCCTCCAGCAAGAAGCACCTTGCTAGGAATGTCCCCCAGGCTTTTAATTTTTCTCTCACTCCACTCTCACTACTCATTTGTGTTACATGACCATAGAACTCATCCTGGCCAAGATCAAGTTGCTTTTCCTGGATAAAACTAGGAAAAGATTGGGACTTCCTTTCTTTTATTTTCTTTTATTTTTTCTCTTATTTTTTTCTTATTTTTTTCTTCTTTTTTCTCTTCTCTTCTCTTCTCTTCTCTTCTCTTCTCTTCTCTTCTCTTCTCTTCTCTTCTCTTCTCTTCTCTTCTCTTCTCTTCTCTTCTCTTCTCTTCTCTTCTCTTCTCTTCTCTCTTCTCTTCTCTTCTCTTCTCTTCTCTTCTCCTCTTCTCTTTTCTCTTCTCTTCCCTTTCCCTCTTTCTTTCTCTTTTTCTCTCTCCTCTCTCTCCCTCTTTGTCACCTTCAGTCTATTTGCTGTTTAGGCTACAATCATCATCTTCACCTTATGGAATTCTATACCTTCTTCCCACCTTTCCTTCGCCTTCTCAAACTATTTACTTGCTCTTCAGCTTTGCATCCCTTCTTACTCTCTGACCTCGATCCTGTGCTCTTGCATATTAACATGTATCCCTGACTAGATACATGTTATACATACGGGATACATACGGGAGACCAGATTTGGTGAGACACTGGAATAGGTTACCCAGGGAGGTTCTGGGTGCAACTAGATTACCAACACATGTTCAAATGGCAGTAATGTCATCAAAAAGTCATCCTTCCCTGTGACTAAGTGTCCCCAGAGGTCTTTGTGAAGTGGCATGGCTTTTGATCAATGCTATTATAGACTGTTTCCAAATGATACAGTAGAGCATTGGAAAGATTTCCATCCAAACTCAGATCCACTCATCTTTAGGTTAGCAAATGCTCAGGACAAAAGAGGACTGAACTACAAAATGTGCTGTGATCAGACGCTTTTTATTAGCTTGAACTTCACACTGCCTGTTTGGTGTGTTAGAAAGTATTAGGCATCAGAAAACATCCACCCGAATACTGGGTGAATACAGAAGAAGAAAAACATTTGGTAAGCAGAACACACCTGGCAATTCTGTTAAAACAGAAACCTGAAGGGTTTCTCTTCCCGTACTGAAGTGAACTTCTGACCTGCAGACAGATGTGAGGAATATGTGTATTCCCTAGTACCCTGTAAAACCAGCAAGTCAATTCAGTTTGGGCTTGAACACAACATCTATTCCCAGATGATGTGCCTGTGATTCTCCTGCATCCTGAGGCACTTGGCAAGAAGCCTGACAAACAAGGTTAAACTCAGACTCAAAATACTTGAGGCAGTGGGTTTGTAAGCCTTGATCAAGTGGAAAAGAGGAAAGCTTTTCTCTTTTTTTTTTTCTTCAGGAAGATTAAAAAAAAAAACAACAAAGAGAGGCTGTTTAAGCAATACACACTCAACACAAGTACCAAGAGTAAGAAAAACAACCCAGCATTGACAAGCCAGGCAGAAAATACCACATCACTAATGCTGTTAGTAGACTCAAAATAGCACAGGAATGAATTGAACACAAAGGAAAATCTAGGGATGGTACAGACTGTAACAGTTTTAGCAGTCAGCAAGACATGGTGGTTCCTCTAATAGTAATGTGATATCTTTGAGAAGGGAGGGATTATGACTAATGTTAATCTTTTCCACTAGAGGAAGATCTTTTGGCTAATAAATATCCATCTTCCATATTTTACATGATACTGTAAATTCTGAAAGTGTCACAAGCACAACACCTCCACGATGTCTTTTATCTACCTGATAGCATTTTATCCATCTGATAGTATTCTATGGTGTCATGACTGAATGGATAGATGCAGGAAGACCAGTGGGTGTAGTCTACCTTGACCTTAGCAAGGCTTTAGACACTGTCTCCCATGCATCTTTGAGAAAATGTGAGCTTAACTAGCTGTTAGTACAGGCTGAAAGTGCAATTACAAGCATCCTGGGTACAGAAGACAGAGATTGCATCACTGCATATTAACTTTTCTCTGTCGAGGTGCTCACAGTTACAGATTAAAAAGCTTTTTCTTCATTTTTAATCTAATTCTTTAATGGAGAAGAGTTTCTTTGTAATGAAGCAAGAATAATACCCAAAGTTTAAAGTAAGCACTGTGCATAAATCCTTCCCTTTGTAGAGAAATAGGATGTCCTGTAGATGTTAAGCCTTTGTCTATTTTATTTTTGACAGTCAGTGAGATCTTTTGAGGCATCAGTAGCAGAAGAGCTAATCAGCTCTGTCCTTCAGCTGATTAAGATGACAGCTCTTCTTTCTTGACAGAAGCAGTTTTTCTGGGTTTTGCCTCTAAGCAAAACAAACAAACCAAAAACCAAACAAAAAAACCTAAACCCTGTTGTTTAATTCCTCATAGCTACAAGATAAATGATTGCCTTGAACAACTCTTCAGAGCCTCAGGCACCAGAAGATGCTGACCTTATGGCTGCTTCTGCCTCTTATCAAAACTCAGGCAGACACAGTCAAGACTTCCAAGTCACTGTGCCTCAGGGTTCAGGTCTCTTTCCTTCCCGAGCATTCACCACACAGCATTCTTGAGGCCCTGTAAACTAGAGTAGACACACATAAGCTATTTCAGGAGCTCTGCTTCCTCAGTTAGATGCTGAAAAGTCAGGATATTCTTGTTTTTCTTTCTCAGTAATAGCAGAAGGCTCCTTAAGAACAAAGAATGAACAAATCCCATCTATTAAGGGAGATTTACCTCCCTCACCTGACCCTTCTTGCTCACTATCCATTGCTGCACCTCAGAGGTGCAGGTCAATGTGTGTGTACTCCTGTACCTCTGCTCAGAAGGATAAGAAGGGCATTTGCAGTCGCTGGTGCTTGAGGACAATGACTGCAGATTAATAGCTAGAAGATTAATGTAGAATAAAGCTAGAACTCATTCAAACTTAATTTCCTTTGCTTCTGAAGCTTTCTTAGAAAACACACTTTCCTCAGAACAGCTTCTTCCTTTCCTCCTACTCTGTGCCTTTTCTAAACAGCACACCATAGCAGATGCCAGGCTTTCTGCTAAAGACTGGAAACCTTGCTGTAATGTTTTTTTTTGCTGTCAGACATCAAGATTCATAATGCAGAGGAGACAGTGTGCTGGTAACCAAGCAGGAAAGGGAAACCTTTTTGCCCCAGACCATGGGGCAGCTTCATTAGCATCACAGATTGACTTCTAGAGTTGAGATTTTTCCACCTGTCTTCCCCAGGTGAAAACAGGCATGGATCTTAAACTCAGTCCCAGGACTCAGGTTTGATGCAGAGGTTCCAAAGCTGCTGCAGAAGAGGGGTTCAAACAGATGTGGATGCTATGTAAGGGGAGGAAGCTCCAGTACCACACTGCTAGCCTCCTGGATGTCATGCTCCTAGGTGGGGTGAGAGGTCTTTTCTTTTTGTTGCTCCATTGGCTCATCTCTGGGGATCAGTTCAGATTGTGGCAAGGCTGTGGTGCCTAGGAGATGAGGATACAGGAGGGATATTGTGTTTGCACAGACTCTTGTACTCTGCACATAGAGCATTCTGAAGTTGGCTGACAGAAGGCTGTGTTTCAGGCACAAGCCAAAGCTTTATCTCGACAGTAGTAGCAATCAGTTCAAGCCTCTCCCCTTCAAGGCTGTCAGCAGCATTCAGAGCCACGGCATGGTGCCCATGGATCCATCAGCTAGGTAAGGAGAGCACCGCATTTGTCAGTTCATAGGTAACTCCTGCATTACATCCCACATCTGGGGTTCCACAACGAGCATTCAAAACCCCAGAGCTTTTCTGAGAGTAGCTATCAAGCAAGGCCCTTAGTGCTGCCGTATTAGAGATCTGACTGAAATCAACACTTGCACAGTCTTTACATGCAAACCCTGTCTCTGGGAGAGCTCTTTCAAATGGAGCAGGCCTGTAGTATGTGGTTAGTCTTCACATTCTCAGATTCCCAAGAGGATTAAAGCTATAACTTTCCAGCAACCACCATACTAGACCACATGATTGGAGAACACAAATGAGTAAATGACAGTTTTGGAAGCCTTTGCAATCTTTGCCATGATTAATAGAGAAAATTTTGGGTTTAAATGTATTACCTCCCTGCTGTTGCTTCTGCTTCTTGAGGTCCTCAGGATTCCTAAAGCTTGCTGTCGACTCTTCCTGCTTTTCATTTTGTGTGTTTTGTCTTTCACGTTAAAACTGCATTCTGTCTTATCCTCCATTTTCTCTCCCACAATAATGGTCTTTCAGGGCACAGGCAATGAGCCTGATTTCTGCCAACCAGCTAGACCAGCCTGCTGAAGTTATTGAGATTTTATTACAGGATCAAGATTTAATTCTATACAGGCCTCCCACAGTTCCTTAATTACATCTTGTTCTCCACGTATCATTATTCCTTAACTGGCCCCAAATTAAAGTCAGTTCAAACCCCAAATTTAATCACACTCCTTTCATACTTGTGGTTGTCCAACACCCATACAGAACAAAAGGCACCTTATAATAGCCTTGGATAGTTGAAACTTGGAACAGAAAAATATTTTAAAAGATAGTAACAGTCAACTCTGCTGTGTTGCTGGTCTTAATTTAATAGAATAATGGCAATGCAAGCCTGGTAAGGGCCTCCTGGGATCACAGAGTCCTTTTTCCTCTCTGAAGGATAGGGCTATTATGTCCAGACTATGTCTAATAATTTGTCTAGCTTGCTCTTTAAACCCTTCCATATACAGTCTCCTCTGCATAGCATATTTAGGCACCACAGATAATTCCTAATACTGAACCCCAATATATTTCCAATGCAATTCACTGAGTTCATCATAATCTGTTTTGCAAGGGTCTTTGAGAAGTGGCCAGCTTTCTCTGTAAGAGGTCTGTGCATACTGGAATGTTACTGTATCTCCCCCTGAACTTCCCTTTCCTGCACCGAAGCCATTTCTTTTGATCTTTTCTCAGAAGTCATGTCACTGGCTCTTGTTTCCTGGCCCTGTTTTCTTTACTTCCTACCTTTTTGATTTCCCTCCTCTGTACTCCTCTCAGTTTGGCAACACTTCAGAAAGTGTGGTGCCCAAAACTGTTCAGTGTTGGTGTTCGAGAGCCAAGCAAGGAAGGATAATTACCTTGCATCTGTCACCTACAACACTTTGGTCAGCACTGCACAGCATGAGGCTTGCTTAGTTTTGTTACACAATCATGTTACAACAATTCCATTTGTCATGGCTCCATCAAAACAATCACACCTCTTCTTTCTCTGTGTTAGAATGTATTTTCCAATTTCCCTTTCCCACGAGTGAGTGTTTGTGTTTGAGTACTGACTTTTCCCTTGTGGGTTTTGGAGCTTTTGTGCTGGTTGTCAGTACAGATTGGAATTTGGGTTCTGTGTCTCAAAGAGCTTGTAATCCCTCCTAGCCTCATGTTGTTTGAAAATTTGGATGTTCATGATTTGAGTGGTTAATGAAAATCCTGAGTAGAAATATCATTTGTGCAGAGCCCAGCTTTTAATGCCTTCCCCGATTAACCTCAAACCAAGTGTGCATGTGCTTACTGGATCAGGACTTGGGGTAGGTACAGGTTTCTTTCGTCTTCTTCAAAGCATGTTAGGCAGAACCATGTCAAAAACCTTAGTAGAAACAAGATGTATCTACTGCTTCTCTCTATCCATGAGAGCAAATATCTTGTCAAAGAAGGAAATGAGATTAGTGTGACATGATTTATTCTCAACAAATCCACTCCAGCTGTTTGCATTACCTTATTATTATTCTCTAGATATTCATATATGGATTCCTTAATAATTTAGTCTGTGTATCTTTCAGGACAATACAGGCAGACTTATCTCCCTGAACCTTTTTCTCTTTAGAAAGAGGGGTTCTGTGGGTTTTCTTCTAATTCCCAGCAAACTTTCTCCTGTTGTTACCAATTAGTTAATTAGTTAATGGTCCACATACTGCTTCAGTTTCTTTGCTGTTCCAGGGTAAATTCCACCAGGCCACTTTAACACATGTAACACATTAAATATTTTCTGCCCTCTTCTTTTCCCTACTTGGGCTTGTGCACTGAGCTCCTGTAAACAACCTAGCTGCTTTAGACATTCACTCACAATTTATGTCATGCCTGAAGCAAGGACATCATTGAATGCTTTGGCTGTTGCCTTGTGGTCTACTATTTGCAATCCTCCCCTATCAAGGAGTGGGCCTGAATTTGACTTTGCTTTTTTCTGCTCTGGTTGTGTTAATACAATCTTGTCACGTTCATTTTCATTACTTACAACAGTAGTAAGTCATTGTGTACTTTATCTTTCCAGGCTCAGCTTTCAGTCTACTTCTTTTCTATTCAGCTTAACCAGATTTCCTTGTTCTAATATGTAAATAAATCATATATATAGAGAGAGAGAGAGTCAAGACTTTAGAAAGCTTCTGCTGCAGCTACTCCTTCTTCTTACACTGATTCCTTACTCCTTTATAGCACAACAATTTGCTGTTGTGTCTTAAATGCAGCTTCTTTCAGTAATTGTTATCTCTCTTGCACTTCTTTATCCTTAAACTATCCTCCCAAGAGAATCTACTGACAAATTCCCTGAGTTTATCAGTGTCTGCTTTACCGAAGGTCATTATCTCTGCTTCTGTCATGCTGTCCTTTTCTTAAAACACTGAACTATGATCAGAGTGTCCACTCGGTCCCTTCATCCAGGTTGTTGAGGAAGATGTTGAACAAGACCAGACCCAGCCCTGACTCCCGAGGGACATTGTGAGCTACAGGCCTCCAGCTAAATCATGTACCACTAATGACAACCCTCAAAGCTCTGTCATTGAGGCAGCTCTCAATCCATCAAGTTATCTGCTCCACATTGTGCTTGCAAGGGAACACCTTCACTCCTCATCTGTAGGCCTTGAGCACATACCAGCTGGCGTGATCTTGCTTTTATATTCCCACCATTTTGTCTGAAGAAAGTAGAAAGTAGAAGAAAACAGAAGCCACACACGTTTGTATTAAAGGTGTGGCTGTACCAACAGAGCTTGTCTTCACTGAGGGCAGGAAACCATTTAGGGTACAAACATGTTTTTTGCTTAGCAAAACATCTACACAGAGACACATGATTTCTTTTTAAAAGTTCTGCATTTACCCTTTCAGACCCCATAACACAGCACAAGACTCCTCCGTTAAAGAGGAAAGCATAAAGAAAGTGATTTTCTTTAACTGATGAAAGAACAATTTATTTTACAGATGATTGTGTCACTTTCAAGAGGATGGCTATTTTCACTTCCAGAGCAAATACCAGGTACCTTCTGCCAGACAAGCAGTGTGGAATTTTTGCTTTGTCATGAGGTCAATTTCTAAAAGCAAATAAAATGAAGAAAACATTGCCTAGAATTTATATTCTGCCACAAGATAAAGGATATGCCCCATTTATTCACATATGCATTGCAACAACCAACCATCTTACACATCAAGTATGTGCTTTGACAGCAATACAATTACCCACGGCATAAAACTAAAGATCAATAAGTCTGCACATTCTCCAGATCTTGAATTAATAGTTTATAGTCTGGCTGACTTACTAGCAAAAAGTGATGGTGCAGTTGGGAATAAATATTTAATGGGAGGTCTCCTGTGTATTTTTATACACCACCATGTGCTGTGGGATGGCAAGCTTTTTGCAGCCTGTTTCTACACAAAGGTGTTTCAGTAGGCAGTGTGAATTTCTGTAGGCTATGGCAGTATGGACAACATCTACCCTTTTTTTCTGAAGAGAAAAGATCCTTGATTATTGCACAGCGTCCTTTCATCTGGAGCTATTCTCCTCTTGCTACCCAAAAGGAGGTTTTAATGAGGTGTTGGTCTCTCCTCCCAAGTCACAAGTGCTGGGTCTGAAGTTGCACCAAGGGAGGTTTAGGTTCTATATTATGAAAAACGTCTTTCCTGAAAGAGTGGTCAGACATTGGAACAGGCTGCCCAGGGAGGTGGTGGAGTCACCGTCCCTGGAGATGTTCAAAAACCATGTAGACATGGTACTTGGGGACAATAGTTTAGTGGACATGGTGGTGCTCGGTTGATGGCTGAACTAGAGGTCTTTTCCAACCAAGACGATTCTATGACTCAGCTTTAGATGGAAGTGTCCTTAAAATGATGGATTTAAATTCACGCCGACACGGTGCCCCGGCAGTCTTCCACAGGACTGGATCCCAAACACAAACAGTCGATCTACATGGGATGGAGACCCTGCTCCACCCAAGGAAAACCTCCCATCACCCCCAGCAACCCCCGCCGATCACTGTGCTCCTTCCCACCCGCCACACGTGTAGGGAGCGCTCAGGCGGGGCACGGTGGCAGCTCGCTGACATTCTCCCCCAGGGCTGTGGGGGTTTCTGTGGGTTTTGCTTTTTTTTTAATACATTTTGGCTTTAAGGTTTGTTTACTTTAAGCCAAGCGCTCGGTACAGCCGCCGCGCATTACAAGCAGCCGCCACGCCGACTGATAACCTGAG
Source organism: Picus viridis (assembly GCA_033816785.1). Lineage (NCBI taxonomy): Eukaryota > Metazoa > Chordata > Aves > Piciformes > Picidae > Picus > Picus viridis. The sequence continues at coordinate 25,483,573 of CM066574.1, forward strand.
GGCGGGACGAGGAAAGCAAACCACCCCCTCCCCTTCTCCCCGGGAGCCGCCTCTCCCCGTCGGCTGAGGGGCGGCCGCCCCCACCTTTTCTCTTCCCGGTCGGGCGGCAGCCGAGGGACTTCTGCCTTCCCTCAGGTCTCGAACTCCATCCAGCCGGGGCACAGAGCCCGGGGGGTGCCGGCGGATGACCGCGGCCCTGCGGAGGCTGCGGCTGAGCCGGGCGAGGGAGGTGGTGGCGTACTGCCTGCTCCTGGGGCTGTCCTTCCCCCTCATGCTGCTGCTACCGCTGCTCTGAAATGCGCCGGACCGCGGCTCGTCCTCTCCGCGGGAGGACGGACAGGAGGAGCCGGCGGGAGCCCCGCTCCGCTGCCCGGCTTGCGGCCAGCAGCAGCCCGAGGGACTGAGGAGCAGCACGGGACCATGAGGAGCTCGGGGGGCTTTACAGCGGTGCTACCCAGCCTGCGCTGGCGGGCGGGCTGCCGCTCCCCGCGGTGGGGGCCGGCCGCGGCCCCGGCCGCTCGCTCTCCCTGCGGGTGTGATGCCGTCGCACTCGCCGCTCCCCCTTCCCGGCTGACAGGGACGGCCGGCAGAGGTGCGGCGTCGCAACTACCCTTTCGCCTTCCCAGGTCGGACTCCGGCGGCTCGGGGCCGGCGGCACCTCTGTCCTGAGGCGGCCCAGATGGGCCACCGGCCGCGGGCACTACCAACGCAGAGCCATCAACACGGAGCCCGTGGGCCGCCCCTCGCTGCCCTCTCTGAGCCAGCCCCAGCGCCGCAGGGCCGCCGCGGGTTCCCCGCCTTCGCTGTGGCCGGGTGGCGGCTGTAGCCGGAGAGACAGCTGCCGGCCGCGGCGTTCGCGTTGCTGCAAATCTGCCGCTCTGCGAGGCGGAGTGTGTCCCCGCCGGCTTGCCGTGCGGGGAGGCGGGCCGAGGGGCCGGCTGAGATGGGAGAGAGCATGTCCAAGAGGCTGAAGCTACAGCTGGGCGGCGAGGCGGAGATGGAGGAGAGGGCTTTCACCAACCCCTATCCCGACTACCAGCCCCATGGAGCCGGAGCCGCAGCTTCCCCCAGCGCGGTGGACGGTCACCGGGACAGAGCGCTGCTTCGGTCGGAGGAGGAGTCCCTCCCCTTCGGCGCCGATGGGAAGGTGAGTCCCGGGCGGCTGGCGGGTGAGCAAAGCAGCTTCGTGTCCTGGCCCACCGGGTCCTGCCTCACCCATGAGACGCTTACTCCCTGCAGGAGCGGCCGCTGCCCCTGGGTGACCTGCGGCGGGGCCCTAGGCCCGGTTGGGGCCTTCGGCGGGGCGGCCTGCGGCTTGTTAGAGCTGCTGCGGAGCGTTGGGCCGCTTTGTGCCCGCAGTCTGGGCTTGGGGAGAGCCACAGGGCCGTTACCGCGGGGGCGGAGGCGGCGGCCTGATGGAGTGCGCCCGAGTGGAGAGGCGGGCGAGGGTAAGCCGAGGGAAGGAGCGGGAGCTCAGGGCGGCCGCACGGCTTGGAGTCGGTGGAAATGACTTGCCGTAAGCTGGTTGTTTTCCCCCAGAATGCGAGTGCGGGGCCTGGAGGTAGTGCTTGGCCGTGCCGTAGTTGCTGCGGGTTCTGCTGTATCGCTCACGAGTTGCCCGGTTTTCACCAGGAAAAGCACGCAGGGAAGAGAGAAGATGAGAACACATCTAGAAAAGACAGGTTTTTTCTTGGGTGACAGCAGCACTCAGCCTTCAGGTGATGCTGGATCATCCTCTCCGAGGCATGCGTTTACTGACACACTTGTAGATGCAGGTGCACCATAGTAGGCACATGGCAGTACGGTTAGGCCAGCAAAAGGCACGTCTGGTGGTGATGATTGGACTGAGTTAGCAGTAGTCCTGCTTATCTCCTCATCACCGTGTGCTGCTCCTTGGGGAGCTGGATGTGTTTTAGTCTTCAAGCACCAAAACTGCTTAGACCTGTTAGGATGCAGGCTGGCTTAAGCTGCAGAAGTACTACCAGAATATGGATTTTTGACCATTTTTAGCCCCAGAGCAGCCTCGCCTCTCACTACTGAGATGCTTCATTGTCTTTTAAATTAAAACCCCTTTGTGGTGACATTGCTAAAAACACAGATGTGCTGAGTGGGAAGCTGCCTTTCCTGACTCACTTGACTGTACACTGGTGTGAACAAAGGAGAACCTTCAATCTTAGCTCTGCTTGTGATGATAAAGAATGACCTCGTTTTACTAATCAGTTGGGATGAGGATAGTGATGCCCAGCAGCCAGAGCAGCATTCTTCTGAAGAATGAGCAGGACAGCATCAACTCGCTGTCAGTCTGGGGCAACGAAAGGTTTCACCCAGTTGTGTGTGGCTAAGCTGAGAGCACAAAACAGAATACTTGAGTGATTGGTGTCTTACTGGTGCAGCTAATTGCAGCTATCAGAAGCAGAACTTAGCACTTGGAAAAGGCTAAAAAGCAAGGGTAGGTTTGGAAGTGAAATTTGCTTTGCTTTGACAAAAATCTCTGGTAGTGTACTCGGTGCTGGTAAAACTTTCTGTTTTGTGTAGTGTTTTGGTTTTTTTTTTCCATGATTGAGAACTGTGATTTCTTCTTTTCTTTCTGGCTTAGTATATATATATAAAAGAAAAAAGCTGAAGTGTGAAGGCAGAGAGTAGGTGTCTGGACAGTTATTGCTTTATATTGTTAAATTGGTTAAAAAGCATATTTTAAGACAAAATAAGCCTTTGTTTGCTGCTGATCTAGGTTGATTACAGCTTTAAGAAGTGAGAGGTGATGCTGGAGGAAAGTGAACTTCCTTACATTAAAAAAAAAGATTACTATTTTCAGAGAATATTAGTTGAGTTGCAGAAGAGTTCAACCCTAACTTACTTCAGATTTAATTTTTGAATGAATCCAGCTTCACAGATGCTGTTCCAAGGCAGACCTGAAATGAGTTAGTCCAGGATTTCTGGCCCAGTACTTGTTAGGAGTGTCCCTCCTACTCTGCTGTAGATGAGTTTGCTATTTTGGTGTGGGTGCAAATCTTTTCCTCAGCGTCAGTGGTGGATAGCCTTCCTTGTTGCTGTTGGCAGATCTCTGTGCAGCTTTGTTCAGAAAATATCTTTGAGCACCTGAGTAGCTGTGTATTTGATAAGAGATGGTGTCTGGGCTTTAACATTGACGATTGTGAAGCTCCTCTGGAAAAAAATCATCTTCTGTATTGCATTAAAGTGATGGAACCACAGCAACTCTCAGTAGTTTGTGAATGATTTTTTTTTTCCCCAGCTCTGTGCATTTCATAGGAGGAGGCAGATGTGAGGTGTACACTTTCTTTTGTTTCTGTGTCCACAAAATCTGAGGAGTTGTCCTGTGTATTTCTGGGCTAGAACATATCTGTGAATATATTTGTGTATTTAGCTGTGCAGCATTTGCATGTTGTCAGTCCTAGTACAATCCTGGCTTTTGTGAGACTTCACAATGAGTATTTCGGGGTGCTGCTGTAGTTTGTGGTTTGGGTGGGTTTTTGGGGCATTTAACAGGTTCCATTTCCACTAGGGGAGAGGACATGGCTCAGGCCCCACTGAAAACAAAAGGACTTTACATAGGTTAGGAAACCACCGCACAGGGCAGCAGCACAAGATTCCTGAAAATGAGAGCAGCTTTCAGAAGCCTTCAGCGCACTGCTCCTGCCTTCTGTTGCTGAGTGACTCACATCATGACAGCTAGAGGTGTGCAGGGCTCTGCTGTTGTTGTGGGAGGCAGTGCATTATTAATCCCTCCGTTTGATGTCATAAGCTGCCAGGATTGCCATCTAAAATTCATCCGGCTCATGAAAGGACAAGATCTTCAAGCCGCTGTCTGAAATGTGAGACAATTGGGACAGAGTGCTGCATATGGAAGCCCATGTGTGCAGAAGGTGCGGTTCAGGAAGCTAGAAAGCGTGGGAGCAGGAGATGAGAAAACAAAATTTGGGGCTGCAGATTTGCTTTCTGAAAAATAGTCACAGTAAACACTGCAGCTATCCAGGTGGGCTCTGCTCGTGTAGTTGCCGTTTGCTTTTCATTAGGTAGATTTCTTTGCCCTGAAAATAATGTGGGCTTGAATACCTTGTTTGAGAAAGGTGAGGGTAATAATTTATCAGACAACATTAATTCTAGATTAAGAACAAACATGATTTTAAATGTAAGTCTTTGTTTAAGAAGTGATGAATCTTTCAATTAAATATGCGTCTTGCAGCCCTCTTGCTTTTGATGTGGATCCCACAGTGATACCTTGGCCTCAAATAGTACTTATAGACATTATCTCAGTGTTCTAAAAGTTTTCAAAAAGGAAATGTAAATGGTCAGGGAGGCAGAGAAATTAATAGATGACTCTAGACTTGGAACAAAGCATACTCCCCAGCTCATGGGAAAACCATTTTTTCTGTTAAGTTTCAGTTAATTTTAACTCGCTCTAATTGCTTGTTGGGGAAAGTATTAATATTTGAAAAGCACATGCACTTCTGGTAGTTTCCCCTGCATTGTAGACACCTCTATTTACAACTCATCTATTGTATGGGCATCAAAGTAATGTAGACAGTATTGGTAGAGGGTTTTGGTTTGGTTTCCAACAAGCTGGGGACCTCCTAAAAATATTCCAGCTAGGGAAGAGACCTCTGTGTAGTGAGTGACATTAAATCATTCCCACAGCAGACTTCTAGTTTCTTTGTTTTCAAGAAGCAGCATGCTGGTGTTAGGCTACCTTGAGGACCAGTGATTTCCAGTACTGCTCTTCTGCTTCATCAGGATAATGTTCTTGGGCATCTGTTAATCATATTTATTTTTGTCACCAATAATCTGAAGTTTTTTGATGACATTAAGTCTGTAGGCTTGGGGTTGGTTTTGCAACCTAATTAGAATCATAGAATCATAGAATCAGTCAGGGTTGGAAGGGACCACAAGGATCATCTAGTTCCAACCCCTGCCATGGGCAGGGACACCCTACACTAGATCACGCTGGCCAGAGCCTCGTCCAGCCTGGTCTTAAACACCTCCAGGGACTGGGCCTCAACCACCTCCCTGCACAACCCATTCCAGGGCTTCACCACTCTCATGGTAAAGAACTTCTTCCTCACATCTAGCCTGAATCTCCCCATTTCCAGCTTCATTCCATTCCCCCTAGTCCTATCACTACCTGAGATCCTGAGAAGTCCCTCCCCAGCCTTCCTGTAGGCCCCCTTCAGATACTGGAAAGCCACAATGAGGTCACCTCGGAGCCTTCTCTTCTCCAGACTGAACAGCCCCAACTCCTTCAGTCTGTCCTCATAGGAGAGGTGCTCCAGCCCTCTGATCATCCTTGTGGCCCTTCTCTGGACACGCTCCAGCACGTCCACATCTCTCCTGTAATAGGGGCTCCAGAACTGGACGCAGTACTCCAGGTGGGGTCTCACCAGAGCTGAGTAGAGGGGAAGAAGCACCTCCCTTGACCTGCTGGTCACACTTCTCCTGATGCAGCCCAGGATCTGATTGGCTTTCCGGGCTGCAAGCGCACATTGAGAGCTCATGTCGAGCTTCTTGTCCACCAGCACCCCCAAGTCTCTCTCCTCAGGGCTGCTCTCCAGCCAGTCACTGCCCAGCCTGTATTTGTGCCTGGGATTGCCTCGACCCAGATGCAGGACCCTGCACTTGGTCTTGTTGAAGCTCATGAGGTTGGCTTGTGCCCACCTCTCCAGCCTGTCCAGGTCCCTCTGGATGGCATCCCTTCCCTCCAAGGTGTCCACTGCACCACACAGCTTGGTGTCATCAGCAAACTTGCTGAGGGTGCACTCGATGCCACTGTCCATGTCACCCACAAAGATGTTGAACAAGACAGGTCCCAGGACTGATCCCTGAGGGACTCCGCTTGTCACTGGCCTCCACTGGGACATGGACCCGTTGACAGCCACTCTTTGGGTGCGGCCATCAAGCCAATTCTTTATCCATCTAGTGGTCCAGTGACCAATGAGACAAATAGCTTCTTTTGCACACACGTGCATTAGAGGCACAGTGCCATGATTTCTTACATGCTTCAAATGATTCATTCTGTAACTTGAATGGGTTGCATTTTAATGCCATTTTTGCACCCTTCCTACCTCCTCTGAGGGAGGGTGGTGCCTGTATTTAAAGGCTGTTCCTAACTGTATTTCTAGCACCTCAGTAATTTGCCTACAGTTATTGATTTCTATTTCTCCTTTTTCCTTCTTTATTTTTTTTCACCACAGTCAAATGGCACTAGATGCCAGCTGGCTGAAAACCAGAGCAATGTGTTCTACAGACAGCAGTGTTTCAAATCATGTATTAAGCATGTGAGTTTGCAGAACTGGAGTTCACTTCTGGCTTCAGCCCCTGATCATCTTTGTGGCCTTCCTTGGGACCTACTCAAGCAGGTCCATACCTTTCTTACACAGGAAGTGCCAGAGCTGGCTGCAGTCCTCCACAAGAGTGAAGTAGAGCTGCAGAATCACGTTCCTTGACCTGTTGGCCATGCTGCTTTTGGTGCAGCACAGGGTGTGATTGATGTTCTGGGCTGTGGGTACATATTGCTGGCTCACACACCTTTTGTGTGTCCAGTAATACCTCCCATGTCCTTCTCCACAGGGCTGCTTTCAGTCCAATACAATACAATACACCAGGTTGGAAGAGACCTTCAAGATCATCGCGTCCAACCCATCAAACAATCCAACCCACCCAACAACTAGACCATACAGCCAAGCACCCCATCAAGTCTTCTCCTGAACACCTCCAGTGAAGGTGACTCCACCACCTCCACGGGTAGCCGATTCCAATGGGCAATCACTCTCTCCGTGTAGAACTTCTTCCTAACCTCCAGCCTAAACCTGCCCTGGCGCAGCCTGAGACTGTGTCCTCTTGTTCTGGTGCTGGCTGCCTGGGAGAAGAGGCCAACCTCTGCCTGGCTACAACCTCCCTTCAGGTAGTTGTAGAGAGCAAGAAGGTCACCCCTCAGTCTCCTCTTCTCCAGGCTAAGCAACCCCAGCTCCCTCAGCCTTTCCTCATAGGGCTTGTGTTCCAAACCCCTCACCAGCTTTGTTGCCCTTCTCTGGACACGTTCCAGCAAGTCAACATCCTTCCTAAACTGAGGGGCCCAGAACTGGACACAGGACTCAAGGTGTGGCCTAACCAGTGCAGTGTACAGGGGGAGAATGACCTCCCTGCTCCTGCTGGCCACACTCTTCCTGATGCAAGCCAGGATGCCATTGGCCTTCTTGACTGCCTGGGCACACTGCAGGCTCATGTTCAGCCTACAATCAACCAGTACCCCCAGGTCCCTCTCTGCCTGGCCACTCTCCGGCCACTCTCCAGCCACTCTGACCCCAGCCTGTAGCACTGCCTGGGGTTGTTGTGGCCAATGTGCAGAACCCAGCACTTGGATGTGTTAAATCTCACGCCATTGGACTCTGCCCATCTGTCCAGCCTGTCGAGGTCCCTCTGCACTTGTTGCCCAGCCTCTACTTGTGCTTGGGATGGCCTCAATACATGCCTGTGAAGTTATCACATCGCACATCCAGTAGGATATCAGAGGTCAAGCTTCCTGCTCTTTGTTTGGCCCCACAGGAGTAACAGGAGTCACCTGCAGAAAAGGCTGAATGCCAGCTGGAATCATCCTGGTGAAATGAATGTGCTTCACATGAAAATCAAGCCCTACTCAGCATGAATTAGCCTCCTTTATGCTCAGCTGTAAAGCTGCTATAAGATTCCTTGAAAGAGGTTTATAAGTCTTCTAAAGCCACCTTTCAACATTAATTTCTTTATGCAATTAATTTATTTTGGTGCATGTAAGCATCTGTTACAAGCTTATGGTGTAATCTTATCAAATGAAAGCCTCAGAGCAGCCAGAAATGAGGCAGTGGTGGAGGAGTAAGGTAGCTGGGGAAAAACTTTGATTCAGTACACAGAGAAGGTTTTTTACATTGTTATTATCATTATTTACCAGCCCAAACAAAACTATTCCCAAGCTTACGCTGGTGCGAATAGGTTATGAGTAGCAACAAAGTAAGTTCTTATTCCCATTTTGGAAAGGGATATGCCAACCTCCACTAAATGATTTGTGTTGGAACCATGGTGTCAAAGCAGAACCCAGGAGTCCTGATGTCCTACTACTGTTTTCCTGCCTCTGAGTAATTTGATCTGGTGTTTGAGGAAAAAATACCCTGGTTTGGTAGCAGCAGGTGCATTGTCAGAACAGAAAGATAAGCAGCCTGCTGGTGATGTGCAGCAGGTAAGAGTCTGAGACCTTGGTTCACTCCTGTCAAAGAAGCTGAGCCCTGTGCCTGGCTGCATCCACGTGGATATCCTCACGCTGTTTCACCATATGCCTTAGCATTGGCGTGGCTACCTTCTGAAGGAGAGAAGCCCTGTCCTTGGGAAGGGTTTTGCCTTCTGCTGAGGCTTCACTGAACTAGTAATAAAAAATGGGGGGAGGAGGGAATGTTGTGTGTGCATGTGGTACGTAGGTTTTCCTAACAAAAAGATTCTTAACACTGTGTTAAGGCCAAAGAAACAGACGTTAGCTGCTTACTGTGTTTGGTTGCTGCTTCTAGAGTTGCTGGAGACCTCTAGTAAGAGACCTCTTACTTTTTCCAAGAGCATTTTGTGTGTGAGATGAGATGTAATAGCACAGTTTCCTTCTCTCTTCCCTGTGCTGTTATTGTGAACTGGATTTCAACCATTGACCCTGGAGGCTTCTGCTGTGTCTCAGAGGACTTGTGCAATCCCTGTTATCTGCTTTTCTGTCTATTTGAATTCACTGATTTGCATTTGAAGATCTGCTCTGAACAAGATTATGAAGTGTGGTGTGTTTTGAGTAATCAGCTGCTCTGCCTAAATATATAAAATATATTTTAATAAATGTGTTAATAGGCAAAACTAACCAGTAAGTTATACTATTTAATGAACAAACCCCCAGGACCCCAAAACAAACACACACCACCAAGAAAAAAAAACCCCACAACTGAAACAAAACACAAAGAAACCAAACAAAAACCCTCCAAACAATAAAGAGGATCCCAACCAACCGAACACACCCTTTTTATTGTTCCTGGTGCTCCTGGTCAAATGTGGAATCATCTTGGGAGGAGACTTAATGACTACTCTTTCTAATAGAACTTAATAGGGCAATATATTCTAGTTAATTGACTACTTCCATGTTCTGTAGGCTTCAGGGAGTAATCAATAGTGTATCTTCCCATACAGTATGTATAGAATAGAATAAACCAGGTTGGAAAAGACCTCTGAGATCACAGAGTTCAACCTTTCATCCAACACTATTCAATCAACTACAACATGGCACCAAGCACACCATCCAGTCTCCTCCTAAACACCTCCAGTGATGGTGGCTCCACCACCTCCCTGGGCAGCCCATTCCAATGGCCAATCACTCTTTCTATGAAGAACTTCTTCCTAACATCCAACCTAAACCTCCCCTGGTGCAGCCTGAGACTGTGTCCTCTTGTTCTGGTGCTGGTTGCCTGGGAAAAGAGACCAACCCCCACCTGGCTACTACAGATAGTTGTAGAGAGCAATAAGGTCTGCCCTGAGCCTCCTCTTCTCCAGGCTAAGCAACCCCAGCTCCCTCAGCCTCTCCTCATAGGGCTTGTGCTCCAAACCTCTCCCCAGCTTTGTTGCCCTTCTCTGGACGCCTTCGAGCAACTCAACATCTTTGCTAATCAGAGAGAAATGCTGGCAAGAGTGAAGTATCCTCTGTTACGTTCCATGTAAACTTCTCTTGGTCAAAAGTAAAACAATCTTTCATTTTCCACATTGATAACTTAGTTCCTTCTTCTTCATGCATTAGCTAAAGCTACCAAGCTACTTTTACTCATCCTCATTGTGTCCAGCTTTGGTTTTGTTGGGGTGTTTTTTTGTTTTGTGTTTTGGTTTGGTTTGGTTTTTTTAGTAGTTGTTCTTTAACATGACACTGCATTTAGCAACATGATACAATATGTTGATCCTACTTTGTTTTGGGGAACAAGAAGCAGGAGGAAAGGGATTTCCATGACTACTTGTGTGTGGTGATCACAAACTAGGACGTCAAGAAAAGTCTTGGTTTTAAAAAAAAACGTGACTACGTCATAGATGGTGTGATTGAGCACATCATTAAAAGCAGTGGCTCACCCTTGATTTGATTGTCTCAGATATGAGCATTTATTTTTCCTTTGGCTGTTTCCTGCTTCAGAGTGCCATGGAGCAGGTACAGGGACCTTGTGATGGGAGTGAGCACTTACAACATGGGACTTGTGGGGTTCAGTGTGCTGTGTTCAACCATAACAAGGGAATGGATAACAAGGAAGAGGGGCAGTGAGCACAAACTGGAGCACAGGAGATTTCACTTAAAAGGAAAATCTTCCTGTGAGGGTGTCAGAGTACTGGATCAGGCTGCCCAGAGAGGTTGTGAAGTCTCCTCTGGAGACTCAGAAAACCCACCTGGACACATTCCTGTGCATCCTGCTCTGGGTGAGCCTGCTTTAGCAGTGGGGTTGGACTGGGTGATCACCGGAGGTCCTTTACAATCCCCACCATTCTGTGATTCTGTGCTAATGTGGTTTTGGTCCCAGGACCCTGTGTGGGGTACTGGCTTACAGAGTGGCAGCAGATGGTTGACTTCTGTTTGCATTTATTCCCCTTTTACTCAGTTCAGGAAAGCTTTGCTTACTGTTTTGAGAAGCCTGAGATAAGAGGCGGTGTATAATTGCATACTGCCACAGTGCCCATAGCTTCACTTCATTGGACTTTAAAGTGTGCCCAGGTAGTTGGTTTTTTTTTGGTTTTTTTTTTTTTTTTCTTCTTAGTAACTTTAATATGCTATTGGAATGCACTACATGGGACAGGTTTAAGATGAGCCACCTTGACATTGCTGAAGGCTCTGTGTAGCACTTACTCCCTAGTGATTTTTGGTTGGTCGGGTTTGGATTTGGTTCGGGTTGGTTTTGTGGTTGGTTTTTTAATTGCTGGTTTTTCCCCAAGCAATAAAGTGCAGCAGACACTTTGCCTTCTTGGATTCTTTCATTTTCTGACACACTCCCTTTCTCCTGTGTCCTGTTTTCAGGTCAGTGCTCAGTTCTCAAAGAGAATCCAGGCAAAAATCAAGGACCTTCTGCAACAAATGGAAGAAGGGCTGAAGACAGCAGATCCACACGACTGCTCTGCCTACACTGGCTGGACTGGTAAGAAAGTTAGAAATTGAATGAAGTGTGTTTATTAAATGATGTCATTGGATTTATTCACAGGAGGAGGTTCTGATATTCTCACAGGAGCAGCAGAAATACTCCAGTACAGGCATTTGTGTGAGCTGCTTGCTTTTAACTCAGGGCCTTTGGTTACTGCTCTCTGGAACAACTTTAATGGACTTTTAGAATCATTTCAGTTGGAAAAGACCTCCAAGATCATTGAGTCCAACCATTCTCTGACACTGCCAAGTCTGGTGCTAAACCATGCCCCTCAGGACAACATCTCTGCCTCTTTTAAACACCTCCTGGGCTCAGGATTTAAGCACTTTCCTGGGGCGCCTGTGCCAGTGTTTAAGAACCGTTTTGGTCAAGAAATTTTTCCAATATCCAATCTAAACCTCCCCTGGGCCAGCTTGAGGGCACTTGCTCTTGTTCTATCACTTGTTACTAGGAAGAAGAGACCAACTCCAACCTCTTTTTAAGGGAGTTGTAGAGAGCAAGAACTTCTCCCCTCAGCCTCCTCTTCTCCATACTAAACAAGCCCAGTTTCCTCAGCTGTTCCTCACCAGACCTATTCTGCAGATACTTTACCAGCATTGTTGCCCTTCTGTGGACCTGCTCCAGCACCTCAATGTCTTTCTGGGAGTGAGGGGCCCAAAACCGAATTCAGTAGTTCAGGTGCGGCCTCAGCAGTACTGACTTCAGCAAAGCTGCAGAGAGAGCTGGCTTTTGTGTATGGAGATCTTTGTCTTGCAAAAGGAGTAGATTTTTCTAAGGCTGCTCTCTCTTTGAGCTTGCCTTTTGTTTCTTTAAAAGGAATTTTGGGGGTTTTTCTTATCTCTTTGTTTCTTTAGAAGGAGTTGTTCCCACCTTTTTATGTTCAACTGAGATCAGTTAGCAGATGTGCAATGGTAACAGCATCATCTAATCATCAGGGGAGAGGCAGGTGACAACATCATCTAATCATTGGGGTAGAGGCAGGTGGGTGGGAGGGAGGTGTTCTGTGCCCAGGACCTTGGAGCCTTAAAATTTGGCCTATGAATAGTTTGGCTGTGCTGGTTCTGTCTCTACAGAAATGGTAAAACAAACGTGTAAGGAGGGGAGTGCGGAGGTGGGGTCGCTAGATGGTGAAGTTCATGAAGATAAACAAGCGAGTGCATGCTAGGCACCATCCTTCATCTAGCATTGCATCCCTGCTGCTGTCCAAAAGGGAATGAATGATCTCTTATCATCCTTTAAGCAGAGCCTGCAGTTGTCAGGCCTGATACAGCCACCAGTCTTCAAGCTGCCAGAACACTTTGCTGTCTAGGCCTCCTAAGTGCCACTTTGCTGCTCCAGTGTCCTATTCTGTTCCTGCTCTAACTCACACTCCAGGCATGCTTTTAGCACAGCATGTTTGGAACGTGCCCTGAGGAGATCTGTCTTTCCTTTTATCCTTGTGAAGGGGGAGCAGCTTGGAAAAACTCTCCAGGCTCTGCCCATGCACAGGCTTCATCCTGGCAACGAAAGGGTGAAATTTCTTTGCTTTTTTCCCTGTTGTTTCAGTACAGATGGTGCGGTGGGTGGGTGGGTGGGGACGTTTTAGACTACTCAAGCTTAAATGTGTTTCAAGGTCTGAAAGTGAGTGGCTGCTAAGCGAGTACAGAAGATCTCCAGTGGTGGGCTTTCTGATGGTGACATTACAAAAGGGCTCTCAGGGAGCTGTGTTCTGATTCTGTGAGTGGCAGCTGAAGTTGGGACTGATAAACCAGAGCATGCTGAAAGTGAGTCATCAGCTAAAAGTAACACAGCCATCATTAGCTGAGGCAAGGAGGTAGATGAACAAGTGATGCAGTCTGAGAGCAGGGATCTTCCATCCTGTGGAAGGATCCCCAGCCACATCTATTCCAAATGATAAATTTCTTTCAAGGCTTCTATGGAAATGACTCTGAAAAAAATATTTCAGTGATCTGGCTTTCAAAATAGTCTCCAGATTTGCTCCTTGCAGCATTTGGCTAGTGTGTAAATCAGAAGGTAAAAGCAATGCTGGAAACAATTGCCCTGCTTGTTACTTACCAGATGTAGACGAACCTTACTGGCAGTACAGTCCTAAGCACTGGCTTGTGCTCTTTAAAGCCTTGTTGGAGCATCTACTATGGGCACATAATAGTTGTAGGACTCTTTACTGTGAGCTGGACTCCAGGTATCCATTTTGGACTCTCAGAGTCACTCTCAGAGGACTTGGATAAGCAAGATGGACTGCAGGACATCAGGAGCCTGTCTTGCTTATACAAGAGTCACAGAATGGTAGGGTTGTAGGGGACCTCTGAAGATCACAGAGTCCAGCTGCCCTACTAGAGCAGGGTCACCTAGAGTAAATCAAACAGGAACACATCCAGGTGGGTTTTTAATGCCTCCAGAGAAGGCGGTTCCACAGCCTCTCTTGGTAGCTCTGCCATCCACAAAGTGAAGAAGTTTTCCTTATGTTTACATGGAACCTATTTAAGACTTATAAAGAACTTGGCAAATCTAAGCAAAAAAAGTCTTCAAAAGATCCTTTTATAAATTAAATGGAAAATAAGTCACTTCTTACATGCAATAGGTAAGGATTGTTCAGTGTACTTGACTATATGCGTGCCAGGGGAGGTTTAGGTTGGATATGAGGAGCAATTTCTTTCCTGCAAGAGTGGCCAGGCAGTGGAACAAGCTGCCCACTGGGAAGTGGTGGAGTCACCATCCCTGGAGACATGGCACTTGGGGACATGGTTTAGTGGGCATGGTGGTATTGGGGTGGTGCTTGGACTCAATTATCTTAGAGGCCTTTTCCAGCTTTAATGATTCTTTGTCTGTTAGCTCAGGTTTTTGAGTCTTCAGTAACTTCTTCACTAAGCATTGGTGCCTGTGCCATGAATTTTCTTCATTCTTTGCAAATTATGAATCTACCTCTGATAATTTTGTCACCACTCAAATTGAAGTGCAACTAAAATGGGTGTCCCATTGCTTTCCCTTCAGATAAACTAGGACCCTTAACCAGTATCTTTTAACTACCCAGGTGTTTAACTACCCAGGTGTTTCCGATTGAGTTACTGGTTCAGAGACACTGAAGAGGGAAATATGAAATACCTGAGAGGAAAAGTGAGTGAAAAAATCTCTGTTTTCCATCTGGTTGTTCCAGGTATTGCCCTCTTATACCTGCAGCTGTACCGTGTCACGAAGAACCAGAGCCACCTGCAGCGGTCTCTTGATTATGTGAAGAGAATCCTTCGCAATCTGAATGGCAGAAGAGTTACTTTCCTCTGTGGTGATGCTGGGCCACTGGCAGTGGGTGCAGTGGTTTATCACAAGCTGAAAAATGACAGTGAATCTAAAGAATGTGTGGCCAGGTAAGTGGTTGATGGTAGAAAAAGCTGTGCCCTTCATTAGTAGAGAGTGTGGGTTCAGTAACGTTGTCATGTGTAGCTTTGGAGGACAGCACTGAAATGTGGAGACGCTTTCCTGATACACCTTCAGCAGAAGAATTCAAAACAGGCTTTATCAAAGCTGGCTTACACTTGATTCCTATTTAGTGGCTTGAGTCTTCTGCTCTAAGGGCAGGGTGTCCTGAGCATATTTGCAGTGCATTGGTTCTGTCAGGTTGAAGTGACATTTCACAAAAGCCACATGCTTGTCATCAGCAATAGGTAGCACTTGTGCAACATGTCATGCTTCCTGTATAGAGTGGGTCTTAATGGTACATTTGTTACAAAACATGTACACTACAGGGAAACATCCAGCCAGAAATACCTGACTGGTATGTAAGAAAGGTTTCAGAAAACCAAGAAAAGGTATTTACTGAACTGTCAAAAGCTAAAGGGCTTTAATTAGGTCAGACTGTGTGAAGGGTAGCCTGAAAAACTTCCATCCCCTTTTCAAAGTAATGAAATGCAACAAATGTCTTGAGAAGTCCCATTTAGATATAGAGCTTCCTTGGAGAACTGAGTGTCCCTTTTCTGATTGCTGCCCTGGCAAGGGCTGGAAGCATTGGAACCTGGTGATACTTGCATTTGGCACCAACAATCCTCTTCTTAGTGGTCCAGCAACATACCTTAGCCTACCAGAATTGGTGGACTAAGATTATGTCCTCATCTCCATTCTGGTTTACATTTGGAAATATAAATGATCTCTTTTCAATCTAGAATCCTAGTGTGATAGATGTCTGCTGCTGTTCCTCAATGAATATTTCAGTTTTGAAAGGGGTATAGTTTGGCTTGTTTTCACCTTGGCAGCAAACTCAGACATGTCATTTCAGCTGCAGCTGGGAAAGTGGTGTTGCTTTAAGGCACAAAGTGTGAGTAGAGCAAAATTACATTAGCCACAGATCTTTTAGTCTTGCCTCTCCTTGGAAAGTCATTTCTAGGAGGAGGACTGAAAAGGAGGTTGGTTTGATTATTTGTTTATTTTCTTCCTTTATTTTGTTTTGTTTACAAATGTATTCATGACACCAGATGAATTGTGTGTTACAGATGTCAAAATGTAAACTGTGATTGCACTTTTTAACTTTTTACCTGGTAGCTGTGCAGGGGTATGATTTGGACAATAAAACCTAACAGTGCACAGTTGGAAATAATTGAATTATAAGTCCAAAGCATAGTTCCAAGAAAGGAATAATAATAATAATATAACACTATTTTATGAGTGGATTTTCACTGGTATTAAGCAGTGACAGCAGAAACAAGCCCTTGGGGTGGGTGCTTTTGTTCCAGCATGATGTTAATGTTAACATTTCTGCTGAGTAATGGCATTTGAGAGAATCGGGATTGAATTTGGTCTCAATCCAGATTTTCTTCCTTCCTCTCCCAATTTAAAATGTGATCATCTCCATGGTTTTATCTAGTTGCCAATTTAATCACAAAATATGCAAAGAGACAGGGGGTAAGTGGGCAGGAAATCTTTGCTCCACCTCAGGACTAGTGCAAGCTGGTGGAGTAATGGCAGGGAATCTCTTTGGAGCAAACAGGAGTTGCAGTGGGCAGCCCAGTGGTTTGGGGTTTTTTTTCCATTGCTAAAGACAAGCAAAATACTTGTGCAGAGTAGCAGTGCCCTTTTCAAAACTGAGCAGCTAAATTTCTGAGACAACATGTTCTCTAAGGAGGGGAAGTGCTGAATGGTGGTACTGGGTTTTCTGGTTTGTTTTATTCTTCTTCCCAGAGGCTCCAGGAGGAGGCTCTCCAGCCTCCTTCAATCCCCACCCTGCACACATACCTCTCTTTTTGTCTGCAGAAAATCCAGAGAGTTTCACTAATACCCAGCCTGGTTCTGTTTCAAGTTGTCTGTTGGGGATGGCAGGCATGCAGAGCTCCTGTGTGTGAACCAGGTCAGCTGGGGATGACTGAAGAGAAGTGATGGGGATTCTGCTGGCGTGGCTTGTACAATATATAGTCCAGTGTGGTCTCTAGAGAAGGTGTTCTCACTCCCTGCTTTCCTTGTCTGATGCAGGTTGTTGCAGCTCCAAAGGACAGTCATAAGCACAGATGGTGAACTTCCAGATGAACTGCTTTATGGCAGAGCAGGTTACCTGTATGCCTTGCTGTACCTCAATACTGAAATAGGCCCAGACACTGTCCCACAGTCTGTTGTCAAAGAGGTAAGAGGCTTTTCTCTCTCCAGTGCCACAGCATCAGTGAGGTTGAAATGGAATCACTTCTTCATATTATTCAAGAAATTACAAGAGAAATGCTGGAGAGGGACCTGGAACTGTGAACTCAGTCTCATTCATCCCTCCCGTCTCTTTGCCCTTTCCTTCCTGCCCAGGTGGGACTGACACAGGCTGGTTCAATAGGGGTGTCCATGGCCAGCCATGGAAGTGAATCTAATGTGGGACTAGTTTTGGAGTGTTTGGGAATGAGGCATTGTTATGAAAAACCTTAAGTATGGAAGTGAAAAGAATGAGAATTCATTGTGGGAAAGATGCATAACTGTTCTGCAGATACCAGAACCAGAGAAGGCAGGCTTGAGGAAAAAAAGAAAGTGACTAGAAATATTTATGTAGTAAACTTTTACTCTTAGATTTGTGATTCCATCACTTTGGAAAATCTTGATATCTACCTCAACAAATGAATTGAATATTACTGTCCTGTTGCTGCTAATTGTGGCTTAATCTTTGCTGAGGTTTTAGTCATGAGATAGCAAAACCCTCAGAGTCAGAGCAGGAGAGATGGAAGGTGGGTGTGTTCTTTTTTTAGGTGATAGATGCTATCATTGAATCGGGGAAGAACTTCTCAAAGGAGGAGCGGAAGACAGACCGCTGTCCTCTGTTGTACCAGTGGCACAGGAAGCAGTACGTTGGAGCAGCCCATGGAGTGGCTGGCATCTATTACATGCTCATGCAGGTAAGAGCATCTTCTGTGGGCTGGGGTGAAACACCGGTGATGTCTTGGTTGAGCACCAGAGGATCTTAACTTCCTCTGTCACACATGTACAGAGATTGTCTGGGTCAAGGCCTCACAGTCTGGAGTCACCCTTTGCGGCACAGAACTGGGCAGGGGTCTAGCTCAGGCCCTGGTAGCAGAAGGAAATTGTGACTGGACTATCCTCACATTAGAGCGAATTAACCCATGAGTTGAGTTTCAGAGCATCAGTGTTCCAAACAGCTGAAGTTTCCTACCCTCAGCAGAGACAGTGAGGTGCCTTCCCTCATCCTCATTCTTCTGATACCTGTCATTAGGCCACCTAAATACTGACTTACTCTCCCTCAATCTTCACAATGTTCAGCTGTTTTTGAATGAGCGCACTGCTGGTACCTCCTGCCCTCCATGCCTTTTCTTTCTTTTCTGGTGATTTTTTCCTCCCCCTTTTTTTCACTGTTTTGAAGCTTTTGGAAGACTGTCCTTAACCACACATTAACCCTCAGTATGCTTTTGTTACCATGTTCTTCCTTATCCTCCATATCTCTCCCCCAAATGTGATGTTCATCAGTGCATTTATGACCCCTGCTCTCCTCTTTCTTTGTCCTGAGTGAGATTCCTCTCTTGTGTATGCCTTCTCTTTCCTGCACTTAAATCCATTCCCTGCTGCCCTGAGATTCTGATTTTTCAAAACAGACCTCTAGATCTTACTTCTGTTGTACAATATGGAAAAACAGCCTTAAGCTTCATTGTAGAAGATGGTCATAGAGCTGCAAAATTTGTATCATGCCTGCTTCAGGTTTCTGAAGGTGCTGCCAGTCTGTGCATCTTCATTTCCCTAGCAGCTTGAAGCTGCAAGCAGACATTCACTGCAGAAGTGACTGAGCTGATGTTTGTTGTTGCCCCTGCTCAGACATTCTTTGTTTGCTGTGAGTTCTCCCCAGCTGTTTCAGATTAGCTCACACCACTTCCACCAGTGGCTGATGCTAAAGACTCTGCTGTGGAAGTGCCACTCGCTCTGTGACCTGGAGCATGCTTGTACCTCACTACAGCCATTTTCTACAGTGGCCATCTCACTGGGGCTTCAGACTGCTCTGATTTACTGTGCCCTTATCTTCACTTCCTGCTTTTGTTAGCAATGTGGTCCATCACCCTCCACCTCCCTCATCTTTCTGGCTTCCATTTTTCCTTTCTGGCTCTGCTTGATTTTCTGAAGAACACTCATTCCTTCAAAGAAGCCTGTTTGAAGGCTCCATCCTTCATTTACTATTCAAGGCTGCTGACAGAAATAATTGTACAGTGCTTTTTGGTTTAAGCAGAAGCTACTCTGGTTACATGTTAGAATCCTAACTCTCTCTTCCTTTACATGTAATTGCTGCTTTTAAGAATTACCACAAAGCCATTGTTTATGCAGCATTAGATTACTGTCTTTTCAATGTACATTAAATATTGTGAGTCATGCAGAGTTGAGTCATCCACTGCAGGAGAAGGTGGCATATTGGAGTCCATCCTTTCCCCATCTCTCCCACGCTCAAGGAGATTTTTTTCAGTATCTCCAGCAAAGAATTCAGAGCACAGTCTGTTGAGTGGCTGTTTGATAGGAAGAAAAAGGCCATCCAACATACCTGACTTGTGAATGTCACTGGTCATTGCCTTTATGAAGGGACTTACATTGCAGGATTCATTTATAGAAGACTTTCTGGGAGAATGAGAGCTCAGCTATGTTAGGAGGTGGAGGGGGAATTCTGAAGTGCTTGCTATAGAATCACAGAATGGTAGGGGTTGGAAGGGACCTGTGAAGATCAGCAAGCTAGTAGAGAAAGGAATACCAACTAAGAACAACTACAGAGCAAACAGATACTCAAGCTTCTAAACCTTTTCTTAAAGGAGCATGCAGGTTGATGGATATATTCCTCCTTTTAGCAGAGATGTAAACTAGACCTAAGAAATGAGAGAGGAACTTCAGGAGAGCAATCTAAGGATGAATGTGTAGTACAAAGGTGTTTAGCTATGTGGAAAAGGAGCTGTTGCTTCTGAAACTGGAAATGCAGATGTATAGCCTGTGGCTTCAGGGAGTTTTGTGGATAATGGGAGTCTCTAACCTTCATAAACCTTTGCCAGGTGTGCCGCTACATAGACTCTTCTTCATGTATTGGCAAACAGGACAGGTTTCTCTGCATTGCTTAACTGTGAAACAAAATATGTAATCCATTGTATTATTAGCAACATGGTTGTAAACTCATCTTCCTCCTCTGAGTATTTTACTATTTTGAGCTATAAAGAGAGGCCTGGGAGTCATGAAATCTGTATTCTGTTCTCAGTTCTTCCACTCTTTTTCTATGTCACCTTCAGTAAGACAGGTAGAGGCTTGGTGCCCCAGATTTTTGTCTCTCTGGTTGCTGTAAAAGTGCTCTTCATAAGGGTGTTGTAAACAGACTTTAATTAAAACTGTATGAAATGATTCAAAGTATTTGGATCAAGGTCACATATGTGGGATACTTGAAAATGGATCACAGAATCAGCAAGGTTGGAAAAGACCTCAGAGATCATCAAGTCCAACCTGTCACCCCACACCTCATGACTACTAAACCATGGCACCAAGTGCCACATCCAATCCCTTTTTGAACACCTCCAGGGATGGTGACTCCACCACCTCCCTGGGCAGCACATTCCAATGGCTAACAACTCTCTCTGTGAAGAAGTTTCTCCTCACCTCCAGCCTAAACTTCCCCTGGTGCAGTTTGAGACTGTGTCCTCTTGTTCTGGTGCTGGTTGCCTGGCAGAAGAGACCAACCCTCACCTGGCTACAACCACCCTTCAGGTAGTTGTAGACAGCAATGAGGTCTCCCCTGAGCTTCCTCCTCTCCACGCTAAACAACCCCAGCTCCCTCAGCCTCTCCTCATAGGGCTTGTGAGCCTCATTGCCCTTCTCTGGACACATTCAAGTGTCTCAATATTCCTCTTAAATTGAGGGTCCCAGAACTGGACACAGGACTCAAGGTGTGGCCTAACCAGTGCTGAGTACAGTGCTGAATCAAGTGTTGATACACTATTTGTGACTATTTCTGTTCATGGTGGTGGTGTTTGGGGTTTTTTTAATGTTTCCTTTAGCCAGTTGCAAATGTGGACCAGGAGACCCTGACAGAGCTGGTGAAGCCAAGCATTGACTACGTGCGCCATAAAAGATTCCGCTCCGGCAATTACCCATCGTCACTGAGCAACGAGACGGACAGGCTGGTTCACTGGTGCCATGGCGCCCCTGGGGTCATCCACATGCTCATGCAAGCTTACAAGGTGGGTCATTCTCTGGTGATACTCAACCCTCTTTTCACAGATGCACCTGTATGCATGCCCATTGGATTGTAAGCAGGCTTGGTTTCTGGAATAATTACTCCTGCCGCTACCTGAAATGTGTACTGTAAATCTCTTAGAGCTTTGCCGAATGTGCAGCAGGCACGGTTGCTTTTCCTTTGAGATATGGTAGGAGGTTGACAACACTGCAGGCTTCTTTTTAACTTTACCTTCCCCAGCACGAAATAGAACAGAATAGAATAGAATTAACCAGGTTGGCAAAGACCTTCGAGATCACTGAGTCCAACCTATCACCCAACATCATCTAATCAACTAAACCATGGCACCAAGCACCCCATCCAGTCTCTTCCTAAACACCTCCAGTGATGGTGACTCCACCACCTCCCTGGGCAGCCCATTCCAATGGCCAATCACTCCTTCTGTGAAGAACTTCTTCCTAACAGCCAGCCTAAACCTCCCCTGGCACAGCTTGAGACTGTGTCCTCTTGTTCTGGTGCTGGTTGCCTGGGAGAAGAGACATCCCTCAGGTCCAATTGCCTTTCTGTTTTCATTAGTAATTTAATTTCTGTGCATTTCTTTTTATTCCACAGACTTTCAAAGAGGATAAATACCTGAAAGATGCCATGGATTGCAGTGACGTCATCTGGCAGAGGGGGTTATTGAGAAAAGGATATGGGATCTGCCATGGTACTGCTGGCAATGGCTACTCCTTCTTGTCTCTCTATAACCTAACTCAGGACAAAAAGTACCTCTACCGAGCTTGCAAGGTGAGCTCTGCAGCATCCACCAAAACACCGGTCCCTCCCATGTCATAACACCCAGGCATCCCCCCTAGGGGGAATGGAACAGAAATAGAAATGGGTAGATTCAGACTGCTTCTTAGGAAGAAGTTCTTCTCCATGAGGGTGGGGAGACACTGGAACAGGTTGCTCAAGGAGGTGGTGGAAGCCTCATCCCTGGAGGTTTTTAAGGCCAGGCTGGATGTAGTTCTGAGCAACCTGATCTAGTGTGAGGGGTCCCTGCTCATGTCAGGGGGGTTGGAACTAGATGATCCTTGAGGTCCCTTCCAACCCTAACAATTCTATGCAGGGGTAAACTTCATCTGTGCACATGGGGCACACACCATCCTAACATGAAGAGTGAAAGCAATATTCTGTAGCAGGGGAGGAACAAAAAGTCAGGAGAAAATGGAGAGTCTGAGACACCAGCCTGCCTGAACAAGAACAGGCTGGTGTTACATGGGGCTAATTATTCCATTGAGACATCCACTGTCATCCTCAGCTCCTCAAGCAATTCTGTTTGTAGTCTTTTGTAATTATTTGTTTTCAGACTGGTGTCTATTTGGAGCTTTTAGAGCTCAGAATTGCAGTTAGTAAATTACTCACTTGGAGGTTGTGGGTTGGGTTTTATTTTCATTAAGACAAATTGCAGAGAAAGACACCCTGAGAATTTTTCCACTGGAATTGTCTAGGTTATGCTATCAGCCCTGATTATACTAGCAGTTACCAAAGGAGAAGGTTTTTTCTGCCTCTCTTTCCTCATCTTTAAGGTAGCTACCAAGCCAAATCATTCTATGATTCAATCCTATGAGATTCTTGTTTTGCTTGGGTTTGGTTTGTTGGTTTGTTGTTTTCAGCTTAATGCATTGAGAGTAGGTTTCCTGTTGTCCTGGTGGACAATAACTTATCCATGGGACAGCAAGGTGCCCTTCTGGCCAAGAAGGTCAGTGGTCTCCTGGGGTGCATTAAGAAGAGTGTGGCCAGCAGGTCAAGGAAGGTTCTCCTCCCCCTCCGCTCTGCCCTGCTGAGACCACATCTGGAGTATGGTGTCCAGTTCTGGGCTCCCCAGTTCAAGAAGGACAGGGAGTGTCCAACAGAGGCTACGAGGATGATGAAGGGACCGGAACATCTGTCTGATGAAGAAAGGCTGAGAGGCCTGGGGCTGTGTAGCCTAGAAAAGAGAAGACTGGGAGGGGATCTTAGGAATGTTTATAAATATCTGAAAGGTGGGTGTCAAGAAGGTGCCAGTCTCTTTCCAGTGGTGTCCTGTGGTAGGACAAGGGGCAGTGAATACAAACTGAAACACAGGAAGGTCCAACTCAACATGAGGAAAAACTTCTTTACTGTGAGGGTGATGAAGCCCTGAAGCAGGTTGCCCAGAGAGATTGTGGAGTCTCCTTTTCTAGAGACTTTCAAGTCCCTTCTGTCTGTGTTCCTGTGTGACCCACCCTAGGTGATTCTGCTTTAGCAGAGGAGTTGGACTTCAGACTTCAGAGGTTCCTTTCAACCCCTACCATTCTCTCATCCCATATTGCATACACAGCTATTTAGCTGAGACCTTCTAAAAAGTATTGGGAAAGGAAGTTTGCTGAATTGCTTCTTAGATGCTTTTTAGATGAGCACTGGCCATTTGTAAAGCTAAACATCTCCACTCTCAGCCTGCCCTCTCTCAGCAGGGCTTAACAAAGTTCCTGCTTGTGTCACATTGAAACCAAGCATCATGCCATGAGGACACCTGTAGGCACACCTAGACCCTAGAGAGGGGAATAAACCCCAGGGTGGATGTGTGATTTTGTTACACGTGGACTCGCCCCCTGCTGATGTATGAGCTGTAGCACCAGGCAGGCATTGCTGTCAGCAAAGCCATCAGGTTCTTCTGTCATCCTCCATGCTAGTGCTTCTTCTGTGGCTCTGTGCAGCACTGGAACTCCTGTGGCTGCTGCGTTTCTGGCCCAATACTAAGCCAGAAAAAAAAGCCAGCCTACGGATTTCAAAGCCAAACAAGGAAGAGACTTGGTTACATGTCTGAAATCCCTTTGAGAGGGAAGACATGCCACCGTGGCCGGAGAGTGTTCACTGGTGGTGCCCAGCATGGGCACATCTGGTAGCACATTTGCAGCCATTCTGCATTTTAGCGTCTCCAGCATTGAGTCAGGCCCTTCAGGCTGTGGCAGGGGAAATCCTGAAGCAGGCAGAGGAATTTGCTTCTCTGCCATTCCTGAAATCTTTTCTTTTGGAGCCAGTGCATGCAGGGAAGCAATCACGCCCCCTTTCTGGAGGTTCAAGGCCAGGTTGCATGAGGCCTTGAGCAACCTGGTGTAGTGGAAGGTGTCCCTGCTCATGGCAGGGGTGTTGGAATTGAGTGATTTTTAAGATACCTTCCAACCCAAACTATTCTATGATTCTATCAAAAGGCAGGTCCCCGAGAGAGCAAGATGGCTCCTCTCCCAGGGGTGTCTGCTCACACTGAAAACATGAAGCCCAGGTGAAGGAGCCTGGCCAGGAATCCCTGATTGCCTCTCAGGAGCTGCCAAATCGTTTCACAAGTGAACTGGAAGAGCTTGAAAGGCCAAAGCTTACAGAGATTCCCGCTTTGTGCTCCTCACTTTTGGCTTTGCAGCTTTCCTCCAGCATTACCAGACAGGCTCCCAGGAGGCTGAGTCACTCCTAGCTGGCCTGCCTAGCTGGCTGTGACACCCTGGGTTCCAGACAACAGCAAGTATCCTCTCCCTGTGCTGCTCAGCCTCGTGGTTAAACCACTGCTGGTGGCAAAGATCCTCAGTCTGTGTGACAAGCAATGGCAGATGCTTTCCTGCTACAAGACACTTCTGTCTTGGTTTGTTGTTTCTTTTTTTCCCCCCTCCCCTTGGCTTAACAAAGATACTCATGTGGCTTACTGGATCTGTGGGTTGTGCTGAAGCTGTGAACTCCTAAAGGATAGTTGGGTTCAGGAGCCTGGGGTGCGTTTTTAGATCCCAGCAGTTCCCAGGCTGGCATTAGTAATAAAGGCTAAGGATGCCACAAGATGTGGATGTTGCAAGAACTGCTTGTAATTTAGAAACTGTGTCATCAACATGTTCAGTCCTCACAGAAAAAATAAGATTACATGGAGAATTAAACCTTGGTTTGAAGATTCATACCTGCAGGGGGCCCAAAAATGTTTCATCCTTTCTGAGTAACAGTCTGGACCCCACAGTGTTTGAGTTTGTAGGGTTTTTGCTGGGTTTCCTCAGCACATTCATGTGCACACACATGAGGAGACAAATCCATCCCCCCAGTAAACATTTAAGCAGGAGAGAGTGGGGGAAGGGAGGGAGGAGATGCCACTCTTTATCCTCCTGTTGAACAGATTGATGGCTCTGGGGGCATGCTCACACCCCATATTCCTTCACAGCTAGGGCACCCTCTATTCAGTAGGATGATCTCTTTGCTAGCAGGAGGAGTGTGGAGAGACCTTGCTTTGCAGGAATCTTTGTGCTGTCAGTGGAGAAGGCTGTGGTTTGCTTCCAGGCATGGAAAAGCAGGGGAAAGTCACAGCTGTCTATATGCTGTGGGGAGCATGGTTGCTATTAAACTGATCCAGATGCAGCTGATAAGTCACAGGATCCCAGAATGGTAGGGGTTGGAAGGGACCTCTGAAGATCATAGACTCCAATCCCCCTGCCAGGGCAAGAGTAAAGCACACATCTGAGCGGGTTTTTAATGCGTCCAGAGGAGACAGCGCAGCTTCTCTGGGCAGCTCTGCCACCCTCAAAGTGAAGAAGTTTTCCTTATGTTTCCATGGCACCTCCTGTGTTCCAGTTTGTGTCCATTGCTCCCTGTCCTGTTACTGAACACCACTGAGAAGAGTCTGGCTGACAGACACTCACCCCTGATGTATTGATCAGAACTGATCAGATCCTGTCTTAGGCTGGTTTTCTCTAGGCTGAACAGCCTGTCATGTGAGCAATGCTCCAGTCCCCTCAGAATCTTAGTGGCCCTCTGCTGGACTCCAGTAATTCCTTGTCCTTTTTGAACTGAGGGGCCCAAGTCATGCCAGTGTAATGGAGCTAGTGCAGCAGTGTTGCTCAAACACAAAAAAGATACCAGTGACTCTTCTGAATGGCATTCCCTGTTCTGCAATAAAACACTATTGATGGCCTTAATTGTCTAATTCTATTTGTAATTATTTTTCATAAGGCTTGGGGAGAGCAAATAAATAATACTGAGTAATGGCAGTGTAATGCTCTGAATTGGCTAACAGAAGTGAAAGAAAACCAAAATGCTCTTAATGACCCCAAGTCTTGGGGATAAATTAAGCACCAAGGCAGATAAAAAACTGATTTAATATTAGACTAATATTGCCCTTAGAATCATAGAATGGTAGGGTTGGAAGGGATCTCTGGAGATAATCAGCCCAATTCCTCTGCCAAAGCAGGGTCACCTAGGGCAGGTCACACAAGAATGCATCCAGACAGGTCTTGTAAGTGTCTAGAGAAGGAGACTCTACAACCTCTCTGGGCAGCCTGCTCCAAGGATCCAGTACACTCACAGGAAAGAAGTTTTTCCTCATGTTTAGATGGAACCTCCTGTGTTTCAGATTGTGTCTATTACTGCTGGTCCTATCACAGGATAGAGACTGGCACCTTCTTCATAACAGCCACCCTTCAGATATTTATAAACAGTCATAAGATCTCTTCTCAGTCTTCTCCAGGCTAAACAGCCCCAGGTCTCTCAGCCTTTCCTTATTAGACAGATGTTCCAGTCCCTTCATCATCCTTGTAGCCTCCTTTGGACACTCTCTAGTCCTTGAAATGTGGAGCCCAGAGCTGGACACAATACTCTGGATGTGGTCTCAGTGAGGCAGAGCAGAGGAAGAGGAGATCCTCCCTTGGATCTCTTCTCGGTTTTCTGTGCTCCAGGCTACCCAGCCCCAGGTCTCTCAACCTTTCCTCATCAGACAGGCGTTCTGGTCTCTTCCATCATGCTCATAGCCTCTCTTGGACATTCTCTAGTATTTCTCTGTCCCTCTCAAACCAGGCAGCCCAGAGCTGGACACAGTACTCCAGATGTGGTCTCAGCAGGGCAGAGTAGATGGGGAGGAGAGTCCCACTTGACTTGCTGTCCACATTCTTCTTAATGCACCCTTTGAAGCTGACCATACCTGTTCTGCCTGCATTTTCCATCAATGTGTAGCAGGGTTGATCTACAGGAAGCACAAACTAAGCACAGCCCGCCTGGTGTCATCCTCATGGAACCAAAACTTGTGCTGTGGAAGATGCAGCCTTGTCATGGTCAAATGGATCTGAGACTGGTTTCCGTGTTGTGTCTATGCTTGTACTACTTCTCCCAGGCAATCAGCACCAGAACAAGAGGACACAATCTCAAGCTGTGCCAGGGGAGGTTTAGGCTGGATGTTAGGAAGAAGTTCTTCACAGAAAGAGTGATTGGCCATTGCAATGGGCTGCCCAGGGAGGTGGTGGAGTCACCATCACTGGAGGTGTTTAGGAAGAGACTGGATGGGGTGCTTGGTGCCATGGTTTAGTTGATTAGATGACGTTGGATGATAGGTTGGACTCGATGATCTCGAAGGTCTTTTCCAACCTGGTTAATTCTGACTTCTTATTCTACTATTTTACATTTACTGCCTATTAATACACAGATGCTTAGATTTGCATTTAACAGTCTTCAGTAATGCAAATAAAATGATTTGTTTTTTTTCATGTGTTCTTCAGTTTGCAGAATGGTGTTTGGAGTATGGTGCACATGGATGTCGTATTCCTGACCGACCTTACTCTCTCTTTGAAGGTAAAGTAATGGTGTTGCAAATGTGTTACACAGGGAAGTTGGGCAGCCTTGCAGTTTTGGCTCATGCTTAGGAGCTGGCAAATCTTTGGAGCTTCCTCTGTTAAAAATAATTGGTGGTAGAGGGAGAGTTTTTCTCCTCCTTTCTCAAATAAAATCCTGCTGTGCTGATACCTCTTGGCTTAAAATAAGCAGAAGCCTGGGCAGCAGTTTTGTTTCAGGTGTTGTTGCAGAGATTGGACAGAGGAGAGGAGCAGTTGTGGGTAGGGGGTCTCAAAGTAGTTCATAGAAGCATAGAATGGTAGGGGTTGGAAGGGACCTCTGAAGATTCATAGAGTCCAATCCCCCTGCCCGAGCAGGATCAGCTAGGGCAGGACACACAGGAATGCATCTAGATGAGTCTTGAAAGACACTAGAAAAAGAGACTCCACAGCCTCTCTTGGCAACCTGTTCCAGGGCTCCAGCACTCTCAAAGGAGAGAAGTTTTTCCTCATGTTGAGGTGGAGCTCCCTCTTGTGTTCTAGTTTGTATCTATAGTCCCTTGTCCTATCACAGGATACCAATGAAAAGAGACTGGCACCCTCTTCTTGACACCCACCCTTCAGATCTTTATAAACATTAATAAGGTCCCCTCTCAGTCTTTTCCAGGCTACACAGCCCCAGGTCTCTCAGCCTTTCTTTATCAGACAGATGTTCCAGTCCCCTACTCCTTGTAGCATCCATTGGACAGTGCAGTGTATCCCTGTCCCTCTTGAACTTGTGTGCCCAGAACTGGACACAATACTCCAGGTGTGGTTCCAGCAGGGCAGAGCAGAGGGGGTAGAACACACATTCTTCTTAACACACCACAAATCGCTGCCCTGTCTCAAGGAGACCTTCTCTGTTGCAATACTAAAGCAAGGAAAGGCCAGTTTTAAGATGGACCCAATTGTCTTCACCAGAAAAGAAACACAATTTTCTTAGGGGCTTTTCTGTAAGTCCAGAGACAGCCCTGAATGCTTTCCTAGAGGTCTGCATTTTTTACATTTGTAGTTTATTTTCTATTTCCTTTCTTACCCTGATGCTGTAGAAAGAGGGTATCAGGAAATCCTCTAACCAAGCAGGATTTGAAACAGAGCTGTTGCTTGATGAACAATGAGCCTAGTGTGCCACCTGTCACCAGTATGTGAAATTACAGCAGAAGAAATGAAGCCGGGGAGCAGTGGCTGAAACCCTGTCCAGTAGTGCTGGATTCAGCAAGAGCTGGGCAGGCTGGAGAGTTGGGTGAAGGGGAACCTCGTGAAGGATCTGGGATGTGCTGGAATGTGTCCAGAGAAGGGCCATGAGGATGATCAGAGGGCTGGAGCACCTCTCCTATGAAGGCAGACTGAGAAAGTAAGGGCTGTTCAGTCTGGAGAAGAGAAGGCTCTGAGGAGACCTTATTGTGGCTTTCCAGTATCTGAAGGGGGCCTGTAAGAGCTGGGGAGGGACTTTTAGGGTGACAGGTAGTGATAGGACTAGGGGGAATGGAACAAAAGTAGAAATGGGTAGAATCAGATTGGATGTGAGGAAGAACTTCTTCCCCATGAGGGTGGTGAGACACTGGCACAGGTTGCCCAGGGAGGTGGTAGACGCTCCATCCCTGGCGGTTTTTAAGGCCAGGCTGGATGAGGCTCTGAGCAACCTGATCTAGTGTGAGGTGTCCCTGCCCATGGCAGGGGGGTTGGAACTATGTGATCCTTGAGGTCCCTTCTAACCCTAACAATTCTATGATTCTACATTCAACAAGGGGGAATGTACAATCAAAGAAATTCAGGTTGGAAGGGACCCCAAGGATCACCTGGTCCAACCTTTCTGGCTGATAGCCTAGTTGAAATGAGATGGTCCAGCACCGTGTCAAGCTGAATCTTAAAACTGTCCAATGTAGGAGAATTCACTGCTTCCCTTGGGAGATGATTCCAATGTCTAAATGTTCTCATAGGGAAACATTTTCTTTTGGAGTTTGATTGGAATCTCCCCAAGAGTAACTTTACACCTGGGGAGAAGAAAAATCCTGCACCAGTACAGGGTAGGGGTTGGCCTGCTGGAAAGTAGCCACCTAGGAGTCCTGGTGGACAACAAGCTCACCATGAGCCAGCAGTATGCTCTTGTGGCCAAGAAGGCAAATGATCTCCTGGGGTGCATTAAGAGGAGTATGATGAGCAGATGGAGGGAGGTTTTCTTCCTGCTCTACTCTGCCCTAGCACGGCCAGCCTGGAGTATTGTGTCCAGTTCTAGGATCCCCATTTCAAGAGGGACTGAGAACTGCTAGAGAGAGTACAGCAGGGGCTACAAAGATGCTGAGGGGACTGGAGCATCTCTATGAGGAGGAAAAGTTGAGAAATCTGGGGCTGTTTAGCCTGGAGAAGAACAGATTGGGGGGGGGGTGTCATAATAATGCTGATCAAAGTGTAAAGGGCCAGGGGTCAGGAGGATGGGGTGGACTCCTCAGTGATTCCCATTGATAGGACAAGGGGCAATGGGTGTCTGTTCAGAGAAGGGCAACGAGGCTGGTGAAGGGCCTGGAGCACACGGCCTATGAGGGGCATCCTCAGACTGGGAGTGTAAAAACAGCCTGGATGAGGCACTTGGTGGCATGGTTTAGTGGATTAGATGGTGTTGGGTGATAGGTTGGACTTGATGATCTCAAAGATCTTTTCCAACCTGGTTAATTCTGTGATTCTGTGTAAGCTGGGGTTCTTCATTCTGGAGAAGAGGAGGCTGAGGGGAGACCTCAGTTCACGTGTTCCAAAAAGGGCTCTCGTGAGGAGGTGTTCAGGTAAGTGCTGCTGCCTTTGCTGTCCACGGTGCTGTTTCAGTGTCAAAGATGCACAGGGATCTCTTTCTCCTTCTGTTCCAGGCATGGCTGGGGCTATTCACTTCCTCTCAGACATTTCAGTACCGGAGACTTCCCAGTTTCCAGCATTTGAACTTGGACCTCAAAGGAGGGAAAACAAAGTGGAACAGGACAGCTAAAGGATCATTTTGAAAGGAAACTGATGCCAAAAGAGATGAGACAGCCTAGTGCCTCTGATACTGAACCAATTTGGCCCTGATCCAACAGCTGGATAAACCCTGCCTCTCACTCCCCACCGCCTCAGAGGACCACGAGTCATTAGAGTATGAATGGGAGAAGCCACACTTCAGTTCTGTTAAAGTGACACCTTCAGATGTAGGACAAGAGAAGTCAAGTTTTGAACTTTCTCTCTTCCAATGTATTTGTCTTCTTCAGGTCTTTGACATGCTCTGCATGTGTATTGGTGTTGTGTGTCAATTCAAGTCTCTTGTTGTTAGCAAGCAGCTGGTCTCTGTGTGAATCTCCCTCCTGTACCTTCGTGCATGACTCGCAGCAGCAGTGTTGCTTTCTGCAGCGTGGTTACCCAGAGAGTTCCACCTGTGCCAGAAAGTTTGCTGCCAGGACAGTGCCCAGCTTCACTGCTGAGCTGGAAACTTTAAGAAAAAAGATGAAAAATGGTTTTGTGTTCCTAATTTGCTGCATTTTTTTTCTCCACAGTCCCTAGAAGCTAAGGTGATGGAGGTTGGCCTTTTGGGGCTTTTTGGCTGATGAGGTGTGAGGCCATCTCTGTCCTCAGAAGCTTAGCAGGCTGGGAGGGCCCTACCTGACTTGTCTTCTGCTGCTGTTTTGGGAAGTGTTTTTTCAGAAAGCCTAAAAGAGAGGCTCCCTTTGATACCTGCACTTGGTTAGTGTGATAGCCACTTACAGCAGGATGGAGATGCTTGTCCCCACTTCTGCAGAGCACCATGTCACATGGCATGAGCTTAAGCTGCCGGTGGAGTCATCTGTACTCACCTGCTGCCAGCAACAGCAGATCAGGGACAGCATGACTGTGTTCCTCACCTCTCCATGGGTTTGTAATCAACCTGCCCTGCAGTATCGAGTACCCAGATGAGTACAGGAGACTGTTGCTTCCAAACCAAGACACTGATTTCTTCTAGGCCCTTCCCTCCCTCTCCCAGCCCTGGCTATATTTAGCCCTTGTGGCTTGGTCAGAGTGATCAATTCCAGCTGCTTGTGGAGGCTGCAGAGGATGGTTGAGCAATATGAATCCATTGCTAGAGGCTGTCATTGATGTTGATTTCATCTTCAAACCCAAGCAGAAGAAGCCCTTTGCCCTGAAGTTCTAACTGTGCTGCTACTGCTTTGCTTCCCTTGCAGTGTGGTGGGGTTGTGAATTACTAGACCTGCCTCCAGGTGCTCCTGAGTATGGGAGCAGAAGTGGGACATACTTACAACAGGCTAATGTGTTCCAGACAGTAAGTACACTTAGTGCCTGAGAAAGGTAAGTGTAGTGGTGCACGCTCACTCCCCAAGCTCTGCTGTCATCCATCCCCCAGACCTCCCTCTGCTCCATCATTCCAGGTGCCTGCTTGAGTTGTCTTCTGTGGGGTGCCAGTGACAGATGGCAGTTTGACCTTGTGGGCAGGCAGCAGGGGGTGTTCCCTGCGGGGTGTGACCTGCAGGCCATCTGGTGAGTGCCACTGCTTGTGAGCAGGCTTGCAGATGCATTGTCGCTCCTCCATAAATCTTTGGGTGGTGGCAGGTGACTTCCTTGAACTCTGTAGTGTCTGTTGCCAAATCTATGGAGATGTTAATGATCTCCGCTTTCAGTTCTGCTGGAAAACAGCAGCAGTGCCAGCGCAGAGACAGCTTCATGTCACACTGTCGCTCCTCTGCTGGTTTGTCAGGTAGGACTAAAACGGGAGAGCAGCAGGAGAGACGTTTCCACTCCTCTGGCTTAGGGCAGAAGATGAGGTGGGGGACACCAACCCAGCTGCATCGGTACAGCCCAGGGGTGAGGAAAAACACTGAAAGGCAGCAGGAGTGAGGAATGCAGAGGGGGAAGCAAACAAGCGGAAAGTGGAGGCACCTTGAGGAGCAGGGAGAGCTGGGGATGAGAAGCAATGCACAGTGTACCAGCAAAGGCCATCTCGCATGAGGAGTTTCTCTGCAGCAAGCTGGCTGAAGTCTAGCTGTATGTCCTTCAGCCTGTGGGTCCCTGATCATACCCCGAGATGCTGAGGGTGAGGGTCTCAAAGGAATTCTAACAAAGGAGGCACGCGGCAGTTGATTCGCATCTCCCCCACCCCTTTTCTCTTCCTTTCTGCTGTGACTGCAGAGCTTGTGGGGTGGGTTAACAGGGAGGGGGCTTGCCAGACTTGCAGGAACCACCTGCAAACAGAACAAAAGCTGCCAACCATCCTTCCTAGCAAATCCCCAGCATGTGTTGTCCTGGCAGGCGGGTTTTTCAGCCAGTGATGACAGATACACAACCTCAGCTGCTGAGCCTGTGCCCATGGGTGCCCATGGGAGCCGATTTGGGCTGGCTGGAGCCCAAGGGGAATTAAAACCTGCTGGTTTAAAACATGTACAGTTACACACTTAGAACAGCTTCATACCCAGCAGATCCCCAAGATGCTTGAGTGCACCTGTCACAATAACAAGCAACTCAGCTACCAGCTCTTTCTGTACTGTGGCCAGCCTCCTGGCACCTTCTTTCTCCACAGAATCCTCCAGGAATGGAGCAGGATCTGGGAAGCTCTGACAGCGTCTGTCTCCTCTTCCTGAGGTTATTTTCCCCATGGCTTCTCCTTTCCTTTGGCTGTTTTATCCAGGTGGGGCTTGTGTGAAGCTGAAAGATGGCATTTCAGCAGGTCATTGTTCTCAGAAGTCCCATCAAACCGAACATGTGGAAAATGTCTTAATATTCCCTGGTTTGCTTTGTCCGTGCTTTGTCCATCTGTTGCAAAAAGCAGTTAGTGTTAACAATGGAGATGCTCTTTGGGCAGAAAAAGAGGGGGAAATGCTGATGTTGTGTTCTTTGGCTTTATTAGTAAAGATCAAGCTATGTGGTGGTCATTTGTGTCATGATTCTTATTTTTTTCCTTTTTTTATTTTCTGTTGTGCTCTTTCCCTCCCTGGAGATGTTCCAAAGAGGCAGAGACGTGGTGCTGAGGGACACGGTTTAGCAGCAGACTTGGTGGAGTTAGAGAATGGTTTTACTCGATGATCTTAAAGATCTCATCCAACCACTACAATTCTATGATTCCTTCCCTCCAGCTCTGTGGTGATAGCTGCCACACTGATCTGACTGCTGAACCACCTCCTCATCTCATGGTCCTGCAGGATGAAAGACTGCCAGGGAGTGGGGCAAACCACCCGTCACCGTTTTACTTAGCATTGCAGGCTGCTGCTGCTTCTCCCCAGGGATTCTACCACTACCCAAAAGAAGGCTGGAGCCAGGTGAGGTTTCATCTCTTCTCCCAAGTAATGACTGCCAGGACAAGATGAAATGGCTTCAAGTTGCACCACGGGAGGTTGAGGTTGGATATTAGAAGAAATTTCTTCGCTGAAAGGGTTCCAAAAGACTGGAACAGGCAGCCCAGGGATGTGGTTGAATCCCCGTCCCTGCAGGTGTTTCAAAGAGGCAGAGAAGCCTCTGAGAAGCCTAGATGTATTTTTTTCTCTAGCTAAGCTTTAACAGAAGGAGATTTCAGGTGTGCTGCAAGCTAGGGTCAGTATTTTTGTCTCACAAAGCCCCATGAGCCACTCAAGACCCTCTGCCACTCCAAGTAACTGCATGCACAGATAATCCTTGAGGTCTTTTCCAGCCTTATTGATTCTGTGATTTCTGGTCTGGAGGGAGGGACCTGAGGAGACCCTGCAGGGATTCAGCTGGAGCTAGGTGTATGTGTTGGGGCTTTTCTAGGACAGATTCTCTCTAACATCGAAGCAGGGTGGGAGGAAGGTTTGCAGTGTGCTGCCTGAGTCCTGTCCCAGGCGGTGTGGGGATTGATGAGAAGTCTTTTTCCTGGTCCCCTTTTGCCCCATTTGCTTGTGTGTAGAGCACAGGAGGCCAGGCTCTGGCTGGCAGGGCAGCCATGCTTTGCTCTGCATGCAGGGAGCAGTAGTGACCTGTCTTCAGCCATCACTTCAGCAGCTCCAAGCAGGCTGCTGTAAATCCAGCTGTAGCTGTTGGACAAGCTGCCATTAGGCTGCAAGTGGTCACTGGGGACACAGAGCAGAGACATGCACCCATCCTCCTGACGTCTCTCACTGCATACAGCCCTGGAGAGGCCATGTGGTGCAATGTTGTGTCCAGTTCTGGGCTCCCCAGCTCAGCAGGGACAGGGAATTGCTGGAGAGGGTAGAGAAAACAGATGGAAAGATGATTAGGGGCTGGAACATCCCTCTTGTGAGGAAGGACTGAGAGAATTGGGTCTTTCTCAGCTGGAGAGAAGACCAAGGGGGATATCTCATAAATGCTTATAAATGCTTAAAGGTTGGGTGGCAGGAGGGTGAGACCAGTCTTTTCAGTGGTGTCCAGTGACAGGACAAGGGTTCAGTGGGCACAAACTTGAGCATAAGTTCCATCTCAACTTGAAGAGGAGCTTCTTTAATTTAAGGGCGATAGAGCAGTGGAACAGGCTGCCCAGAGAGGTGGTGCTTGGACTTGAAAATCTCCATAGGTGCCTTCCACCCCCTACCAATCTGTCATTCTGTGAAAGTAACATGTGCAGCCAAGGAGCTACTTCCCTCTACAGGGGCAGGGTTCAGGGGGCTGCTGAACTTGTCACTGCTCCCTCTGCTTTCTCTGCTGTTCCCTTCACCTTGCAGCAGCTGGCAGCTTGGGATGGTGGCTGCTGCATTCTGGTCGAGCAGCTCCCTTTAGGAACACCAGACCCTCCCCTTCCATGGTGTCTTTGTAGGCAGTCTCCGTAGCAAAGGCTACAAGCACCAGCTGAGCCCTCCAATGAGAAGGCAGCAGAGGGGAGGGGAACCTCCTACAGACACCGGGTCTACAAAGCCATCCTGGCCCATTTTGCTCACCCACCGAATCAGATAAAGTAGAGCAGAAGAAGAAAACCAAAAATTCTCTTGTCTGACCACATTTTATCTTCTTGGCTGACCTACATGCCAAAACGTGGCTTTTTTGGGTATCTCCCTATAAAACTAACCCAGCTGGGTGGTTGTGGCTGTGTTTTGTCGGTTGTTTGTGTTTTTTAATGTGGGGAAGAAAGAGCAAAACCTCCTTTGTGTACCACATGGTCTGTGAAGAGCTTGTTGTAGTCCCAGCTGTTTGTTTTCAGAGCAGAGGAAGCTGTCACAGGGCTCAAAAAAACAAGGAATAAAAAACCCCAACCCACCCACAAAACAACAAAGCTTGGCCTTGCATTCTCTGTTCCCAAAGTGGTCATGAAGCAGAGGAGCAGCTGCAAGGCAGCCCCAAACAGAAAGGGCAGGGTTCTAACCCTGCTTGTCAAGCTGGGTCCTAGTTGGAGCACAACTGATGAGTCAGCCTGCTAATTACTGGGAGGCACTGAAGGCAGTGTGGAAAGCTGCAGTGCCATTTACCTCTCTCCTATGGTCCATGGGACACCCAGACACACTGGGGAGATGGAGGTGGAGGAGAGACACAAGAACAAAAAAAAATACATCTGTGAATGAGCTTCTGTCAGGTGACAACCACCCCACCGATGCGCCAGGCTTGGGGCAGAGGGGCTGGAAGCTGCCCAGCAGGGAAAGACCTGGGCGTACTGGTTGACAGCCAGCTGAATGTGAGCCAGTCTGTGCCCAAATGGCCAAGAAGGCCAACAGCATCATGGCATAGAATCATAGAATGGTAGGTGATGAAAGGGACCCCTGAAGATAAGTCCAATGCCCCTGCCAAAGCAGGATCTCCTAGGGCAGGTCACACAGGAATGCATCCAGACAGGGCTTGAAAGTCTCCCGAGGAGACTCCACAACCTCTCTGGGCAGCTTGCTCCAGGGCTCAAGCACCCTCACAGGAAAAAGGTTGTTTTCCTTCACGTTGAGTTGGACCTTCCTGTGTTCCAGTTTATCCATTGCCCCTTGTCCTACCACAGGACACCATCAAAAGAGTCTGTCACCTTCATGACACCCACCCTTCAGGTATTTATAAGCATAATCCCCTCTAAGTCTTCTCCAGATTAAACAGTCCTAGGTCTCTCAGCTGTTCCTCACCAGACAGATGGTTCAGTCTATCATCCTCATAGCTTCTGTTGGACACTGCCTAGTATATCCCTGTCCCTCTTGAACTGGGCAGCCCAGAACTGGACACAATACTCCAGATGCAGTCTCAGCAGGGCAGAGTAGAGAGGAAGGAGACCTTCCCTTGACGTGCTGGCCACACTCTTAATGCACCCCAGAAGACCATTGACCTCCTTGGCCAGAAGGGCACCTGGCTGTGCCATGGACATAGCTCTACACTTTTGAAACAGAACCCAGATCATCCAGTCTAACCTCCCTGCTAGAACAGGATGATCCAGAGCAAATCACACAGCAACATGCCCTATTTTGAATGCCTCCAGAGAAGGAGGCTCCACAATGTCTCCAGGCAGCCTGTTCTAGTGCTCCACCACACTCAGAGTGAAGAATTTTCTCCATATGTTTATGTGAAACCTTCTGCAGTCAAGGTTTTATCCCGAGCCCAGTGGTGGCACCTTGTCCTATCACTGAGCACCACTGATGCTCACTCTTTAGCTATTGATAAGCCCCAGCCCTCAGCCTTTCCCCACAAGGTAGTTAATGGTTCTCCAATGGAGTCTTTCCTTGTCCTTGGAACTGGGGAGTCCAGAACTAGGCACAGTATTCCAGATGAGGCCTCACCTGGGCAGAGTAGAGGGCAAGAAGAACCTTCTTAATGCATCCCAGGATGTCATTGGCCTTCTTGGCCACGAGGGCACATTGTTGGCTTATGGTCGACCTGTGTGCAGAGTCATTGATTTTGAGCCACTGGAAGCCAAAGCACCTGTGCAGCAGGTCAAGGGCATGCTCCCTAAAGTTACTTGCCTTTCCCAGAGAGGAGAGCATGTGCAGATTGGTCACCTGGAGACGACAGCTCTGCTTGGTGCTCTTTGGGGCAGCACTAAGACCACAATGAGAGCTACTATTGCTCAGGGACAGCACTCCCATCAGTGTCAAAGGCAGCAAACATGGAAGTGTGCTCCCACTCCCTCTTCCTGCAATGATGTTTCCAGTGTAGGGAAGGCCACTTACCGCTGTATGTAAGAGGCACAAGGAGCGGTGAGGTTGTGACACGTCCCGCTCACTCTCAACATGCAGCTGCTTCATACACTTTCACTGCTGGCAAAGCAAGGACAGCCAAGGTGCTGCTCACACGGGCTGGCCAGGTGCTGGCCAACAGACACTCACGTTCCAGTCCTTCACTTCTCAGCTGCATCAGTCTAAGTGAGGACCCTCTCTATTCTGGGGCGCTTGGACTCGACCCACGCAGGTGTTCCAGTCAGAGAGAATCACAGAATCATGGAACTCATTTTGGTTGGAAAAGACCTTTAAGCTCATTGAGTCCAAACATTCTCTAACTCTCTGAAACTGGTTGCTAAACCATGTCCCTCAGCACCACGTCTCTGCATCTTCTAAACACCTCCAGGGATAGGGATTCAACCACCTCCTGGGCAGCCTGTGCCAGTCTTTGAGAGCCCTTTCAGTGAAAGCAATTCCTTCTAATATCTAACCTAAACCTCCCCTGCTGCAACTTAAGGCCATTTCCCCTCATCCTATCACTTGATATTAGGTAGAAATGACTGACCCCCCACCTTGATACATCCTCCTTTTAGGGAGTTGTAGAGAGAGCCAGAAGGTCTCCCGTCAGCCTCCTTTTCTCCAGAAAGGGCACAACAACTTCGAATCTTTCTCTTCTGTATGAAAGCCAAGTTGCACAAGGAAACTGTCAGAGAAAAAGAGGCCAGTCACCTTTTCTGGTAAAAGCCTTGCCCTGCCTCTTCTGCTTCCACCCTCTTTCCCTGTCCTTTCCCTTAGATGGGGGCATTTCTGCTGTGGAGTCTTAGGAGCGTGCATATCACCCTGGGGTTGCAAGCAGAACTGCTGTCACACCACCTGTACCAGTACCTGAAGGAGGCTACAACAAAGCCAGGAAGGGACTTTTTACAAGGACTTGTAGTGATAGAATGAGAGGGAATGGAGTGAGGCTTGAGGAGGGGAGATTTAGACTGCATATTAGGAAGAAATTCTTTACACTGGAACTGGCTGCCCAGGGAGCTTGTGGATGCCCTCTCCCTGGAGGTGTTCAGGGCCAGGCTGGAAGAGGCCTTGAGCAACCTGGTCTAGTGGAAGGAGTCCCTGGCCATGGCAGGGGGGCTGGAAGTAGATGATCTGAAAGGTCTCTTCCAGCCCAAACCATTCCATGATTGTATGAATCTATGAACACAATTAAACCCATCCCTGAAATGAGCAATAAAGAAAGAGGAAGACATCCAGGTTTTAAATAGAGGTTTCCATTAAAAGCATTACAAAGACGACTTCTCTCATTTTGAAGACAAAGAAAAAAAAATCCACTTCTACTAAAAAAAAAAAAAAAAAAAAAAAAATTAAAAATGACCCCTTTGCAAGTAACTTTAATGAGGAAAGGTGCAGGGAGGGGAGGGAGAGAAGACTTGGAGAACTAGCAAGTGTTCCAAAGGGCAGGTGCCCTCCATCTCGGTCATTTTGCAATGGCACCTTCTTCTCACACAGTCAGGTCAGAGAGCCAGTCCTCACGTGGAGGATTTCACCACCTGCTCGTAGGGGGCGGTGGTGTGTTGCAGTAGGACGGTGGGGGTGGGTAAACCGGGTTTCCTTGTGGGGAATTGGGCTGGACGTGGAAAGCCATCGCCATGGGATTCATCACAGGGGCCCCTGCATCTGTGTAGTACGGCACTCCAGGCTGTTGTGACCCTGAAAGACAGACAAGGAGAGAAAAGCTATCAAACAAGGGCAGTGGTGACAGCTAGTGCTCCTCCTGGGCCCCTGCTCTGCACACTCAGACAAGTGGCAATGGGCACAAACTGGAACACCGGAGGGTCCACATAAACACAAGGAAGAAATTCTTTTCCTGTGAAGGCAGAACACTGGAGCAGGCTGCCCAGAGAGGTTGTGATGGCATTCCAAACCCACCTGGATGTGTTCCTGTGTGATTTACTCTAGGTGACTGCTCTGGCAGCAGGGTTGGTCTAGGTGATCTATGAAGATAGGTCCCTTCCAACCCTACCATTCTGTGATTCTGTGGTATCACCAGATCTGCAGACTGCTCCTAAGTGAGCTGCTCAACCCAGTTTTCCCATCAGGCCCACAGAAAAACTATTGCCACGTTCAGGCAGCTGCTGGGCTGGCAGAAGATGCTGTCACCAGCTCTGCAGGAAAGGAGGGAGGTGGGCAAGCAGCCACATTTCAAAGGCTCCACCTCCACGGTGAGCTGGCTGTTGCTACCAAATCTGGAAGAGAAGGTAGCAGGAAGTGGGAACTTGGTTAACTACTAATTCCCATTTCTTTTGCTGTAAAATATTCCTGAAATAGCAGGAAAAATAGACTAGAACCAAACTAAGCCAAAATAAGATGAAACAAACAACAACAACAGGTGAGGTTAGGTCAGAGCCCAAAGCTTCTAAATAACAGCAGTAACAGTCTGGAAGCAAGCAGCATAAGCAGAGGGTGTGTGCTTATTTCATATTTATCCACAACTTCTGCTCCTTCAAGTGTCATGAAAAATATAAACCCAAGCTCTAAAATTAAACCTGGTTTGTGCCAAAGAATCCTTCCCTGTTCATGTCATCTTGAGGTCATTTTTCAGGCTTAAAAATGTTAGTATAGGTAGTTTGGCTTCCCCCCCACATTGAGAAGTAAATACTCTCTGTGGAAATGCTCCTTCAGTCTAGCAGAAAAACAGATGCAGCATGGAAGCCCTAAAAACCCCCAGTTCTTAGGAGCTAACCACAAAGAGGGTCAGTAAAGTGCCTGTTTGTGGTTGTAACACCTTTTTGTCCTGTGAGA
Organism: Picus viridis; assembly: GCA_033816785.1. Lineage (NCBI taxonomy): Eukaryota > Metazoa > Chordata > Aves > Piciformes > Picidae > Picus > Picus viridis. The sequence goes on from CM066574.1 coordinate 25,523,825, forward strand.
CCTGAGAGGGGAGAAGGGAACTGCAGCCATGCTTAAAGGTGCAAGAAACAGTATTTCCTAAGTCTGCACCAAGACATGCAGGGGTGCAACCTTGAGTCCTGTGTCCAGTTCTGGGCCCCTCAGTTTAGGAAAGATGTTGAGTTGCTGGAATGTGTCCAGAGAAAGGCAACAAAGCTGGGGAGGGGTCTGGAGCACAGCCCTGTGAGGAGAGACTGAGGGAGCTGGGGCTGCTTAGCCTGGAGAGGAGGAGGCTCAGGGGAGACCTTATTGCTCTCTGCAACTAACTGAAGGGAGGTTGTAGCCAGGAGGGGATTGGTCTCTTCTCCCAGGCAACCAGCAAGACACAGACTCAAGCTGCACATGGGGAAGTTTAGGCTTGAGGTGAGGAGAAAGTTCTTCACAGAGAGAGTTATTTGCTATTGGAATGTGCTGCCCAGGGAGGTAGTGGAGTCACTGTCCCTAGAGGTGTTCCAAAGGGGAGTGGATGTGGCACTTGGTGCCATGGTTTAGTCATGAGGTGTTGGGTGACAGGTTGGACTTGATGATCTCTGAGGTCTTTGCCAACCTTATTGATTGTACAATTCTATGTCAGTGTCCATTTTGGATACCTGTCAGTGTGTCTATGCTGAAAAGTGAGAACTTGCTAGACTCCTTTTGTGCATGGACACACAGCTATAAAGGTACTGGAAACCACAACAGAAGGGCATTGAAAGTTCTGCCTGTCATCCTAGGGTTCAAAGCCCCTCTTGCTGTATTATAGTATTTGAAAGGCAGAAGACTTTACTCATCAGAGGAGGTGGCTGCATGGTTTGGTTCAGAGCCATGCAATCCCTTGCCCAAATCCCAAACAGAACAAAACCCCAAGCCCACCCTTTTCAAATGCCTTGCCAAGTGTGAGAAATTAGTGGCAGCTGTTTAGTGGGCAGTCTCTGACCTGATGCAGTGTTGACTGGTTGTCTGGTGTAAGACACGTTAAAAGCAGGTTCTTCTACTAGTGGGGGAGGGTACATCCGCCGTCGGATGAAGAAACCGGCTCCGCAGCAGAACAGAACGCCCATCATCAAAAGGAACCTAGGCAAAGAGAAGAGGGAAGTCCAAACGATCCACATTCAGGTGGCTCTCAAGCCCAGACAGTTTGTTGAGAGAAACAATGAGCATCATCCAGCAATCATCAGCCTAAGACATGCATCTGGGTTTCTTAAATAGGTTGTCTTGCATGAGCAGGCTTATGTCATTTGAGATACGCAGAGCAGAGCATAAACCAGGTTGGAAAAGACCTTCGAGATCATCGAGTCCAACCTATCATCCAACACCATCTAATCAACTAAGCCATGGCACCAAGCACCCCATCCAGTCTCTTCCTAAACACCTCCAGTGATGGTGACTCCACCACCTCCCTGGGCAGCCCATTCCAATGGCCAATCACTCTCTCTATGAAGAAATTCTTCCTAACATCCAGCCTAAACCTCCCCTGGTGCAGCTTGAGACTGTGTCCTCTTGTTCTGGTGCTGGTTGCCTGGGAGAAGAGACCAGCCCCCACCTGGCTACAACCTCCCTTATGGGATGCTCATGGACACATTACAGAGATCTGTTGCCATCAGCACTATTGTCCCATGTTTTCTGGCATGTGAAATACAAATCTGAAACTAAAACACCCTCAAATGCTGGAAAGTTCAGGTTCACACCTGGCCTTTGCCATAGGGATGCTGACCTGAAAGTGTAGTTCAGTACTGTTTCAAAGTGCCTATTTTGGACACAAACCTCACACTTACAGCACCAAGGCCAGCCAAGAGGTTTGTGGGGGGAAAGGAGGAATACTGTTTTGCAATTGCCCCTAAAAGAAGATTCTTAGATGTTCTTAAATGATTCAACACAGTAATTTTGTCTGCCATGGGGCACACAGTAGCTGTCATTTAAGCTCCAGCCCTAAGATTGAAACATTCATCACTGAAGATGACAAGGTTTGCTTGGGATGGGATATGCATTCTCAAGTAAAAGGACATCATTTTGCTTTGGTTCTTCTCCTCTCAGCTCTCTTTGTGACCTGACTCATGTCCTCTTGCCCTGGTGCTGTGCAAATAGGCACATGCAGCAAGCACACACGAGATTTTGGTCTTCAGGCAGAGACGTTCACTGTGTTTCCTTGATCACTTATCAGACATGCTAGTGACTGGCACAAGCTCCCATAAACCCAAACAGTCCTCCTGCCTGTAACTGCCACCTCAATTTAGGGCTCTCTACTGGAAGACAATGACAACTGCACTCTTTTGGAAGGAATGGAAGTCGGTCAGAGGCCACTGAAGTTGGCCAGAGGCAAGCCTACTGCTTGTCTCCTCTGGAGCATCCCCAGGTGCCCAAGAGGAAGAGTGTGGTGCTGCATGGCAGCAAGAGCTGTTTCATGCAAAGAGTCAAATTCTGTTCTTGTTTCCAGAGTGGAAACAAGAGCAGAAGGAGGTTCAGTGTCCCTGAGCCAATATTAATACATCCCCTTCTGGCAGTGTTCCTGCAAAGGATTTGTTCTGAACAGCAAACCAGAGATTTACGACGTCACCCCAGGGATTGAGATGCAGAGCTCTTCAGTTATATCAGTAAGGATTGCAGGCTGAAATCCCACAGTCAGCTTTGGGAAATCTCTGCATTATAATACAGATCAGGCTTCTGTTTTTTACTGTTTATTTGTTTCAGTTTTGAAGGCTTTATTGTTTTAATTTATTTTTTTTTTAAGCAGGCAGTCTTCATATTCTCATTAAAATGCCTGAAATCAGGTTTTCCTAGGAGAGCTTTTGCTCTCTCCCCGCTGCAGTGACAAGGCTTTATTCAGGTACTACTGGCTTTAGTTCTTTTCCCAAACGAATTCACCTTATTTTTTCATTATGCATCTAACAGTGATTAGTTTAAGCTTTATCCAGATTACTGAGCTGCTGGTTTCACAAGCTCAAATCTTTCTGCCTTCTTTTCCCTTGCTGTCATCGCCAGTGAAATCCTCATAGTCATAAATGTACCTCTCTTCCTTTTAAATTGAAACCTCAGTTCAGCTGACAAGAATATCTTAAACCCTGCCTAAATGCACAATCCTCCTCAGACAATCCTCTGAAAACCCAGGGCCCCCAAAAACTGGTCAAACGCTGCTGCTTGGTAGCAGCTGGGACAGGCAGAAGGGATTCAGCAGTTTTGGATCAAAGTGGGACCAGCAGGATAAAGAAGTAGGTAGGGTCATCCTTTTGCAGTGCTTTCTCACGACATCAGGAGAATTTTATAAGCAATTAGTAAGATGATTCTCCCCCTCTACTCTGCTCTCCTGAGACCCCCCCCACCTGGTGCACTGTGTCCAGTTCTGGGGCCCCCAACACAAGAAGGACAGGGAACTGCTGGAGAAAATCCAGAAAAAGGCAATGAAGATGATCCGAGCGCTGGAGCACCTCCGACAGGCTGAGAGAGTTGGGGCTGTTCAGCCTAGAGAACAGAAGACTCCAGGGAGACCTTATTGGTCCAGTACCTGAAGGGGGCTCCAGGAAAGCTGGGGAGCAACTTTTCACAAGGGTTTGTAGTGACTGGACAAAAAGGAATGGCTTTGAGCTTGAAGTGGTGAGATTTAGACTGGATGTCAGCAAGAAATTCTTTACAGTGAGGGTGGTGAGACACTGGAACAGGTTGCCCAGGGAGGTTATGGATGCCGCCTCCCTCTCTGGAAATGTTCAAGGCCAGGTTGGACGAGGCCTTGAGCAACCTGGTCTAGTGGAAGGTGTCCCTGCCTATATGTAGTGGCTTGAATCTCTGTGTGTGTGTACTCCCCACTATCAGAATAATGAATTTACAACTGCTGTGTTTACAGCTGTGCCATGCTCTGGCCCTGGACAGGTGGCACTGGTCTCCCTCTGACTTTTCTGGTCCCCGAGCAGGCAGCTGCATTGTTGCCCGTTTCAGACAGGTATTCCTTTACCTTGTCCTTCTGTTCTCTCTATATACTGATGTAATCTGATACTTTCTAGCAGGGCAGTAAAATATTCTGTGTAAATCAACTGAAAACTCTTCCTCTGCCTTCCCTGCCCCCTTTCCTGGTAAGGAGAGAGGAGATGGCAGGGGCCAGGGGAGTTTAGCCCTTTCACTAAACCGTTACACAATGGTGGGGAGGGGGGGTTGGAACTAGATGATTTGGAAGGTCCATTCTATGATTCTGTGACAATGAAGTCCCTTACATTTATAAATACCCAGCTGCATGACTGCATATTTGCACCTACTTTAAAACAGTAGGGCTGCCAAGACCCTGGTTTAAGGCCTACAAACAAGAACAGAACAGGACAAACATCGAATCGCCCAGGGGCCTGACCTACCAGAAATACCATAGCCGCTGGATAGAGAGAGCTCTTACACAGCATCTTGAGCCACAGCAATCCTCATAGGAGCGACATCTGCGGAGAGATAAAGAGAAAAGGGAGTCAGGGAAAAGGTTGTCACTCAGGTTACAATGGCATCCCCAGCTCTGATGCTGTGCACATCCCCGCCTGAGGCATTGTCTACCACACTGTTGTGAACCTGGGAGTGTTCAAGGGCATGTTGGATGGGGCTTTGAGCAACCTGGTCTAGTGAAGGAGGTCCTTGCTCAGAGTGAGGGAGCTGGACTAGATGGTCTTTGAAAGACCTTTCCAGCCCAAACCATTCTGTGGGTCCCTGAATAAATACCCTTGACTGGAAAAAGTTGTCAGGTCACATGGATGCATCTGTGACACAGTTCCAGAATTGGTATTGAAACTACCTTCCTATATGCCTCTTTTAAAGTCACCTCAAAAAGATCAGAGGAAGGTTTAGGTTGGATATAAGAAGAAATTTTCTCACTGAAAGTGTTCTCAAAGGCTGGCACAGGCTCCCCAGGGAGATGTCTGAGTCCTCATCCCTGGAGACACTGAAAAGAAGCAGAGGTGTGGTGCTGAGGAACATGGCTTAGCACCAGACTTAGTAGAGTTAGAGAATGGTTGGACTTAATGATGTTAAAGTCTTTTCCAACCAAAATTATTCTGTCTGATTCTATTCTAACTCTAATATCAAAAGAAAGAGAAAGAGAAGTTTTCTTCCATAGTAAATGAACAGGTTGCCCAGGGAGGACATGCATTTCTCTTCCACGGAGGTGTTCAAGAGGTTTGATGAGGCCTTGAGCAAGCTGGTCTAGTGGAAGGTGTCCCTGTCCATGGCAGAGGGGTTGAAACTGGATCATCTTTACATTCCTTTCTAACCCAAACCATTCTGTGAATCTATGAACACTGCAGACCCCAAACATGAGCCAGTTGGGGTTGTATTCACTACAACAGACAAGAATTGCAAGGCCAGAGCTGCCACATCACATACTCTGGGCACATCAGCAGCTTCCAGAGAAACCACAAAGTGGAGAGAAAACTTCAAGCATAGCATTATTTGCAAATTCAATGGCATTTCTTCTCAGAAGTTGCACTGGGCTGCAGCTGCCAACAATTCCCATTATTTAATGAGGCTTTTCTCTAAAGCAAACTCTCCACATTTCAACTTTATAGTTCATATGAAGTGGAAGCAATTTAAAGGTGTCATAGCCCCAAACACTGTAAGCATACAGCAGTGCTTCACTAAAAGCCAGCACATACAAGAACAGCCATCTCTGGACCATTTCTATGGTAACTGCTATTTCCCATGCCCATGAAACACAGCTAGCAGGAAAAGGGACAGAGGTGACACAGAAATTATGGTATGTGACAGACTCAGATGAAAATCAAATCCTGGACTGCATCCAAAGCAGCATACCCAGCAGATGAAGAAAGTTGATAATGCCACTTTACACTGCTCTGGTGAGACCCCCACCTGGAGAACTGTCCAACTATAGGGCCCTCAACACAAGAAGGACACGGATCTGATGGAGAGGGTCCAGAGGAGGGCCACAAAACAGACCAGATGGCTGGAGCACCTCTCCTACGAAGACAGGCTGAGAGAATTGAGGTTGTTCAGTCTGGAGAGTAGAAGGCTCTGGGCAGACCTCAGAGCAGCCTTCCAGTACCTGAAGGGGCCTATAAGAAAGCTGGGGAGGACCTGTTTACAAAGGCACATAGCAACAGGACAAGGGCAATTGATTTAAACTAGATTTAGATGGGACATGAGTAAGAGGTTCTTTACTATGAGGGTGGTGAATCTCTGGCACAGGTTGCCCAAAGAGGTGGTAGATGCCATATCCCTAGAGCCATTCAAGCTCAGGCTTGATGGGGCTCTGAGCAACCTGATCTAGTTGGGGATGTGTCTGCTCACTGAAGTGGTGTTGGACTAGATGACCTTTGAACGTGCATTGTATGATTTTATGCAAACGTTCAGGTAAGCACATGCACAAGTGGGCTGATCCCTTGATGGGTGTTCACATCTGTATGCTCAATGCAGTTATTTAATTAATCATCTTGTTCTTCAAAATTTGCCCAACTGCATGACTGTGCTCTTGTATTTGTATGCAAAGCTAAAACATCCTCAATTGGGTAATTGTACAGACAATGACACATTTACACGCTCAATTAACAAGCCTCACTCACAAAATACGTCAAGTCACATTGGCTTCTGCCTCTAATTGGGGCCAGAGGAGGATGCTTTATGGATTCATAATCAGATGGTTTGCAAGTGGAAGCAGTTACACACTCTTCTGATGACAAGCAGGCAGGATTTATTTAGGCTAGATGGAGGATCTAACATGATCAGCACAGCAAGGTCCATTAAGGTACTTGGGTACTCCAGCAGAGTAAGCTGCTCATGCCAAAAAACCAACCACTCTGCCATCCCTGAACCTGAAAGTAACCCATCTCCAGCCTTGCCTCTTTAGAGCTTGCCAGGACCCTAACAACTGCTCACACTCAAGCTGTCAGACTTCACGTAACTACTAACAAGATTTAGCCAGCCAGCATTAACTTCAGTTCCATCAGGCTCAAGAATCCTTCCTCCACACTTCCCAAGTGCATCGACCTGAGAGAAGTTTTCAAGACGTGTGTTCAGTGCACAGACAGGATCAGGTACCACACAGAAAGGGGTAGCAGGCACTGCCCTCTGTTAAATGGGTGGTGATAGTACCCATTCCACTCTTCAACATACTTTTGGTTGGAGCACCTTGTCCACAATGATAGACACTTGCCCCTTTTGTTGATGCTGCTCAGCAACTGCTCTGTTGGGCCAGAAAAGCAAAGAAGAAACAAACCCCAGAAATCTAGAAACCCTTCTTGAGGCAATTAAAGACATACAAAGAAAGGATTTTAGGATTCTTTTCTGCACCTAGCCACAAGCAGGATCATAGAATGGTTCGGATCATCTAGTTCAAATCCCCCTGCCATGGGCAGGGACACCTTCCACCAGATCAGGTTGCTCAAGGCCTCATCCAACCTGGCCTTGAACATTTCCAGAGAGGGAGCATCCACAACCTCCCTGGGCAACCAGTTCCAGTGTCTCACCACCCTCACTGTAAAGAATTTCTTAATATCCAGTCTAAATCAAACCCCCTCAAGCTTAAAACCATTGCCCTATCATGGTATTGAAGGTCTTTGGATCCTCTCTGACAGGATGGGAAGCAGATGCACTAGACCAGCCTCTGGCCCCACAGCCATTGCCCAGATCCAGCCCCAAGAGTTAAACTTGCATTAAAAGCTGAACTAAAACAGAGAGCTCCAGAAAACTGCATGTCCTTGTCCCAGTGCCCAGCCCTGCCTCACTTATCATCTGTTTTCTCCAGAGCCACATGAGATGGGAAAAGGCTATTTGGAGGTAGATAATTACAGCTGCTCAAACCCCCCAGATTAAACCAGCATCTGCAGGAAAAGCATAGTACCTGAATTTAATTCTTATATTTAATCTCTAAATTGTCAGCCCTGCTTTGATAGTCTCAGTGGCTCTGCTTTCCTTCCTGTAAAAGAGGGTCGAAGTGCCATCTGGAAGACAGAAAGGCTCAACTGCTGAACGTTTATGATGCTCCTGAGACCACTCAATGGCAAACAAAGAGGCCTTCAAAGAGGAGTTGTCTCTTGCACAGATGACTGCACTTTAAAACGGCTGAAAACAATGATGCAAAGGATGGAGGAGTCTCTCATTACAGCTGTGTTTAGAGAAGCTCCATTTCTAATAGCCACTAAGCTCTCTGAGACAACTCATCCAAAGCTAAGCACAGCACTTGGCTGTGTGGATCTGTGAAGCTAAACCATTACCATGACTCAAAGGAAAATCCCTTTGAGATCTGACTTCATTAACCCCTTCACTTTTTACCCATAAAAACAAACGAGTGCTTTATTTTAGGTGCCTGTGAGGATGGACACATGTACCCGTACGTAGAAGCCTGGAATCAAGAATGATGTCATGGTGACAACCTGCTGCTTGCCTTCCCCAACACCTGATAATCTTACAAGGGCTTGTTGTGATTGGACAAGGGGGAAAGGCTTTAAGCTTGAGGAGGGCAGATGTAGGTTGGATATCAGGAAGAAATTATTTTCAGTGAGGGTGGTGAGACACTGGAACAGGTTCCCCAGGGAAGTTGTGGATGTCCCCTCCTTGGAGGTCTTCAAGGTCAAGTTGGAGGCCTTGAGCATCCTGGTCTAGTGCAAAGTGTCTCTGCCCATGGCAGGGGCAGTTGGAACTAGATATTTTTGAAGGTCTCTTCCAACCCAAACCATTTTATGCTTTCATAGGAGAGCAGTGCCAAAACCAGACTAGAGAAACAAACAGCCCATTTGCTGAGACTGCTGTCAGGGCTCTGCAGAAGCTCTGCTGATCTCTTGTTCTTGGATCCAACATGCTATGAAAACACAACACAAATTCTGGCAGCACTGATCCCAGTGACAAGGAAATTAACTTGCTTACAAAATCCATGTTTAATAGCAGGCAAAAGGCAACAATAAAATTAGCTTATTAATGGAGTAACATACTAGCTGAAATAGAATCAGTCTTTGATGTACTATCTCTTACTGCCTGACAGCAAATCCCAGCAGACTAAAGAGTTTGCTTCATAAAAAGCCAATTAAGAACACACACACACTTTTATTGGTTTTGTATTCATTGCTGTTAAATTACACTTGTGCTTCAACTCTGCTTAACTGAGAATCATAGATTCGTAGAATGGTTTGGGTTGGAAGGGCCCTTAAAGATCATTTAGTTCCAACCCCTTTGTCATGGGCTGGGATGCACCTTCCACTAGATCAGGCTGCTAAAGGCCTCATCCAGCCTGGCCTTGAAGATCTCCACAGAGGGAGAATAGAATAGAATAGAATAGAATAGAATAGAATAGAATAGAATAGAATAGAATAGAATAGAATAGAATAGAATAGAATAGAATAGAATAGAATAGAATAGATCAGACCAGACCAGGTTGGAAGAGACCTTCGAGATCATCAAGTCCAACCTATCATCCAACACTATCTAATCAACTAAGCCATGGCACCAAGCACCCCATCCGGTCTCTTCCTAAACACCTCCAGTGATGGTGACTCCACCACCTCCTTGGGCAGCCCATTCTATGGCCAGTCCCTCTCTCTATGAAGAATTTCCCCCTAACATCCAGCCTAAACCTCCCCTGGCGCAGCTTGAGACTATGTCCTCTTGTTCTGGTGCTGGTTGCCTGGGAGAAGAGGCCAGCCCCCACCTGTCCACAACAGGAGCATCTACAATTTCCCTGGACAACCTATTCCAGTATCTCACCACCCCCACTGTAAAGAATTTCTTTCTAATATCCAGTCTAAATCTATCCTGGACTGGTTGTACCCAACACCAGTTGCAGAAGAATGAGCCCTGCTCTCACTCTGAACTGGACTGACCTCATCTTCTACAGAAGACTTTTCTAAAGCCTGTTTCCCTCTTTCACACATTAATATCCCCAAACCTGAATTTCCCTGGGGCAATGCTTGTTCCATTGTGATCAAAATGTAACCCTTTACCTAGGATAAAGTATGATCCATCAGTTGCTTTGTCAGCCTGCAACTTCACCGAGCATACAGCCTCTGTTTGGCAAACTATCTGCAGCGTGATTTATGACTTAGAAGGTACATCTTCTCATCCATAATTCAGTAGAGTGAAATAAAGGCATCTGCATGCCCAATGACTTGTACTGCTAGCACACCAAGGAACTGCTGTGTCAGAGATCAAGGTTTCACTCTCTGTCAGATCACAGTGACAAGCTTTTTCCATGGGGTCACACTTCAGCTACACTGCTGAACTTCTTTCCCAGTGGACACAAACCCCACGAAGTTTCACAGAACAGAATTATAGAACAAGAGGATCAGAGGGCTGGAGCACCTCTTCCTGTAAGGACAGGCTGAGAGTTGGGGATGTTCAGCTGGAAGAAGAGAATGGTCCAGGGAGAACTTAGAGCAGCCTTCCAGTACCTGAAGGGGGCTACAAGAAGGCTGGGGAGGGATCTTGAAGATCCCTTCCACAAATGCTGCATGTATGTGCAAGATCTATGAAGCGACCTGGGATGCATTGGAGTACAAGATCTACAAGCAGCTTTTGAAAGGGGAGGAAGGGAGGTGGGGCGAGAAGGGCAAAGGGAGACAGGAATTTAAGTGAAAGAGGATATAGCAATAGACCAAAACTAAGAATAGAAAAGAAATATTTGGGGGAGAAGGGCTGGTAGCTTCAGATGAAGCATCAGATCAGCTGTGGTCCTAACACCGGGACAATCCAGAGACCTGAAGAAGAACCACAAGCAGACACAACAAAGTGGAAGGGTTGGACTTCTGAGACTGGGTCACCTCCAGCAGACTCAGTGCTGAGCCCTGAAAGCCAGAAAGAAGCCTCCTATCTGCTATCACTGAATAGATGAAGGCTGACAGCTGAAGCATGCATATGTATTTACTTGCTCTAGGATAAAAAAACTAACAATAAAAAATAAAAATTAATCTGCTTGAAACTCAGCTGCCAGGATACTGTGGTGCTGAGCAGAGAAAAACCAAATGAGCCATGAAACAACAAGAAAAACAGAGCAGGCGACCACCACAAAGTGACTAGCAGAAACAATTCCGATGAATCTCAGTCTTGGCTGTGCTATCAGTGAGGAGAAATGCCACTGAGCTCAACAGGACTGCCCTACAAAAGAGCATCAACAGAAGGTGCACCATGTCACTGCAAGAGAGGGAGTTCTGTTTCAAGTGAGTTTTTGACCATTGATTGATTCAGTTCAGACCATCCTGCATCTGCATTTCCATCTTGCAACAGAACGCAGTTTTCAAAGTGAAGCCGTTGCCCGTACTGCTATGGCAGCGCAGACCTAGGTTATGGACTGCAGACATGGGGAAGACCATCAGACATATGGAGGAGCTTAATGCTGCAAGCACGGTGGAGAGGTTATCTCCAGGAATCCCTCATAGGACAGCTGTGGGGCAGTTTTGGGCTATGCCTTTAGGCTATGCCTTTAAAAGGCAGCTGCAGATTTTGAGCAGAAAAGTAGAAAAATATAAGCAATTCACAACTGGGTGTAAAAAGGAAAACAAAAGATTACTCTAAACTAATTTCATTGGCCAGAATGTGCAAGATGTACCCTAGCATTCTCTCACATGCCACTTCATTTCCTTTGCTTCTTCTCTGGCTGTTTGGCTGTTTCTGCTCGGCTGGGGAGGATTTAATCGCTGCTACTGACCTTGCAGATATGAACTAACATTCCTTCTAATGTCTCTCTTCTTTTTCTTCTAATTATAGAATCATAGAATCAATAAGGTTGGAAGAGACCTCAAAGATCATCGAGTCCAACCTGTCACCACAGACCTCATGACTACTAAACCATGGCACCAAGTGCCACATCCAATCCCCTCTTGAACACCTCCAGGGAGGGCGACTCCACCACCTCCCTGGGCAGCACATTCCAATGGCTAACAACTCTCTCTGTGAAGGACTTTCTCCTCACCTCCAGCCTAAACCTCCCCTGGCACAGCTTGAGACTGTGTCCTCTTGTTCTGTCACAGGTTGCCTGGGAGAAGAGACCAACCCCCACCTGGCTACAACCTCCCTTCAGGTAGTTGTAGAGAGCAATAAGGTCTCCTCTGAGCCTCCTCCTCTCCAGGCTAAGCAATCCCAGCTCCCTCAGCCTCTCTTCATAGGGCTTGTGCTCCAAACCCCTCCCCAGCCTCATTGCCCGTCTCTAGACATGTTCAAGTGTCTCAGTGTCCTTCTTAAACTGAGGGGCCCAGAACTGGACACAGGACTCAAGGTGTGGCCTAACCAGTGCTGAGTACAAGGCAGAATGACTTCCCTGCTCCTGTTGGACACACTATTTCTGATGCAGGCCAGGATGCCATTGGCCTTCTTGGCCACCTGGGCACACTGCTGACTCATGAAAGGAGGTGACTGGGGGAGTGGGGCAGCTTTCCCTGGTTGTTTTGACCAGGGGGATTGTTTCCATGCTGTTTTCTGATTGTAATTACCTGTATAATATTGTAAATGCTGTATATTTTGTACATATTCATTGCATTCCATTGTAGAGTGTTGTTTCACTTTGTAAATACAGTTTCCATTCACTTTCCAGTTGAGCTGGTCATGCTTAGTTAATGTAGTGGGAAATTCTAACCTACCACAAGCTGCCCACTGAACATGGAAATCAAAACAAGAGTCCAACTCTGCACTCCCACCTAAATATCTGTTTCTGAATCCCAGATTGGTTTAATCTCCCTCCAGACAGCCAGCTCAACACAAAAGTCACATCCCTCCATTGGCATTCACTTAAATGCTTGAAGAGCAGTAACACAGGCTGGTGGAGCAGAGTGACATGCAACACAGATACAAAGAATAGTTTGGATTGCAAGGGACCTTAAAGATAATCTAGTTCCAGTCCCACTGCCATGGCCGGGGACACCTTCCACTAGACCAAGTTGCTCAAGGCCCCATCCAGCCTGGCCTTGAACACCTCCAGGCAGGGGGCATCTACAACTTCCATAGTCAACCTGTTCCAGTGTCTCACCACCTTCACTGTATAGAGCAGCCCAGGTCTTAGAGCTGGTTGTGTCTCCTTGGCCTGTCTGCTTACACGGCCTGATTTTCAGCAGGGACACACTGACCTGCACTCACAGGTTCTCAGCACCCAGCAGCATTTCTCTTCTTTCCTTATACATAGCCAAGGTGAAGGCTCAGTGCTTGCAGAAGCATGTAAACTGAAGGTCTGACTTTGGTGAATAGATAACTCTCTTTAAAACACATAAATCTGTTTAGTAGATAAACGCAGCCGTGACCTCAGTGGAACATCCTTACCCAGGTACTTGATAAATCACCCAGTCCTTAAGTGCAGAAGAAAAGGTAAGGAAACAAACCAAAAAAAAAAAAGGGGTGGGGAGGCAAAGAGCTGTCAGGTCATTTTTTCTACAGAGTAAAAACAACAGAGACAGAAACAATATTTGCTCAGATTAGATTCCTGTCTGCTTTGACACAACTAAAATCTCCTACAGGACAAGATACTTGGCTCCTGTCCTTCACATGGACATGAAAAACAAGAGCAGGCAACAGTTAAAAAGGGGATTATTTCACAATTATTCTTTAGGTGAAGAGCCTTTAAATACCATGCAAGAACTCAGCAGAATATGGAAAATCCTCCCCCACTTCTGATGGGACAAGAAGTATTTGTTCACCTGCTCCTGTCAAGTTGACCCTTTGACAAGAGTTCTGCTACCCAACAGCTTGCCATAATCCCAGTCCTCTCTTCTCAGACCCCAAGAGAAAAGCCACTCTGCAGAGGGACTCCCCTTGTTGCCTGTAAAGGCAGAGAGCCTAACCATATAACTTTCTGGCCAACACTCATCCACCTAGTTATTTTCTCTGCTCCTCCTGTGGCAGAAGTGAACAAGGATGGCTGTGGCATGTCCAGAATAGGATACCTTAAATGGCCATTTTTCAGTGTAGGCTGCAGGTCTTTCTGTTGCAGAGCGAAGCAAACAAATAAGCACAGGTTAAGCCTTTGGCAAAAGTCAGTCCTATGTAACCCCACAGTTTAGGAAAGATGTTGAGTTGCTGGAATGTGTCCAGAGAAAGGCAACAAAGCTGGGGAGGGGCTTGGAGCACAAGCCCTGTGAAGAGAGGCTGAGGGAGCTGGGGTTGCTTAGCCTGGAGAGGAGGAGGCTCAGAGGAGACCTTATTGCTGTCTACAACTACCTGTAGTAGCCAGGTGGGGGTTGGTCTCTTCTCCCAGGCAACCAGCACCAGAACAAGAGGACACAGTCTCAAGCTGTGCCAGGGGAGGTTTAAGTTGGATTTTAGGAAGAATTTCTTCACAGAGAGAGTGATTGGCCATTGGAATGGACTGCCCAGGGAGGTGGCGGAGTCACTGTCACTGGAAGTGTTTAAGAAGAGACTGGATGGGGTGCTTGGTGCCATGGTTTAGTTGATTAGATAGTGTTGGATGATAGGTTGGACTCAATGATCTCAAAGGTCTTTTCCAACCTGGCTAATTCTATTCCATTCTAACCTGCATTACTAATTTGAATTGTCCAGAGGTGGGCTTGTAAGTTCTCATACCAAGAGGAACAAGGACATCTAGGTATTCATAGAGCCCCTTATTAAACAGCTGATTAGTTCTTTGCATCTCAAGCTGCTCCCAGTGGGTGAGCAGTCCTGCCTCTAATTGCTGCTTTGGGGGATGGTAAGCAGTCTGCTGGCAGGAAGCAATGGGTGTCCAGGAATTTGCTGTCTGCCTGAATGTAACATCCTAATACACAGTAAATCTTGGAGGAGTTTAAAAGGTGCAAATATGTGGTGCTGAGGGACATGGTTTGGCACCAAACTTGGCAGAGGTAAATAACTGTTGATCTCAATGATCCTAAAGGTCTTTTCCAACTCAAACAATTCTATGATCAAATACAGAGAGGACACAAGTACTAATGGCTTGGAGTTAGTATTTTACACTAAAATACCAAGTGTTTTACACTTTTAATTCACTATTTCCCTATACAGAAAGGGTCAGAAGCTTCAAGGTGACTTTGGGGTCAAGTGCTCCTTGGTGCTGTCTACTGGACCTCAAACCAGGAATCAGCTTTTCAGTCCCACTGACAGGAAGGCAGCCTTGGATTAGGGCTCTTGCCAGGCAGGCAGAAGAGTTAATGCTCTGGTGAGTATTCCAAGTTAAACACTGGCAGCAGTGAAAACTGAGGCTCACTCATGGTAAGCCACAGCAGTGGTTATTGCATCCTCTGGAAATGAAAAGGGGGTTGGGCTGAGTTCCCTGCTCCACCTCAGCCAGAGGAAGCCTTGTCTTTTACAGGAGTATTCCACATGAAGACAAAGACTGCTCTTTCCTCATCTTTTTCAAAACAGGCTCCCTATACCTGGCTAGCTTCCAACTCCCAAATCCTTCAGAGCTCCAAATCTCAAATCAGGGCAGTCACCTGCTTGATTGCCTGTGAAGGCTGAGATATTAAATCTCTCTCCACTCCTCAGGACTCCCTCCTAGCAAGTTGAGTGGGTTGTCAGTTTGGTAAGCCTCATTCTCCCCAGGTTGTGCACTGGACAACTAATCCATCAAAGCAAATCCAGAGGTGGGAGAAGGCATCTGGCTGCTGGGCAATAACAGCAGCTGGGACTACAGCCTCAAGAGATCCATCAGCATCCATGGAGTCCAGTTCCTTATTTGAAAGAAAGAATGGATCACCTGAAGGGCACAAACTATTGAAGCTAGTTGTGATGCTTTGCACCCTTTAAGACCACACAGGACTGAGCAATTGGGGGGGGGGGGGGGGGGGCTGGGAAGGGGGTGTCGTTCCCTGGTCTGATAATTACTGCTGTTTTCCCTCATGATACAAACTGGGCACATAATGTTGAACTATATACATAAACTGTCCCTTCCTGTGCCTGCTTGTGGCTAAATTGGTGGCCCTGGTCTGAACCCAAGTCCCCACTTTCCGTACAGTGTCATCCACGAATCCCCATTCCTGGAGGTGTTTCAAACATTCTGCAATATGGTGCTAAGGAACATGGTTTAACACCAGACTTGGTAGAGTTAGAGGATGGTTTGAGCCTATCTAAAAGCTCTTTTCCAATTGAAATGGTTCTGTGATTCAAGGCACATGGAAGCATGCAAAACTATCAACCTGGCTCCCCTCTCCCCTCCTCCATGCTGGCTTCAAATCAAGCAGAAGAAGAAATCAGCAGCTGGATTAGTGCCCTAAAAGCAGGCACCTGCTGACACTTCATGCAGCTGTAATTGCAAGGGGAAAGCTGAGTGTGCCATCAGACAAGCCAACTTAATTAAAAGCAGTAAACATAACAGGATGTGGAGCACAGAAAGCAGCTCCCATCATACAATAATACAATACAATACACCAGGTTGGAAGAGACCTTCAAGATCACCGCGTCCAACCCATCAAACAATCCAACCCACCCAACAACTAGACCATACAGCCAAGCACCCCATCAAGTCTTCTCCTGAACACCTCCTGTGAAGGTGACTCCACCACCTCCACGGGTAGCCGATTCCAATGGGCAATCACTCTCTCCGTGTAGAACTTCTTCCTAACATCCAGCCTAAACCTGCCCTGGCGCAGCCTGAGACTGTGTCCTCTTGTTCTGGTGCTGGATGCCTGGGAGAAGAGGCCAACCTCTGCCTGGCTACAACCTCCCTTCAGGTAGTTGTAGAGAGCAATAAGGTCACCCCTCAGTCTCCTCTTCTCCAGGCTAAGCAACCCCAGCTCCCTCAGCCTTTCCTCATAGGGCTTGTGTTCCAAACCCCTCACCAGCTTTGTTGCCCTTCTCTGGACACGTTCCAGCAAGTCAACATCCTTCCTAAACTGAGGGGCCCAGAACTGGACACAGTACTCAAGGTGCGGCCTAACCAGTGCAGTGTACAGGGGCACAATGACCTCCCTGCTCCTGCTGGCCACACTGTTCCTGATGCAAGCCAGGATGCCATTGGCCTTCTTGGCTGCCTGGGCACACTGCAGGCTCATGTTCAGCCTACAATCAACCAGTACCCCCAGGTCCCTCTCTGCCTGGCCACTCTCCAGCCACTCTGACCCCAGCCTGTAGCACTGCCTGGGGTTGTTGTGGCCAATGTGCAGAATCCGGCAACATATGCCCTGTGTCTAGGCTGGGTTTTTTTCCCAGCCTCTTGTACACACATTGATGGAAGAAGTGCTCTCTATCAGAGTAACAGCAAGAGAAAAATTGTGATTTCTTTGTTTTCAGATGGAAAATTTTGCAGGTTCCTGATAATGCACAGAACTATTATTTATAGACTGACCTTCGAGCACCGAAGAGCTTACATTCAAAACCCAGATGAATATGACTGTGTGACAAATGCAACAAAATTTAATCTTCCAGGGAAGAGAAGTGGCTGGAAATGCACAAGAAATTTCCTTCAAAAGCCAAGGGGAAAAAAACACCACCACAAACCAAACACAATCAGCATTCAGCAAACCAAACACAATCAGCATGTGAGGAAGAAGTTCTTCACCATGAGAGTGGTGAAGCCCTGGAATGGATTGTCCAGGGAGGTGGTTGAGGCCCCGTCCCTGGAGGTGTTTAAGACCAGGCTGGACAAAGCTCTGGCCAGCCTGATGTAGTGTGGGGTGTCCCTGCCCATGGCAGGGGGGTTGGAACTAGATGATCCTTGTGCTCCCTTCCAACCCTGACTGATTCTATGATTCTATGATTCTTCTCCACAGTAAGAAAAAGAATGGAGTGTTCCCATCTAAGGCAGGAACACATTTTAAACACAAAATATTAGCAAACATTCCTTTTTCAGGTTTAAATTGCTGGGTTTATACTAATTCTAAATTAAAATTGAATCAACATAAATGCAGCAACCCAGCAGAATATGGAAAATCCTTCCCCACTTCTGCTCACCTGCTCCTGACCCTTTTACAAGAGTTCTGCTATCCAATAGTTTGCCATAACCCCAGTCCTCTCAGACCCTATTGCACATGTGCAAATTGTCTGCAGCAAACTACTTTTTAGGGCACAAATGTATTGGCCAAAAATTACTGCTCTTCCATCTGCACATGCTTCTAATGTTAATTCCGGACCTGCCTCAAACAAGAATTAGTAGAGGTTACAAGATGACACACCCATATGTTTATTCTGGTCTTCACATAATTACCAGCAGCAATGGTAATCTTCCTGACTGAGTTTCTGTTTCTTCAGGCAGGTAGAATAGAACAGAATTAACCAGGTTGGAAAAGACCTTCAAGATCATCGAGTCCAACCCATCATCCAACATCATCTAATCAACTAAACCATGGCACCAAGCACCCCATCCAGTCTCTTCTTGAACACCTCCAGTGATGGTGACTCCACCACCTCCCTGGGCACCACATTCCAATGGCCAATCACTCTTTCTGTGAAGAAATTCTTCCTAAAATCCAACTTAAACCTCCCCTGGCACAGCTTGAGACTGTGTCCTCTTGTTCTGGTGCTGGTTGCCTGGGAGAAGAGACCAACCCCCACCTGGCTACTACAGGTAGTTGTAGACAGCAATTAGGTCTCCTCTGAGCCTCCTCTTCTCCAGGCTAAGCAACCCCAGCTCCCTCAGCCTCTCTTCACAGGGCTTGTGCTCCAAGCCCCTCCCCAGCTTTGTTGCCTTTCTCTGGACACATTCCAGCAACCCCCACTGGGCTAGAACCTCCCTTCAGGTAGTTGTAGAGAGCAATAAGGTCTCTTCTGAGCCTCCTCTTCTCCAGGCTAAGCAACCATGTCTTTCATGTAGTAGCACACCAGTGAACAGTCAAACCTCACTTAGGCAAGGAACCCATGGCTGAACTCCAATGCAAAAAATCAGCCTTCAGGAGGTGGAAGCTACAGGCTACCAAGGAGGAGTTTTATCATCACATATGCAATCAAGTGTGATGTTAGGAAAGGCAAACCTCACCTACAACTTGTAGTTACAAGGGACAGTAAGTGCAGTGAGAAGAGCTTCTACCATTGTGCTGGCAGTAGATAGTTTCTGTTGGCAAGGCACAGAGCAGCAGAGAGAATTTACCTTAACTCCAGGTGGCTTTCCACACTGTCCACCACAATATGCTTGTACCCAAGCTCAAATATTGCAGTCTGGACAGGCAGGCAGCTAGATAGACAACAAAACTCCTTGTTGGGAGGTGGGGCTCAGAGATAGTGGTCAATGGGTTACACATCTCCCTTAGGAGTATGAAGTAATTACTGCTGGTGTCACAGATGTCAGGACCTGTCCTGCTGACAGTCATGTTGCTGGAATTGCTGATAAAGTACTCTCACCAAGTTTGGAGATGGCACCAAACTGGGCATCAGCCAATGAGCTCAAGGCCAGGGCTGCTACACAGAAGTCTAAACTGGTTGAACAAGTGGCATGATGGGAACCTCATGAAATTGAACAAAACCAAATGCAAAGTCCTGCCTGTGGGAAGGGTGAACATATTGCTGGCTGTGAAGCAGCACTGCTGCAAAGGCCCTAAGGGTTATGGTAGACAGCAGGCTGAACATGAGCCAGAAGTGTGCCATGACAGCAATAAAGGCCACCAGCATCCTGCACTGTATCAGCAGAAGCCGAGCCAGTGGATCAAGGGAACTATCACCTTCCACTGCACACTTGTTGGACCACATCCAAAATACCACATTTGGGTTTGGCATCCCCTGTAAAAAGAAGGAAGCTGATAAACAACAGCGAGGTCAGCAAAGGGCCACCAGGACAGGTTGGGGCACTCTTCCTATGAAGAGAGGTTGAGGGACTTGGGTTTGCTCCACCTAGGGAAGAAATGGCTTCAGAGGGACCCAAAAGCAGCCTGCCACTCAGAGGAGCTTACTAAGAAGATGGAGCCAGGATCTTCCCAGTGGTGCAGGGTTGAGAGAACCACAAAACAGATGCATACTGAAACAAAAGGAGGTTCTGACTTGGTACATGGGAAAATCTACCCACCATGAGGACAAGCCTGGCAGCAGAGCACACTGCCCAGAGAGGTTGTACCATCTTTTTCCCTGGAGATTTCCCAGGACCTCAGGTCAGCCCTGAGCAACCTGGTCTGACCTCCTGCTCTGAGCAGGAGGTTGGATAGGAGATCTGAGAAGCCTTCCCACCTGCATCAGTTCTCCAATCAGACTTACTCTCTTTTCCTCAGTGCTTCTCTTTAAACATCACATCATTAAAAAATTCAGTTGAAAATAATCCCCCAGGAAGGGCTGCAACAATGTTAACTCAATACTGGATAACATCAAAACTCTTTTCTCCCTCTAAGTCAGACAACCCCTTCCCCCCACATGGGTGACACCTCCCTGACCCAGTGACATCAGTCCCAGTGTTTCCATTGCTGTGGAGACATGCTGAC
This sequence comes from Picus viridis, assembly GCA_033816785.1. NCBI lineage: Eukaryota > Metazoa > Chordata > Aves > Piciformes > Picidae > Picus > Picus viridis. Next base: position 25,544,053 of record CM066574.1, read on the forward strand.
CACTCACACTCAAAAACATTCGTGCTGCTTCATAAACACACCATGGAGCCTGGAAAGGAGAGGATTAGAGACATGTGGGTTCTAGCAACTGGAATTTATCACCTCGTTAAAAGCTCCGATGTGATGGTAGCTAACAACAGGAGGAAAATAAACAGAAAAGCTCTATGGGGCTGGTCAGTCAAACCTGGGAAGAAACTTCCACTCTGCAAGGAGGGGGAACATACACAATCATTCTGATCAGACTACTCATCAGTAAAAGTAAAGCAGCCTTTCCTCCACTATTCATTCCCAATTCAGAAGTGGAAAAAAACCAACTGGAACGTCTTAAGTGCTGCTGGCATCTGCATACAGAGGAGTTGGTTTCACAATCTAACACATTCACTGTGTCATTATTCACATCATTGCCTGCTAAGAGAAGCATCTTGACAGTCTCTTCCGCCAACCTTCAGCACTTTGGGAACATCTAGAGTAAGACTGAGCTGGCTTCCGTAAGTGAGAGTAGGATGAGGACCCTTGTACAGGACCAGAAGCGAGTCTGTTGAGACAGCTTTTAGTCTGAATTGCTTTCTTGGCAACCACACGAGGAGATGTATAGTTCTTTAAGCAAAGACAGGGATAACTTGGCTCTCTGCATTTCCAAAGGGTTAGAACTAGAGTCTGATGACTAATTCCATTCTCTGCTTTGCATTTGTTTACTTATTTTTCCAGGCCACATAAACTAACATTTTGCTGAAACAGGAGAAAAGTATCTAACTGACAACATCTTGTGACTCAGGCAACTAGAACACCGAGAAATTACCAGTTTGGTTAGTGAAGTAAGACCAATCTTAGAAATTCTCTGTCTCAGGCACAGAAGACCAGTGTAAGTCTCCCGAACCCTTGGCAAGCCCTCCATGATGCTTCGTGTCTGAAATAAGCTGTATCTTATTAAGATAGCAGGGGTAGAAAAGCATAGAAATGGACCAATTCCTCAGAAATGCCCTTAAGAAATGTGGAAGAAACGTGCCTGAATTAAACTAAAGTTTACTGCTGCTCAGTGAAGGCCAGAACACTCGTGGCCACTGAGGAAAAAAAACCAAAGCTTAAAAAACCCCCACAACAGGTAATAACATCATCACTTGGACAGAGAAATGTGTCATTAGCTCTGCAACAGAGACCTCCAGCTTTTGCCCTGGCTGTTAATACAGAAACCATACCAAACAAGTTTGAAGAAAGCTTGGAGCAACATCCCTAGTAAATTTCTTTTTTAACTAATTGCACTGGGAGACAAACTGTAAAACCAAGCAAATAAATTAAAAAGCAAAAAACCAAACCAAACGAAACCAAAAAACCCAACACCCCAAACCCCCAACCAAAAAAAGCAAAACCAAAAACCCAACCAACCAAAAAAACCCCCAAACCAACAAAAACCCCAAAACCAAATCCCCAAACACACCACAAAAATCCAACCTAAAAATACTTCTTGAGCTCCAGAAGAAGAATCCTATCACTCTAAGTTTTAAACACCACCCCCTCCCCCCAAATAGCTGTATTTCCAGTACACTTATTTTGGCACACTGATTTCTTATTCCTTTTGCTTAACAGACACAGTCTTATCTCTGCTGTAGGATGGCTGAAGTAGAGCTTTGACTGGAAAGATTCACTCAGCTATCTTGTATTTAAAGTTCTGATAACAGCAAACACCATTTTATGTGACAATCCACCTTGGATTTCTATTGCTCTGGGCAATTTAAAGAGAAGCTGGCAGCCTACCCAGAATACAGTCCAGAGATGCCTTAGTTCAAGTGTGCCACACTAGACCTGTGAATGGACCTGGTGAGATCACACCCAGAATACTGTGTCCAGTTTTGGGCTCCCCAGTCCAAGAGGGACAGGGATCTATTGGTTAGAGTCCAATAGAAAGCTACAAGGATGATTGGGGGACTTGAACATCTCTCTTATGAAGAAAGACTGAGACACCTGGGGCTGTTTAGTCTTGAGAAGACAGAGAGGGGATCTTATCAACATCCATAAATATCTGAGGGGTGGGTGTCAAGATGAAGGTGATGGTCTTTTCAGTGGTGCCCAGTGACAGGACAAGGAATACTGGGTACAAGCTGGAACACAGGAGGTTGCACCTCAACATGAGGAGAAACTTTACTGTGCGGGTGGCAGAGCACTGGAAGAGACTGCCCAGAGAGGTTGTGAAATCTCCCTCTCTAGAGACTTTCAAAGCTCACCTGGATGCACTGCTGTGTGACCTGCCCTGGGTGACCCTGGGGGGGTTGGACTTGATGATCTCTAGTGGCCTCTTCCAATCCCTAACATTCTGTGAAATATGCACAAGGGACTTGGTATTTCTGAGCTGGCAAGCCAACCTTTTCATCATAATACAAAGTGTCTCCAAGACAGACACGACATACTGCCAACATGGGACTGAAATCATAGGGAAGTCATTAAAGAGGATTGTCTTGCAGGGTTTCATAAGCCTCCAAAGATCAGATCGTCTCAAGACCAAAGGACAGACTACATATGTTAACTGAGTAGAGAAAAGTTCTGCCAGAAAACCAGAGATGGAATTCATTGCAAACTTGTTTGACTAAATATATCTGCTTCTTTTGGAGTGCTGCTCCAGAAATTGTAAGATAAAATAAGACTACGGCACAGACCCAATCCAGATCTGCACAGAGCAGGCACTCTCAGAATAAAGTTACATATTCTGCCTGTAGATGACTTAACATCCAACCATATGCTGCTAATGGAGAAGATCCTATGCATGCCTCCTCCCCCACAATATGTAGAGTACTCCCTGCCTCCCGTTCCACCAGCGCTCGCCCCAAACAGCACCGAGCTGATTCAGCGCTGACTCGGATGTGTTAAAATTAATGACTTTCTGTGGGACTGGTGAAGTGAATTAAGGCAGTGAGGGGTCAAATGAATACTAAAGCAATGGGACTTCACCTGGTGTTGTGCCTCTCCTCCACCATACAGAGACCGGTAGGAAGCAGCTGGGGATCTTAGACAACAACCTTCCCTGGAAGCGTTCAAGGCCAGGCTGGATGAGAGCTCAAGCAATCTGGTTACAACTAGCCAGGAGGGGGTTGGTCTCTTCTTTCAGGCAACCAGCACCAGAACTAGAGGCCACAGTCTCAAACTGCACCAGAGGAAGTTTAGATGCAAGGTGAGGAGAAAGTTCTTCACAGAGAGAGCTGTTAGCCATTGGAATGGGCTGCCTAGGGAGGTGCTGGAGTCACCATCCCTGGAGTTGTTCAAGAGGGGATTGGATGTGGCACTTGGTTTAGTAGTCATGAGATCTTGAGGGACAGGTTGGACTTGATGATCTCTGAGGTCTTTTCAACCTTATTGATTCTATGATTCTGTGGTCTAGTGGGTGTACTCCTGCCAATGCCACAGGGCTGGAACTAAATGGTCTTCAAGCTCTCTTCCAACTCAGACCATTCTATGTATCTAAAGATCTACAAAATTAGAAAAGTAATAAAGTAGGAAACCCCAGGCACTGCAGACATCAGTGACCTATCATTTTAATGCACTTTTAAACCTGCTGGGCTCCTTTGTACTCAAATACCCTCACTCCCTTTCCTTCCACAGTTTTTCACTTGTCACATGTCCACTGAGCTTTACCATCCCTGCTGAATGCTTATTGTCTTTCCTTTGTCTTCTTCCCTACTTAAACTCAGAATGGTTGTAACAACAACAGCATTAATGTGGCACTCATCACTATCACAGCAATCACTGAGCATGCATATCACACTCCTTGCCTATTCCTTCTTCTGTTTAGGTACCTGATCCAGGAGACCAGCATTTGCCACTATATTCTGCCATGACTTGGATAACAGGATGCTGCTACTACAGACACACACAACTACTAGTAACAGTCTTCTGACTGACCTGACATGGCCAGTGTTAAAGACAGGGGTTGACCTGCTGGAGAGCAGCTCAATGGAGAAGGAACTTGGAGTCCTGGTGGACAGTAAGTTACCCATGGCCCAGCAAGGTGCCCTTGTGGCCAAAAAGGGCCATGGTACCCTGGGGTGCATTAAGAAGAGTGTGGCAAGCAGGTCAAGGGAGGTTCTCCTCCCCCTCTATTCTGCCCTGCTGAGACCACATCTGGAGTATTGTATCTGGTTCTGGGCTTCCCAGTTCAAGAGGGACAGGGATATACTGGAGAGTGTCCAATGGAGGCTACAAGGATGATGAAGAGACCAAAACACCTGTCTGGTAAGGAAAGGCTGAGAGACCTAGGGCTGTTCGGTCTCGAGAAGAGAAGACTGAGAGGAGATCTTACGAATGTTTATAAGAATCTGAAGGGTGGGTGTCAAGAAGAATGTGCCAGGCTCTTTTCAGTGGTGTCCTATGGCAGAGCAAGTGGCAATGGGTACAAACTAGAACACAGGAAGTTCCACCTCAGCATGAGGAAAAGCTTTTTTATTGTGAAGGTGCTGGAGCCCTGGAACAAGCTGCCCAGAGAAGTTGTGGAGCCTGCTTCTCTGGAGACTTTCAAGACCCATCTGGAAGCATTTCTGTGTTAACTGCCCTAGGTCATCCTGATTTGGCAGTAGCATTGGACTCAATCTCCAGAGGTCCCTTCCACCCCTACCATTCTGAGCGCATAATCTCCCAAACCAACCAACAACCCACCAACACCACAGCCCCTCTCACAACTTTCTTCCTTCCAGTCTTCCAACAGCTGTGTGCAATTCCAATTAACCTCTCTGGCTGACTGCAAAATAAACACACTGCTTTTCTAGAAGATAGTCCACTTCAGCAGAGAACCATAAGCTAATTACAAGGAGGAAACCACTTAGCAACCTTGTGTGCATCGGATTTCTTTCAGACAGCAAGCCTCCCCTTTGTATCCCTCCTTTGTATCCCTCGCTTTTGCAGGGCTCTGTATTTGCCGGTGGCATGAAGTCTGAGCTAACACCCAATATCCATGTAGCTACCACTTTGTCTTACCCAGGGTGACAGACATTGGCTGTGAAAGCAAGTAGGAAGAAATGTAAGCAGAACCCTGAGGTGATGATGGAGAAGGTGCTCCTAAATGTCAAGGTACAATGGGATTTTCACAGTTTGGGAACACCCCAGCTTCTTTCCCACATTGCAGCGAAACAAAATGAAATGTAGGTGGAAGCAAAGTCCTGTCGTTATTAGCATGCAAAGAAAATGGACTTATTTAAATTCACCCATCTGTTCTGGCCAACCATTTATGACTAATCCTCCACATTTCAGTCACCTGAAAAGAAGACAGCGAGTCCTAGGCACAAACACTTCCTAGGCAGTTAATATTCAGGCTCACAGATGATTAAAACCATGCAGTGTTTCATTCTTTCACTCAGCTTTGTTCCTCACTTGGCTTCCATGCTGCTTTTTGTCTCTAACATTTCTCTCCCCTTTCTGGCAGATGAAGTGGAGGTGGGAGAAGAAAAAAGGAGTAAAGTTCTTGGGTAGCATAGGCATTACAGTCATTTTCAATCATTCAACAAAGCAGAGCTTGCTCAAGGAACAGATAACCTAATGCTGCTACCTACTCCTCCACCCCACTTTATTTTATTTTAAATTGCTGTTTACAGGTGTTTGCAATGATTAAGTTATACAAGCCAGGAGCAGCATCTAGTGCATGTATCTCCTTTCTGCCCCCCCAAATCCACAGGGAAAATACCTCCTGCCCACACATTTCCTCTGCCTTTTGTTGTTGCTGTGGGCAATTTAAAACAGAAAAGTGCAATTCACAGAGATCCTCAATCATGCACCTACAGGTCACTGACATTTGGTTCACATCCAACCCTCATGTGAATGTGGATGCCACTCATCAAAAGGACAGTTATGCCATGGATAACAAATCATCCCAGCTCCCTAAATTAAATACCAGGATTAGCACAGGGACAAACTTACTTTCAAAGTGTTCTTGGTATTCTGCCTGACTACCTGCCCTTGTTCAAAACAAAGGGAGAACTGTCCTCACATGGCTCTACTTATGTTTCCTTTCAGCACTCTGAAATAAGAGCTGTTTAAGATCTTGCATTTTGTTTTCAATTGGAAAGGTCGCCTGGATTGGGTGGCAAAACGAGACCACAGCCCTCTTTCAGTAAGGAAAAAGGGAAAGAGATGGGACATACAGAAGAAGGGGCAGGGAACTTTATTGTATCTTTGTTTTTAAATTAGAAAAAGCCTTAGTGAAGTTAGGGGAAAGTACAATCGGTGAAAGAACAACCTTCTAAGAGCCTACAGAACCTAATTCTCTCTTGAGCACTAGAAAAGGCAGAAAGGAAAGTGATGACTACTTACATATAATATGTAGGATATAATCCTTCAAAGTACCAGCAATGCTTTTTGGCCTCAGTGCACTACAAAGAAAGAAAAACATGGTGTTAATATTTATGTAGGACGATGTACAATTGCAAGCACAAGTCTGACTTTGAGCAATTAGGAGAGGTTTACATTCCCACAGATTTCCCAGTTCCAGTACACACAGTAACTGGGGAGTCAATTCATGTGTATGGCAGTGTGCCCTGCCAGGGTTCAGATCCCTCATGCAGAGCTTTGTGTGTGGGGCCCCCACTGCTTCCCATGATTCACGAACAAAGTCATGATTTTTGGTGCAGGCACAGGATCCAGCTGCATCTGCTCCCTGGCAGAACTGCTGTCTTAAAAGACCACAGAGAACTTAAGAGGCCCATTCATGGCTGTAGTCACTCAAGAGACATCTAAGGCATAACCAGTTTGCTGGTACTATGCGCGTGACTATACAATAAATCCAATAATTGCAGGAATTACTCATCTTTCTGCAAGTATTTGGCATGCAGGTTCAGGCTTGGAAAGGAGCAGAAGAGAGAACCACCCCAACAGCTTCCTACAGCTTGGAAATCTCTCAAGTGTTCATTAAAACACTGGGGAAAGGAAGCTGCTTTCTGCAGCCCAGGGGTATTGTTCTCTTTCACAGATTGCCAGTGGATCCTTGTTAAAGGACAAGGACAGGCATTTTCTCAGTGTGTGTGTGAAGGCAACGTGGGAAGCTCACACCAGTACGGGAACTGCCGGAGCACCCACGGCAGCACAGAACAAAAGAAAACCACACATCAACCCCAAACTCCACAGACAACAAACAAAACAATTCTGCATATCCCACTGACATCACTACCATGGAATCTTAGAACCACAGAATTATTTCAGTTAGAAAAGACCTCCAAGATCATCAAGTCCAACCATCAACCTAACATCATCACGGTCATTAAACCGTGTCACAAAGCACCATGTCCACACATCTCTTGAAAAGCTCCAGGGATGGTGACTCCACAACCTGCCTGGGCAGCCAGTTCCAATGTCTGACCCCTCTTGCAGGAAAGACATTTTTCCTAATATCCAACCTAAACCTCCCCTGGCACTGTTTTAGACCATTTCCTCTCATTCTATCACTTGTTACTAGGGAGAAAAGATCAACACCCACCTTACTACATCCTTCTTTCAGGGAGCAGTGGAGAGTAATGAGGTCCCCCCTCAAATTCCTCTTTTCCAGACTAAACAATCCCAGTTCCCTCAGCTGCTCCTCACCAGACCTGTTCTCCAGACCCTGCACCAGCTTTGCTGCCCTGCTCTGGACATGTTCCAAAACCTCAACACCCCTCTTGGTGTGAGGGGCCCAAAACCAAACCCAGTTCTCAAGGATGTGGCCTCACCAGTGTGGAGTACAGGGGCACCAGTCACTTCCCTACTCCTGCTGGTCACATTTCTCCTATCTAGGCCAGGATTCTGTGGACCTTCTTGGCCAGCTGAGCATGCTGCTGGCTTGTGTTCAGCTGGCTGTCAACCAGCACCCCAAGCCCTTTTCTGCTGGGCAGCTTTCCAGCCACTCTGCCCCAAGCCTGCAGAAATGCTATCTTCACTACAGATGTAACTGCAGGAGCTCCACCACTAGCTGCATTATCATACATGACCAGGATGCTTTTGGACACCCACCACAAAGCAGTAAGGACAATCTTGCTGGGGTTTCAGCAACAATTCCCTCTGCTGCTCACAGCTGAGACCTGCTGTCGGAGAGCACTCAGCACACCAGCGGTGCTTGGATCATCCTTCATGTTCACTTGGCAGCTCACCTTTACATAATAGCTCATACAAGTTTATTAGCCTCCCTGAATCCCAGAATACTAAATGAATCCAGTTAAGACAAAGACAAAGTGTTTTTAGGTCTCTGACTCTCACTCCTCATGAATAAGAAAGGCTGCAAGCTCTTTAATGAGCATCTGATGAGCTAAATCACAGACAGATCAATTACAGCCCATGAAGACAAACTGCTATGGATTAAATTAAGAGATGGGGGAGGAGGAGGAGGAGAAGATGCTTTTGATGCATGCAGTCAGGCCTTTCCACCAATACAACAGGCTCACATCAGTCTTCAAGACACACAAGCTTAAGCTTCTGTTGAAAGTGCTGGAGCTTTTTCCACAGGATAACCACAGCAGAAGCCTCATTCCCCACTCAAATCAGTGCTGCAGAAGGACTCGGTAGCTGCTGCTGGAGCCAAGTGATGTCCAAAGACCTATATCCACATTTGCCATATTCCCCCTTTTTCCCCACCCCCTTCAAAGCTTCCAGCTTCTTAACCCTTCCCTCTGAATATTTCCACCACCTGGTTTCCTCTTACTCTAAAAGGAGAAATATGCCAAGTTTCTCTCCATAACACCCTGCAAACATATATTCACTGCAAACCCAGCAGGTCTACTGCCAAGTCAGTGAAAAATATTTTGGCTCTTCACCTCTGAAGGCTGCAGATCAGCAGGCCCTGGCTAAAATCCCAGTACCTGCAGGCTGACCCCTTGGGAAGGCTCATTTCAGAGTGGGACTTGGGGTGTACACCGTTAAATGTCTTTTCCTTCCTGCTCCTCAGCCAATATGAGTCACTGCTTACCTCAAACAGCCTTCGAGCCTTCTCGGTCTCCAGCATTTTAATTGCTGTTTTCCCAGCAATGCCTCTGAGCACGTGGAGCCTGCCTACCCTTTACCAGTGGAAAGGAGACATTTATATTCAGCACTCATTCTGCTCACCCTCCTCCCTGTATTTTAATCTGCTTTACAAGTTCTAAAATGAGTTGGGAAGAGTCCTTCTTCCCACAGCTCCCAAGTTGTAAGATTTCTGTTTCTGCCTCTCAGTAATTCTCCGTTTCAGACAGCCAACATGCTTACTGCTGTCACAAGAAAAGGCTCCAGCCTGGGGAACTTCTGCAAGTAGCAGTTTCTTCTAGCTTACAGGGCTTAGATACCTGCACTTAAAACCCTTTGGTGCCCAGACCTGGCTTTCATAAGGGCCCTGGAAGAGCAGGTACCAACCCCAATTCCACCACCTTCTTTTTTTTTTTTTTTTTTTTTTTTTTTTTAATATCACATTTGTTTGGCTCTCTTTTACACAGGAAGCAGGCAAACCAGTGAGCAGACCTCAAATGTGGACAGCACACCAAACCTGATATGCATGACATGTCAAACAGCTTTATGCACACGGGGTCCCACTGATCTCCATGGCAACTTTACACCAGTAAACCCTGACATAAAGTAGGCAGCTACTAACCAACCCCTCTACTGCTGGTTAGCAGACCTCACAGGAACTCCCTGCTAAGAATAAGATGAGAACGTCATTGCCCCTAAGGTTCTGAGCCTATTTAGTGCTTGGGTACCAGAGAGATGAACAGGATGGTCAGAGCACAGATTAGTAACCCATCAGGCTACAATCATCGATCTCTTGCCAAGATCCATATTATTCTTCTGAGTGGTACTGGCCTCTCAGTTAAGCTAGTGGAAAGCCACACAAACATGAGAGGGGATGTGCACCATCAGCATCAGGTTCTCATTCTCAGAGAGTCTCTGGCAGATGATGTCCTTGTAGTTGTTTGCAACTATTAAAGCCCCACAAAACCACAGCTGAAAGCAACTCACTGCAGTCCACAAACCAGACACAAAAAGGGAAGATTAGTCTTGTTACTGCCATACAGAAGGACCTCAGACACCAGGGCTGGTGCCCACTCTGCCAGCTCCTATACAAAGACCTTCAGATACTGGCCTTCCAGTATCTGAAGGGGGCCTACAGGAAGGCTGGGGAGGGACTTCTCAGGATCTCAGGGAGTGATAGGACTAGGGGGAACGGAATGAAGCTGGAAATAGGGAGATTCAGGCTACATGTGAGAAGGAAGTTCTTTACCATGAGAGTGGTGAAGCCATGGAATGGGTTATCCAGGGAGGTGGTTGAGGCCCCATCCCTGGAGGTGTTTAAGCCCAGGCTGGACGAGGCTCTGGCCAGCCTGATCTAGTGTAGGGTGTCCCTGCCCATGGCAGGGGGTTGGAACTAGATGATCCTTGTGGTCCCTTCCAACCCAGACTGATTCTATGATTCTATGAAGACAGGCTGTACCTCAGAGTTTCCAACAAGTGTTCTTTCATGCTTTAAAAAAGGCATCTTCCCATTCATTAACAGCTTGAAGAAGTGTGGCTATGGTTTTTAGACTAAGTTTAGGTACAGCCCTGCTGATGCTTTCAACTTTTCTAAGAGAAAGACTGTGCATTTTACTTACAAAATTCCTCCTTCTGTGTCCTTTAACAAATTGGCACAGCCATAAAATATAAATACAAGAGTAAGTTCATCTTTTAAACAAATGATGCAGGTCTAATTGGGTGCGCATATGGAATCTTTAGAGAATTAATGGTATGTGAATTAGCCAGATGCTTGAATGCATTCCTTGAGCCTGCATATTTGGAAAGAGGAAAAGCCACAAGACTTAGGGTGTTTTTCTTGTTTGTTTCAAAATACACCAGCATCTGCCTTGTAGCTGGTTTTCTCTGACAGTCTGCAGCAATGCAAACTGCACAGTGTCCTGTTCTGCAGCCTCTCAATTCTGCCAGATTTCCTTTAAGAAAGGAAACGTGCTTCCTGCCACTGATTGAAACTGCAAATGTTACTGCTGCTGGTGAGAACAACGAGAAAGAGAAGTTACTAAAACATTAACCAAAGACTGGGTTTGATCACACCATCAAACACAGAGCATGAGTACATATGTAGGCACACGGCGTGGGGGAAGAGGGAGAAGGCAGCCTGCTTGCTGCATGCCGGCTGGAGCTCCACAGATCATTAGTTATGCTTTGCAGGATCTGCAGAAATACTATCTCCAGCAGGAATATCCTCCACATGGCACAGCGTTATCTTTCAGTCCACAGGACAACAGAAAGGAAAGAGATCTGATCAATTAATTACTCTCTGCTGTCGAGGGAGGGGTGGATTCGTGCCCACTGCTCTTATTGCAGGTTTGGAAATTAATAATCATTTTAAAAATGTACAAACAATTACAGCCCCATCTGCAGTGAGAGAGCACTTCCCATGACAAGTACAGACAGGCTTTGTGATGGGTACCAAGGCAAAAAGCAGCCTGCTGTGGATGGACGTGCATGTAGAGGGCAGGGAGAGGGCACTTGCTATCTGTATGCTGAAAGGACAGTCAGAGGGAGTTTGTGACATCTGCTCAAAGCCAGATTCTATAGGAGGCACAGGGCTGCTATTGATCACAAAGTCAGTGAAACCCTATCAGTTATCAGCAGCTGAGAGCAAGGCTCTTTCTTTTTGACCAGACAATAATGAACAGCACTGGTCCCAATACAGACCCTTGAGGGACACCACTTGTCAACCATCTCCATCTGGACGTTAAGACATTAATAGGGTGCAAGCTGATCCAAATGTCATTCTTGTGGCTAGAGCCTCTGAGGCTCTGTTAGGATTAATTCACAGACATACAGGAAGAGTTAGACATGGAACAAGATCTCATAGTTTCTGAGCATCATGCAATCCTATTCCAATATACACCCAGAGCTGTCTTTCAAACAGCTGGATCAAACTAGTAATTGAGGACACAGGAAGGACACCTCTCCTATGAGGAGGAGCACCTCTCCTATGAGGAGGAGCACCTCTCCTATGAGGAGGAGCACCTCTCCTATGAGGACAGACTGAAGGAGTTGGGGCTGTTCAGTCTGGAGAAGAGACGGCTCCGAGGTGACCTCATTGTGGCCTTCCAGTATCTGAAGGGGGCCTACAGGAAGGCTGGGGAGGGACTTCTCAGGATCTCAGGGAGTGATAGGACTAGGGGGAATGGAATGAAGCTGGAGGTGGGGAGATTCAGGCTACATGTGAGAAGGAAGTTCTTTACCATGAGAGTGGTGAAGCCATGGAATGGGTTATCCAGGGAGGTGGTTGAGGCCCCGTCCCTGGAGGTGTTTAAGACCAGGCTGGACGAGGCTCTGGCCAGCCTGCTCTAGTGTGGGGTGTCCCTACCCATGGCAGGGGTTGGAACTAGATGATCCCTTCCAACCCTGACTGATTCTATGATTCTATGACACCACCTTTTTGACCACATGGCTCCACAGCATCTGAGAAACAACTGGCTATACCTGCTGCCTCTGTTACAGAAGGCCTCTTGCAAAACTCACCCACACAGACCTTTCTCAGTTTTATTGGTCACTGCACCTGGTGAGTGCTTGATGAAGCCCAGACAAAAGGATGGGCAACTCCCAGCTAACTAATCAGTTCCAGGAGGCACAATATTGGCTAGGAATCACAATGTTTTACAGGATCTGACCTTTACAACTGTATCTGTGTTCAGGGCACTGCCCGTTTCACTGCCTAGACAAGAGCTGCAAGCTTATGAGGCACAAGCTGCTCATTAGAGGTGGTGCATTGAAATCAGAAGAACTTCTGCATGCTGAAAGGTTGAAAGATTGGATTTGCAGAGACAACAATATAGCATATTGCTCTTCCATAGCCAAGAAAAGGGCAAAATATCATCCACCAGAGTAAGAAATAACACACTGGAACCAAAAAGTGCAGCCTAAGGGTGAAAACAATTTACTGGAGAAAATACATTTGGTTTTAGCATTGCCTGAATCCATCAAAATTCATCCCTACATCTTCCCTGGTGATGCTAACAGCTGAGGGTAAAAAGTAGCCCATCTCCAAACTAGCCTAAGAAACTGAGCTCACAAGCCACATTACCAGTGCTTTCAAGAGATACTTGTCACAAGACACAAGCAACTCCTACATAAACCCAGCATCATGTTATGTTGTTTTTATTTAGTAAGGTAGTGAGGAAACAGCAGGAAACTCTTGTATAAAAGGTTGCTGAGATCCCTTTCCCAAGCTTTCCCTCCCATAGATCAGTGAAAAGAACAAATACTACTGCAGAGATACAGATGTTTCATCGAGACTGAGATTACAAAGTCACGTAACTCAGAGTAAAAAGAAAGGTTTTCATATATTTCAGAAGGAGTAGTTCCTGGCCAGTCTTTCTGGCTGTCTCTAAGAAAGAAAGGAATATTTCCCATATGGGATTCTTAAAAGCAGCAACTTTTCCACCTTGAATTAATCAGTGTTTTGCAGCAGGGACAAAAAAAAAAAAAAATAAAAGAAAAAGAAAAGAAAGAAAGGGGGGAAAAATCAGCACAAGGAGCTAATTCTTATTAGCTCTTCTGCTGCTGAGAGCACATGCATTAATTCACATATTTTTATTTAGAATTAGCATGAGGTTAGCATTAGCTAGCTTCCTATCACAAAGCATCACTTTACATTTAGATCTAGTCACCTTTCCCACAAAAGCAAACCCACAAACACCTCTTGCACCCAATTTCATTACAGGAGCCTGTCTTTCCCCCCCCCCCCCCCCCATGCTGCAAATTGCAAATGCACTTCAGTCCTAGAATGATCAATTTAAATTGAATAGAATCCTTTCATCGGTGTCCCAAGGGGAATAAAAAGCACAGAAACAAAAAAGCAAAGAAGAAGGAGCCCCCCCCCGGCCCATTTTTCAGAGCCCACAATGAGCAGACAGGGGCCCGGCACCCCACTGCAGCATGCCCTCAGGAATGCAGACAGCCACTGCCCCATGCTGCCCAGCTACACCCTCACCTACCCACACCATGTAGTAAAGGGGTGTGAGGTAATAAATCACCCCCACAAAACCTCACCCCCACACAAACCACCTCACCACGCTCTCCTGTGCATGCAGCAGCCACACCTCCTACGTGGCTCCACTAGTATGAGACATAAATAATTATCACAGAGTCAGAGGGTATCTCAAATTGGGTTGGAAAGGACCCTTAAAGTCAGCAGGGAAACATTTAAGTACAGCAGGTTGCTCAGAGTCCTGTCCAACCTGACCTGGAATGTTTCCAAGAACTGAGGTCATCTACCACCTCTCTGGGCAACTCAGGCCAGTGTTTCGCCACTCCCAGGGTTAAAAAAGTTCTTCCTTGTATCTAGTCTAAATTTTTCTCTTTTAGTTTAAAAACATCATCTCCTGTTCTGTCACAACAGGCCCTGCTAAAAAGATTGTCCTCATCTTTGTTATAGGTCCCCTCAAGCACTGAAAGGCCACAATAAGGTCCCCCTAGAGGCTTCTATTTTCCAGGCTAAACAGCCCCAAGTGTCACATCCTGTCTTCTTAGGAGAGGTGCTCCAGCCCTCCGATCATTTTTGTGACCCTCCTATAGACTAGCTCCAACAGGTTCACGTTATTCCTGTGCTGAAGGCTCCACAGTTGGATGCAGTGCTCTACATGAGGTCTCAACAGAGGAGAGCAGAGAAGCAGAATGCCCTCCTTCAACCTGGCCACACTTTGATGCAGCCCAGGATGTGATTGGCCTTCTGGCTTGCAAGTGCAGTGTAGGTTCATGTCCAGCTTTTCATCCACCAGTGGTCCCAGTCCTTCTCCACAGGGCTGTTCTCAATCACATCATTGATGCTGTGATCACTTCCCTGGGGAGCCTGTTTCCTCTCAGTGAAGAATCTTTTCCTAAAGTCTAGTTTGCATCCCCTGATGCAGCTTCAATCCATTCCCTTGTGTCCTATCACTGGTCACCAGAGAGAGGAGACCAGCATCTCCCCCTCCACTACCCCCTTTGAAGAAGTTGTAGACTGCAATGAGGCCATCCCTCAGCCTTCTCTAAGTTGAACAAGCCAAGTGATCTCAGCTGTTTCTGTAAGTCCTGCTCTCAAGGCCTTTCACCATCATGGTTGCTCTCCTCTGGATGCATGCTAATAGTCTGATGCTCTCTTCTCATACTGAGGCATACTGCACACAGTACTTGAAATAAGGCACCAGTGCAGTGTAGAGTGGCACAGTCACCCCTCAAATGGCTAGTGATGCTGTGCTTGATGCACCTCAGGACATGGTTGGTTTCCAGAGCATGTTGCCTACTCATAATCAACTTCCCATCAACCCAAACTGACTACCTTGGGTGGAACAACCCTACTGAAATTTCTTCAAACTGTTTGGAAAACCATAGTTACAATAGCTACCAAAAGTATGTGAAACATCCAGCTTGGATCTACATCAGAATGTCAAACCAGATGCTTATGAATGTGCCAAGAGATCCTCAGTACCAGAGAAGATTAGGACTTCTTATTTCTACACCCATGAACCCAGCAACATTTGCACAAACATAAAAGCTGGAGGGGCTCTACACTTACACAGTTCTAAAGTCAGATCCACAAGAAAGCAGGAGGCATAGCACATATTGAAAACATTTTCACCCAAGAAATAAAAAAAGATTCAACATTCCACTGGAGTCTTTGCATCTTCAAGGGGTAGTAGCAGCCTTTTTAGTTCCAACTGGAAGGAACCAGACGTAGCATTATTCCAGCTCCACTAGAAGCTGTTGATCTACTCCAAACGGTACTGGGGAGGTTCCACAGCTCCAGAATTAAATTTGTCTTCTGCAATTACTCTGCTTCCTTTTATATATGCATGAGAAATAAAACCAAGGTTATTATTTGCATTCTTTAACAACAGAACAAGGTATGGGTCACCCTATAAAACAATCCATAAAGTAGAGGAGGAGGGAGAAGGGATCGTTTGTCAGGAACTGAAGAGAAGACCATGCCAAGAATGAGGATACTATTTCCACTCTTAGTCTCTTTCAAAATGAAAGAAAACAAATACTGCTTTTTACAGAGTAAAGGACTTGGTAATATAATGATTTTACTTTTAAGCATCCAATGAACACAGGTAAACTTTCATTGTCACCATATCAAATTTACTTTCCTCAGACAAAGAGCTGGAAGCTTGGTTCAGCAGGAACTGATGCTATCCAGAGTACTACTGAGAGCAAAGTCTAGATTTGGGGGTCAGCTATTTTGATCTAAAACCATACCAGCATTCACTCTCTTCAGTTCATGCTGAACTGGCAAACTTAACCATTTCCTGTGATCAAATGAATTTCTTGCATGAACAGCCTGGAGAAGCTGGGCAATGGGAAACCTAAGGAGGCCCAACAAGAATAAGGGCAGAGTCCTGCACCTGGGGAGGAACACCACCATGCACTAGTACAGATGAGGGGTTGACCTTCTGGAAAGCACTTCCATGGAGAAGGACCTTGGAGTCCTGGTGTACAGCAAGTTATCCATGGCACAGCCAAGATGCCCTTGTGGTCAAGAAGGCCAATGGACTCCTGGGGTGCATTAGGAGGAGCGTAGCCACAGGAGCTTCTTCCCCTCTACTCTGCCCTGCTGAGACTGCATCTGGGATATTGTGTCCAGTTCTGGGTTCCACAGTTCTAGAAGGACAGAGATGTACTGGAGAGTGTCCAACAGAGGCTACAAGGATGATGAAGGGACTGGAACATCTGTCTGATGAGGAAAGGCTGAGACATCTGGGGCTGTTAAGCTTGGAGAAGCCTGAGAGGGGATTTTATTAATGTTTATAACTATCTGAAGAGTGGGTGGCAAGAAGGGGCCAGGCTCTTTTCAGTGGTGTCCTGTGATAGGACAAGGGACAACGGACACAAACTGAATCCCAGGAAGCTCCACTTCAGCACGAGGAGAAGCTTCTGTACTGTGAGGGTGCTGGAGCAGGCTGCCCAGAGAGGTTATGGAGTCTCCTTTTCCAGAGACTTTCAAGACCCGTCTGAATGCATTCCTGCGGGACCTGCCCTAGCTGATCCTGCTTTGGCAGTGGGGTTGGATTCAATGATCTTCAGAGGTTTCTTCCAATCCCTACCATTCTGTGATTCTCTGACTCTATTATTCATTTCATTCTTCTGCTTTATGAATGGAAATAGCCGCTAAGTTACCCAGCACTGCAAACCTCAGGGGCTGTCTTTCATCTCCCATGAGAATACCACCAAAGTAAAGAAAGACTGAGCAATGGAAGACAGACTCAGAACTCAATTTTCTCAGTCATTTGCAATGCAGGCAAGATCAAGGCAGTACCAGCATTGTGCTACAGATGCTGGTTAGTTAAGCTATGACAGCCCATCAAATGCTGAGGGAAAAGAGATATCTTTGATGGTCACCAGGACTCCAGGGCAGTTGCTTTAGGAGTTCCTGGGCTTTGTTCTGGTGATATTATGCATCCCTCATGCACTCATTTGTTCCACAGAGAGAGAGCATGAGCTGACAGGACAGAATGCAGCTGCATAATCACAGCAGCTCTTGCTCCCCTCCCTACTACCCTTATTTTTCATTCTTGACGTTTAATCCAGTGATGCACACCTTACTCTCATTCTTCTCAGGAGGAATCATTGGAAAGATATATTTTTATTCAACTAAGGCTTTTTCTTATACATTTTTCTGAGATATTTATTCCATAATTGCAAATACTGGCTCAAAACCCTCTGTGCTTTGAAGTGCTGAAGACCTCTGTAACACTGAAGGCAGTGACTCCTTGGCCTCAAGAAATGAGAGAGAGATGCAGAATACGCAACCAATCACACACCCAGTGCAAAGAACAACAGAAATCAATAATAATGAAATATCATCTAAGCACTGTTCCTCTGGAAGGTATGCCAGGCCAAGGCAAGTTCTTACCTTTGAGAGCTTACTCTAGAAATCCATCATGTTTAGTGTTAGATTGGTGTTAGGAGCAGCTGTTCATTTTAAATCAGATTACTCAGGTCACGTGTGTGTGTATGTGTGTTAAAGAAGTGAGCATCTGAATGAAGTGGAGATTAAGGAGGTTACCTTGGAAACATTCTGGTATTTGAAAACCCATTTCTAAAATTCCCTGGCAAGGCAGGATTCAGGTACTTTGAGCAGAAACGCTCTGCTAGGGGAAGCTTTGTTCTTAGGCATCTTCCATCTGCTAACTAGTGGCTTGGCAGATGCTTACCCACAGACCCTCCCATTAACAACCATCATCTCTGCGTTGTTCACATGCTCACAAGCCAGCGCGGACACTCCAGGGAAAAGCACAGATATATAATATACAGTATAGGTCCAGCCTGGTTTAATAACCAATCTGGACTGGAGAAACAGAGACTAGGTGCCAATAGCATCCTGGGGTGCCTTAAGAAGAGTGGAACCAGCAGGTTGAGAGAGGTTCTCCTCCTCCTCCACTTGCCTGAGGCTACACCTGGAGTATTGTGTCCAATTCTGGGCTCCCCATTTCAAGAAGGAGAGAGTGTAGCAGAGAGCCACCAAGATGCTGAGGGGACTGGAACACCTAAGAGGAAAGGCTAGGAGAGCTGGGACTGTTTAGCCTGAAGAAGAGGAGACTGAGGGGGGATCTCATTAATGCTAATCAATATCTAAACAATGAGTGTCAGTGGAGCCTGGTGACAGGACAAAGGGCAATGGGCATAAACTGGAACAGAAGGTTTCACATAAACATGGGGAAAAATCCTTTCCTTTGAGGGTGGCACAGCCCTGGAACAAGCTACCCAGAGAGGTTGTGGAGTCCCCTTCTTTGGAGCCATTCAAAACTAGATGTGCTCCTGTGTGATCTACTCCAGGTGATCCTGCTCTAGCAGGGCAGTTGAACTAGATGATCTTCAGAGGTCCTTTCCAACCTCCACCGTTTTGTGTGACCACCTTGACATAAGCACTGAAAGTAAAGGTGGATGTGGTCTGGCCTGCAAGGCTGTAAACAGGGCTGTGTCACTGTCAATATTAATGCTCAAATAGGGCCATCTCCAGAAAACTGCTTGCTTTAGGACACAGTTCCTAACTGCTTATAGGTTTGGAGTTTATAGGTTTGGGTTCACCGAGGCTGATAATCAGATTTTTCTGTTCTTGCACAGAGTCTATTCAAGCTCCTACTGACCGCCAGCAAACACATCTCAGGCCAAAACTCTCCTCAAAAAAAGAGACAACATAAGAGTTTGAGTGTCATTTGGGTTTGTTTAACAAGTCAATTGAAGCTTTCAGGGAGATGCTCTATTGTGTCTTTTGGGTGAGTGTCTACTCACCAGGTGAACTGAAACATCAATGCATTTTGAATTAAACTAAGAACTTACCTGACTCCTAATCAGACAGTTCAATGCCCAGCCATGGCGATAGCATATGATTATTAAACTCCATGAGACCAATTCAACAGCTGTGCCTTGCAGCTACTTATCTGAGCAGGAAAAAGTACTTAGTATCTGTCCTTGGAATATTTCCCATGAAAGGACTAGAACAGTGAAGGATAGTCAACCCTTTCTGGCAAGTTACGAGGCCTACTCATGGCAAAGCATTTTCCCAAATGAAGTAAATGCCTACATAAGACCACAACATTTGCTTTTCTTCTATTAGAAGCCTGAATGTACCTAAACAATAATCTGCAATGTCCAAGTTTGTCAAATTTCAACATAATCTACTACGAGTGCTGACAAATCATAAAATCAGAACTGTTTTGGTTGGAAAAGACCTCTAAGATCATCAACTCCTGCTGTCAGCTCAACACTACCATGGCCATTAAACTATGCCCCAAAGAGCCATGTTTGCCTATTCCTTAAACATCTCCAGGAATAATTCCACCACCTCCCTGGGCAGCCTGTCCCAATGCCTGACCACATTTGCAGGAAAGACATTTTTCCTAATATCTGACCTAAACCTCCCCTGGCACAATTTGAGGCCAGTCTCTTCACTGAAATCAAAAGCATACCAGCATTTGGCATTTTTCTACAAGGATCATTTCCTTAATTTGAGGGACCACCTGAGGTCTTGCCAGATTCTAAACAGCTTCCTGGAAGGGGCCAGGACAAGGGGGACGACACCAACCAAAGAATAAACAAAACAAAACAGCAAAGGGAAAAAAGGATCTACTGCAAGTTCCAAAGATAACCATCTAGACAGAAACACTGCATACACATAACTAGACAAACTCAAATAACCTCTTGATATAGGAGTCATGTTGGCTCATACTGCTTTTCACCCCTCAAATCATCCACTTCACAACCTGAAGGACCTGCTGGGTGTGAGTAACTCATTACAGGCCTTCTCTCTTGTTCAGTCAGTGCATGCTCCTTGCTCAAACATCTGTCTATACACAAGCTTTCAGATTCCTCTAATAACAGTGACAGTGCTAGTTTCCCAGCTAGCACTGCTGGACCTGGAGTTGCCACCCTTGTCTGTGGTTCATCTGATCTTAATTCTCTCTTCCTTCTTGCAGAAGAGAGATCACACATGTGGGTGGGGAAGTTACTTGCCAAGACAGAAAAAGTCAGGATGGCTGCTGTGAACTCCACTCTTCCTTTTGACACAGGCATCAAAAAGTTCTTTGCTAAGGTTATTTCCTCCCAAAGAATATCTGAGGTTGTTTCAGATACATTCTGCAACCAAGAACAGCAAGAGCGAGATGAGGTATAAATGAAACATTTGCTCTCCAGTAACACGTGGTCTACACTCCAAAAAAGCTCAAGATCCCTGCCTGGAGGCATTGCTATGGATGGGTGATACCATGAGATATGGCCATACATGTTTAATTTATAAACCTAGCAGCTAGAAAATTATTCAAGTAGACTGAAAGCACTGAGGATTTTAATAGTGCCTGCCCACATTAACAGATGGGAAAAGCACCAATAGCTCAGAAATGAGCACAGACTCACTCATATATTTGGTCAGTGTGGACAACATTGCATGAATTGAACTTTGGGAGAAAATTCAATCCCCATGCAAGCTGTGGGAAACTCTAAAGGTAGCACTGCTCCTGCTTCCACAGGACACAGCTTGGCTTGCTGTCCCTCTCTTCACTGGCCTGCCAGGTGTTCTTCCAAGCACTATAGGGTTCATCCCAGAGTGGAGACAGCACCACAGAACAAAGGCACTAAAGCAGCATCACACCTCCTGCATTTTTCCAGGGCACCTCTGTGCAGACAACCAAACCTTTAGGCTGCAATCACAAACACAGGCTCTCACAGATGGGAGAAAGAAATGGAATAGAAGCAGCAGAGCAGAGAAGCGAGCAAACAAATGACACATCCAAGACAAGCATCAGGATGAGAAGTGGAATAAAATCTGGGCCGCCTTCTTTCACCAGGGTGCACACAAAGCTGGAGGTAGCATGTAAGAAGTGAAGAACCAAGCCAGAATCATGTCAGGTCACCTCCTGTGACCCCACAGGTACAGTTTTCAGGATGCAGATTTTTCAGAAGGATGTCAGATCTGTCAGGTCACCTCTCCTCCTCCCTTCTGATTCTTTAAACCAAAACCATCATACAACAGAAGAAGAGAACTGGAATAAACAGCCCTGACTTGGAGCCACAGTCAAGGTCTCTTCCCAGCACTTTTCCAAACAGGCTTCAGAGGTCAGAAACCAGTAGGGTGGGGGCAAAGAAACCAGAGGCAGGCTCTGAACAACTGGCCACCATACAGGAATGATGGCATCTTGCCAAGGGTATCAGTGAGGAGACAACTCCATTGGCTTCATCATTTTTGCATTGCAGACGGATGGCTCGTGCACCTTTCCCTCATGCAAGGCAGCAGTTCCGTTTATCACCTACAACCAAGTTTCAAACTAGAAGCCCTTTCTGACACAGAAGCATGACATCATGAATCAGCTACAGCTCCTCACATCAGTGCAGGGCAGAAATCTTGTTATCAGCTTCCCACAGCCACCAGGAGGAAAAAAAAACAGCCCTTGGCTTTGTAGCGTGCTCAGCCTCCAGTCTGGGAAACAAAAAGCCTGGTCCCTCACCACTGAGTGGCTGCAAAGTAATGCTTGCTGTGACATTGTTCTTTTTCAGTGAAAAGATGAAAACTAATAGTTCAAATGCAGCAGTGCCAACTTGAGTCAATGAAGCTATGGTTCTCTACAGCAGCAGCAATCTTTACCTCAGTTTACAGACTCCCAAAGCAGACATCAGATCCCACATAAAGCCTCAGCCCTTCAAACATGTGAATAGGTCTCCAGATATGAACAGGACTCTGGGTTACTGTTCACACTAGTGAAGTTTAAGTACACACAAAAGGTTTTTTTGGGGGGAGAGGGAAGAGCTTTGGCTTTGCCCTTAAAGTTTTAGGTTACTGAGTAAGAACAGCAAATTACCTCCCTTATTCATTTCTACTCAAATCCAGAAATATTCCCACATATTTTCAATGTATCTGAAGGAATGCCTATCAATTGCCACACTGGTATGCATTTTTTTAAGTCTACCAAGTCTGGTGCTAAACCATGCCCCTCAGCACCACATCTCTGCCTCTCTGAAACACCTCCAGGGATGGGGATCCCATCACCTCCCTGGGGAGCCTGTTCCAGTCTTTGAGAACCCTCTCAGTCAAGACGTTTCTTCTAATATCCAACCCAAATATCCCATAGTGCAGCTTGAGGACAATTCCTCGTGTCCTGTCACCTGTTACTAGGAAGAAGAGACCAGCCCCCACCTCGCTTGAATCTCCTTTCAATTAGCTGTAGAGAGTGGGGCGGTCTCACCTCAGCCTCCTTATCTCCTGGCTGAACAACCCTGGTTCCCTCAGCAACTCCTCACCAGACCTGTTCTCCGGACCCTTCTCCAGCTTTATTGTCCTTCTCTGGACACACACCAGCACCTCAATATCTTTCTTGTAGTGAAGAGCCAAAAAGTGACCCCAGTGTTGAGTACAGGGGACAAACGGATGTCTTGCCATGAGTAGGGTCATCAGAAAGACAAAAGAATTGGATCACCTGTGTCTTCAGATAAAGGTTAAAAGACCCAACAACATTCTTGCTAAATGTCTAGCTAAATTGCTTTTCAAATAAATTAAAAAAATGCACTAATGTCTGGTTCCTACCACTGCTCAATGGCAAGGCTTCTAAGAAGCATCTTGTACTTTCAGAGAGGGTAATGCTTGGCATGATTCACTCCTACATTGCGCAAGTATCTAGTTACAGTATTTAAGATGCCATAGATCAAGCAAAACCCCTGTTTTTCCCCTCAGTGACCCTTCCAGATGGTCTTTGCTGCTGCACTTCAAGCTTCAAAATCTGAGCTCCTTGTGAGGGATATCGATTCCAGGTACCCAAAAAACACCACCACCAGCAAACACTGTGACATCTGTCCTACCCCAGCATCACCTCCCCATCTTCCCTCTTCACCCACAGAACTGCCTGGTGTTACGAGGAAAGGAGCAGAGAAGGAGCCTGAACCCCTCTGGTGTCAGGACAAGATGCCAACTCATGGATCCACCCTGACCTTTCATTTCAAAGTGTGGGCTCTGCCTTGTCATTCCTGACACATGATCATGCAACTTCTGGGAAGAAATCAGTCACTGGATTATGACAGGATACTTAGGAAATCCTGGTTTACAACCATCCTCTTAAGCTTTTTAGCTTGATTTTAGGGTCTCATCCAAAGATTTTTGTAGAGTTAGGCTAGTTAGTTTCTGACTAGGAGGAGCATAAAACATAAATCATAGAATCATACACTCATGGAATGGTTTGGATCAGAAGGGGCCTTAAAGATCATCTAGCTCCAACCCCCATGCTATGGGCAAGGACACCTTTCACTAGACCAGGCTGTTCAAGGCCTCATCCAACTTGGCCTTGAATACCTACAGGGAGGGGGCATCCATGACCTCCAAGGGCAGCCTATTCCAGCCAGTGTCTCACCACCCTTACAGTAAAGAATCTCTAATATCCAGCTTAGATCTCTCTTCCTCAAGCTTCAATCCACTGCCTCTCATCCTATCACTACAAGCCCTTTAAATGTCCCTCCATGGCTTTCTTGTAGCCCCCTTCAAGTACTGGAAGGCTGCCATAAGCTCTCCCTGGAGCCTTCTCTTCTCCAAGCTGAACAGCCCCAAGTCTCTCAGCTATAGGAGAGGTGCTCCAGCTCTCTGATCATCTTTGTGACCCTCCTCTGGACCTGCTCCAGAACTTCGAAGTCCTTCTTATCCTGGGGGCAGCACCACAACCCCTAGAAATCATCCAGAAAATTGCTTTGCTGCCAGTATTCTTTACAAAAGGCTATGACAGATGCTAGCAGTAGTAGGATTTTTAAAGCAGAGGGCTGTGGAAGGTGTAGGCTACCTCACCATTTACTGAGGTGCCACTAACACCCCTAGATAGTCATACCAGCAACCAGACGGAGGAAGCCACGCAACTCTGCATAAGCTGCCAGGCTGCCCTTGGTATGATTTGTTTCATGGCTGCTTTTGTTCAGCAGGGCCTTTCTTTAATTAAAACCAAAAAGTCAGCCTCTTGGGGGATCTATTTTCCTTTCCTCTTCTGACTTCAGCACAAACACACTAGAAAAATTACAGCCCCAGTACAAATAAAAATAGCTGAAGAACTTGCAGCTGTTGTTAATTTCCCAAGTATTCAACGTTGCCCATTTAATGATGGAACAATATGCTCCACTTTCAGTCCTGGCACAAGGCTGGCTGAGCGGGAGGCAGATATTTTAGCTTGTGTGAATGCCAAAGACAAGTCAACGACTACAGTGAACAGAGACAGGGCAGGAGGACAACATGATGTAGATCACGGGACGTCTCCACCACACATTTTCTTCTGCTTCCTCCTTCTCATTTAAAAGGACGAGGGATAACAGCCACAAGCTTGGACATAGGAAGCTCCATCTAAACATGAGGAGGAACTTCTTTGAGGGTGATGGAGCACTGGAACAGGCTGCCCAGAGAGGTGGTGGACTCTCCACCTCTGGAGACATGCAAAACCCACCTGGACATGTACCTGTGTGACCATCTTTAGGTGATCCTGCTTTGGCAGGGTTGGTCTCAGTGATCTCCAGAGTCCCTTCCAACCCCTAGCATTCTGTGTGATTCTATGGAAAACTATTAGTCTGCTCACCAGCTATCAAAACCCATGCTTAATAAAAGTTAATGAAGTACAAAACATTTTGTGGTGGTTTGAGCCTTAACTGGGATTTAAGAGCTCAGATGAGGGCAAGGCTGAGAATCCCTCCCCCGCTCCCCTCTCCTCTTTCCCAATCAAGAGGGAAAAAAAGGGAAGGAGCAAATCTACTGAGAAATAATTTGGAGTTGGCTTGGAAGTAGAGAGGTAAAAATTTTCTTTAAAATATCCATCTATCTATCTAAAAACAATAACCAGAAGGGTTCACGAGGGGTAAGGAACAAGGATGGATGGGGAAAACACGTATACAGAGCCAGTCCTTTGGAGTCCTTTGAAGAGGCGTGGATGTAGCAGGGAGGAGGACTGGGTCTGACCATGTGGCAGAGAAGCAGGAAGCTAGCAGCAGCCCTCTCATCCAGGCAAGGCAGGAGCCAAAACAGAGCAATGGCTGCAGTGTCTTCCTTTTTATAGGCTTGCTGGACAGGGGGGGGAGTGGAACAGACTAACTCAGTTTCCCAAGAGGAAAAACCCCTCCAGGGAGAGCAAAGCTCTCACAAGCCCTGCCCACCCTGCTTTCGGGATGGGCATAACCCATCACATATTTTTACAGCTGAAGAGCTGATTTTTCTTTCTGTTTTAAGTATCAAGTGTTTCTGATGCACAGTGCACTACACTAGGAGGTTTCACTTGCTTATTTCCCTAGCTAAGGTCTTCAACCAACTTGCCTATAGTCAGCATGAGTGGATGTCTCTAGTTTAGTACAGAACAAAGTAAGAAAGTACTTGGCATTTGTAGGGAAAAGAAATGAAACAAAACACGCCTCTTATGCTTGCCAAGAAGAATCTAAAAGCTAAAACCACATCTAAATGCTACATTTTTGAAGCACTCAAGTTAGATGCAGCAGAAATGCTTATTTAGTTACATGCCTTGCAGCTCTGTCTTCAGTTCTTGAGTGTCTTCTCATGCTTACCCACTTACAAAAACAGACTGAGCAGAATTAGGAGAGACACAAGGCTTACAAATTCACACAAGGCATTGACCAGTAACGATGGAGTACAAAAAATATTAAGACTCAGGTACAGGAATAAGATGGAACAGCTGAGAAGTGACAGGGAAATGGGGAAACTGTTGATTATAATTGGAAATACAGAGGTTCTGTCTCTCTTGGGCTTCCTTTGCCTCATTCGTATGCATAAAGGCACAATTAGAGGTTATAAAGCCAGAGGATTCAGCAGGTAATATTTAGTGGAAAATACTCAGTTCTCCTCTTGTTAAGGGCCCACTGGCAGAACAAGATTTAAAACATGCTATGTAAGAGTTTTAAAAGGTAAGGCAAAACAATTTTTGTTTTTAAAGTCAAAGCTTGCCACATGTAAAGAGCACTCTGTTATCACACAATCACAGAATGTTAGGGGTTAGAAGGGACCTCTGAAAATCATCGAGTCCAACTCCCCTGCCAAAGCAGGATGACCTAGGGCAGGCCACACAGGAACACATCCAGATAGTCTGGAAAGTCTCCGGAGAAGGAGACTACACAACCTCTCTGGACAGCCTGCTCCAGAGCTCCAGCGCCCTCACAGGAAAGAATTTTTTCCTCAAGTTGAGGTGGAGCTTCCTGCGTGCCAGTTTGTGTCCATGGCCCCTTGTCCCATCACAGGACACCATTAAAAAGAGACTGGCACCTCTCAGATCTTTATAAACATTAATAAGATCTCTTCTCAGTCTTCCCTTCTCCAGGCTACACAACCCCAGATGTCTCAGCCTTTCCTCATCAGAAAGATGTTCCAGTCCCTTCATTGTCTTCATAGTCTCCACTGGATGCTCTCTAGTATATCCCTGTCTGCCTTGAACTGGGGATCCCAGAACTGAACACAGTACTCCAGATGTGGTCTCAGCAGGGCAGAGTGGAGGGGGAGGAGAACCTTCCTAAAACTGCTGGCCACACTCCTCTTAATGCACCCCAGGAGACCATTAGCCTTCTTGGCTACAAGGGCACATTGCTGTCCCATGGAAAACTTATTGTCCACCTGAACTCCAAGGTCCTTCTCCATGGAAGTGCTTTCCAGCAGGTCAGCCCCTAACCTGAATGATGCATGGAGTTACTCCTCCCCAGGTACAGGGCTCTACACATATTCTTGTTGAATCTCACTAGGTTCCCCTTAGCCCAGCTCTCCAGTCTGTGCAGGTCTCACTGAATGGCCTCACAGCCTGATGGTGTATCAATCACTCCTCCCAGTTTGGTATACAACTATACCACTAGGTAATGCAACTAAAGGGCTAACTACGTTGGTGTGTTGGACTCTTCTCCCAAGTAACAAGTGTTAAGACGAGAGGAAATGGCCACAAGTTGCACCAGGGGATATTCAGGTTGGATATCAGAAGAAAATTCTTCTCTGAAAGGGTTCTCAAAGACGGCAGCAGGCTTTCCAGGGAGGTGATTGAATCTCATCCCTTTAGGCATTTCAAAGATGCAGAGAGGTGATGATGAAGGACATGGTTTTGTGGCACACTTGGTAGGGTTAGATAATGATTGGAATCAATGATCTTAAAGGTCTTTCCCAACCAAAACAATTCTATAGTTCTGGTTTTATCTCTTCCTTTTAGTAGTGGGGGGATAAAAATTAAATAACAACCAACCAAACAACCAACCTCACACACACTGTAAGGTGTTTTACAATGGCCTCTTCTTCAAAAAGAATTCTGTAGGGGAAAAAAATTACCACAAACTAAAACCCTACATCCAGAAGGAGTACATCTGTGAGATGACTCAGTGATTTCTTCCACACACATGCTCTTGGAACAGTAAAATATTCATTTAAATACAAAAAGAAAGGAAAGGAAACATCATCAGAAGAAATTCTTTGCTCTGAAACTGAAATCTGTAGAGCTTTGTGGTGGGACATTGTTGGAATGCTTTACATGGTATGTTTTCCTGTTAACTTTTCATAACTCTGTTCAAAGAGAATGAAATGTCAAATGTTTTTTGTTTGCAAGCATCAGGCTATAAAGCTCCCAGTTCATTCCTGAAAGTAATCATAATCCCTTGACTCCAGCAGCTGATCTCGGTGGGGGAGATGAAGATCACCAGCACAGACTGACAACTACCTGGCAAAGATTACTAATGAATAACAACTCTACAATGCACTGAGAGACTAAGGATGATGACTTGGAAATTCCTGTGCTATTTCAGTACTACTCTCTCAGAACACGAGCATTTAAAATTCAGCTATCATAGTAAAGTAATTCTTACTAGGGTAGAATGGAGGTGTTCTAGTGGTCATGCAGGTGTTGCATAGACAGCTGGACTCGATTATCTTGGAGGTCTTTTCCAACCCTAATGATTCTATGATCTGCTTTAAGCCAGCACAGACATCAGAAGACTGGAAACAATACAACAATCATTCTTCTTCATAGGCTGACAACTACAAAGGTCAGTAAAAAGAAGCAAGGGGAGAAGCACATGGAACCATGAGATCAGACCATGTGCACTCTCAGATTGCTCCCAATGACACTGCTGAACACAAAGATTTGCAAAAGAATATCATTTTTTTAAAAGTATGCATGCAACCACATGCACCTGGATGACTGCCTGATGTTCTGCATGGACAGTGAAACCAATGTTAACAGAGAAACAAGCTCTGTCAAGAGAGGCGATTCTGCTCTGCTTTGGTGAGATCTCGCTGGGAGTATTGTGTCCAGCTCTGGATCCCCCAACAGAAGAGAGGCATGGGCCTCCTGAAGAGGGTTGAGAGGAGGGCCACAGAGATGATCAGAGGGCTGGAGCACCTCTCCTGTGAAGACAAGCTGAAAGTATTGGGGCTCTTCAGCCTGGAGAGCAGAAGGCTTTGGGACAACCATAGAGCAACATTTCAATATCTGAAGGGGACCTACAGAAAGGTTGGGGAGGGACTGTCTGAACAGTAGTAGTAATAGGATGAGGGGCAGCAGTTTGAAACCAGAGCAGAGTAGATTTAAGTTGGGTATATGGAGAAAGTTCTTTACAATAAGAGTGATGAAATATTGGAAAAGGTTGCCCAGGGCTGTGGTTGAAGCCCCATCCTGAAGACATTTAAGATCAGACTTAATGTGGATCTGGGCAGCCTGATTTAGTTGGAGGTGTCCCTGCTGACTGCAAGGGGGCTGGACAAAATGACCTTTGAGGATCTATTCCAACTCAATGCAACCTGTGAATCTGGACAAGAGAGAAAGGTGATGATGCTGTGCTGTTCACCTGGTTCTGCAAATTAAAGAGATGGAAGATTCTCTGGGGTCTTAGCAAACAGGATTCCATAAAGAAGTCTTAGTTCCCTTATTTGCACCTAATGCACAACTACTAGAACATAACACACAATAGAGGGATATTAACTCTTTTCAAAGCTCTGTTTTGGGACAATTTCATCCTCTCTCCTACCCTCTCACCCTGAGGTCACCTACAACTCACTCTCACTTCCAGCATCTGTCTTGTTCTAGCTGATATTGCATTTTTAAATTGCTCCAGCTGACCAAACATTTTTGGGAATACCCATACTCAGTTAATGGCAGGATAATTTGAAATGCTGAAAGCTTTTCCTGGAAAAGAATGATCATGACAGCTTTAAACTCAGCTAGTGAAAATTATAGAGGTGTTTGGTTTTGATTGTTGGTGTGTTGTTTTTTTCCAGCTTGAGAGAAGGAAGATACTGGAAGAGACAGGGAAGAGGGGACCAAATGTCTCAGACCAGGTATTGCCTTTGCAGAGGGTTTAGGAAAAGCCTAACTATCAATAAACAAAAGTGTGTCAGTAGAGCTGAGGTCTTCTGACCTACCCATCTGGGAGTTTTATCACATGAGAAGGTACCAGGATGCAAACTCCCTGGCAGGTAGCCATATCTGAAATCAGACCACTGGCTTTCCTTGCAGGCATCAACACCTGAGCAGTGCTTTTGTTTCTTAAGCATGGCAAAAGACTAGAGGAAGATATATAACCAGATGGTACCAGCTCCCATTCAGTGAGGGTTAGCAAGTAGGTTTGCAGTTTCTGTATACCTTGAAATACCTACCATATGAGAAAAGGCTGAGAGAACTGGGTTTCTTCAGCCTCTAGAAGAGAAGGCTTAGGGGAAAGCTTATTACCATGGACCAGTACATAAATGGTGGCTACCAGAAGGATGGAGACTCCTTTTTTTAAAGGAGTCACATGGAAAAGACAAGGGGTGATGGGTACAAGTTACTCGTGGGGAGACTACTATAGGAATCCAGAAGAAAATCTTTCCCCATGAGAACAGCCAGACACTGAAATCAGCTCCCAGGGGAAGCAGTGGATTCCCCTACACTGTTTAGTTTTCAGACTCAGCTTGACAGGGAGCTGGGCCATCTCATTTCAACTACACTACCACCTAGAAATGTTGGACCAGATGATTCTTGGGGTCCCTTCCAACCTGGCATTCTGTGATATACCAACTATATAGGCACTCTTTGAGGCACATGCCAAAACTGCCCTAGAGAGCTCCTAGGAATTGTTTTTGTTGTTGCTCAGCACAGAAGACTCCATGTGAAGGGTTCCATGAGATGGGCAAGTTTCCTCTCCAACCTCCCCATAGTAAGGAAACCAGGGGCCTTGTAGAAGGGACAGCTTGGGGCTCCTTTGGGTATTATGGGAAGACTCTTGCTCTTCAAAGCCAACACACTGTACCTGGCCAATGGGGTGCTACGTTGCAAATACATTAACTGCTAGTATGGCAGAGGGAGAGCCTAAGAGGTGGACAGATGAGCCAGCTTCATGCATAAAATGCTAAACCTATGAGGTCCCATGAATGCAAGTTAACTGGAAAAGCTCTTCAGACGCCTGGGCAGGTGCCAGCATTGCTGGAAACACTGCAAAGAATATTTACAGAAGACAATGAAAAAGCCAGAATGTAAAACATACTATGAGAAAGTGCCAACTTCTCAACCTCAAAGAGCTCATGGCAGCCAGCATGCATACGAGTGGGTCTCTGGATTCACTGGCTTTGGGTTGACATCTTTTCAGTGCAAATTCTTGAATTTGTCACTGCTGTTATTCTTTCTCAGGAGCCAGTAATGCTGCTCTGCTAATGGCTTATGCAGGAGTACTGGAGCCAGCAGCTTGCACACTGGCTGCTTTTATTGGTCTATTAAAATGAAATGAAGCTGGTGCTGAGGCTTTTATAGTCATTTAGGCTATTTCACTCTGAGTTCAGGGCAGAAAAGCAAGCAAGGGTGTATTACACAGCTGTGCAGGCGCAGTGCATCTGCTCTGAGGTCTAAAGGAGAAATCCAAATGGACTGAAGGGAACAGGAACAGTGGGAATGTCAGTTTCTGCTGGTAGAAGCAGCTGTTTGCTGTGCTTAGCACAACAGAAAGAAACAAAGGGGAAATAAATTCACTAAAAGTAGAGTTTGACAGCAAGTACATCAGGATGAATATTATTTCCTATTTATCATTGGTTGCATCTCAAAGCCCCAATCCGGAGCCAGGATATTGCTGCATAATCACCACACAAAGGAAAAGGCACTATCAGAGTATGAAACAAAGAAACCCCAGAAAGCAAGATGCAAACAGGGAGTAAAGGCAATCAGTGAAGCAATAGTCCTTGTCACGACAGCAAATGGTCTTGATATAGCCACTCAAGTATTGTCACATTTTGCATTCATGCCACAGATTCCTGATAGAGCCTACAGAAAAGCAGGGGAGGAAATGGCAGATGATTATTGAAAGGCTTTCCCAATGGTTAGGGAAAAAAAGGCAACATGAAGGAGGCTAATCAAGAACTTCACAGATTTATTTGAAGATCTGGGTGGATTTAGAAAGAATCTAAGAAAGGATCTAGACCAGTACAGAGATGCAAATAGTCTTATTCTGACTTATTTACATTTTCCTCCAAGCAGTAGCAAAGCAAGAGCAGTTTGCAGGAACATCAAGGAAACATCAGGAGCACCAAGAAATTTCACACCAGCTTTTTTTTCTAGTACTACATGCAATCTAAACACCACAGTCCATGTGTCTGTGTTTCTGCAAGCCATCCTTGAAGTGTAGCATCAACAAATACCAAGCACTCCCAGTAAGCACATCAGCCTCAAAAGCCTACAAATATTTTACTTCAGGATTTAGTCCTCAATATGTCACCACTACTGGTGTTCTTTCACAAGTGGTGATTTTCTTTTTAAACCTTTTTTTTTTAATGTCCTCTGCATTGACAAGTTTGCTACCTGATTTTCTGCCTCTGTGTAAAAAAACAGGAGTTATTTTAGCATTAGGCTGTCATTTCATCATTACCTCCTCTCTTCTTTTTAAGCCTTATCAAGTGACATTTATTAATTTATAGAAGAGTTTTGAAAAGACCTGAGAAATAAGTAGAGGACTGGTGGTACATTACTGCTTCCAATTCATCACAAAAGAAAAAGACTGAGTGTATCCATGGTCTAAAGTTTCAGGAGAATTTAGAGCTGGGATCAACCCAAAACTTCCATGCTTGAATTTCACACGTCAACATGCAGTGCTACAGGCTGGGGTCAGAGTGGCTGGAGAGCAGCCAGGCAGAAAGCGACCTGGGGGGTACTGTTTGACAGCTGGCTGAACATGAGCCAGCAGTGTGCACAGGTGGCCAAGAACGTCAATGGCATTCTGGCCTGTCTTGGGAATAGTGTGGCCAGCAGGAGCAGGGAAGTCATTCTGACCCTGCACTGGGTAGGCCACACCTTGAGTACTGTGTCCAGTTCTGGGCCCCTCAGTTTAAGAAGGACATCGAGATACTTGAACATGTCCAGAGAAGGGCAACGAGGCTGGGGAGAGGTTTCAAGCACAAGCCCTATGATGAGAGGCTAAGGGTGCTGGGGTTGCTTAGCCTGAGAAGAGGAGGCTCAGGGGAGACCTCATTGCTGTCTGCAACTAACTGAAATGAGGTTGTAGACAGGTGGGGGTTGGTCTCTTCTCCCAGGCAACCAGCACCAAAACAAGAAGACACCGTCTCAAACTGTGTCAGGGGAAGTTCAGGCTTGAGGTGAGGAGAGAGTTCTTCACAGAAAGAGTTGCTGGCCATTGGAATGTGCTGCCCAGAGAGGTGGTGGAGTCACCATCTCTGGAGGTGCTCAAGAGGGGATTGGACGTGGCACTTGAAGCTATAGTTTAGTTAGTCATGAGGTGTTGGGTGACAGGTTGGACTTGATAATCTTTGAGGTCTTTTGATTCTATGATTCATTCAAGTAACTGAAGTTGCTTAACTGAACTGGCCTTCCAGTATCTGAAGGGGGCCTACAGGAAGGCTGGGGAGGGACTTCTCAGGATCTCAGGGAGTGATAGGACTAGGGGGAATGGAATGAAGCTGGAGGTGGGGAGATTCAGGCTAGATGTGAGGAGGAAGTTCTTTACCATGAGAGTGGTGAAGCCCTGGAATGGGTTGTCCAGGGAGGTGGTTGAGGCCCCATCCCTGGAAGTGTTTAAGCCCAGGCTGGACGAGGCTCTGGCCAGCCTGATCTAGTGTGAGGTGTCCCTGCCCATGGCAGGGGTTGGAACTAGATGATCCTTGTGGTCCCTTCCAATCCTGACTGATTCTATGATTCTAAGTCTATGGCACAGTAAAAATCCACTTTTTATTTACATGACATGGAAACCATAGGTCTCTAAGTATCAGATATGCTTAAAACAGCCCTCCTCAAAAAAAATCCATGTCTAGCCACACATCAGCAAAATGTAGGTAAACTACAGTCTACAAAGAACCTATGTGAGACAGACTGCATGCAGCTGAATTTAAGAGGAAAATCAGCAAGTCTGTGAGGAAGTGGCACCCAACTTCTTGTGGTTTTCCACATGGAAAATTAAGATCATGCACATATGATTCATGAAAACATCCCTGTATTGATGGACAAACTCACAGTTCCTGTAAGGTCATGCTTCAAACCACCTACCATGTAAGATCCCTCACAGATGAGCTTTGATTTACAATACTTAATACAAGGTAAACTTACACAACATTAGTTGTTAACAACTCAACTACATAACCTGCCTCATACAATAGGGATCAAAGAGTACAATCCAGTTCTTTTCCCAGCAGTTTGTAACTAAATTACTGCAATAGAAAAAAGAAAAGCAAAATTAATCCTTCTGAGCCTTAATGAAATGGGTAAGAGTGACATGTATATGAATGCTGACAACATGCCGATGATTTTTCAGTTCCACATGCATCTCACCACTGTGACCACAGCAGTGCCGCTGTGGTGACAGATGAGAATGGCAAAATGGGCAGCAAAACATGTTTTGAGGTTTTTTCCATTCATCTCTGACTGTCCATACACATCCACAAGTGGGCAATTTTTCCTGCAGGTTTAAGGGTAGAGCAGAATTAAGAGACCCCAACAGCCTGCAGGTCCCACTTCGCCCTGCAGGCTATCTCTCAGTTCAACTACAGCACTAGGAGATGTTTGTGATACACATAAAGGCACCAGTGCCTCAGAAAACCCCCAAAGTGCATTCCCTCAACAAAATAGGCTAAAAAAAAAACAAGAAAAAACAATCAACAACACACACACCCCAAAGAAAAAAAAACAAACCACAAACCAAACCAAAAGCCCACTACAAAGAAAATAAAACAACCCTTTCTCTTCACTCTCTACAACAAAGACTTATACAAAGCAAAACTTTCCATGGCCTGAGCCTCTTACCTGAAAAATCACTCTAGTCACTGGAAGATCACTTTCCATACTCAAGAAACTTCCCATGGCCTGAGCCTCTTATCTGAAAAATCACTCAGCTCACTAGAAGATCACACAGCTGGGTGATACTGCCTATCTGATCCCGGGTCAGTGTCTTCACGCAACTGACAAGCTTTCTAGCAGATCATCATCAAGTGTAGGGTCTTGCACCTGGGAACACATAACCCAGGGATGCAGCTCAGCTTGAGAGCCACCAGGGTGCTGGGCCATCTCATTTAAACTATATTCTTACCCTGAAAGTTTGGACTAGATGATCCTTGAGGTCCCTTCCAATCTGGTATTCTATTAATCTATGAATCTTAGCTCATCTTGGAGAAAGCAGGATGAGACAAGCTTCTGACATTGGCCCAAGTCTAAATTGTCTCATCTTACTGAAAACCTGACAGACTGAAACCTTCACAAACACCACTGCTTTTCCTTCCAAATGAACAATGCACTCCTTGACTTTGCCTTCTCAAAATAAAGTGCACAATGATGTGTACACTAAAAAGCCAACATACCCAAAAGCTCCACCACGAAGCCGTCTCCCTTGAGAGGCACAAACATCATAGGACAGATGTTAGCTATGTTGCTTGGTAGACCACCAGAAGACATCACAGCAGGGCAGTCATAAATGTGGCCATATATATAAATATATAAATCCTGAACAACAGTGTGAGCTGCAAATCACATGGTAACACTTCCATTGGTGCAGTGCAGCTTCTAGGAGTCTGTCGTGATGATAAGCAGCCCTCCTTCTGATGCTTGCACCACAGAAGGCAACTGAGCACTTGCTGCAGAAGCAGTAGGTGTATTCCAATCATCTTCTGACAGCTGCACTTATCCACAGTCCTTCAGGCTAAAATCTGCCTGTCTCTTCCTACAGGCACACTCAAGCAAGCCTCTGAGCATGGAGTTTTGAAAATTCTGCTAGATTAGTTTCTTCCTCTCTCAGCGTTGGCACAGAAGGTGAACACACACTAATTTGCCCTCTGGCCAGCCCTATCAACAGCAATGAAGCTTCCTAAGGTAGGAGTCAATAAGTGCTTTTCAAAGTAGGTTTCATGGTCTTTAGCTCTCTGTGTTGAAAAGTCCTTTACTCCACCAAGGACTCCACGCAGAGTTAAATTTCAACTATAAGTCAGTAACACTACTGGAATCCAACTCAAAGTGATGAGCTCTTTTTTTATAGTTCCTTCAAAACATAGAAATTCAAATCAGACTTATTTTAAAATAAAATAAAAGATCAGTTTGAGCTCTTTTTTCCATATAGGGAGGAAATCCCAAATTTCCAGCACATTCTGGTGACTGATTTCTCCCTTAGGAATGTAAATTGCACCTCCAAGTGCTTCTTTCTGCTTTCCAAGAAGAGTGTGTAGCTAGGAATCAGAAGTACAGAGAAGGGCAACCACAGTGGATGATGAGATGGAGCAGCTGCCTTTAAATAAGGGTCTAAAAGCTTTGGGAGCTTTCAACCAGGAAAACTGTGACAGGCAAGATCAAGGTTGAATGCACAGCTGAATGAGACTAAATACAGATCTATTATCTGCCAGGCCTGTAACATTAGTTTCAATGAATGCCCCTTGTCCTAGCAGGAGATTAGTTGAAGAAGTACTTCTTTATGCAGTAGAGAGACAAAAATGTGAAATCTGTTGCTACAGGAGATTGCAGAAGCAGATAGAATCAAAAGAAACTAAACAAACCCATGGAAGACAGATCCAAAATAGTAATTAAAGGAAATCAAAAGGGACCTGCATTTTAATATCTCAGAACCAAGTAGTCCATATGTTGGAGAAGTAGGAAGGGAAGGGACCTCAGACAGTGGGGAAGCTCATGGCCTTTCCTGGCACAGCACCTGCCACCGTTCAAGACAGAACACAGATATAAACACTTGTCTCACCCATCTGATTCCTGTCAGCCTTGCAGTCACATACATTTCTCAACATGCAATTAGCAAGAGTTCAATTAATAAACGGTGTGAACAGAATACGACTTTGGTCTGTATCTGAAGGTGATGAGGTAAAAAAACTTTATACAAGTGTTATACAAGTGCCAGGAAGCATCCTCATAAAGCAAGGCAACAAAACCCCTTTTAAAAAGTGCTCAAACAAATACCTGCATTCTTCCAGCAGAATGAATTTTGGGCACTGAACAGAATTTGAATGTGGTAGTCCTGACAAAGAATTCTGAAATGAAACCAGCATGGCAACAACATATTTTATTTTCCATTTCAAACCAAATAAATGAAATATTCAGTATAATCACTGTATAATCACCACTTAATTGAATTTTAACCACTGCCACATATCTCAGGGGCAAGCATAAAGCATTAATTACCTAAAACCCACAGAACATGTATAAAATATTTCAGACGCATGATCTCTGACCCTACAAAGAGCTTGAGAAACAAACCAACCAACCAGAACACCTTCTCTAAGTTCATACAGGGAAAAGTTATGGAGTATTCAACACTCCATTAAATATTCAGATTCTCCCTATACAGCTGCAGTCAAAAGAACATAAAATCCATGATAATCTAAAAATCCATAAACAACCACAAAGGTGATCTTATGCCTGCAAGGTGCAGACCATCCAGTTTAACATAGCATCTCTCCATGTAGAAGGACCATCTCCTCTCACCTACACAAAAGTCTCATTGAACTTCTTGGCCTGAGAACTACCTAAATGAGGACTTAGAAAGGCATTCAGTTTTGACCAATACCTCCCTACAGATGGGTCTGGGCAGTAGTTTATTGAGGGTGATTTTCATGAAAGCATCATGAGAAAACCACAAGTATTCTAGGTTTCAAGACAAATCAAAATCACTTGAAGATCTTTTTCATTTAAAACCTCTTGTGACAAACATGGGCAGGCATCTGGAAAACCATCCGAAATTTTGAGGTGCCAGTATGACTGAATTTTGCTTGGAGTTAGAATTCATTTGAAGACAAACCTCAAATCAAAGGGCATCCAAGTTCCACAATCAAGATGCAAGACAAACAGCATAGCCCTGCTTTGACAAATGATGGAGGAGAGTGTAAGAATTCTCAGTGGCAATGTCTGTGGCTCCTTAAGGTACAACCCAAGTCAAGCACTTTTTGGCTTTTCAGGCCAAGAGGAAAAACTGATGTGACCAAGGCCATAAAACAAAGAGTAAAAGAGAAGTGCAGAAATTAATCTTTCTCAATAGAGGGAATAAAATTGATGCCCAGATTTTTAAATCTTTAAGTTCAGGAGAAAAAAAAAAAAAAAAAAAAAAAAGAAAACACAAAGAATGAAAGAGAAAAGACCTACTGAGAAAGGACCTCCAGTGTGTAGTCAGCATGGCTTGATATGAGAACCAACAACATGGCAAGTGATAACCTGCCCTGGCATGGGGTTTGGACTAGATCTCCAGAGGTCCCTTCCAACCCCTATCATTCCCTGAGTCTGCAATAAGCCTGTGGTCCTTGCTTCTCCTCTTCAGGACTCAAAATCCTCAAAAGTCTCTCCTCCTT
This sequence comes from Picus viridis, assembly GCA_033816785.1. Classification (NCBI taxonomy): domain Eukaryota; kingdom Metazoa; phylum Chordata; class Aves; order Piciformes; family Picidae; genus Picus; species Picus viridis. Next base: position 25,582,235 of record CM066574.1, read on the forward strand.
ACCTCCCTCAGTGGTAGAATCTTCTCAATTTTATTTAAACCAGCTCTTAATGAAACCAGTTCATTCAAATTTATCTGTTTCATTCCTACAGCTTTTACTCCCCAGCTTCTGAGGCTACATATGGACAGAAGTTTAATATTTCTTAAGCACTAAAAGAATAAAGATCACAAAGAAATGTGCTCGGTTCTAGCAGCAGAGCCAGCAGCAGAACTCCACTTTCCTAAATGACACTGCCCTTAGCCATGGGGCCATACTCCTATATTGCTCCCCAGAAAGAATGGTAGATAACCAGAGAAACACTGGCTGGAAAAATATCTTCAAATATATGAAAAAAAATTAATGAGGTAACTGTTTCTTTCTACCACAACCTAAGCTCTAAAGAAATAACATGGGTTTACTGCCACATCATCATACTGAGTTCTTCTGCACCCAACAAAAAAGTCATCCCCATCACCAGGACTCATTATCAGCTTTGCTGACAGGCTCTGCTGAGGGACAGAGCACCGAGGAGGTGGGAGAAGTTTGGGCTGTGTATCCACCCACAGATGTATTCCCTCCAGGACAGGTTTGAGGCGTATTTGTGAGGCATATGTGTAGGCAGCTTGCACAGATACTGAGAGCAGAGAAGGCTTCAGAGACGTTGTACAAACTAGCACTATTTATGTGCATAAATTGTGATCACAGGCTGAAGATGCAGGGGTTCCTCAAGACCTAGATGCACAGCGGTGGATTCATGCCTCAGGCTGAATTGAGTGCACCGTCAGTACACTTGCACTAAATTGAGTGGGAGTGTTGATCTGCTTGAGGGTAGGAAGGCTCTGCAAAGGGATCTCAACAGGATGGATCAGAGATCCAAGTTCAACTGCATAAGGTTTAAGAAATCCAAGTGCTGGGTCCTGCACTTGGGCCACAACAGCTCCATGAATGCTCCAGGCTTGGGGCAGAGTGGCTGGAAAGTTTCCACTCTGGGGCTCAGGAGATCCCGGCTGATAGATGTCTGAATGCAAGCCAGCAGAGTGCCCAGGTGGCCAAGAAGGCTAACAGTATCCTGGCCTGGATCAGCAATAGTGTGGCCAGCAGGAGTAGGGAAGTAATTGTGCCCCTGTACTCAGCACTGGGAAGGCCTCATCTTGAGTACTGCATTTGGTTCTCAGCCCTTCACTGCAAGAAGGATATTAAGGTGCTGGAGAAAAAAGAAAAAGAAAAAAGAAAAGAGACAGCCTCAAAAGCAGCCTTGGCATGAATCCCATACCCCAGTCCTCTTCAGGCAGGAGATGAAGGAAGCTATGGTGAACTGCCACAGCAAAGTCAGCAACACCACACCACACCCTCCCACTCCCCTGCCCAAAACCTGGGGCTTAGAAAAGACACTGCCAATGCCCTAAGCCCAAATGTTTTACAGATCTGGTTTTACAGCCAGCCTTTAAGGTTGGGAAAGGCATTCTTGGCCTTGCCTACTCCCCAGCCTTCACTGTACCACACTCTCCACCTCCCTGGTTATTGCAGAGGAACAGTGATGACTGGAAATAAATCTCTCCAGTTTTGCCACACTCCTTGCCTGGATGGGTGACAACATTCACAGCACTGCCACAAGATGCTCACAATGTAAAAGGAGGAGGGGGGACAGATTTTTAAGAGCTATAGGTTGTGGTTGGAGTAGCTGGAGAGCAGCCAAACAGAAAGGGACCTGGGGTTCTGATTGACAGCCAGCTGAACATGAGCCAGCAGTGTGCCCAGGTGGCCAAAAAGGCCAATGGCACCCTGGCCTGCATCAAGAATAGTGTGGCCAGCAGGAGCAGGGAAGTCATTGCGCCCCTGTACTCAGCACTGGTTAGGCCACACCTTGAGTCCTGTGTCCAGATCTGGGCTCCTCAATTTAAGAAGGACATTGAGACACTTGAACGTGTCCAGAGAAGGGCAACGAGGCTGGGGAGAGGCCTTGAGCACAAGCCCTGTGAGGACAGGCTGAGGGAGCTGGGGTTGTTTAACCTGGAGAAGAGGAGGCTCAGGGGAGACCTAATTGCTGTCTACAACTACCTGAAGGGAGGTTGTAGACAGGTGGGGTTGGTCTCTTCTCCCAGGCAACCTGTGACAGAACAAGAGGACACAGTCTCAAGATGTGCCAGGGGAGGTTTAGGCTGGAGGTGAGGAGAAAGTTCTTCACATAGAGAGTTGTTAGCCCTTGGAAGGTGGTGGAGTCACCGTCCCTGGAGGTGTTCAAGAGGGGATTGGACATGGCACTCAGTGCCATGGTTTATTAGTCATGAGGTCTTGGGTGACAGGTTGGACTTGATGATCCTTGAGGTCTCTTCCAACCTTACCAATTTTATTATTTATTAAATATAAATATTTCATATCAGCATATGAACTAATTCTACAATGGCAGGTAAACTCCAGATGGTGCCAGTTTGACCTGAAACTTGAACAGGAATCTCATGAAAAACCCATCCATATTAAGGAGCTGGGCACACAGCTTCTGAGGGGAGGTTCTGAAAATGTTTTCTGCATTCCTAAACCAAAAAAAAAAAAAAAAGAAAAAAAAAAAAAAGAAAAGAAAAAGCCTTTTTTTCTTGGCATCCGTTAAGTGTCCCAAAGGACACATGTGCAGAACAAAGAGGTACGGGAAAGGAGGCGGCTGCAATTGTCTCCTTGCAGTTGAGATCCACCCAAAATGGTTAGCACGCCCTGTCAGGATAAGGCAAATGTGTGTCCAAGTCTCTCTTCCACTTGGACTCAAACTTCTCTCACTGTCTAGAAGTGAACAAACACCAAGCTGCAGACAACTGGAAGAGACAACGCCTCATATTTTTGTTCTGGCAGTGTTTCTACTTGCATGAGATAAATAAATACAGGAGCAAATGCCTGTCTACACCAGTGTTCTTTCTCTGCCAGGAGAGACACTGTGTAAAAACCAGGAGGGCAGAATTACCTGCTTCTCCTAGAGACCCAAGCCGATTCCTCACCCCTTCACGTAAGCACTTCCCAAGTCAAGGCCATGCTGCTTCACAGCAACCAAAGACCTAACATCTTATCCTTTTTGTCTTTAAATGTCTATGCTCTTCTGTCTTTGAAGGGGTATAACTGAAACAAGCACTTCAAATACAGGTCTTCCTCTACAAGGACCATTTAAACCACTGAGCTATGGCTTTCCTCCCAGCTTTGTGTGTATTTCACAGAATCACAGAATGTTAGGGGTTGGAAAAGACCTCAAAAGATCATCTAGTCCATCCCCCTGCCATAGATGGATGACCTAGAGTAAATAACACAGGAATACATCCCAGGAGGTTTTGAATGTCTCCAGATAAGGAGATTCCACAACCTCTCTGGGCAGCCTGTTCCAGTCACCCTCACAGCAAAAAGTTTTCCTTATGTTCACATGGAACCTCCTGTGCTCCAGCTTGCACTCATTGCCCCTTGTCCTGTCACTGGATACCACTGAGCAGAGCCTGGCTCCGTCCTCCTTACACTCTCCCTTCACATCTTCATAAACATTAATGAAGTAACCCCTCAGTCTTCTCCAAGCTGAAGAGACCCATCTCCTTCAGCCTTTTCTCAGAAGGGGAACTTTCTACTCCCTTAATCATTTTGTGTGGCTCTATTCTGGACTCTTTCAAGCAGTTCCCTGTCCTTGAACTGAGGAGCCCAGAACTGGACACAACATTCCAGATGCGACCTCACCAGGGCAGAGCAGAAGGGGAGGAGAACCTACTGACCACACCCCTTCTAATACTCTCCAGAATGGCACTGACCTTCTTGGCCACAAGAGCACATCGCTGGCTCATGGTCATCCTTCTGTCCACCAGGACCCCAGGTCCCTTTCCCCTATGCTGCTCTCCAACAGGTCAGTCCCCAACCTACACTGGTCCATGGGGATGTTCTTTCCCAGATGCAAGACTCTACACTTGCTCTTGTTATATTCCACTGAATTTCTCCCTGACCAGCTCTCCAGCCTGTCCAGGTCTTGCTGAATAGCAGCACAGCTTTCAGGTGTGTCAGCCACTCCTTCCAGTTTGGAGTCATCAGTGAACTTGATGACAGTGTCCTCTGTTCCCTCATCCAGGTCACTGATGAAAATATTGAATAGTACTGGTCCCAGCAGGGACCCCTGAGAGATTCCACTAGATACAGGCCTCCAACTAGACTCTGTCCCATTGACCACAACGTTCTGACTTCTTTCCTTCAACCAGTTCACAATGCACCTTGTTACCTGATCATCCAGAGCATGCTTCCTCAGTTTAGCTGCCAGGATGCTGTGAGAGACAGTATTTTACAGGGTGGAGAAGAGGGATAAAGTCAACAACTGACATAAAACAGTTGCAGTATACCCTATCTCCTGCTGGCTAGGAACTTTTCCAGAAGAGTGATACACACTCAAATCATCATGAGGATATAAAGGAGGTAAAAGTAGTTTTCCACACCCTGGGTGAATGCCAAGCTTTTCAGAAAAAAAAAAAAAAAAAAACCCACAACAGTTTCACTCTCCCCTAACCAAACAGTGTAGACCTATACTTTCAATTCATTTGCTTCCAGAAGTATTTAAAACAAAAAACAGTCTTTGAAAATGCTTGAAAATGTTTTGATGTGCAGCTATTTCCATTTTGACCAAAACTACTCAGTGGCATTGTCCCAGTTCTGCAGAACTTCAGACTGACTTAGGACTGCATATTTCAATGTATGACTAATTAAAAAACCCCAAAACAAACAAACAAAACAACAACAACAACAGCAGAAACAAAAAACCCAAACCCAAAAATACCTCAAAGGCAAGCATTAGTTCCTGCAGTATTTTGGTGTGTGTGAATGCAGCACCAAAAAGACAACGGTGAGTTAAATAGATTTAGTCAGCTGCCCAAAGAGATGGGATGTAGCTGAAGGCTTTTGCTAGTTAATTTCCTACCCAGATGAATCATTGTTAATGGTCTGAGGTCAATTACATCACCAGAAAGTTATCAAGTATACATTCCACACAAAAGTATAGCTCAGTGGTAAATATCTAAATGTAGCAACCAAAAGACTAGGATAAAGATGCCTGTAAGATAGGATATGAGTCTGAAGGTATCTACTGATCACAGATCCTCTACTAACAGAGCATACTGAACAAATATTAGGGTAACAATTTGATAATTTCACAAAGACAGGAGTCCCAGTCCAAGACATTTTCCTCCAGAGCATTCACATGCCTGGCTGGATTCATCCCATCTATGTGATGGCTAGCATGGGACTTCTAAAATGTTTATCTTTAGAAGGCCACAAAACGGAAGACAACAGAATAGAATAGAATTAACCAGGCTGGAAAAGACCTTGGAGATCATCGAGTCCAACCTATCATCCAACACTATCTAATCAACTAAACCATGGCACCAAGCACCCCATCCAGTTTCTTCCTAAATACCTCCAGTGATAGTGACTCCACCACCTCCCTGGGCAGCCCATTTCAATGGCCAATCACTCTCTCTGTGAAGAACTTCTTCCTAACATCCAGCCTAAACCTCCCCTGGTGCAGCTTGAGACTGTGTTCTCTTGTTCTGGTGCTGGTTGCCTGGGAGAAGAAACCAGCCCCCACCTGACTACAGTCTCCCTTCAGGCACTTGTAGAGAGCAATAAGGTCTCCTCTGAGCCTCCTCTTCTGCAGGCTAAGCAACCCCAGCTCCTTTAGCCACTCCTCACAGGGCTTGTGCTCCAAACCCCTCCCCAGCCTTGTTGCCCTTCTCTGGTCACGTTCCAGCAAGTCAACATCTTTCCTAAACTGAGGGTCCCAGAACTGGACACAGGACTCAAGGTGTGGCCTAACCAGTGCTGAGTACAGGAGCAGAATGACCTCCCTGCTCCTGCTGGCCACACTATTCCCAAGACAGGCCAGGATGCCATTGGCCTTCTTGGCCATCTGGGCACTTTGTTGCAAAGCATGTGCTTACCAAGCCAAAGAAAGTGCTTATTGGGAAGTCAAAGCAGTTTCCTTTCACTGCACTGGAGTGGTAAACTAGGAGTTGGACATAATAAGCTTCTAATTCTGCCACAAACACTGCTCATGACATTTTCACAACCTTCTGCCCACTTAACCATCTGTATAACGGCTATGCATCTGCCCTGGATGAAACTGGAACATGCTAAGGCATATTTAGTGTTTCTTCAGAACTCTGAAATCCTTCTGTGAGAGGTGCCAGCCAAGAATACTTTTTGTCATCACAAATTGTTGCAAAACTCTGGTTTCCCATGGGAAAAATCTAAGCACTAACTGTCAGAGATTTCTGAAGTGTAACAGCCCAGATTTGTTCTTGATTTGATTACTTGCATTTGAATAAAGCATGGCTACCATAAAATAACAAATAGGTTTAATCTAATTTGGAAGACGGATATTTGGAGAAGTCATTACAATGAATACAGCAGATATCAAAGTCTAGGACAGCATTAAGAAAGAACTGCTCCAAAGGAGCACCAAAAGAGAAAGGAATGGTGATTTTTGTTGGGGTTTTTTGGGTTTTATTTGGTTGGTTTGGGGTTTTTTTTCTTCTTCTCAGTTGAAGACCTAGGTATTGAAGTCAGGTACATGATTTACTTTTGCCACCTTCGATGCATATTCCAAAAACAGGCATCTGGCCACGATCACCATCTTTGTCCTTTAATAATACAATACAATACAATACCCCAGGTTGGAAGAGACCTTCAAGATCATCGCGTCCAACCCATCAACCAATCCAACCCTTAAGGTCCAGGTAGGCCTTGCAGGCAGAAGCTGTACACAGCACAGCAGCAGGACACCACCCCCACCATCATGCTGGTTCCACAGGCACCTCTGTGCCAAGCTGACACACGTGCAGCATCCAGGCACAAAGGTGGCACATCCCTGACATCAACTGGCTGCAAAACACCTACTGGGCTGAGGGAGTGGCACATCCAGACAAATCTGGCAAGAGAGACATTGAGATCAAGCAACTTGGAAGAGTTATTTGTTCATGCAGACAGCTTCCCAGGCACGTCCAGTCCTTCCTCAAGACCGGTGTGTTTACAGCACTTAGGAGTGAGGCTGCCACCTTTAAGGAGAAGGCATTAGAAGTGCCATTGTCACCACTGTGAAGAGGGCTGGCCATCTCTGTGCTGTCATCAGGAAACCCAGTATTAATTGTCCCTTCATAACCCTGCTTTGAGTCATGTATGGAAGTTCTTGCTCGAAGGAAAGGCTTTTTTACAAGGGTTCCTGTTTCCAAGCTTCCCTGGAGCTTTTTTTAAAAGCTTGCTGCAGGAACATTTCAAAAGGAAACTTCTTAAAAGTGCCTTCTTAAAGGCACTTCCAAGACAGTGGGATATTTGCAGACACTGCTCTTTTTTTAATTATTATTCCCTCCCTCAGATTTGCTTTTGGAAAAATCTGTTTAACTGAACTGGAACCTTCGTCAGAAATTGAGTATCTTTAGAGCCAGCTTTCTTAGAACAGAGCACATCACTGATTAGAATCCAAGTTAAAACTCCAAAACATGTAACCCACTACCCTCCTCCCCACCAGCGAGAGTGGAAACACCAAATCTAGCACAGTGGGTACATCCCAGGGTTTCTGCCAGACTAGCAGCCCTCATCACCAAAGCCCAGCTCCCAGAACACAGAAGATTACAGACTCACTAAAATGAACAGCATTCTGCAGGTTGTATGTGGCAGTGGCAAAGCAGACAAAAGTAAAGCAAAATTCACAGACTGCCTCAGGTTGGAAGGGACCCTCAAAAACCATCTTGTCCAACCCCATGGCAGTGATAAGAGACATTCAGGCTGCTCAGAGCAAGATGAAGTCTGATGTTGAATGTCTCCAGGGATGGGGGCCTCAACCACATCCCTGGGGCAACCTGTTCCAGTATTTTACCACTCTCATTGTAAAGAGCTTCCTTCTTATGTCCAAGCTAAATCTACCCTGCTCCAGTATCAAACCATTGCCTCTCATCCTATCACTATGAGCCCTTCTAAATAGTCCTTCCCCAGACTTCCTGTAGATCCCCTGTAGATACTGAAATGCTGCTCTAAGGTCTCACCAGAGCCTTCTGCTCTCCAGGCTGAACAGCCCCAATTCTTTCAGCCTGTCTTCAAAGGAGAGGTGCTCCAGCCCTCTGATCATCTCTATGGCCCTCCTCTGGACTTGCTCCAGCAGGTGCATGTCTCTTGTGTTGGGGGCCCCAGAGATGGACACAGCACTCCAGGTGAGGTCTTGCCAGTACAGAGCAGAGTGGCAGAATCACTTCCCTCAAGCTGCTGGCCCTGCTTCTTTTCATACAGCCCTGGATCCCACTGACCTTCTGGGCTGCACATTGCCGGTTCATGTTCAGCTTCTCGTCCACCAGAATCCCAAGCCCTTTTCTGCAGGGCTGCTCTCAGACTTGTACAGTGTCTCTGCTCCAGGTCTGAAAATTGCCCCCACACCTGTTTGTACCCTATTTATATACCTTGAGTCCTGTTATCCATCTGAAACCCAGAAATAATGCCCTTTTTTTGATCCTTGACAGTTTACAGACAGACCTTTCATTAATGATGATGTCAATGAGACACCATTTCAGTTTCACTGGTTTTAACAAGTTAATATGATACATGAATTTGTTCTTCCTCCTCTTTTCACCACTTCACACTTGCCTACAAGCCCCATTAGGGTTATTCTTAATGTACCTGCACAGTTGCAAATTAAACAGTTTTCACATTACAGAAGCTCCCACAACAGCTCTTACACATCCTTACACACTCTACACATCTGGAAAAAGATGTGATAGTTTTAGTGTGAGTTTGAGACTGAAAAATTAAGTCTATTAAACACCTGAGAATTTGCATAGTACCATAAGAATTCCATATTACTCATGGCCCGTGCCTGCCTGTGTTCTAGAGTCCACAGGAAGCTGACCAGCTGCACACACAGCCTCCTCTGCCTACTTCATTCTACATTATGCAATGACCCTATGTTTATTAAAAACATTCCCCTAACACTCCTTTGCCCTGAGAGCCACAGCAGCTTATTCCAGGGTTGATACCCTACTAAAAAGAAGGAAGCATAAATAGGTCTGTGCACAGCTCAGCTTGCTGTAACAAGGGGTCATCCATGCTGCAAAGGCAATTGTAGGGAGACGAAGGCGGCAGATCCCTCAAATCTCTAGTCTAAGGAGAAAAAGCATGCAAAGAAACAGATATTCAGGATATTCAGCATGCAAACAGATATTAAGCATGCAAAGAAACAGACATTCAGGCAAAAGGGGCAGGATGGAAATCGTAGAACCATCATAAAATTGTTTCAGTTGGAAAAGACCTCCAAAATCATCAAGTCCAGCTGTCAACCTAAGACCATCTGTATTTCTTTCAAATAAAAAGCTCTTTAATTATATATTTGTAATCTGTACCCAACACCTAAATGTAACCTGAGAACTGGCTCTACAGGGCATTTTAAAGTGCAGCTGGTACTCTCTTCAAACAGGGGAAAGTAAAGAAATTATGGGAGAGTTGAAGTCCATGTGGGAAGTGGATGTGCCAGGGCTGAATCATAGATGGGACTGAAGAAAGTCTAGGGAAAGAAAAGAGAAGAGGGAAGTACAGAAAAAGCTAAAGCATTTTAAAAAAGAAAATGGGGACTCAGCTGTCAGAGACAGAAACTACTGCAAATTATGAAATCAATAACATGCAAAAGAGAGAAGAAAGCCAAGAAGGGTAGAAGAATGGTCCAGAGCAAGGCCAGGAGGAGGAGGAAGCCAGGTCAAGGCTGTAAGTGCAGGGAGGAGCTTGTGGCAGCTTGAGATGAAGTTAAACACCTTGAGCTTTGGACAGCAAGAGATGAGGAGTCAATAAATCAGTTCAAGGCAGAGAAGATTATGTGGCTGGGGCAACAAGAAAAGGTGGCAAATACACCTTCAGGATGGCTAGGGGAGGGGAAAGTAAAAACTCACAAAAGCAAGAATAGGAGAAGCAAGGGAAGAAAAGTCACAAAACAACAACCAAAAAAATTAACCAAAACCAAACCCCAACACACACACAAGACCCCTCAGGAGCACACACACAAAAACCCAAACAAGCCAAACCCAAAACACTAATGCAAAACTAAAAACAAAAGCAACAATAAAATGCAACACAGCAGTAGAGCTGAGAACCTCAGCAACATTTTCAGAGCCAGGACTGATGTTCCCAGATGAATCATGGGTGCTTCAGACAGCTCTTTATGCTCACTTTGCCTCTCCACTGCAGCCTCTCACCTGCTTCCCACCTTCTCCTGGTCTATGCTTCGCTCACCCCTCCACAACTTTCTCTGGGCTACCAGGCTGCAAAGAATGGCACCAACTTCCTCCCCAGTTTCTCCCTGAAGATTCCAGTCAACACCACATAAGCTCTCACTGCCTTTGGTTACATCTGGTTTTTTTCGTGAGTCACCTTCCCCTCTGCAGGTGAGGGATAAATCCACAAGCAGAGATGCAAGCAGGAGCTGGGATGAAGCATCTGTGGTCTCAGCCATCTCAAAGCAGCCCAGGAAGCTGTTTGCTCTCCACCAGGATCCTGGAAATTTTCTAGCACTGGAAATTGTCCAGCACCCCCAGGCATCTCACATGGGGTACCGACAACTTCAGCATGAGAGGAAAGAAACTTTGGGAAGCAAAAATGCAAAATCAGCCCCAATTCACGGAGAAGCAACACGTGTTCCCTCCTCCATCATCTGCTCTGCCTACACGTTGCAGAGCATCATAAGGATGCCACCAGCAGCTAGCAGAGGTTCATCAAGAGCCAAGTTAACTTCTACTCAGAGCAATTTTCTACCTTCCCCGTGCCTGCAGAGCAGGTCACAGCATGCCACAAGGCAAGGGGAGCAGGAGCTGGTGTGTCTTGCCAGAGCAGCACAGGGGTGATGGGACTGGGGAGCCTGGGTGCAAGTCCAGCAGGCCGGGTTGTGGAGGGCTATCACTGAACTCACTGCGTATTCACCAGCTATTCTTAGCCCTCACCGGTGAGGCGATTACCAAATTACCCAGTTACATAATCTCTTTTTATATAATCACTGTGATGCTCTTCCCCTTATGCAACACGGAGGGCGACCGCAGCCGGCTGAAGGAGCTCCTTCCCTGAGGAGAGCTGCACCGGCAGCCCCGTGGGAGGACGTCTTGGCTACCATAGGTGTGCAGAGGAGCGTCGGCAAAAGCAGACTCAAGGGTTTTCAGAAGCAGTGATGTACAAACACACACCTTTGGCCCAGAGAAGATAAGAGCATCCCAGCCCATCCTGCATGAAGCAGAGATCACCTGCACCTCAAACACGTTTAAGTTAAAGGCACGTCATGCCCTTTAGGCAGTCTGACCCAGCAGTCAGTAGAAGACAGAAGTCTTCATTGACTTTTAGTGAGCTTGGGATTAGGGCTTTAATAAAAATAGGGAGGTCAAGATTACTACAGAATTAAAACAAGCCTAATCCAAATGCCCCTGGCTTTGTGCCACAGCCAGAACCATGATTTCCCTGTATAGGGAAAGCCAGGTGAAGCTGTAACCAAAACAAGTTCCTCTGGGGTGCCTTGTGACGGGTGCAATACACACAGGGAGCTGGCAGCTTAGGTCAGCGTAACCACTCCAGGATGCTTCACCTGCCAGAACATTTTGAGCATGCCTCAATGCATCTCCTACAGAATTCTAAGGATCTCACTCAATGCCTTCCAGGAACACTGCAGACATCTCTGCAGGTGATTACCACACACAGGGTGCACGTAGCAAGACCCAGTTTACTAATGTTCATCCAGGGCTTTAAGAAGTCAGCATCAAAAGTGTTACCTGCAGTAGGAATTAACTGCAGTGAGAAGAACAATTTCAGCACTGAATTTCAGAAAATACAAGCTCCAAGATCCACAGATGCAGATCCTGGGATGTTTATCCATTACTATATTGTGGGTTTGGTGTTAGATAGCTGCACATTGCCAGCATTATGTGAAAACACCAAATTGGGAAGGCCCTCAACAACACAGCATAACACTGCTAAACCCAAATACCTACTTCTGTAAGCACCAAAGGAACGAAGCCAGAACAAGCTAACAACTTTAATCTCAATGCACCTCTTCCAATTGACACCCAAATCCAAAAGCACCTGCCTCAGCTTTTTCTCAGGGTTACACAAGTAGTGGAATTTGACCATTATTTGGCACTTGCTGCCTCTTCTGCTCCCTACTTTCCCTGGAAATACAGGTCACCCCATCCAGTACAAGAGGGACAGGCATATACTAGAGAGCATCCAATGGAGGCTGAAAGGATGATGAAGAAACTGGATCATCTGTCTGATGAGGAAAGGCTGCAAGACCTGGGGCTGTTTAGCCTGGAAAAGGGAAGACTGAGAGGGAATCTTATTAATGTTTATAGGTATCTGAAGAGTGGGTGTCAAGAAGAAAGTGCCAGTCTCTTTTCAGCGGTGTTCTGTTGTAGGTCAAGGGGTAATGGATACAAACTAAAATACAGGAAGTTCCACCTAAACAGGAGGAAAAACTTCTCTACTGTAAGGGTCCTGGAAACCTGGAGCAGGCTGCCCAGAGAAGTTGTGGAGTTTACTTTTCTAGAGACTTTGAACACCCATTTGAATGCATTCCTGTGTGACCTGCCCCAGGTGATCCTGCTTTGGTAGATGGGCTGGACTCAAGGATCTTCAGGGGTCCCTTCCAACCCCTACTATTCTATGATTCTATGATCCCAAGCAACCTGCAGGCAAAGCCCTAGCCTTGGTGTGGCACAAAAGGCTTCAGGCAGGGACACGCATGCACAAGTTTGGGAACAGAGAATGCTATCGTTTTAGCTACAGAACAAAAAGTTAATGAAGCGGCTTAACATTATCTTACACTATCTCAAACCATGGGATGACCCAGTTCTGAAGAGGTTTAACCCAATCCCACATGCTATTTTTACTTCTGTATGACAGCCGGGAGAGCCGAGTTGCCTTAGTTGAAAAGCAGATCAGAGCAGAATCAGGGTCCCTCACGTGCAACTCCACTGCACACTTTAGTGCCCACTGTGACAGCACTGCTGACAGCTTGGGATTGGCAAGCATCCTCAGGACTACTGCTGCTCAAGCCACTGAAAATCATGATTCTTGTTAGGGGTATTTCTCTGGGGTACACAAAACAGCAATCAAGACAGAAGCAGCTCATATTAGCCTCAAAAAGAAAAACACACTATGGAAAAGTAGATTCAGAACTTCCCACACACCTACCTTTCCCCACTGTTATTTTTTAGGCTAGACAACTGGCTGACCATTTAAAAGCAGCATATTTAGATAGGAAGGTTTCCTCCTCTGTTTTGGACTGAAATCCTGCCAGACTTATGATATTGAACAAATGAAGGTGGTTTTATACAGCTGTAGCCTTCCTGTACCAGGTTGAACCCACAGCTCCAAATGCAGCAGGGAATCAGGGCCCTGAGCTGGGAGCTTACGCTGTAAGAGAGTCAGCAGAGAATTCCTGTCTCTCACTCATGCCAGTGTTGAGATAATTATCTGTAGCAATGAGCAATTCACTCGAGGAGCAGAAGTGAAAGAAAACACTTGCTTGACTCATCCTTGCCAGGTTCTCACATCAAGAGCAGAAAAGCATGCTTACAGTCACTCACCACAGCAAGAAGCACACACACTGACCTTCTGTATTTACAGAGACATTGGGAGGAAAGCAGAAAGGAATTCACTATGTTAACAGGTTTTCTGTCCACTTCAGGGAAGAGATTTAATAAGTTTTTTGCAGCAGGATCTGGACAGGCCAGATCAATGGGCTGAGGCTAACAGTATGAGATTCAACAAGGTCAAGTGTTGAGTGCTGCACTTGGGTCACAACAACCCCTGCAACGTTATAGGCTTGGGCATAGTGCTTGAGAGCTGCTCTGCAGAGAAGGACCTGAGGGTTTTGACTGATGGCTGGCTGAACATGAGCCAGCAGTGTACTCAGGTGGTTAAGAAGGCCAAAGTCATCTTGTCTTGCATCAGGAAGAGTGTGGCCAGGACCAGGCCAGAAGTTGTCACCTTCTAGTCAGCACTGGTGAGGCCACAGCTCCAATACTGTATTCAGTTTTGGGCCACTCACTACAAGAATATTGAGGTGCTGGAGTGTGTCCAAAGAAGAGCAACCAAGCTGGTGAAGGGCCTTGAGTACAAATTTATGAGGAATGGCTGAGGGAAGTGGGGTCGTTTAATCTGGAGAAGAGGCTGAGGGGAGACCTCATCTCCCTCTACAACTACCTCAAAGGAGGTTGGACGGAGGTAGGGGGCAGGACAACAGGAAATGGCCTCAAGTTGTGCTAGGGAGGTTCAGGTTGGATATTAGGAAAACTTTCTTCACAGAAATGGTTCTCAGGCACTGGAACAGGCTGCCCAGGGAGGAGGTGGAGGTAGTGGTATTTAAAAGATGCATGGCTGTGGTGCTTAGGGACATGGCTTAGTGGCAATGGCTTAGCAGTAGTAGTAGGATTGTGATCTCTAGGGAAGCAGTTGGCCTTGATCTCAAAGGTGTCTTTCAACTTCAACAATTCTATGATTCTAATAAAATTGGAAGAAATTAAACACTAAGTTACACCTGGGCACTTCCCCAAGTGGAGACCCTGTCTGTCGCTGTGCCATCATGCCTAGATAGGAGTCACAGTGCAGTACAAGTACTTTGACATTAGTCTCTTGTGTTGGCACTAACAGAATGGCACTAAAACCCATATAAACAGCTAAACTTCTCTGGTCTTTCTCCTCTGGAGGAGCATCCAAAGAGACTACTTACACACACATAACTATGCATATAAATACATGGAATGTACTTGCCTTAAGGTATTGCAAAGACAGATTTGTACAGGCTGCATGCTTGGAATCTGCGATGCTCACCTCCAATTCCACCAGTGCAAGACCTGAGCAGGAAGGATCCACTCTCCAAAGCCAGCTACTTTCTACAGCCACTGAACTTTGAAACTAAGGCCCAGATCACTTCAGCTACATCCCATGAAAGGCTAAGATATTTTCTTTCAGACCTCCAGATGAGAAAGACAGAGTGAAGGGTGCTCTGGGGAGGACTGCTGTGTTCACAGCTACCCGTGAGCTGGACTTGAAGACAATGGTCCCTACTACAATGCAGCAGATGGTGGACCTTCCCCAGAGTCACAGTCTCCAGACACAGCTTGCTCCCATCCCACAGGCAAGAAAGACTGGGGAGATCATTAGGATCAGGTTGAGTGCTTCTGCTCTGACGGACACTTGGCAAGCAACGTGGGAAAACGATAGAATGTCATCTGGAAAAGTAGTCTTATCTAATGGCATCTTCCAGAGGAAAACACAAACCAGACTCTGCTAGTTTTCCCTTGCAGCAGTGCATGGAAAAGGTCTGCATGATTGCCTTTTACTTCAGGATAAAAACAGTATATTCTAGGGACCTGGTTTGAGGGTGGACTTGGCAGCATTAGGCTTACAGTTGGACTCAATGATCTTAAAGGTGTTTTCCAACACCATTTCCAAACTAAATGACTCTATGATTGCCATTAGGTGGCACCTAATGTATTGAAAGAAGAAGTGGGCTACCAAAATGGGCACTCCTGCTCCAAGCTATATATTCCCCTTCGCTCCTTGAAGGAAGTTTCCTGATGCTGCCACTGCACAAATCTCTGCTGAACCAATGGAAAACTATTCCCTCTCACCTTTTCCCCCCATTCTCTTTTTGGTGGCTTTGTCATCCACAGTATCAGTGGGTTGATTCAATCATTCTGTGGCTGCATGGTCACTACATCTGTGGGAGGTGGCCGAGCAAGAGGTTAGGGACTGTCCTTGCCAGCAATGACACACCTCTGCATTGAATGAGACACAGATTAGAAACAACTTCTTGCTAACTCCTTTCTGTCCAAAATGCTACCAGACTGAAAGCTGAGTCATTGAGAAAGAGATTTTTAGTTGAGTTATTTAAAACATGGGTTTAGTTAACACCTATTGAGCATGAAGCTGAAGACAGAGTTGAAGAGAAAGACATTTTTAACTCAGCAGTGAAAACTTTTTCCACTTAGTATGTGAGAAACCTGTCAAGATGTGTTGTTCTCAAAACAGAGGGGAAAAAAAAAAAGGAGAAAACTTCAACAAACCCAGACTCTCTTCTCATGCCCCCTCCCAAATACCAGGCATGGCATTTCATCTCATGTACTGATGTCAGGAAAGTGATCATTGAATCACAGAATTGTTTCAGTTGGAAAAGACCTCCAAGATCATTAAGTCCAACCATCAACCCAACATCATCATGGTCATTAAACCATGCTCCAAAGTGCCATGTCCACACAGCTCTTGAACACCTCCAGGGATGGTGACTCCACGCCTGCCTGGGCAGTCTGTTCCAACAGCTGACCACTCTTTCAGTGAAGACATTTTACCTAATATCCAATCTAAACCACCCCGGCACCATTTTAGGCAGTTTTAAGCCATTTCCTCTCATTCTATCACCTGATAGAAGGGAGAAGAGACTGACTTCCACCTCGCTCCAACCTCCTTTCAGGGAGTCGTAGAGAGCAATGAGGTCTCCCCTCAGATTCCTATTCTCTAAACTATACAACCCCAGTTCCCTCAGCTGCTCCTCACCAGACCTGTTCTCCAGACCCTTCACCAGTTTTGTTGCCCTTCTCTGGGCTTGTTCCAGCACCTCAATGTCCTTCTTATAGTGAGGGGCCCAATACTGAACCCAGTATTCAAGGTGTGGCCTCACCAATGCTGAGTACAGGGGCATAGTTATTTCCCTACTCCTGCTGGCCACACTGTTCCTGATGCATGCCAAGATGTTATTTGCCTTCTTGGCCACCTGAGCACACTGCTGGCTCGTGTTCAGCTGGCTGTCAACCAGCCCCCAGGTCCTTTTCTGCTGGGCATCCTTCCAACCACTCTGCCCCAAATCTGGAGCGTTGCATGGAGCTGTTGTGACCCAAGTCCAAGACCTGGCACTTGGTCTTGTTAAATCTCACACAACTGAGCCTGGGTCATTAATTCAGCCTGTCCAGATCCCTTTGCAGAGCCTTCCTACCCTCCAGCAGATCAACACTCCCACCCAATTTAGTGCTATTTGCCACTATCCACTCTTTAGGAACTTCTCTTTCTCCTCTTGGGAGTGCTATTTAATGCCCAGGATCCTAGGCAATGTCCTCAGCCTTCAGACAGACCTGAGATTCATTGCCCAAAAGGAACTACTCGAGAAAACACAAGGAAAAAAAAAATCATTATAGAAAAGCTTTGCCTCTTGCTGTTCAGAGGAGAGCTTGTATTTGCAATAATAAACTCCAACAGGATTTCAACAAAGCCTTCAGCAAAAACTGTGGGAACAGCTGCATTTGCTAAGGATACAACACAATGCAGCATCTTCAAAAATTAGGCTAAAACAAACCCCAAAATGCTAGTTTTCTATGACTATTTATGTAGATTTTACTCTGTAGCACAATAAATTCAGAGTACCACCGTAGCCACCCTGTCTCAGTGAGAACTAACACATTTTCACTTTATATTAACCTGTTCCTGTCTGTAAACTCAGCCTTCACAGATGAGCAGAGTAAACCTGTATGTGGGTATTTTCATTCTAGTTTTCCTAAGCCTGTTCTTAGTGGAGTAAACCAAAATAAATTTGAATTAAACCAAAAAGAGCTTCCACTGAGCCTTTCCCCCCCCCCCCCCCCTCATTGACTTATCTAAATCCATTTTCTAAGAGCAGCTCAAGTCTAAAGGTTTGGTTTGGTCAAACTTAACACATCCTTCCAGACACCTGCCTTATCTGAGTGGAAAGCACCAAGAAAAGAAAAAAAGTCAGCGGATTTCCCTTTCATACAGAAAGAATAACTGAAGGTGCTAAACTTTTTTGACTGCTGTAAAAAAATATAAACAGATTTTATTGATGCTTTTCCTGACAAAAAAAAGAACCTCAACCCCCTCCACATATCTATTCACACCTCCCCTCAGAGGATGCAAATGGCACTTGGCCACTGTTCCCTTCCCTTGGTGAATACAAATCCATCTCCTCCTCAGCAGGAGCAAAGTGAGAAAAGTGAGCAAGCTCAGCCCTCCTGCCTGGAAATCACAGCCCATCTCGCTGCTGTCAAGAGGCAGGGATGACTTGCCAACATCAGTTGGATCCCCAGACTATAAATCTTAAGTAAGCTCAGCAATCCAATAGCTGCTTTCCAACCAAATACAGGAGAGCTAGAAAAAAATACCAAAAAATTGTGGAAACTGCTAAGCCCCTGAGTAACTAAAACACAAAAGCAGGAGAGGGTTAGTGGACACATGGACAGTTACAACTCCCTTGAAGAATTTTTGAGCTTTTCCCCTATAATTCTGGGAAGGATTATTCTGTCCACCACCCATTGACACAACACTCACAAGAGTTAAAACCTCAATAGGGCAGCAGACTTCCACAGAGGGAGACATCACAGGGACAACAACCCTGGTGTGCATGCACTTTCACACATGGATGGGTACATCCATTGCTAGAATCACAGCATCATTACGGTTGGAAAAGACCTTTCAGATCATTGAGTCCAGTCGTTCTCCAACTCTACTCTGAAGGGGGTTTGTAGCCAGGAGGGAGTTGGTCTCTTCTCTCAGGCAACCAGCACCAGAACAAGAGGACACAGTCTCAAGCTGCACCAGGGGAGGTTTAGGCTGGAGGTGAGGAGAAAGTCCTTCACTGAGAGAGTCGTTCGTCATTGGAATGTGCTGCCCAGGGAGGTGGTGGAGTCCCCATCCCTGGAGGTGTTCAAGAGGGGACTGGACATGGCACTTGGTGCCATGGTTTAGTCATGAGGTCTGTGGTGACAGGTTGGACTTGATGATCTTTGAGGTCTCTTCCAACCTTGGTGATACTGTGATACAAAGTCTGGTCCCTAAGCACCGCATCTCTGCCTCTTTGAAACACCTCCAGGGATGGGGATTCGACCACCTCCCTGGGCAGCCTATTCCAGTCTTTAAGAACCTTTTCAGTGAGGAATTTGCTTATCCAAACTATATGTTCTCTGGTGCAACTTGAGGCCATTTCTTCTGATCCTATCACTTGTTACTAAGGAGAAGAGACTCCCCACCTCACTCCAACCTCCTTTCAGGTAGTTGTAAAGAGCCATAAGTCTCTCATCTTCTCCAGACTAAACACTCCCATTTCCTTCAGCTGCCCCTCACCAGACCTGTTCCTTTTCACCAGCTTCATTACCCTTCTCTGGACATGCTCCAGAACCTCAATATCCTTCCAGAAGCAAGGTCCCCAAAACTGATCCCAGTACTCAAGGTGTGGCCTCACCAGTGCCCCATATAACGGTACCAGCCCTTCCCTGCTGCTGTTGGCCACACTATTTCTGATCCAGGCCAGGATGCTGTTGGCTTTCTTGGCCACCTGGGTACACACTGGCGCAAGTTCAGCTGGCTGTCAATCAACACCCCCAGGTCTTTCTGTACTGGGCAGCTTTCATATAAATGAAATATAAAGGAAAACCTGACAGCTAATAGACAGAAAAATTTACCAGAGGCAGGGGCTGGGGGAGTTCCCCATAACCCTTATGACTTCTTGAACTCTGCCTGTGCCTAACATGATCACAATGTGAGTTGCTGTCTTTAAGGCTGGTAGTTTTGCCCAGCTTAATGTGCTCATTCCTACAAAGATTAAAAAAATTAATAAATAAAAATAAGTACACACTAAAATAAAATAAAACCAAACCTCTTTAGGGTGAACACAGATTTTAGGTTTCTCTTATTTGCTAAAATCTGCCCTGTTAAAGTGCACTTACAAAAATAATACTAAAAATACTCCTCCCAGCAGTTACCCAGCTGAGAAGCACAAGCCAATTTTGCCTTTATCTAAGCAAATCTTGTCTGACAGACTGTCGGGAGCATTTGAATTGTATTTCAAGATAACACATTTTGCTGCTTATGTGACACATCCATCCTTTCATTCTTTTTAAAAAAGGCCACTTGACTTTTCTGTAGTATCACTGTGCCCCTTGTACTCAGCACTGGTTAGGCCACACCCTCAGTACTGTGTCCAGTTCTGGGCCCCTCAATTCAAGAAGAATATTGAGATACTTGAAGGTGTCCAGAAAAGGGCAATGAGGCTGGGGAGAGGCCTCGAGCACAAGCCCTGTGAGGAGAGGCTGAGGGAGCTGGGGTTGTTTAGCCTGGAGAAGAGGAGGCTCAGGGGAGATCTTATTGCTCGCTACCACTACCTGAAGGGAGGTTGTAGACAGGATGGGGTTGGTCTCTTCTCCCAGGCAACCACCAACACAACAAGAGGACACAGTCTCAAGCTGTTCCAGGGGAAGTTTAGACTTGAGGTAAGAAGAATGTTCTTCACAGAAAGAGTTGTTGGCCATTGGAATGGGCTGCCCTAGGAGGTGGTGGAGTCACCATCCCTGGAGGTGTTCAAAAAGGGATTGGACGTGGCACTTGAAGCCATGGTTTAGTTAGTCATGAGGTGTTGGGTTACAGGTTGGACTTAATGATCTTTGAGATCTTTTCCAACCTTATTGATTCTATGATCTGACAAATTAACAAGACAAGGAATACACTGTTATTTTTTCCAACCATCCAACTATCATTATTTCTATCAGCATCCACATTATAACTCTTAGTAATGAGAAACTGAGTGTGTAGAAATAGCAATGCTAGCATTTCCACAAGCAATGATCTAAATTGTGTGTAGTCATATGGAAACTTTCATGGCAGGACTCTGACCCACATCTCACACCACCTACAGTGACTACCACAGGTCTCAGCTTATCTTGATACACTGCACCTAAAAAGCTAGACTTAAATATTCAAGCAGTTGTATTAGCTCCTTAGTTCCTAGATGGGACATAAGAGCCAACTAGAAGTTTATGCACCTAAAATTATCTGACAGTTTTGAAAGCTGAGGCTACACAGCAAACTACTCAGTAGCAGTAAGAGTAATAAAACACTTTATTACAACTGCAGTACAGGCAGGGTCCTCTACCAGGCTTAAACAGCTCTGTTCAGCCTCCCCAGCCTCGAGCTCAGCCTCCCCAGCCTCGAGCTCAGCCTCAGCCCCCAGCCTCGAGCTCAGCCTCCCAGCCTCGAGCTCAGCCTCCCCAGCCTCTGCCACCTGATTCTTCTCCACCCAGCATTTCTGCAGCTTGTGGGAGAGAGAGAAATCAAGCACTCAGTCTGAGAAGTAAGCCACATGGAGACACTCTGGTGCTCTTGTTCTGGCTGAAAATAAGCCTGATTCATTATCAAGGGCAGAGGGGTGCTGCTTGCTTAGTTTTATTTTTCCTCATCCCAAGGACATCACTATTCATTAAAGTCACATTTAAGCTCAAGTCACCAGAGCCTTTGGGATGTCTGATGAAATAAAAGCAGAAAATCCTGATATATACCCCAAGCAGACACCACTGTAAGGACCTCCTCGAAGCTCTCCACAAAGCTGAGAGCCATCTACTGAAACAAAACCGAGACAAAATGCAGTCCTCTCAGTTGAGCCATGAGCTGTGCTAGCAAAGAGACCACCTTATGAATGTTGAAGTCACATACCCCAGTACTATGTGTCTACCAGACATCCAGGCTCCTGGTAAAAAAGGGTATTTCAGGCAACTGCAGTTAGTAACAGTCTGCTACCTCCAAGTAGCCAAATTAATTTGAAACAGACAGATGGATGAAGGTTCAACAGCATTCATTTCTTCCTGCAAGAACTAAAATTACCTGTCGAGTCATCCACCTTAAAAGTTCCTCATTTTTAGCTTACATGTTAAACTGTTCAACTATAACTAAGTTGTGCACAAAACTCATGGCATCTTTGGCTTTTCTCCCCTAACAACAAGGTTTTCTCAAAGGAGAGTTTCCAGGGCCTGGAGATTTTTCTTCCATGCTGTGATGCCTTTGTAGTTATGGTAGAAAACCCTCATCAAACAAGAAAACTCAGAATGAATGCCCCTCTGCTACCACCACAGTGCTCTGGGTGAGTCTGTAATTAGTGTATCTCAAGCTCTTCCAGAGAAAGGACTGTCATCCTAGCATCACGAACCAGCAACTTCCTACATGCAAACCCTGCTTTAGTAGTGAATGCCTTTGTGAAACCACTCAAGTGCCTTTCCCTGACCCTCCGTCTCTCTTCTACCTCTTCTGCCTTTACATCAGGAACAGCAAACCATCACTTTCCACACACAATCAGTTACTGTCTAGGCTTCAACCTGAAAGCTGCAAAGGAACAGTCCCCACGTCCAAACCCACTCCCTCTGTGGAGTTACTGTGTGTTCACTTGTGAAAGAGTTGATTCCTTTCAGCAATAAAAACAGAAATAAGGTTTTTGAATGCACATGGACATAAAATAGATGAACATGTTGCAATAAAGATTTGAGAGTAATTCAAACAAGGACAACTTCAAATGGGCTGCTTTGGTAGGAATGTTGGACTCGATCCTCAGAGGTCCCTTCAGTAAACTACTGAGAATTGCTGTGAAGGGCTAAACGGATTCCCCCGAGCTCCCATTACTTGGATAACAGTCAAAGCCTTTTGCAAAATGCTCAATGAAAAAAATAAATATTCCTCAATGGAAAAATAGATTCCTTAGTGAACACAGTAACTAAGATCACACTTCCATTAACCAATGGAAGCTGCAAATAGAGTTAAAACAAGCGTAGCAACGCTATTTCAGCTAATAGCCAGTACAGAAGCTAGTGCAGAAGGCAGCAAAAGTTTTAAATACCAAAATACTTCCAAAGCAACCAGATGTCTCGCAATCAGTTATTTAAAACCCCAGTGTTCTGCTTCTGGGCCTGTTTCGTTTGCCTTTTTTTTTGTTCCCCTGTAGAGTACAGCTTAAAACAATTTGTAACACTTCTTATTTGCATAGCATCTCATTTAAAAAAGGTACCCTAAGCACTTCCCAAAAAGATAATGAAAAGTCCCCCAAACCAGATGGCAAAACAAACCTTCTAGATTAGAAAGGGGGGGGTGGGAAGAAAGGAGAAAAACAACCAGCCCCCAATTAAAACCTGGATAAAAGCTTAAATCACAGCAGCACTGGCTACAGCCAAAGAGGATTTATGCAAACTATTTTTTTCAGGCACACAGGATCTTTTTCAGCAGGAGACACGGTAAGAGAGCAGAGGTGTCTAATCAAACCCTGGAGGGTGAAACCTTTCACACTCTCAGATGAACAAGTTCCCTCTGGGAAATGCCAGTGGACATTTTGCCATTTGTGCTTCCTGAAGAGCTTCTGCAGAGTTAAGGAGCAATCACGGGCCAGGCTCTGGGCCAGGTTTACAGCCAGGGTAATGAGACACAGCCCAATTAACTTGCAGAGAGTTACATTTATTTACATTAAACGGTGATTTTGATCTGAGTCTTTTAATGGGATGATGCTGGATGACATAATGGGCAACATACCAGGAATCGTTCATCTACGTAGGTGGCATAAACATGTAGTAAACATCATTTTCATTACTGAAAACAGTAATTACGCAGCCAGCACTCTGATTTCCACACATGGGTTTGGTGGTATGTTGGGTTTTTTTTTTAAACATGAATTGATTCTCTGTCTGATCTGCTCCAGGCAACACAGCTCCCCACCCCTACGACACCTTCAGCTAGATGGCTTCTGGGCTTTACAATGTACCGAAGCCAAGCCTATGGATGTTCCCAAAGCCATCCCAGCGCGCTGCCACCACACACCTCCTGGCAATGACTGGAGTGGTGCAGCTGCAATGGACCTGTCCCAGGGTGGCTACTGATGCCCCTCAGCTTGTCTCAACCCCAAGGTTAAACCAATGACCACAGCTCACCACCAGGAAACACCCATGCACCAAGGGACACAGAACTGCTGGAGCAGGTCCAGAGGGGGGCCACAAAGAAAATCAAAGTGCTGGAGCATCTCTCCTATGAATATAGGCTAAAAGAATTGGGGCTGTTCAGTCTGGAAAAGAAGGCTCATGGGAGACCTTAGCATTTCAGTATCTGAAGGGGACATACGGGAAGGCTGAGGAAGCCGGGCTTGTAGCGATAGGACAAGGAGCAATGGTTTGAAACTGGAGCAGGGTAGATTTAGGTTGGAGGAAGTTCTTTGCACTAAGAGCAGTGAAATACTGGAACAGGTTGCTCAGGGTTGTGGTTGAGGCCCCATCCCTGGAGACATTCAGGATCAGACTTGATGTGGCCCTAGGCAGCCTGATCTAGTTGGAGGTGTCCCTTCTTACTGCCACGGGGTTGGACTAGCTGACCTTTGAGGGTCCCTTGCAACCTGATGCAATCTGTGAATCTGCCTGGTAAGAAAGGAGCTGGTTTCCCTGCCCCAGGATGTAATTGTGTGGCACAAATCCCACTTCCAGTTAAGGTAAGATGCTAATTTTTGTGCGTGTGTG
The DNA here is from genome assembly GCA_033816785.1 of Picus viridis. NCBI lineage: Eukaryota > Metazoa > Chordata > Aves > Piciformes > Picidae > Picus > Picus viridis. The sequence continues at coordinate 25,606,534 of CM066574.1, forward strand.
TGTTTGCTTAAGTGTCAAAGCTGCTCTACCGAGGCTTTCTGAGAAGTTTAACCATGCTGTTGGCTGCCACCACAGCTCCTCCCAAGCTGATGCTGCCACACCTCTGCCTCACATCCTATGTTTTGTCCAAGAAAGGATATTTAAAATCAATATAAAAGATGCACATTCCCTTTAACCCTTTACTGAAAGGCACTCGTTTCATGAGCTTTGAAGAGCATCGAGGGACGTTGAGGTTGGATATTAGAAGAAACTTCTTGACTGAAAGGGTTCTCAAAGACTGGAACAGGCTCCCCAGGGAGGTGGTTGAATCCCCACTCCTGGAGGTATTTAAAGGACACACAGATGTGGTGCTGAGGGACATGGTTTAGCCCCAGACTTTGTAGAGTTACAGAATGGTTGGACTCTATGATCTTAAAGGTCTTTTCCAACCAAAACCATTCTATGATTCCATGATCCAAAAGCTTGTGCCCCTGCCTACAGGTCCCCCGTTACTCTGCTCCAGCACATCACAAATGACCTTTTCTTGCTCCCCTAATAAAGCATCAAAAAGAAAGCAAGCCAGGTCGCTGCTAAGAGCCCCAAACTGCGGCTCCCCGAGAGCCTCCCGAGCCATCAGACTCAGGTTCAGCCCGGTCCGACCCGACCCTACACTGCCCCGGGAGGAGCTGGTGGTGTCAAATCCGCTCCGGCAAGGGCATCAAGCCCAAAACAAATACTGTGCCACCACCTCCCACACACACCACGGCTGGGTACCAGCTGCCAGCTCCCCCTCCGCCCAGCGCGCAGCTCCAGATCGCGATTGATGGCACATCTTCGCCTCCCGCCGCCCCGGGGCTATCGGAACAGAGCCCCGCTCCACTACACCCCCGACCCCGGCCCCGGCCCACCTCACCTCCCACAGCAGCGACAGCAGCAGCGCGATCCCGGGCTGGAAGCGGTTCATCTCTCCTCTTCCTCCTCCTCCTCCTCCTCCAGCTCAGGCGCGAACGGCCGCTGTCACCGGCGCCATCCCCGCCGGTAGCGGGAGGGGACACGGCCACAGACGCGGAGGGGCAGCGAGCAGGGCGGGCTGAACAGGCAGCCCGGGGGAAGGGGCGGTGAAAAACCCGCTCCAGGGGCAAAGGGGCGAGGCGGAGTAAATAAAGGGAACAGAGGCGGGGACGCGCAGGAGCGGGGCGAGGGCGGGCTGAGCCGCCGATCCCCTCTGATCCCCTCAGCAACGGCCGGAGCCGGCCGGGCAGCGCCGCGGCGAGGCGAGCCGAGGCGAGGCGCGGGGGAGCGCGGGGCTCGGGCGGGCGGCACAAAGAGGCAGAGGGCGGGGAGAGGAGTCGGCCCGCCCCGCCCCGGCCCCGCCCCGCGCCATTGCCCAGCCGGCAGTTAGGCGGGGGAGAGCAGGCTGGCGGCCGCGAGTGCTTGTCCTGAACGGCGGGTAACGGCCACTACCTCGGCCCCCGCGGCCCGCCCGTTATGGCGACTCTCCGCCCAGGGACAGCGACCCCTCGCCAGCCGCGCTGAGCTGCCCTGGCCCCGCAGAGCGACGCGCTGACTGCCCCGGCAGGGTTGCGCGGGGTCCCCGGGGAAGGTGACAGGCGGTCGGAGTGTTTTGAGTTCTGGCCCCTATGATGAGCCGGCCCATGCGAGCCTCGTCAATTTCAACAAGGCTGGTGGAGGAGGTGGGGCCATCTCCTCCACTCGTGAGGCCGCGAAAATGGTCCGAGGACTGAAGCATCTCTGCTGTGAGAACAAGCTGAGAGAGTTGGAGTTGGTCAGCTTGGAGAAGAGAAGGCTCCAGGGAGACCTCACAGCATCCTTCCAGTACCTAAAGGGGGCTTGTAGAAAGATGGAGAGAGACTTTTACCTGCCGGGGCAGTGGTTTTAAAATGGAAGAGGGTACATTTTTAGATTGGATGTAAAGAAGACATCGTTTACACTGAGAGGGACAAGACACTGGAACAGGTTGCACAGAAAGGGTGCGCATGCCCCCTCCTTGGGTGTGTTCCAAGGCCAGGTTTTTTGGTGATTAGGGCAACCCGACGCAGTGGAAGGTGTCCTTGCCCATGGCAGGGGGCTGGACAGGATGATCTTTGAAGGGCCCTTCTAACAAAAAACATTGTGTGGTTCTGTGGTTGTATGATGGTGCTGACTCCATCAGCTTCCTGTGTGAGAACAGGAGCTGTAGTGGGCAGGTTTTGCCCCACCTTGCCCACATTGTGCAGCTTTAGCACTTCAAGGAGAGGTTGTCCTCCTGCCCTGGTCCTTTATTTCTTCAGTGCCCTCAATAACAGCCCTGAGTCATCTTTTTGTAAAGGTCTCCAGCCTAGGCCTAGACCAGACTGGAGGTGCTTGCCAACTCCAGGACTGAGCCTGATGTAGTTAGGTGTTTCCTTCACCGCAACCTCATCTCTTTGTGGTGCTTTGAGACTCCTCTTCACAGGCCTTGCACTCTCACCACAGCTGGGCATGGCACTGTGGTCAATGCAAGAGAGGCACAACTCTTTTCTAAGTATCAGGTGGACCAATTTACCAAGGTGTCTTGCCTTTGCTTTATAGGAAAGCTACTTACTTAGTCCTCAGGAGAATATCAGAATAGACAAAGGGGAGAACTCTCCTACCTTCTTTCTTCCCTCTGAGTGACAGACCTTTCCCAGGAGCATTTCCAAAGGAGGTGTACTCTCCCACTGCACTTTTGTGGGCTACCTATTTAGAAATAGAAACACATAGCTCCTGTGTTCAGCACTTCCTTATTGTCATAATCTTCAAGGAAGAAAATCACTCTGTCCTGGTGCCAGCTACCCAGCAAAGTGTCATCAGGTGGTTATTATTTCCATACAGTGAACTTTAGGGAAGGTTAGGAACAGCTTCCAGCTGACACCATTAATCACATGTCCTCTCAGGCCCAGGTCAAACGCTCTGTGTAAGCAATGACTAACAAACTCCTTAACATTATGTACTTGGAGGTAGCCTGTACAAATCCTTCCTGAAGGACCACTGATTTTCATACCTCTTTGTGGCCCTAGCTGATGTCAATCAATCTGAAGTTGAGAGATGTGGGGTTTTTTTTCAGATGATCACTCACATCTCTAACAGAATTTGCCAGAAGATGAGGAGATAAGCTATCACTTTGTCCAACAGTGAAGACCTAATGAGTCAACTGTACACACCAGTCTCTGTAGAGTCTGTATCGATGTCACACTTTCATATGTCTGGGGTACACAGAAAGACACTTAGTATGCTGAGTATCATCTAAGATGGATCAGCTTAAGTTGTCTTGACAAACAAAGTCAGGCATCACTTCAAAAAGGCTCCAAAACAGGATTTTGAAAAGGTGTTTTTTTCAGAGCTCTGTCCTAATGTATGGCTTTAATACTAACCCCCTTTCCCCTCCCTAACTTCTTGTGTTGCATGACCCAGAAGACAGCACTTTAGAGACACACCAAGACACAATGACTCTTCATGGAGAAGCCAAACAGCCTGACCCATTTAGGGCCGCTAAGTGGAACTGAATGTCAGTGCTGCACTGGTGCTCTGTGCCACTACTACATTTCCCAGCAGGGGTGCTTTGGCAGCCCAGAGATGGCAGAAACTCTGATAGCACAATTCTGGGAGGACTGAGAGAGCACTAAGGCATAGAGAAAAGGCAGGAAAGCAACCTGAAATCTTACTGAGACCTACCACCTTTGAAGGCCAACACTGCCCATGCTTTCAGCCACTGGCCCACTGTCAAATATGCCTCAGCCAGAGCCAGCTACAAGATACATGCCAGTGAATTATTAACACAAACATCACTGCTGGATTTAGGTTGAACACCAAGAAAGTATTCCGTTTTTGTTGTTGTTTTGGTTTGGGTTTTTGTTTCAAAAAAGAAGGCTTCAGATGGGCAGGAAAGGGAAAAAGAGAAATCCACAAACAAAATCACAAAACAAGCAAAAGATTGGTTTTGGGTTAAAAAAATAATAATAGTAAGATGGAAGCAGTGAGATGGAGACAGGAATTTGCACAGTCTGGAAGCATATGCTTCCCAGTGCATGATTTGCAGCCTAGACAAAGGTATGGATATCCTATGCTATAAAATTTTTCCAAGCCAAGGGATAAGCTGAAAAAGGAAAAGCCACTCCTGGCCCAGGAATAAACAGTTTCATATTTCATTTCAGTCATATCTTGGCTCCCTTGAGTGATGTCTTCTTTCATTTCTACCTAGCTTCAAGGAACCATCTTCTTCCCCAGGGAAAGTCCATTAGCTTTAATGGAGTTGGAGTACAAATGAACTTAGCCCAGCATGTGGCATTTTCTCAGCCAAAGTGCAAGTCGCAGCAGAGCCCCTCAGAGCTTGTCTGGGGGATAAATTAACACTTTCTGCTGGTCCATGAGGCGGGCTGGTTTGGCACCAGAGTGAAATGAGAGAAGGCTTTGTTGGAGGTGAGGTCCATAAGTAAAAAATCAGCCCCCTCTTTCACGTCTTGATTCCAGTCTTCCTTCAGACACAGTGCTCAAAGAGCTTAATACTCCAGAGCACCCAGAATCTGCTCATAGAAACAAATATATATTAAAAGAAAAATTAAATGGGTCCAGGAGCTGTAGCTTTAATGAAGCTTTACTTTATCTGATCAAGGCTTGCACTGGCAGCTGGGATGTTCACAATATCCCTCTCCTCTGTGGATTATTAGGTGTTCCTCGGTAATATTGCCATCGTTCTCTCAGTGGAGGTGCCAATATTAACATCTTTCCCTTACTCAGCCATCTCTCTTTCCTGGAACATAAAAGCATACATTATTTTTGAGACTGCCACTCCTCTACCAATTTTCTTTTCAAATTGAGTAACAGGTTTGAAAATCCCTAGGGGAGGATTCACAGTACATCTATGTGCCCGTATTCTGTAGTTTTTATCTATTCTAAACCCAGGCTGGTCAATAGTTTTTAAAGAATATGATGTTTATAAACTGCTTTTTCTTCAGTGTTTCCATGTTTATGTTGAAACAGTTGTTTCTAATCCGCTGAGAAATACTCAGTTCCACAGGGGCTGTGTGAAGCAGGTAACGACTTTATTATGAACAAATATTCTCATTTGCTTCTCTGCATGAACTGTAAATAATTACATGCAGCTACATTTTATAAATTTATTAAAATATGACAGTGCCTCCTTCACAGGTATTAAAAATGAGTCAAAGTCTTGTGTTGGGTTTGGTTTTTTCCCCAACTCTATATTTTAAGCGTAGGATCACCTCAACTATGTTTTGAAATGCCTTTTTATATATATATATATATATATAATTATGTAACCAGCAATAGCCTTTGCCAGTAAGTAAGTAAAAGAAAGCCCTTTTAAATTACATAAAACATGCAGCAAATGTCTCAGCTTTCCAAACCCATCACTGATATCTGTTGAGGAAGTGCTTTAGCATTTTTCATTTCAAAACAGGTAGGAAAAAATATTCATGAATACAGCAATAACCAACCAAGCCCATCACAACGTCACATTTCTGCAGCTCCTGTAGCTCATTCAAAGCACTTTGTTTATCCATGGGGTGTTCTTTTCCACAGATCCTCTGCCTCTTTTAAGACATATGGAAAATCATGGCTACTTTTTCTGTCTAGCAGTATACACCAAGGTGTCATCTCTTCGCAGAGTAATGGTTAAATTCCTGGAATAAAAATAAATCTTTTTTTATCACTTGCACCAGTAACTACTCATCACAGAATTGTCAGGGTTCGAAGGGACCTCAAGTATCATCGAGTTCCAAACCCCTGCCATGAGCAGGGACACCTCACACTAGGTCAGGTAGCTCAGAGCCATGTCCAGCCCAGCCTTAGAAACCTCCAGGGATGGGCCTTCCACCACCGCCCTGGGCAACTGTTCCAGTTTCTCATCACCCTCATAATGAAGAACTTCTTCCTAACATCCAGTCTGAATCTACCCACTTCTAGTTTTGCTCCATTCCCCCTAGTCCTATCACTACCTGACATCCTAAGAAGTCCCTCCCCAGCTTTCTCATAGTCCCCTTCAGATACTGGAAGGCCACAGTAAGGCCTCCTCAGAGGCTTTTCCTCTCCAGACTGAACAGTCCCAAATTGTGTCTGACTTTACATGAAACCTTAAATGAAATCAGACTCTGCTTAAGTTTTAACAACCTACTCCAAATTCAGCTGCATCTTAGCCCCTGTGCCTCCATATTCAATATTTACATCTTCAGGAAGAGTTTGTGGAGGTGGAGAGAGGTGATCTACACATAGCAGCTCTCTTTCCAATGGTAATCTAAATATTTGTACCTCCTACAACTTAATTTGTGTATGGTAAGATATTATGGAGTTAAGCAGCACCAGCCAAGAAAAAGGCACCTGATGTGTATTGGAGTATTCTAATACCTCCAGGCATTTTTGACATCTTCATTAATACCTGCAAAGCATGTGAAAAGGGTGGTTTCCCATAACTACTGGTATTAAATAAAAGTCACTGAACTGAAACAGGATGACTGCCTATAGATTATACTCAGAGAGTCCACATTAGTAGTCACTGTATGGTACCACACTGGGAATCTGTGGTCACTTCAGGCAGCTTTTCCAAGAAAATATAGCACATGTAACAGTTATGTTAAGAAACAAAGGGTGGAATGATTGTCTAGAAGCTACCTTACCTGGGCTCTCAAAGAACAGCCCTGCTGTTCACAGTCTGTGACTTTCAGGATGGAGTCAGATATTTGTCCATCATATCAAACAAATAATTCCATAGCAAACAGTACTTTGAGAAGCAGCAAGTACAAGTTAAGCATTAGTATTCTGAAGGACAAAGCTTATTGATTAAACCTACTACCCAATGCAACCAGAATCACTGTGTCAATCAGATCAAATGCTTCTTTGTTCAGTTTTCTCAATCAAGAATGAAATTTTATCCCATCAGCAAAGATACTAATGCTTTGTGTTAGAGAACTCAGGAGCTCAGAGGGATTATATTTTTCCTGCAAGATGGATCATTTGTAAATGCAAACTCTTTGGTTGCAGTCCACGGTGCAAGGACAAACATTGGCTGGTGGAAGGATTAAGGAAGGTTAAGTTCATTCAGAGCATTGCTATAGGACCAAAGCTCAGGGCCAACAAAGTATTTAGGCTTTCGATTCCTATTTGGGCTCCTGTTATTGATTTCAGTGGATAGTTAGAAGTTTAAACACATGCTGTTGGAGCTAGACATAGTCTGCATTGCCTCGGGTAAGTATGAAATGCTTTCAGATTGGAGTGGTAAATTTCCAGGCTGCCCTCAAATGGTAAGGAGGTAGAAGGAAAAGGTCTTTTAGGCAAACGATCACATATGCCAGGGAAGCAGGAAGGGGCTGAACAGCATCTGTAAGGTACAGGGAGATGAGCTGAAACTTGGACAGACAGAATGAAGGTCAGAAAATCAGTAACATTTTGTCAGGAGAGTCTAGACGCCAGGAAGGGATGAGATAGAGCAGGGTGGGACTCTGAAGAGAAAGGCATATAAGCAGTATAGTGTATAAAGGTGGAGATGACCTGAAACAGAGATTCCTAGTAGTGATATGTGTACTTCTGATGGCCTGCAAGCCAGGCAGTGGTAGTGGTGGGGGACAGATAAATGCCATTTGCATCCTCCCTTGGGATGGTGAGAGCCTGGTACAGAGGCTGGGTAGGGCAAAAAGAGGTGGTAGTGCTTCTGGCCAAGCACAGAACACACAGTTGCTGCCTGCTATCACTGAGGTTGCATAACCCAGCTGTAGTTTATATATAAATATGTAATATACCTATCCACTTCTTCCAGAGTCTTTATTAAGCAGTAGAGTGAACTGCAAATGGAAAAAAAGGATGCTCTGGCTGAATGTGCATCCCTGTCCAGGCTTGCTTGCTCTCTGCTTCTTTGCTCACTGCTAATTTCTTCCACAGGTCACCTACTTAGTTTAAAAATGGGGGGTTCTCCCTAAGAGTTAAAATAAAAGGGATGAGGAGAGGAAAGGGATGTTGGCAGAGACTAAGAACTAGAACTGCTCATTGTCAGGAGTTTGTAGTATGGACGCTGTCAGTGAGCTCTGAGCACTCTGGAGAAAATGCCTGGGGAATGCAATTCTGAGCACACAGTGGCATAATGGAAATGCAAAGCCATCCCCTGTGGCCTGTGAGGATGAGCCCCCTGGAATGAAACCATCTGAAGCACTTTATTTTTGCTTTATCTTATCTTCTTGCCTGTGCCGTGAACAATCTCTCAACTCTTGCAGCATCATCCTAGCCAGGGAGTAAAAGGAATAGTAAGACCTTGGTCATATAAATTCTTTTCATACCAATGTAAATTAGGATTAATTCCACTGAAGTCAATGGGCCAAATATAAAACCAGAGCAAGTGGAGAATCAGGCTTTAGATTTCTGCTTTAAGTCAAACAAAAAAGATGAAATAAGTTGCCTAATACTGGCTTGCTTTCTTCATTAGTGTTGTAATCATTTTCTGTTTGGGGTTTGGTTTGTTTTTTTCCCCTCAATTTGACTTAATCTATAGCATATTGAGATTTTTTTCTACTGCTTCTCTACCCCCAGAAATCTTGATTTTCACATATTATCACAGAATTGTCAGGGTTGGAATGGACTTCAAAGATCATTGAGTTTCAACCCCCCTGCCATGGGCAGAGACACCTCACACTACATCAGGTAGCTCAGAGCCACATCCAGCCCGGCCTTAAAAAACCCCAGGGATGAGGCTTCCACCACCTCCCTGGGCAACCTGTTCCAGTGTCTCACCACCCTCACAGTGAAGAACTTCTTCCTAACATCCAATCTGAATCTGCCCACTTCCAGTTTTTCCCCCTAGTCCTACCACTACCTGTCACCCTAAAAAGTCCCTCCCCAGCTTTCTTGTAGGCCCCCTTAAGATACTGGAAGGCCACAATAAGGTCTCCTTGGAGCCTTCTCTTCTGCAGACTGAACAACCCCAACTCCCTCAGTCCGTTTCCACAGGAGAGGTGCTCCAGCCCTCTGATCATTAAATTGGGAATTTTCCTGCTCCCAGCCAACAGCAATGCAGCAGAGCTGGTGTAACACAGCTCTCTGTGAAGAGGCCAGAGGGGAAAGCCATTATAATTAAATGGGAAGAGGATTAATCTGTTGCTGGACTGAAAAAAAAAATATATATCTCAATACTTGACATATTCTAGAAATCACAAGGGATAAAATGCAACTGATGCCAGAATGACAGGAAATCATAGCAATACTAATGGGGCACCTGATCTGTAAACCAAGTGGAAAATATGTAGTGTTGCTAAAAGACCTGTGCAACAACGCCGTTCACTCAGTCTGTCGTGGCAGCCTTAGAGGGCCTCATGGGGTCCATTATGAAAGGGAAGATTACTTAACCTTTAACCAACCCTTTTTATTATATGCTGTCTCCATCTTCTTTCCCACACACTCAATACTCTTAGTCAGGGAATATTTGCCTTAATGGTACAATCTACCTATTCTCTCATGTCTTACTACTGATGCTACTACTACCGTCACTCCCAGGGCTGCACACAAAACTAGAAGAGAAGATTTTGCATGTGTCCTGGCTTCCTGAAAATTCAACAGGGATTAAAACAGGGAAGAGGTCAGCGATAGTAGATGAGTAACCTTTCCTTCTCTCTTGAATGATGGTCTTCGAGTGTGCCCAGTGCATGTCCCTAAGTCCTTGAATAATACAAAGCCTACCTACTACCCAAGGTTGTGAAGAAGTCTTGATGGCATGGATGAAAACATTGGGCAGTCAGATCTGCAAAGCTGGCTGGCATAGACAGCATGAGGTACAGCAGAGTCATGACTCATGTTGTTTAAACTCTGACAGGGCTGTCCATCATATGCTCATGTGAGGTAATGAACCATCAGGGAAGGACATTTTCAGGAGAGATGATGAGTCAAGGAAAGCAAATGGGGAACACAGGAGGTCGAGTGTAGGCTTTGTCCTGAGGGCAGGGTTTCCACACACTTGTCTTGGAGTTAACTTTCATAGTGCTAAACCATTCAAGCATGAAACACAGCACTGATGTGAGTGCTGGCATCTGGATGGCTTCTGCTGTCTGAATGGATCTGGAGAGACTGTGGACAAGAAAGCCTTAGGTTTGCTGGAATATGAGCAGTGAGGAGTTTTATATTAAGCATGAAGAAAGAAGACAAGTGGATTGTCGATTTAATAGGTGCAAGATCACTTCAGTGAAGATACTAAATAAATCAGGGTTTCACCCTTAAAAGGAATATCTCCAACTACCTGCTGTATCTTCTTCAGGAAAGCTGAGCACCAGGGCCAAGGAATTCTCCCTGGCAATAGTGCAAAAGGAAGTATATATGCAGGCACTGAAGCATGTAAAGGCCCTGCATGAAGATTTTCTCTAAGTGTGCATATTGCTTATCATGTAAATCAAGCCAGCTCCTTCGGCTGGGGAGAATCAGCTCACTAACTCAAGATGGGTTTTGGCAGTTCAGCTCACTGTGTAAATCTGAATGTAAGGACTTAGTAATCAGTAAAGCCTGTTGAAGTCAGTGATTTATTATTTGCTTGGCCTTAACAAGTCATGAATGCTGCTCAGCGTGGACAAACACCTCACACCTACCAAAACTGCACTACAGCTTTTATTATCCGAGATGCTCCTTCCTGGCAGTTCTGAACCACTGCAGTGTGTCATGCATTGTTAAATAACTTTCAAGCAGCTCTGTTTTCAGCCCTGGTAGATTTTTTTACCAGTGTAACTTACTCCCATGCCAATTTCTTGTAGTACTCCCTCTTCCACCTAACCCAACCTTGAGAAACCACATTATGAGCACACTCCAGAGTGCAAAAGATGTGAATTTTCCAGACTTGCTTATATAGAAGAAATGGCAATGCGTGCTCAGCTGCAGCCATAAGGCTGTTTCTTGAGCACCGGGGCCAGGACAGGGTACATTAAGAAGAGTGTGGCCAGCAGGTCAAGGGAGGTTCCCCTCAACTTCTACTCTGCCCTGCTGAGACCACATCCAGAGTACTGTGCCCATTTCTGGGCTCCACAGTTCAAGAGGGACAGGGATATACTAGAGAGTATCCAGCTGATGCTATGAGGATGATGAAGGGACTGGAACTCCTCCATCTGATGAGGAAAGGCTAAGAGACCTGAGGCTGTTCAGTCTGGAGAAGAGAAGACTGAGAGGGGATCTTGTTAATGGCTATAAATATCTGAAGGGTGGGTGTCAAGAAGAAGGTGCCAGACTCTTTTCATTGGTGTCCTGGGGACAAGGGGCAATGGATACAAACCGGAACACAGGAAGTTCAACCTCAACATGAGGAAAAACTTCTTTATTGTAGGGGTGCTGGAGCCCTGGAACAGGCTGCCAGGAGAAGTTGTGGAGTCTCCTTCTCTGGAGACTCTCAAAACCTATCTGGATGCATTTCTGTGTGACCTGCCTTACGTGATCCTTTTTTTTGGCAGGGGGCTGGACTCACTGAATTTCAGAGGTCCTTTCTAAAGGGTACCATTCTATGATACTGGGATGGAAACAAAACAGTGCTACCAAAAGACAATGGAAGCTGATAATCTTCCATGGCACTATGTAGCAACCACTGCTAACAATACTGAGGGGCAGGCATCTCATTAGTGCTTCTCTGTGACGGTAAAGGACTATATGGCATTCAGATAATGATATCCCAGCAGCACAAACCAGTGAAACACTTGAGGTAGAAATCTAAGATGATCCAGATCCCACAGAGAAGTAGAGACTTTCTGCTGCAGCTGCCAAAATAGCAACTGGCAGTGCACATGGAAGGAAGAAAACAGCAGGTTTGAAGCCTCCCAACACCTTTAAGCCATAATGCAGCCACAGCCCAAAACATTACAAAATCATTCTACAAGCTATGCAAAAGCATTTTTTCCACATAGAGCTAGTTCTTAGTTACAAACAGCAAAGCACACAACAGAAAATGGCTTTAAGTAGACTTAAATAGATTTTAAACACTAGCAGTGTCCACATTGAAAAATTGATCCAATTACTCAAATGAGGTCTTCTTGGGCTGCAGGTGTGCTAAAAACTGGTGTGTGAAGAATGAATTACGGTCTGATACAGAGTTGTGGGGAACTGCTCCCACATGTAGGAGAAGTGCTGGCACTCTTCAGCTCAGGGGAGCAATCTTTACACATCCTTGCATTAGGTAATTGAATGACAGACAGCTGGATATCACAGAATCATAGAATGGTTGGGGTTAGAAGGAACCTCTGAAGATCATCTAGCCCAACACCCTGGCAGAGCAAGATTATCTGGAGTAAATCACTCAGGCACACCAAAAAGCAGTACAGCTGTTGCCAGTGGAACCAACCATTCAGCTTACCATGCACACAGCAGAGCTATACACAGCAGCAATTGGCAATGTCAGCATCTATTTATACTAATTATTATCTGTGTATTATTATCAAAAGATCTTACTTTGACTTTTGCAGGGATTCTGCCTGCAAAGGCTGATGCAGTTCCCAAGATGAAGTGCTTCTGGCCTCCATTCAGGATAAATATCCATTACCCTCTTGTCTTTTTAGCGGTAGTGAGAGGTATTTGCAGGAACAACAGGGCTGACAACACAAAATATATCTTAGAGAGGCATTAGTCTGCTTTTCAATGTACACAAACCCCAGGTTTAAGGACAAGCATAATAAGACTGAGCCAGCCAGTATTCCAGCAGTAGCTCAGCCTCAAAGCATTTACACTGTGCCGAGGAAAAACCAAACTTAAGATATTTGTTGGTAGAACAGGTTGGTGACATATGTTGCCCTTCCTATGCCTGCTGTATTCATACTTCAAGAATGAGAGACCTTGGACCTCTGTTAAGATTGGGAGAGCAAAATACACACTTCTTGCAACCTGCAAAGCTTGGGATAAGATGTTCTTTTCACCTCAGGCTTCAGAGTTCCTGATAAGGATGGTTTTAAGAAGCCAGCAATATCCTCAATGACAAGAAGCATATTACATTATTACTAATTAGATTCATATGCATTTCAAATGGAATGTGAAATGTCATAGCTAAAACTAAAAGTGAAATGGTGATATTTCTAGCTGAAGTAACTGTTCATATGATTCTATGATTTGGCCTTGTTTTGTCTTAATAGGGCTGTCATCAGAGCTGCAATTAAAACAGTGTAAACTGAGTAGCTCTAATAGCTGTCTTTTCACCCAACCATTCTTCCTGGTGGAAATAAAGACAAACACAGCATGTTACAGTGGCTTTTTTTTTCAGATCACTAGACCAACCTAATCTAATTTATGCTGGCAACCTTTAATTTTTAACTAGGTCAATTCACTCTGTAAAACCACAGAGATAACTACCCTGACAATGCAAAATTATGAAGTATTTGAAACAATACGAGTCGGAAATCGCATGTAGGAGAGCAGCGGCATAGGAATAAAGGTAGCCACAATGGAAAATACTGTGTGAAGCTGTCACAGGAATAAGAAACTCACTTAAAAAAGAAAAAAAAAAAAAGAAAGAAAGGAAAAAAAGTCATTTACTGGCATTGGGTGAGATCCAGCAAGCTATTGAAGTCAGCAGGGGATCTTTGTCTTGGTTTCAGCAGGCTTTGGCTTCAAGCCATTGTTTCTGGCAGCTCAGAGAATCAATTTGGTTCTTCGACTCTCGAGACTGAATTGGAAGTGTAATACTTCTTTTGATAATGTGGAAACCCTGCTTGACTAATCTGAGGCTGTTTAGAATGGCTGTGTGCAGGCCACCTTCATTGCTGGTGTCGCTGAGCTTTACTGAGTTCGGACCCCCAAGCAGTCCTCCTGCCCATCTCTCGGAGGAGCACAGTGAATAGACAGGTAAAGTATCAGGCAATGCTGTTTTCAGAGACCTTCTAGAGCTAAACCACATTTTAATATTCCTAATTTAAGGATTTACATTAAATCAAATGTCTGCTGGTTATGTTTTAATGATGTTTTAAACTGCTCCTTCGCTGTAATGAAATAATTCTGTAATGCAGGGATGCATGCTACTATTCATCTGAATTAATAACAGGATTGCTTTGTGTGGAGACAGAACATCAGGCAGTTTTCTCAGCCTGTAGATAAATGAAGCCAAATTCTCCCTGTCTGTGTTTACTGAGACAAGATATGTGCTCTCCTTTACAGACCATGTCTTGCTTATGGTGACTATTCTCCTTCACCCTTCTCTTGCTCCCCAAATTCACAGACTCTGGGGTCTTTTTTCTGGCTGAAGAAACCACGTTAGCATTGCTGGGTTCAGGTGACCATTGCCTGGCTGCTTGAAGCAAAGCAAGCAGAGTCCAGAAAGCTTACTCAGTCACAAGGAATGAAGCATTAAAACTGGTGCAGGCAGTCAACAAAAATAAATGAGTTCAGGTAGCTTTGTGAATTAGAAGACTTGGTTAGGATAAAAAGCTGTTTAAACAAAGTGGGCACTTAATGCTGAGATGAAAGGATAGGTCAGTAGGAAAGGAGGAGGAGATGGCAGCAGTATTTAACCCAGTGGCATTTTGCAAGGAGCTCTGTACTTCATATGGCTTCTCCCCCACCCCCAATTACTCTCTGGTGAGCCTTCGTGAGCCATTCGTTTCCTGCTAGAGCACTGTCTTTGGGAGGGACAGAGTGCAGAGAAACAAAGCAGAAACCCCATCAGCACACCCCAGGGAAAGTTCAGCAGGGCAAGAGAGGGGATTCTGCCCCTTTACTCTGCTCTACTGACGCACCCACCTCAAATACTCTGCCCAGTTTTGGTGTCCCAGTATAAGGATGCAGAGCAAGTTCAGAGGAGGTCACAAAGATGATCCAAAGGCTGGAGCATCTCTACTATGAGGATAGGCTGAGGGAGCTGGGGTTGTTCAGCCTGGAGAAGAGAAGGCTCCAGAGGCACCTTAGAGCTGCCTTCCAGTACCTGAAGGGATCCTACAGGACAGCTGAAGAGGGAGTTTTATAAGGATGTCTAGTGACAGGACAAAGGGGAATGTTTTGAAGTTGAGGGAGAGTAGGTTTAGACTGGATCTTAGGAAGTTCTTCAGTATGAGGGTGGTGAGACTCTGGAATAGGCTGCCCAGGGAGGTTGTGGCTGCCTCCTCCCTGGGGATGTTCAAAGCCAGGCTGGTTGAGACCTTGAGCAACCAAGTCTAGTTAAGAGGCGCCCCTGCCCATGGCGGGGTTTTGGAGTAGATGATCTCTGAGGTCCCTTCCAACCTGAGCCATTCTATGATTCTATGATGATTCCTCCCTGTCCTGGCAGCAGCCCACAGTATACACCAGATTTAAAAATGTTAATCTCTAAAAAGGAAACAAAGTAATCAAAATAGAGCCAGTATTACAATCTGGATGTGCATGGGAAACACTTGCCTCATTTCACCTGAATGAGCTAAGCCACTCAGGATACAGAGTCTCACAGGGATGTTCCTGAAGGATATTGTTTCTACCTGACACCAAGCAGATGAATTCTCAATCTGATCTTATTTCAGTGCTGTAAACAAAGATTGCTTTCCTGAGCAAAGCAGAGGAAATTGCTTCCTGTAGTGTGCTCAGTCACAACTGCTTATCACTCCAGCAGCTCCTGAGTCCAAGGAACTCTCTGCTCCCTCTGGAGGACATGCCTTACTCATGCTTTGTGCTCCAACACACCCACATGCAGCCAGTCATCCCCAGCCCTCAGCACCTTTAGTTAGGTCTGCTTTTATCCTAAGGTCCATATTCTCCTAGTTTTTACCACATGGAAGTGCTTCTTTGGCCTGAAAGAGTTTGATCTCTGGATCCAATGTCTCTCACTGCCACTTCTCCTTACATCCCACATTAACCCCAAAGGAGCTGCAGCTCTCACACCCTAAACATCTACAATACAATACAATACAGGTTGAAAGAGACCTTCAAGATCATCGTGTCCAACCCATCAACCAATCCAACCCACCTAAACAACTAAACCATGGCACCAAGCACCCCATCAAGTCTTCTCCTGAACACCTCCAATGAAGGTGACTCCACCACCTCCACGGGCAGCCAATTCCAATGGGCAATCACTCTCTCTGTACAGAACTTCTTCCTAACATCCAGCCTAAACCTACCCTGGTGCAGCCTGAGACTGTGTCTTCTTGTTCTGGTACTGTCTGCCTGGGAGAAGAGACCAACCTCCACCTGGCTACAACCTCCCTTCAGGTAGTTGTAAAGAGCAATAAGGTCACCCCTGAGTCTCCTCTTCTCCAGGCTAAAACACCAGAACAAGAGGACACAGTCTCAAGCTGCACCAGGGGAGGTTTAGGCTGGATGTCAGGAGGAAGTTCTTCCCAGAAAGAGTGATTGGCCATTGGAATGGGCTGCCCAGGGAGGTGGTGGAGTCACCATCACTGGAGGTGTTTAGGAAGAGACTGGATGAGGTCCTTGGTGCCATGGTTTAGTTGATTAGTGTTGGATGATAGATTGGACTCAATGATCTCAAAGGTCTTTTCCAACCTGATCATTCTATTCCACTGACATGCCATGGATTGTCACCGTGTGCGGGCTTCATCCACTAACCTAAAAGGGATTGCCTGAGCAATGAAGCCTAATTTCTTGCTTTCATATGTTGCAAACCTTGCATACATTGAAGTTACATATGTTTCAGTCAAAGAAATCTCTAAAATTAAATCCTACTCTTTCAGTTCCAGATGACCAGAAGTGGTCAGCAGCTACACAGATCATCCGTGCATCTGTCTGCCACACTACCAACTGAGCAATGTTTTTGCTGGTTCAGCAAGTTTGTGCCCTCAGCATTAGAGAGAGCAAAAATATAGAATAATTTCTATTGTAAAAGACCTTTAAGATCATTGAGTCCAAATGTTATCTAGTACTGCTAAGCCTGGTCTTTACCTTGTCCCTTAGCACCACATTACTCTGTTTTACACTCCTAGAGGAATGGGGATTCAACCACCTCCCTGGGGAGCCTGTTCCAGTCTTTGAGAACCCTTTCAGTCAAGAAGTTTCTTCCAATGTCCAACCTAAACCTCCCCTGGTAAAACTTGAGGCCATTTCTTCTTACCCTGACACTTGTTCCTTGGGAGAAGAGACCAACACGCCCCTGGCCCCAACCTCCTTTCAGGGAGTTGTTGAGAGCTTCTCCAGACTAAACCACCCCAGTTCCTTCAGCTCTTTTTTATAAGAGGATGAGAACTTTGAAGGTTCAGTCACTCCAGAGTCCTAGATATTAACTGTAATGGTATAAACTGGTGTGCAAAGTGATCGAGGTGCATAAAAAGAGCTACTTTTGCCATTTCTGAACAGCTTTCACTTCACAGTTCTGCTTATTTCTGTTGATGCCTCAGTGACAGAACTGATATGACACGTTTCTGTCTTGGCTGGTGCACTTTGAAGTTTCATTCACTTCAATTTGTATTCTGGAGTTAGCCTACAACTGACTCCTCATGGGGCCTTTTACACCTTTCAAAGGATGCAAAGTAATTCTTCCCTCTGGCACCCTACACCTGGTTCCATTGCGAGGAATCTGCTATGTGGACAACTGGGTGTCATTTCCCACATGAGAAACTAATGTTTTGAAAGTGCTGGAGGCCTTGACCCCTGCCTGATGAATTTTTTTGAGTCACCTCACAAGTTATTCCTTAAGCAGTCGAGTCCAACCTGTCCAACCTGGCCCCAAGTGCCTCACATCCAGTCTCTTCCTAAACACCTCCAGTGATGTTGACTCCACCACCTCCCTGGACAGTCCATTCCAATGGCCAATCACTCTTTCTGTGAAGAACTTCTTCCTGACATCCAGCCTAAACCTCCCCTGGTGCAGCTTGAGACTGTGTCCCCTTGTTCTGGTGCTGGTTGCCTAGGAGAAGAGACCAACCCCCACCTGGCTACAACCTCCCCTGAGCCTCCTCTTCTCCAGGCTAAGCAACCCCAGCTCCCTCAGCCTCTCCTCATAGGGCTTGTGCTCCAAACATCTCACCAGCTTTGCTGCCATTCTCTGGACACGTTCCAGCAAGTCAATATCCTTCCTAAACTGAGGGGCCCAGAACTGGACACAGGACTCAAGTTGTGGCCTAACCAGTGCAGTGTCCAGGGGCAGAATGACCTCCCTGCTCCTGCTGCCTACACTGTTCCTGATATAGGCCAGGATGCCATTGGCCTTTTTGGGCACCTGGGCAAACAAAACCTTCCTTCCTCTTAGACTTTTGGATCAGCTCAGTGCAATTCAGTGCCTACACTGACACCACTGCGCTACACACCAGCCGGGAATCGAACCTGGGTCAAAGGTCTTTTCCAACCTGGTTAATTCTATTCTATTCTAATGACATTGTCCATCATCCCTGGGTTGACAATCCATAGCTGAGCAGGGTAGAGGAGCAAGGGAGAAAGACCGAGGGTCACTGATCCGCATAGAGCACAGATCTCACCAGTTTCTTCAGCACTCAGGTTCAAATTCATGGGAAACTTCAACTATAATTCATCCGAGACGCCTCCAAGATGTTTTTGTCTCCCATTGTTGTCAGAGCAGATGATTAATGAACCCCTGCTTGTTATGTAAAAGTGAGTAAGGCATTTATTTCCTGATTTGGGTAAGGAGGAAGGGAACCATCGTAGCTTGGCATAAGCTCCATGCTTCTCAAGCACGTTCCTATCTCACACATTTTTCATTTGTAATGAAGTCCGGATCAACTGTTTGTCTGTCAAATGTTCTTGCTCACTTGACACAGGCCTATAGTTCCAGTGCAATTTCCTCCTTCTCAAGTGGATGCAAAATCCCCAGTCACTCTCTCCCCTTGCAGATGAACAAGTCATTCATTTCTAGGTCTCTTAGCATTATCTATGCATTCATCTATGCACATGAGTCCAAAACCCCAGCACATTTCAGTTTCGAGGGCTAGCCAGGTTGCTCTCAAGTTAGCCACCTCAGCTTGAGCAAAAACACTACCTTCTGCCTCTCTGTTTCCTTTTCCATGTTATTTGAAAGACTTTTCCCTAAGTGCTTGTGAGGCTTATCCCAGGGTTATTTTATATTTCAAACAATCCTTCTGACTGTGACTAATCTCGCCACAGCAGTGGTATTTACCTCAGTTGCTTCTCTCTGCTTCTGACTGCCAGCTTTCTGGTTTAACCCAAACTTAATACTTCTTTCCAACCACTTCAAGCACCATGGAACAGATGAGAATCCCTCTTTTCCAACCAGCTTGGCACAGTCCCACACTTACATCATGGGTTGTGATGGGGTCCCCAGACTCCTTGCTTTCACAGTAGTTTCCTCTTCTCTTGCCAGTGCAAGCACTGTGATGAGTATCACAGGCTCCTAAAGCCAGGCTTGTCAAGACTCCCACACTGAGCTCTACAGCCTGCCTCCAGCTACATTTACCTGTTAAACTAGGCTGCAATCTCCCTGGTCCAGATCCCTGCCTGGTCCAATACACCAAGGATCAGGCTGGCCTTATCCTGACCCACTCATCCCCATGCAGAATACAACTAGCCATGTCCCACTAACACATAATGCTAAAGTCCCAGCCAAACACCCAAATGGGTCCCATCAGATGACAAGCTCCCCAGTGAATCTTCCTGACCACGCGCTGCTGGCCATATTTAGTGCTGCTCAATCAAGCCCTTTAAGAAGCATGCCCTGAACCTGAGCTGGCTCCTCATAGATCAGGAAAAAAACCTGCTGCTGATGCTCAAATCTGGCTGAGCATTTATTAATTGGTCCAGTACAAAATACTCCATCCAGTCTATACAGATGGATACATGAAGATCACAGGGCTGATCACATCCTCTGTTGCTCTTTGTGGGTCACTTCTCACTCTTCTAGCATTACACAGAAGCTACTCAGCCTCACAAAAACATAACCAATTGCCCTGATATTGCTAGGATGGAATCATAGGGTCAGTGTTCAATTCAGGAAAGATACCTTTGTGAAAAGGCTGCAGCACCCAGTTCCTTGACAACTCAGTTCGTAGGAAGCTTTGCTTCCATTCATGGCCAGCCATGGTATGCAGGTCTTCATAGTCATCAAGGTCTTTAAGTACTGTTGAATTAGCCAGGTCTCTAAAGCCAGGAGGAGCAAAAGCCAGGCCATCTGATCCAAGCTGGCCAACAGAATCATTCTATACCATAAACGTCATACTCACTATAAATTAGAAAGTTTACAGAGGATAATCTCTTCTCAATAGTCACCACCCCTGGAGGGTCTCTCCCACCATTCTGCTCCCATGGACTACTGCCCTGTTTGTTGTCCAGCTAGCTGTAGAACAGGGAGGCAAGTTGATCTATCACACTGCAGGGCCAAGGTAATTTCCAGTCTGCAGATGTTGCAGATCTGCTGAGTCAGCCTGCCAAAGAGCTGAAGGAGGGAGCCTTATGAAGATAAGATTGCCCTGTTTTGTCTAAAATTGGTAAAGTTTTACCCCAAATAACATTAACACCCAACTTCAAAGCAGATTCTGAGAGTCAGGGTGCCCAGGCCAGCAAAAACCTTTGCTTAATTAAGTGCATTTTTAATATTAAAGTTGACAGCCCTCAATATGCTAATGAGAAAAATTGAGAACATGCTAAACACAACTGTTACACCATTTCCCTCCCAAATCACACTGAACATCACCTAGAAGGCAGAGACAACCTGGGCTGGGGTATAAAATGCATGAGAGGGACATCTCTGACATGCTGCTGGCACCAGTACCAGAGCCAGCTGCCCCCCACCCCCACGCAGCATGGGCCAGCAGCAGAGGTGCAGTTTGGCCAGCACCCCCAGCAGCAGCTGCTTCTGCATGGTGGGGGAGAGGACAGAGATGAGGAGACTCAATGAGCTGTGCTCCTTTTCCTCCACCGAAGAAATGGACACCTTCTTGGTGAAAACTGTGCCTCCAATACATGGCTAAGCTTTTGCTGCATTTCTATCCTATATCAGAACTGCTGCAAAGGTTTGTGTCTCCAGCTGTGCTGGGTGTCACCCAGGATTTATTAACTTCAGATCACCTTGCAGTCAATGCCTTTAGCACCATCAGTCCCCAATCTGTTGTGTCTGTCCCTGTGAACAATTAAACCACCTGATAGGTTTAACTTTCTGAAGCTGTCTCAGTGTAAATCCTTACTGAGGCCCTGGAAAACAGAGGCAAATGTTAATTTTGCCAAATAGCTCCAGTAAGAGTCCTGGGCTCTGAGATAGGCAGACATTGTGACCTTACTCATTAACATGACAGCTGTGACTGTCACGCTTTCACTGGAGATGTGGCAACCACAGTGCTTGACATGCAGCATTCATTAATGGGGTGAGCACCTCACAACCACTGCACAGGCTGAGTATAGAATCACAGAATTATTTTGGTGGTAAAAGACCTTTGAGATCATCCAGTCCAAACATTGTCTAACTCTACCAAGTCTGGGGCTAAACCATGTCCCTCAGCACCACATCTCTGCATCTTTGAAACACTTCCAGGGACAGGCATCCAACCACCTCCCTGGGGAGCCTGATCCAGTCATTGAGAACCCTTTCACTCAAGAAGTTTCTTCTAATACCCAACCTAAACTGCTTGAGGCCATTTCCTCTCCTCCCACAACTTCTTGCTGGGAAGAAGAGACAAACCCACACCTGGCTTGAAACTCCTTTCAGGGAGTTGTAGAGGGCCAGAAGGTCTCCCCTCAGCCTCCTTTTCTTCAGGCTGAACAACCCCAGTTCCCTCAGCTATATACACAGCTATACTACTAATGAATACTTTAGGTATAGTAATTAGTTATACTAATTATTATAATAATTATACTAATAAAACCACTAATATAAAGTATATACGAAACTACATGTACTTTATTTTAGTTTAATATTAGAAGGCTTTATTCTTATTTTATTAAATCCAGGGATGGTGACTCCACCACCTCCCTGGGCAGCCCATTCCAACAGCTAACAACTCTCTCTATGAAGAACTCTCTCCTCACCTCAAGCCTAAACTTCCCCTGGTACAGTTTGAGACCATGTCCTCTTGTTCTGGTGCTGATTGCCTGGGAGAAGAGACCAACCCCCTCCTGGCTACAACCTCCCTTCAGGTAGTTGTAGACAGCAATAAGGTCTCCCCTGAGCCTCTTCTTCTCCAGCCTAAGCAAGCCCAGCTCCCTCAGCCTCTCCTTGTAGGGCTTGTGCTCGAGGCCTCTCCTCAGCCTTGTTGCCTTTCTCTGGACACGTTCAAGAGTCTCAATGTCCTTCTTAAATTGAGGGGCCCAGAACTGGACACAGTGCTCAAGGTGTGGCCTAACCAGTGGAGGAGTCATTGGGTGACAGAACAGCTGACTAACCCTAGTCAGACATTTACCCTACCTTCAACATTCAGCCTGAACAAGTGAACACTTCCAAAGAATGAAAAAGAAGTGCCTTTGATTTTCCAATCAAGCATCGATTGCCTAATGTCACTTCCACTGAACCTAAGAGTGTTTTTTCAACCTTAAATTGTTCTTTCTTTTTCAAGCAGGCAGCTGTAGTCAATAGATGAAAAAAGAAAACCACCAAGGAATGACAAGCTTATACCAGGAGCCAAATAAAAGATCATACCATGCATAGTCTGCCAAAAATTCTAATTTCTTTTTTCTCTACCTGGGAATTCTAGTTGATAAAGTATTTGAGATTTTGTGGCTGTATGAATCAGAATTTACTTTCTTACCCACAGAGCCCTCTCCAAGCAGGGTTAAACAACTAACAACATAATTTGTCTTTTCTTTGATCAGAGTTTAATCAAACAGTAACCATGGGGATGTGAAGATGCAGAAAAATCAAACACCATGCATAATGCTTCTTAACAGAGGTTCAGCAACCATAAAAACAAACAGACTGTCACTGTTTCTACACTCCTTGCTCCAAACAGATGCAAACACAAGATTTTATCTGCATTGCTAGCGACACAAGATTGCAACTAGAAGAATACCTGTTCTGTAGAAACAATTGCTTTTGACTAATTGCTGTGTTTTCCTGGAGGAGGGAAAGGCCCTTCCCATTTATTTCACGCCCCAGGACCATCAACATGAAATACAATCCTGCATTATGGGCAGAGGTTTGAGTTACGCACTGAAGGCCAAATCCTGCAGCCCTTACTCAAAGGAAAACATGTCCTTACTGCTTTAGGAGCTGAAACCAGTAAGCTGGCCTTACCTTTGCCACACAAACATGCATAGAAACACAGAAATGGGCAAGCTTTGTGCTGAAAACAGAAGAGCAGACTCAGCAAACAAACAGCACATAATTATTTGCTCAATTACTCTGGGAGCACAACATCCCATTACCCTTGAGCTGGCGAGGGAAGGACACTGCTCACTTCTCTTTTTTTTTTTTTTTTTTTTTGAAAGAATTTTTGTCCAGGAGGTTATAATACAACAAAATCCTAGAAGAAGCACCACAGAAGCACTGAATGGTAGGGGTTGGAAGGCACCTTTAAAGTTCATCGAGTCCAACCCCCCTGCTAAAGCCGGATCACCTAGGGCAGGTCACACAGGAACACATCCAGATGGGGCTTGAAAATCTCCAGGGAAAGAAACTCCACAACCTCTCTAGGCAGTTTGCTCCAGGGGTCCATCAGTCATACAGTAAAGAAGCTTTTCCTCATGTTGAGGTGGTACTTCTTGTGTTCCAGTTTACATCCATTGCCCCTTGTCCTGTCACAGGACACCATCAAAAAGAGACTGGTTCCTTCTTCTTGGCACTCTTCAGGTATTTATAAACATTAAAACATCCCCTCTCAGCTATCTCTTCTCTGGACTGAACAGCCTCTGTTGGATTCTTTTTATTATATCCCTGTCCCCTCCTTGAGGGAGAGGAGAACCTTCCTTGACCTGCTGGCCATGTGGACAACAAACACCACCTTCTCGCTTCAAAGTATTAGGGGAAAAAAAAAAAGTTTAATTTGAGCATGAACAAAATAATGCCTATTCTCCAGGTAACACCTCAAAAAACCCCAAACCTCTCAGACCACAATGCCTTGGAAATTTTCCAAAACTTTCTCAGTCTGAGCCAGGTATCTGGTGTGGAAAGTTGCAGACCAAATGGTTAAGATTTGTTAGAAACAACTGAAAACAACTTTTCCTGAAGGAAAGTGTTGGGCAGCCTTACTGATATTCAGTGCAACAAGTTCTGCCTGAAATAATAATCAGAAAAAAATACCAAGTAAAAACCACTTTCATTTACATTGGTCCAATCTCCTGCTGAGATGAGTGGCATCACAGAATGGTGGGGGTTGGAAGGGACCTCTGGAGATCAGCTAGTCCAACCCCTATGCTAAAACAGGGTCACCCAGAGCAGGTTGCACAGGATTTTGTCCAGGTGGGTTTTGAAAATCTCCAGAGAAGGAGAGTCCACAACCTCTCTGGGCAGCCTCTTCCAGGGCTCTGCCACCCTCAAACTAAAGAATGTTTTCCTTATGTGTATGTGGGACCTCCTGTATTTCGGTTTGTGCCCATTGCCCCTTGTCCTGTCACTGGACACCACTGAGAAGAGTCTGGCTCCATCCATCTGACACTTGCCCTTTAGATATTGATCAGCCTATAAGAGTGGTAACTGCTCAATGCCTTACTCTAGCCACTCAGGTCATAAATCAGAACTGATAACCTTCTGTTAGAGCAGGTTGTGAGATTCTGCTGTCCCCACTGTCTGCTACTTCACTGTGCCCCACCACAGCAGAGAGTACACTAAACATGCCTCCACACAGCTCAGCCTCATTAGCCTGACAGCAGTTCAGACCCTTGCGTTTTGAGCTGAGGAGGGAAGGCAACAGAGTCAGGCAATTTAGTTTAATTGCACGAGCTGTGTGACCAGGCTGCACTCTCCTGGCCCACCTCTCGTCTTCTCCTGCTCCCACCCTGTGCAGAAAGGGGCTGCTGCTCTGTGAAGATCTGACATGCACTACCCTCAGACAGCTCTTGGCCTTTTATTCTGCTATTTATTAACTGATACCCACAGATAATTCCAATGTACTCTGGCCTCATTACGAGGAGGCAGACTGTCGGTTCAGTCATCTCCCAAGATAAAAGAAAACAAGGAAAGCGGAGGAGAAAGTCATTTCATGTACTTCAGACACTGCACCCAGGCCTGAGAAACGTGGGCTGCATTCACAGGCACCACGAAAGCCACCCGTGGGCAGGAGGGTGGCTTGTCTTTGTCAAGCTGTTCCTCAGCCAGCCTCCATTAATGCCTTGCTGTCAGCACACCCGGAGTCTGAGCCGAGTATTGGCTCCAGCCACCTCACTGCTACAGAGGGGTGGATTTAGTAAAACTGTGACACCAACAGTTACAGAGAGACAGGGCTATTACTCATTTAAAAGCCAAGCTTTTACTTCTGCCTTTTTTTCTTTTTCCTTTCTGTTGCCTACCTTCTGGGCAGCTGGCCAGAAAATGGGAGTGCAGAAGGCCAGAACTGACCATCAACTTTGCCTTCTAACATGACCTGTTCCACTACTCCCCCACCCCCCACAACAGGGCTCTCTCCCTGTAATCTTGAAGATGAGCTCAGAGAAACTGTGAGTTAAAACACAGCCTTTGAGTGTAGGGAAGAAAAATGAAAACTAAATATTTTTACCTTCTCTCAAGCTAAGAAAAATAGGGATATGCTTGCTGGGAAAGCAGCAGCCTTTAACAGTTACATTTTTCAGTTCAGACCCAGAACAATGACTTGTAAAAAGAAAATCCCTGGAGCAGAGTGAGACCTGCTGTGTTTCCAGAAGCTGAGCTCACAACAGAGGCTAAAGCCAAGGCCCCACAGAGCTGCTTGAGGCAGCTGGGACCATTCTCTGCCCTGCACCATCCTTCCCTCCCCCCTTGTGCCCTCCTGACTTTGTAAGGCTCTCCTGTTAAGCATGAATAATGAACCCATTTGAGTTAAAAATAACTAACTTTTCCCCCTCAGCTGATTTTTTTTTAAACAGATCATCCTCACAAATCCAGTCTACAAAGTAGCTTTGCAAATCATTCCTCTAGCAGAAGGGCTGCTGCCCAAGTGCAAGGCAGAAGTGCAAGGAAGAAGCAGTTCTGGGCTTTCCACAGCATTTGCTGGTGATCCTCTCTCAAGAAACAATTCACCAGTTAGCAAAAACCCACCAGTTAGCTTAAAGGAAGAACTGTGGGGCACCTGGTCAGAAAAGAAACCTGCAGGCCAGGTTCTGCAATTTCTTCCCTTGCCGCCCTGTGGGAGATGCTCCCTATCTGGTAATGGAGGGGAGTTATCTTGCAGCCTCTTGGGCCTGGCTATGCCTAATGCCTGGAGGAGAAGGGGAAGGGCAATCTCAGATCTGGCCAGCTGAGATTAGCCTAACAGTGGAGGGGGGAAGAAAGAGCCCTGGGAGTTTTCTGTGGACCCTCAGGTGGGGAGAGGGGCGTGGGGGGATGCTTCTGGGTATGCTTTGGGATCTCCTTTGTCACTGTGCTTGTAGTTCCTCTGTAAAACATTCACTGCTTTTCCATTTACACTTTCCATCACTTCTGCAATCCATTTGTGTGAGTCATAGGTTTTTTTTGCCCTGGTGGGAGGCAAGGGAGTATCTACCTTCCAACTCACCACAGGATGCTGGTCAATAGCTGGCTGAGTATGAGCCCCTGTGTGCCCAGGTGGCCAAGACAGCAAACACCATCCTGGCCTGGATCAGGAATAGTGTGGCCAGCAGAAGTAGAGATGTGACCAGTGCCCCTGTTCTCAGCCTTAGTGGAGTCACACCTTGAGTGCTGGGTTCAGTTTTGAGCTTCTCACACCAAGAAGGACATTGAGATGCTGGAGTGTGTCCAGAGAAGGGCAATGAAGCTGACAAAGGGTCTGGAGAACAGGTCTGGCAAGGCGCAGCTGTAGGAAATGGGATTGTTTAGTCTGGAGAAAAGGAGGCTGAGGGGAGACCTTCTTGTTCTCTATAACTCCCTGAATGGAGGCTGGAGTGAAGTAAGAGTTGGTCTCTTCTCTCTCTTATCAGGTGAGACAAAATGGCCTCAAATTGCACCAGGAAAGGTTTACATTGGATATTAGGAAAAATGTCTTTCCTGCAAGAGTGGTAAGGCATTAGAACAGGCAGCCCAGGGAGGTGGTGGAGTCACCATCCCTAGAGTTGATTAAAAACCATGTAGACATGGCACTTTGGGACATGGTTAAGTGACCATGATGGTGTTGGGATGACAGTTGGATAGGTGTTAGAGGACTTTTACTACCTTAATGATTCTATGATTCTATTCTGCAAACCTTAGGCTTGAGCTAAGAGAAAGAAAACGAAGGCATTCCTTATTTCCAAAAATATGACCAGAAAAACTAGGGAATGCTTCCAGTTTCTTTTGGGGTGATTGTTAGAGATTACTGGAGGTTTGTAAGAGTGCTACCACACGAATTGCCAGGCTGTGTTCATAGAATCATAGAATGGTTTGGGTTGGAAAAGACCTTAAAGATCATCTCCTTCCAACACCCTTGCCATGGGCACCTTCCACTATGCCAGATTGCTCAAGGCCTCATCCACCCTGGCCTAGAACACCTACAGGGAGGGGACATCAACAATGTCCCCAGGCAACCTGTTCCAGTGTCTCACCACACTCACTGTAAAGAGTCTTTTCCTAATATCCAGTCTAAATCTCCCCTCTTCCAGTTTAAAGCCTTTGCCCCTCATCCTATCACCTAAGCCCTGGTAAAAATCCCTCTCCAGATTTCTTGTAGCCCCCTTCAGGTACCAGAAAGCCACTACAAGGTGTCCCCAAAGCCTTTTCTTCTTCAGGCTGAGCAGCCTCAACTCTCAGCCTGTCCCCACAGGGCAGGTGCTCCAGCCCTCTGATCATCTTCTTGGCCTCCTCTGGACCCACTCCAACAGTTTGATGTCCTTGTGCTGGGGGCCACGGCACGACCCTCAGCTTGCTGTGGCACACACACAACTTTCCTGTCAAATCTCCTAACACGAAGCAGAAGACAGCCAGGTGCAGGCAAGAGCAACATCCATGCGTGAGCTTGGGCAGACATATTGTTTATGATGAATTTGTGCGTTGCATATATATGGAGCCTGTCCAAATGCCCTGAAGCAAGAAGTGTCATTTATATTCATAACCCAGAGAGGAGGAGAAAATTATTCCAAAAGAATTACAGGCTGCTGAGGATGGAATAACGCCAGGCTTGCAGACACAATGTGCGGTGCCGAGCGTAGGCACAAGACAGGTATTGTTCCTCTTTGCAAAGCCACTTATTTCTACATGGATGCTGTTTGTCATCAATATCCTTCGGTTTCAGGATGCTGCACACCCGATAGGACGATAGCATTTTTCCTGCAAGATGGGCAATTACAATGAGATGCGGCAGGGCATGGGAGGAGAAAGGACAATCGCTATGCTATTGGCTTTTTCTCACTACATCCCTTAGAAGTGGTCTTTGTCCTCAGAGACAGTTCCAGAGCATCAGGTGGATTTCCTGATTGGTGCATCAACCAATTCTCCTCAACTGCCTGCAGCTGTGGCACAGTGTCCCTGAGAGACCTGATGCAGAGTTAGGTCAGGCTTCAGCAAGCCCACCGCTCTCTCAAGCTTCCCTGGTCTCAACAGAGATCTCCTCATGTGTTCTTCAAAGATTAACACACCAGATCTGTTCTTTTGGCCTAAATCATTTATGATTTGCATTATGTATGTCTTTCCCTCCCCTGAGTTATGCTGGTTGCCTGCAGAGCCTTGAATAATCATAGAATCATAGAACTGTTGATGTTGGAAGAGACTTTTGAGATCGAGTCCAGCTCACGTAGAGCTCACAATCCCACCACTACTGCTGTGCCACTACCACTAAACCACAACCCTGAGCACTACATCTATGCAGCCTGTTCCATTACCTGACAACCATTTCTGTGAAGAATTTTTTCCAAATATCCAACTTAAACCTTATTGAGAGTAAGAACCATTCTTCTGATCAGGTCAATCCTGCTGATCAGGTCCAGTGTATTCAATTTAAAACCCTTGAAAATCCACACCTCACCACTGTAAAGGGTCCAGGATCACCTTAATTTATACCAGAAAAGACACAGGCTGAGACCGACAGAAGCAAATCTCCAGCTGCACAGATTAGGGAAGACTTCATTGTGCAGATATGTGGTTGGCTAAATAACACCTTACTCAGCGGGGGAGTTAAAGTCTTGCAATTCAGTTGTCTGTCAAAGAAATGCAGAGAGAAGGACATAGAGATCAGTCCTATCGTGCCTGGCACCTTGGGAGGTCTATGAGCCATGTGTATGATTCCCTGGGATTCACAATGATGTTGTGAACCAGTGGGAC
The DNA here is from genome assembly GCA_033816785.1 of Picus viridis. Classification (NCBI taxonomy): domain Eukaryota; kingdom Metazoa; phylum Chordata; class Aves; order Piciformes; family Picidae; genus Picus; species Picus viridis. The sequence goes on from CM066574.1 coordinate 25,635,689, forward strand.
ACAGGGAAGCAGGCCTCTGTGCATGCAAGATCAGGACAAATACAGGCCTGGTTTGTTCGACTGGTTTTACCATTTCTGTTAGATTCACTTTTCAGACCCTACAAAACTGCCTCTGCTCTTCCTGCCACTTCTAAACCCCCTGTTTTGGAGAAGCTCCTAAGGTAATCTGTGTGCCAGAAGCAAGCCTCGTTAGTGTGGGTGCCTCTGGAGGGCAGAGAATAGAATAGAATAGAATAGAATAGAATAGAATAGAATAGAATAGAATAGACCAGACCAGACCAGACCAGACCAGGTTGGAAGAGACCTTCGAGATCAGCACGTCGAACCCGTCATCCATCACCATCTAACCAACTAAACCATGGCACCAAGCACCCCATCAAGTCTCCTCCTAAACACCTCCAGTGATGGTGACTCCACCACCTTCCCGGGCAGCCCATTCCACTCTCTCTATGAAGAATTTCTTCCTAACATCCAGCCTAAGCCTCCCCTGGCACAGCTTGAGACTGTATCCTCTTGTTCTGGTGCTGGTTGCCTGGGAGAAGAGACTAGCCCCCACCTGTCTACAACCTCAGAGACAAGAAATGGCAATTGATGGGATTTAGGACACATGCTCATTTCAGTCATTTAACACATACAGGACAACCCTGCTCAGCAACCCACAAACCCAAACCCTAGGAAACAAGTGAGCAGTTTGATTGTTTGATTCTGCAGTCAAGAGTTTGCCATACACTATCTAGGCAAAGCAAGTTGAAAGACTTGGTTTTATCTAATTACTCAGTCATTCCCCTCATTGCCATGTGCTGATGAGATTAAAGATTGATTTTTTTTCTTTGCTGGGAGGCTTCAGTAATATTATCCTTCCTCTTATCCTTCCTCCAGAGAGCAGGTGCTGACCTGCAGGCGTGACAAGCCTGGGAAAGCAAAGGCACCTTCTCTTCTTCCAAACATGCTCCTTCCCTCTAGTCTGACTGCATCAGTAAATGGCAATAGACAGCAGAGAGAAACGGGAACAAAAGAGGCAATGGAAGAGACATGGGGAGCAGGAGGGGAAATGGAGACACCAGAAGACAAGACAGGAGGGAGCAGGAAGAAGACCCTAGTCCAGCAGTTATCCTTTCCTGAAATAAATGCAGGGATTCACTGGGGGTGGGGAGGAGGCAATTTAGCCAAAAGAAAGCAATTTAGGCTGAATATTTAAGAAGCAACAACCATCATAGCAGAACCAGCAGCAATTACCTCTCTACATGCAGTGGGAAATGCACAGCTTTGTGTCACCCTGGCTAATGGGACTGAAGGAAGGGAAGATGTGAGGATGGAGGGGAATAATGTGTCTGGGGCTAGCACAGAGATGATTCTCTCATCAGCCCAGTATTAACCTCTCAAATGTCCTAGACCATTGCTGACTTCGAAGCAGTTGGACACACTTTGAAATCCAGATTATTAGCCAAAAGCAAAGAAATCCCTAACCACGCTTTGCACAAGTGTCTTTCCAGAAATGTTTTCTCACCACTTCTGAGACTCAGCTACTGAGCACATTGAGAGAAGAAGGGAGGAAAAAAAGCACCTGTAAAACCTTGCATATGGCAGGAAAGAGGAAGCTGCTGGTTTTCTTGCATTGTGCAGTTCCTCCAATTCCCTCTCCCTTCTCATCCCATTCCCTGGGAAAAAGTAGAAGAGAATAATCAAATGAGGGTAAGAGGGTCATGTAAGTAGTGTCTGAAGTCTCCACCAATCTAAGGTACAGCCTGCACCATGTGTAAACAGCATGCCCTGCTGAAACAGCTCACTGAGCAGAACTGGTCCCCAGAGTTTTTAGGACTAATGAAAAGATTCATCCCAGCTAGAAGCTGCAGAGAGATGGAGCCAGCTGGGCTCCCACATTGCAGCACCTTTGTTTTTCTAGATGCCAGCTCAATAGGTGTCATCTGCCAACCATAAAATTGGTTTGTTACTGGGTTTTATGCATCAGGACCTGTACTTTCCAGGCTTGAGAGAAAACTCAGGGCTGTGCTGCCCCATAGTCTCAAGGGGGGAGGCGCAGCACAAGGCAGTGGGGAAAAGTCACGACTAAAGGACATTTCTGTGTTCCCTGAGTCTTGCCAGCTCTCTTGGCACGTGATACCATTGCACAGGCCAGAAGCTGTGGGAGCTGGTCAACTGGTTGTTGCTTACCTCTTCAAAGTAAAGCCACTGGCACTGTCATTAGTCCAGGATATGTGCTCCATGGGAACTGCTGGATACCATGCTCCCGATTAATCATTTCCTTTCTAAGGGGTTACTAAGCTGGTAAATTGGGCCCCAAGGGGAACAAAGTATCAAAAATTTCCAGATTTTCCTTTTATCTCATCTTTCCCATAAATGCAACATCTCTGGTGAGTCCTTCATTCCCTGTTCCCTACGCTTCAAATCTCGTTTCACTCCAGGGTTTTGTCCCTCTGGCTTGTTTTAAACCTCAGTGATGCAGAACAGCAGTCAGATGCAGCACACCAGGCAGAAGAAGGGATGCTTGCCTGGGGAAAAGAGCCAGAGAGGCCATTGCCACTTTCTTCACAGGGACTGATGAGTGGAAAGGAGAGCTCCCAGCAGCTTCTCCAGCAAGGCTCCTTTGTTTCTGCCTCTCAGTAAAGCAGGAATTAAGAAATAAGCATAGCAATTTTGATCCTTTGCCCTTCTAAATCTTCTTCCTGATACTTAAAAACCCTGTCGTGCAGCCAACAACACCGACAACAGCCTGCTACTGCACCCACCAAGCAAGAGCTGCCCCTTGGACATTTTGCCCTTCTGTGTGCTTCTATATTTTTGGAATAGATAAACAGGAGCAGAAGTTTCTTGAGATCAAGAAAGAAACAGGGCACTGACCTAAAACAAAATTGCTGATTTATTGAAACTGCTTTCTGTGGGAAAAAGAAACTGGCTACTGGAGCTACATCTAAGCAACCAAGTCATCATGAGATTCAGAAATGCATATCCAGGGAAAATACACATCCCAAGTACAGCTGAGTAGGAGATGTCCAGATGTCATTCTTTTTCCATTCTGGGGAAGGGGAAAAGGTTTTCTATAATACCAGATCTTCCCCCCACCCTGTCTCAAGAAAAGCTGTATTAATAAATAAGAGTCATGATATTAATCTCTGTCCTGGCTCCATCTGTTAAGCTATTACGAGACTCCAGAGAGAGTCTTCACACAAATAGCACTACATATACATTTCAGGCTGCTCCTCCTTTCTTTCTCAGAACCATGAGATCAGGATGAACACCTAAGTCCATACTACCAGGGTGAAAGATGTACCCTGAACAGTGACTTCTGCCTGGGTTCCTTTGTTGGTAGCTACCAGTGCACAAACAGACCTTACTGAGCATTGGTCAGATCTGTTGCAGATTGGGTCAGGATCTTTGCCATTAATGGATAAACCACCAAGGAAACAGCAGGCAGTTTCTGCTTATCCCAGAGGAGCAAAGAGGTTATTTTAAATCATTCTCTCCCCTGTAACATAGAACAATAGAACCATTTTCATAGGAAAAGACCTTCAAGACCAATGAGTCAAAGCATTCTCCAACTCTACCAAGTCTGTGTTAAACCATGTCCCTCAGCACCACATCTCTACATGTTTTCAACACCTCCAGGGATGGGGATTTAACCACCTCCCTGGGGAGTCTCTGCTAGTCTTTGAGAACCCTTTTAGTCAAGAAGTTTCTTCTAATATTCAACCTAAACGTCCCCCAGTGCAAATTAAGGCCGTTTGGTATGGTTAGCAACTTGCAAGACAGACAACATGGACAAGACCCAGGGGTGATAAAGCCTCTCTAGAGAAATGTCTTACGGAACACCCTCCCAGCTGTATTTTCTGAAGCACTGCCCTGCTACACGAAGGTTTTGCATAGTTAGGTGTAGGGGTTGCAGTTACAGGACAGGAGGGTGATGAGGGACAATAAGCTGATATCAACACACTGGGCTTCTTTGGAGGTGAAATGGCCAGCTGCAACTAAAGAATAAACTTGGCTGAACTTGGCCTTAGGGAGCAAACTCTGCTTTGGCAAGGCTGTAGGTTGCTATTCCCAGATCAGGAAGGTCAGATTTTGGAATAAAGTTCACCCTGTAAATGAGTTACAAGTAACTTTGTAAGGGATTATATAAAGCAACTCACAAGCACAAGCTGACAGCAGCAACACACTCCTCTGGGACCAATCCCAGGGATTCCCCTGGGATCAATACCTCCTTCACACCGAATCACAGAGACCCTTTCTAACTCAAAGCATTCTAAGGGTCATCAAGTCCAATACCCCTGCAGTAAGCAGGGACATCCCCAGCTAGATCCCAGCCTTTCTTTATATTCACAACATTTGCTTTCTTTAAATCCTTTATTTTGTTTCTCTTTTTTGTTAATTGAAATTCCCTGCTAGCTAACATTGGTTTCAGCTAACTTCCCAAGCATTCCTTTTCCTCTTGAGTTTTCTGACTTTTCAGCATCCGTCCTCCCACTGCAGTCCACTTTGTCTCTATGCATCAATCTCTGGAAGTTTTGGCAACATTCATTCACATTTCTTTATAACTAACAAGATCTCATAGTAATCCCCAGCATTTTGAAACTTCCAGATCCTTTCCAGGGAGTCAAGATCTGTGCTTCTCAACATATATTTCTTCAAGTATCTTTCTAAGCCTTCATCTTTGTGCATGAGAATGACCAGCAGTGTTTTTATGTAATTTAATCAGAAAAAAGCTCACCAAATGGCTGTGCACAGTAGATACTCTGATCGTGCATGGGGTAGCTCTAACCAAGCAGAATTTCCTAGCAAATCCATGTCTCTGTGGAGGTGTAGACACATTAGGCTATCAACTTCTTGAGCTCTCTGCTCATTTGCTTGTCACATCCAACTGGAGATGACAGAGGACTAAGTTCTGCTGACCTGCAGCTTCCAGAGTGGCAATAGCAAAAGGTCAGCAGATGAGTTTTGTGGGACATGTAACCAAGGACTCAGTGCCTCCTGTGTAGATAACTTGTTTGATTGCCAGAATAAACCCCCTGCCAGTCATGTCAGCACACTTGTGCCACACACTGGACACACTTTACACCACAGGTTAGCTGGTTCTTGCCCTCTTCAACCTTTGCAGCCCAGGCATCACCCTGCCTCCACCAGCTGCCTTGGCTGCAATGTGTAGTTCTCACCCAAGGTAAAACACTTGCCAGCAATGTACTCTCCAGCACCTTTAAGCAGCATCTCCAGAAGCCAATTCTTTGTGAACACAAGGTTTCCCAAACTCCATCATGAACTCTTGCCCATACCCTGGGAGGGCACAGACCTGAACAACACAGCCTAGAAACATCTTCACAGTGCTTGCAAATATGCAGATTATCCAGCACTGCCACAGGCATGGTGGTGACTTCTGTCCTCTCCAGCCCATCCTCCTCCTGAGCAAAGTGGACATCCAAGGACTATTTTTTCCTCCATTCACTTGATTTTTTTCCCCTTTTCATTCTGCCTTGTTCCAGCATCTTCTGGTTTATGAACCCAAATACTTTCCTCCCACATCCACCAATCACACAGGCCCTTGCTTGCTGCTTCTCCTCCCAGTCCCTCCAGTCCACAGAGGCCCTAGGCTGACATCCTGCATCCCAAATCTCTTTCCTTCCATTTTGTAACATTTTCCCTTTTGAAATGCCAAATTCCCTCCCTGCCCCCAGTACCATCTCATGTGCTGATTACTTAAAACTCATGCAGCACTTCTGTCACCATTTCCATATAAAAGTGTACACAGTTTTTGTGACAAAGCTGTCATGGCAACTTGAAGTTTGTCAGGTTTTCACATTATACATAATCTGCAAGAGTGCACATTATTAAACATGTTCTGATGCTTCCAATTACTTACAAATTATTCCATTGCCAGATCCCACTGCTATATTCAGTCAAAATTTGTCATCTGGAAGAAAACTTCCAGATTAAGTTGCCAATCGCTTCAGGGCATTGAGGAGGGAGGGTGCTCTTCTGTCATGCCTGGAACAGACTTAGAGGAGATCAAAGTCTAATACTTTTCTGGCTCAGCTGGTGGATGGACTTAAGAGGTGCAATAGGATGGGCTGCTAGGGAACATGATTACCTCTGCACACAGCAATTGAGCCTTAAAAATGTCACACAAGAGCTGCCACCATCCCTTTTCTAGCACATTCCACATTAGCACTCACATTTCAGTCAACTACCATCAAATAAATGTATGATAGATTTAGGCATTAGTTACAGCCAGGATAGATTTAGGCTGGAGATCAGGAAAAACGTTTTCACTGGAAGAGGGGTCAGGCACTGGAACAGGCTGCCCATGGTGTGATGGAGTCATCATTGCTGGAGAGATTTGAAAGACATGTAGATGCAATGCTTAACTACAAATGCAAAGAGTTGTAGCAAAGTATTCAAGACTCCAGCATTGTTTGGCAGAATAACAACTGTCTCCACTGAGGAGGCAAATGGAGACGTCCCAGGAAGTGAACCATACAGGATGATCAATAGGAAATCAGATACTTACAGAACTATAGAATCACTTAGGTTGGAAAAGACCTTTCAGATCAAGTCCAACTATTAACCCAGCACTGCCAGATCATCCCTAGACTATGTCCCTCAGCACCGCATCTACACAGCTTTTAAATCCATCCACAGACAGTGACTTCATCTATAATTTACCAGAAGTCAGTCCCCTGCAACTAACCTTCCACCTAAAATACCTGCTGAATTCAAATTGAGGTTAGGATGGCACAGGAAAGGTGCCCTCTGAATTTCTTCCTGTTGGATGAAGAAAATGGCAAAAGTAGAAATAGACATGAACAGTAACAGGAAACCAGGTATCAGTAGCGTGGTGGAAGAGAATAAAGTGCTAGTGAAGTGTGAGTCCTGTTTCTGCCCCTAAAAACTCATCATCTTCTGAATTCTGCTACTTTACTTTTCATCTTACACCTAGTTTATTATCCCCCTCAGGCTTTGCTCTTCTCATTCTGCTCCCTGGGTGATCCTGTCTCTGCTGCAACACTCACATTCTGTCCTGCTGTTCTGCAAGCTCATCTTGCCTCTGAGCTCTATGCCCTTTCCTCCTTTGCCTGTATTCTTTTAATTCCCTAAAATTCTTTAAGTTACCTGCTGTCTTCTTCCTTTTCCTGAGTACTCCACTGTCCTGCCCAGCTATCTGGCTTATACCTTGTCCTCTTCCCTTTCCTCTTCCACACCCAGTCACAGATTCTATTTCCTACAGCTCCTTTTCTTCTCTGTTATCTAAGATCTCCTCCAAGGTCTGCTCTCACCACCTTCCCATCTAGCCTTTGGGTGGGTTGTTTGGGAGGGCTGTGGTGGGATTTTTTTGTTTGTTTGTTTGTTGGGTTTTGGTTTTGTTTTTTCCCCCCACTACTAGAACCCTAATGCCACTTGCAAATCTAATTTTGCTTCAGCTCACCGAGCCCTGCTTCACTCAGCTCTCCTCAAACCTTTTCCTGGTGCAAGGCCAGCCAGGATATTTAGCAGCTCACATTGAGAAGCAGCCACTTCATCAATCTCAAAAGGACGTTGACAAAGGCTTCTCAAAGGATAAGGGAGTCACTGCTTCTCTGCCACTACTTTATCCCTACCTACTCTAGGACAGCTCATTTAACAACCAAGCAACCCTACCGGGGGATTTGCTCTACTGACACCACGGAGCAGTCAGGCTCAACCAACAGACAAAGAAGGTATTGTGATGGTAATATCAGCTCAATACCCCATTTTGCAGCCTTTTTTAATTTTATTATTTTTCTTTTTTTCATTTGGTTTAGAAACCCCAGATGTTCTAACAGCCTTGAGTGCTCCCCGTGCTTTGTTTGTCTTGATTCATCTCAAAGCCCCTCCAGCCAAACAGTAAACTTTGTGCTTCAACAAACCAGGCTAAGTGGGATTCACTAAAAGCCAGTTCTGCTTAAACTTTCATATTGCTACAGCAATTAGGAGGGATCTTGCACAAACTGAGTCAACAGACAGAATTTTATGGTAGGACAAAGACAACAAACCAAACACACCAGCAAAAGCAGGCAATATGCCAATGTAAGCTATGGAGGATGTCTGGAGGACTTGCTGTCTATATCCAAAATAAGGATTCACTACTAAAACAACCTTCAACAATCTGGCAAAAATAATCCTAATTCAGTGGGTTTAAACAGACCACTTCTGTGTAATGCTCTAACAGCACTGATACGCTGTGTCTGTTCAAACAAGAGGTCTCATCCAGTTGTGCTCTGCCTGGGTACAAGTACAGGTTTTACCTGTTCAAAGTGAGGAGCAGGAGCTGGTGCCTGCAGCAGGTAACACTATCAACTACTATGTCAACACTCAGGATGATTGTTGGATTTGCATACTGGTTGAAAGAGGATCAGTAATTTCAGACTTCCACACTGTAAGGGAAGCTTGCTGGGCTGCAAGAAACATGTTCTTTTCATGTGACAGTGCAACAAATTGAATGTGCCAAACTCTGATGTCCTCATTTTGCATGGAGCTTTGAGATGCTGTTTTTATAGCCAACCAGGATCAAGATGAACCATGACTGTGTCTCTGAGGCCAGAAGATCAGTCCGTGGGCTGCATTTCCAATAAGGTCAATACAGTTAACTCAAATTAAGGCAGTAGCCAGGAAATGGGGGATACCAGGCCTCAGTTCTGGATTTGCCTAATATATAACAATAATACAGCTGAAGAGTTGAGGAGGATTTAGTAAGGCTGGATGCATCTCTTTTCCCAAGGAAAAGTAAATTAAGACCTTCTAGGTTTACCTAGCTTTGGGCAGTGCTCTTGTTGCAAGTGATTTCTGCTCACATGCTGGTGATACCAGTTACAAGGACTTTGTTTCAAGGGGAAGTGAAGTCTCTTCTGATCTTGGCTGCTGGAGACTGCATCTTCCCTGAGACTCTGCCATGCAGCAACATGCTCTTTTAATGTTTCCCCAGCCAAGAGCTCTTCCAGTTTCTCTGAAGCTCTGCTGATGTGGAGTACCAATGCAGATAAAGGTATATCTCCCCGGAGAGAATAGCCAGCTCCCAGTTTGGAAACAGAGTTCATTTTCAGATCATAGGATCATTCTGGTTGGAAGAGACCTTCAGGATCATCAACTCCAACCATTAACCCAGCACTGTCCTCCTTTATCACACATGAAGAAGGGGCATCCATCCTGCCTCTTCCTCCTCTCCCTGAAAACCCTTTTTTCCCCTCCTGTGTCAGAAAATAAGCATTAAGCAAAAAAGGTAAACAAGTTAATCCTTGTCCTACTTGAACCTTCTTGCAAAACACAATGAACTGCTGCCTGCTGCCTTCCAGGGAATGAAATCAATGGCAGGCCTGTATTTCAAGTAACACTGTAAATGGTAATTCTCCTGTTGGGTTTTTGTGTGTGTGTGTAGGGTTTGAGATGCCTTTTTTTTTTTGCCTTTTTTTTTTCCTTTTTTTTTTCCTTTTTTTTTTAAGAAGAAGAAACAAAATGACCTCAAGATTTGGGAATAAATATAAATTTTTTATTCCTATTTTCAAAACCAACTTTTCCACAGAAACCTAACTGAGTGCCAGAACCAACAGCGTTTGATGTCAACAACATCTCTTTGGAAAAAAAGAACATATTTGAGATGCTGCTGCACAGGAACTTTATAACTGTCATTATTTCCCCCTTACACACACACCCCCCCCCCATTTAAGTGATTCTTCAGCTTTCCCTGTTCTTTCACTCTCCCTTCTCAGGAACACTGTGCTCACAATGAGCATCCCCAAGGTCCTAATGTGAACCTCTTCACTGGGTCTTGCTTCAAATCTGGAGACTCCTCCCACACAAAACAGAGATGAGGCTTCTGGTTTTAACCCAACTCCAAACCACAAGAATGAGGAACTACTGGTAAGGCAGCACCACTCCTCCATCAAACACATTTCCTTACAAAACACCCAGAAGGCATTGAAGAGCTCCAGCCAGCCCCAGCCTAGAGAGGAAAGCTTTTCTCACAGATTTCACAGCACACATTCTGTGCTAAATCTGCATCAGTTACAATCCTTGCCTACAAATCAAGCTGCATTTGCTTAAGTTATAAATAAATAAATAAGAGAGAGAAACAAAAGTAGCAGCAACAACAAAAATATCCCATTTCGGATCATGTCTTCATCTCTTGTACTTACATTCTCAGGGTTGAAAGAAACAGGTCCCAGTGTTGAGGTCACCAAGGCATCTAGGTGACCTGCTGCCTTTCACTTCTCAGCATAGCTTTGACACAAGAAATACTCCTTCACAAAGCAAGGCTTCAGAGAAAAGAGCCCAAGCATTGCCTGGACTAAGTTTGACTGACTGAAAAGGTGAATAACTTTTCCTTTAGCTGCTGAGCCCTCTCCTGGCTCTTGGGCCTTTGGAGGAAAACAGGTCTCTGGCAAGGATGGCCCATGTTAGCCATGGGTGGAGCACACAGCTGGACACAATCCACAGGATGATGGCAGTGACGAGCCAGATGGTGTAAAAGGAGGCAGAAGCCTGAATGAAAGGAGCAGACATAATCTTGAAGAAGCAGAAGGGCAGGAAACTTAGAAAGCCTTGATGCCACAGTCACTTTATAAAGTGGAAATGTATCATTAAGAGTAAATATACCTTTAGCCCTAGATAAAGACATAGATCACATAGGGATTTAAGAGCAGCTAATGTCAATTTCCAAGAGAAGAAAAACTATCACCCTGCGCTCTGCTTTTGCTTGGCCTGGGTGACACAGGCACAGAAACCATGTCTGCATCCCTTCCTTCTGCCAGACTCTAGCTTCCATTTCTCTTGATGACCATCGGAGTCAGAATGAAGTCTTAAGAGCCCATGCCTTCCCTGCACCCTCTCCACACTCACTGCTTGACAGCTCCTCTCCACCCTCAGATGAACACCAAGGAACAACCACTCTTACAAAAACCAGACAAACTGCTGTTCCCAGTCTACAAATTGTCCAAACCCAATTCTTCTTCAGAGGCTGTTTCTTCTCCTGCCCACCTTGTTGGCCTGCACAGCCAAGTTTCTCCTTGCTTTTATACTTTGACTGCTCCTCAGCAGAGGAGATTGACTAAAGATGCCCTTCTAACCCATCTTCAAGGGCTGAGGAGCAGCTGGGTGCAGGGGTGGTGCCTGCCACAGCCTGAGAGAAAAGTAACAGCATGAGCTACATCCTTGAAACCTAGCGGCAGGGAATGTATCAGGGATGTCCAGCAGCTGTGCCAAGTGGCCACCACCAGCAGGGAAAGCTCCCTGGGGCACTCCAAAGGCTTCCTCTGAAGGATGCTGGGCAGAGGGGTGCTGGGCAGGGCTGAGCATGGGGAGCTGTCACCTGATGTCACAGGGCCACCAGCCTGTCACAGGGCCACCGCCTGGCAACGGCAGTGCTATGCGACCAGACAGTATAAAGGGAGCACCCTCCCGTGCCTGCTGACAGACCTGGCCCAGAGGAGGTCCCGCAGGAGCAGGTGGTATGACTTGCTAAGGCCTAAGAGATGAAGAGCAGAGGCTAGACCAGGAGATGAGAACCACCACCAATTGCTGGAGCTGCCTGAGGCTTTTTCAGCTGGGCAGCAATAGCAAGAGCAAGGGAATGTGTTAGCAGGAGCCCTGCAGAGCTCACCACCTTCACCCCCTGCAGGGGCAGTGGCAGCAGCAGCAGGCAGGGGAAGGATTTTTGTCCTCAAGGCCTATCAGGCCAGGGGCCTTTGGCTCCTCTGTGAAGCCACTGAGAGAATAGCTGCAGGCTGAGGGAGAAGAGGGCTTGGGCATCTCCTGGGAGGCATGAGAAGCCTGTGGGAGGAGGAAGCAGGTCTTGCTCACATGCTCAGGGAGTAGCCGATCGCCAGCGCTGGGGTCAGGAAGGAATTTTTTCCCCCGGGGCACATTGGCACTGGTCCCTGGGGGTTTTTGCCTTCCTCTGTAGCATTGAGCATCACCACTGGCCAGGGCTCCTCCGCTCCCTTTCGGCTGCGTTACTGCCTGCTGCTCCTGCACCAGGAAGATGGCCTCTCATGCCCTGCAGCTAGGGGAGGAAGGCTTTTTCCCCTCACAAGGGACTATTAAGTGTCCCCGGGGTTTTTTTGCCTTCCTCTGCAGCACTGAGCACACCCCCTTGGCCAGGCCTCTTTGGGGCCATTTCTGGCCAGGGGTCTGGTGCTTGTGCTACACAAAGGTGGCCCTCGGGCTGCATAGCCAGGGACCGAAAGCTCTCTAGACCACTCCAGCTAGCCAGGTGCCTGCTGCTTGTCCTCCTCAAAGGTGGCCCTCAGCCTGCAGAGCCAGTGACAGAAAGCTCTCTACACCACTCTAGCTAGCCAGGTGCCTGTTGCTTGTCCTCCTCAAAGGTGGCCTTCGGGCCGCCCATCCAGAGGGAGCAGCCATCTACCGTGGCAGCACAGGGAGGGAAGTCTTGTGCTCCACAGGTGGCCTTTGGGCCGCTCCACAAAGGTGGCCTTCGGGCCGCCCCTCCAGAGGGAGCAGCCATCTACCATGGCAGCACAGGGAGGGAAGTCTTGTGCTCCACAGGTGGCCTTCGGGCCGCTCCACAAAGGTGGCCTTCGGGCCGCTCCACAAAGGTGGCCTTCGGGCCGCCCCTCCAGAGGGAGCAGCCATCTACCATGGCAGCACAGGGAGGGAAGTCTTGTGCTCCACAGGTGGCCTTCGGGCCGCTCCTCAAAGGTGGCCTTCGGGCCGCCCCTCCAGAGGGAGCAGCCATCTACCATGGCAGCACAGGGAGGGAAGTCTTGTGCTCCACAGGTGGCCTTCGGGCCGCTCCACAAAGGTGGCCTTCGGGCCGCCCATCCAGAGGGAGCAGCCATCTACCGTGGCAGCACAGGGAGGGAACTCTTGTGCTCCACAGGTGGCCTTCGGGCCGCTCCACTAAGGTGGCCTTCGGGCCGCCCCTCCAGAGGGAGCAGCCATCTACCATGGCAGCACAGGGAGGGAACTCTTGTGTTCCAGAGGTGGCCTTCGGGCCGCCCGTGCAGGAGGAGGCAAGCTCTCTAGACTCAGGGTAGGAAACCTGTCACTCGTGCTCTGCAGAGGTGGCCTTTGGGATGCACGTCCAGGAGGAGGAATCTTTCTAGATTCCCAGGACAACGAAGCTTTCCTGGCTTCCCCAGGAGCTGATTCTTTGCTCTGCAGCATTGTGCACAGCCCCTTGTCAGGGCTTCCTGATGCTCTGGCACCTCCAAGGTATCATTCATGCCCTGGCTCTCTTACTTGGTATAAGCTTGCAGCAGGAGGAAGTTCTGGGTACTGTGTGTTAGACCACTGTCACTAAAACAGGTTTAAAAAAATATCATAAAACAACATAGCATAAAATAACACAAACCAACATAAAACAAAATAAAATCCTATTTCCACTTGATCCTTTGTGTTTTGTGTCCTTTAAAGTGTTTTTGGAGCTGGAGACCCCCGCATTTCAGGCAAAGAACAGGCTCATGGTTCCTTGACTCATGGTGAGTGCAGGGAACAGAAGAGCACAGTTCTGCTGTGTGATGCTGAGGTCAGCATCACAAACTCTGACACTGGGCATGAGGCTTCCCTCCAGGAGAGCAGCTCTCTGCAGTGCAGGTCCCAGACCCATCCAGGAGACAGAGACAGCCTCACCCACAACATTGCTCAGGCAGGGACTGGAGGCCCCGGTTTGAGCTGAGACGCATCCCCTGGGCCCTTGGCGTGAGATGGTAGCGGTGTGAGTCCCAGGGGAGGCTGATCTCAGACACTGAGACCTATGAGCACCCCAGCACCCTGACAGAAGCAGACTTGCACTGCTCATGTGCTCTCCTTTAGATGCTTATGCTTGGTCACTTTATAGACAGGGTATGGGGCTAGATGGACCTTCTCTCTGATGGAGTACTGATGTTCTCAGGTTCTTGTGATTTAATATGTCTGTCCAAGGGAAACAGGTCAGGCATTTCTAAAAATGAATGCAAGGAGAAAACCCATATCCACAGGGAAGTATTGCTCAACTCAGAAAGATTTGCAAACATTTAGTTGAAGAGCACATCCTACTTCAGACTGAGGGCTTGATCTTGGAGCTTTGCTAGCATGAGAGATGTGGAGATTTGCCATCCTGTGGAAAATCAGCTACAATGGATGAACACAGAAGCGCTGTGAAAAACACACTGCACACCTTTGCTGTTTGCAAATTTGTTCAGGTCATCCAATTATCTCACCCCACAGCTCTCACCCTTATCAGAAGGTGCATGCACCCTTCCCACAGGGTGACAGAACCAATGCCTAGGCTGGGACAGAACTGTGCATTCAATGCCTTCTGCTAGTGCAGGGCTAGGAAGAAGCATCACTAGATTTGCTCAGCATGTCATGTCAGGGAAATGGAGGAAGTCATACGTGTAGTAAGGGAAAAAAGTTGCCTTCCCCTCTCAGGTTTCCCTTTGTAACTGATGCCACCTGTAGCCAGGTGGGGGCTGGTCTCTTCTCCCAGGCAAACAGCACCAGAACAAAAGGACACAGTCTCAAGCTGCAGCAGAGGAGGTTTAGGCTGGATGTTAGGAAGAAGTTCTTCACAGAAGGAGTGATTGGCCATTGGAATGGGCTGCTCAGGGAGGTGGTGGAGTCACCATCACTGGAGGTGTTTAGAAAGAGGCCGGATGGGGTGCTTGGTGCCGTGGTTTGGTTGATTAGATAGTGTTGGGTGATAGGTTGGCCTTGATGATCTCAAAGGTCTCTTCCAACCTGGATAATTCTATTCTATTCAATGATGTTCACAGACAGCTGCCTTCTTCAAAATCACCTCTGGTATGACATCAAGGAAGAGACCACAGCTCAGGCTGTGTCATCAGGTCATGACTCCAGCTCACCACATAGTAGACAGATGTCTAGTACAGAATGATCCATAGTACATCCCCTGAGTGAGCTGGTGCTCACTTCAAAGTGCAAAAAGACCTTTATAATACCTGACAAGAACCATAAAACCCAGGCATGACAGCTCCTGAGAAAAGAAGAGCTACTGCTCAAGGAAAGTGGGTTTGTCTGTCAGATAACTGGAAGCCCATGAGCTTTATTTCTTCTTTGTTTCCTGCTGTGTTAATAATCCCTCTGCTACTGTCTCTTTCTTAGCACAAGAAAAGGTGCCCCTGCATGCAGAGCAGCCAAATTCCAGTGGAACCTTTCACCTGTAGGCACGTGAGAAATCCAAGCATCACCTATAGAAAAATGCAATTATTGGGGTTTAAGTTGTGGCTACTGATTTTAACAGAATATTGGAGCAACTCTGAGCCTTTCATATACCAACACCAGGAATAAAGGTTATCTGTGTTTTCTGAGTTATTTCCCACAAACAAACCCCACCACAAAGCCAGTGCCCCTTACTATTTATTTTTTGTTTATTTCTTGACATGGGAGCCCTGGTGAAGTGCTGACTGACAGCTCAGCCTCCTCCATCCCTTTTCCACACAAGAATCCACCCCTCCAGCTGCTGCCCAGATTTGGGGCAAAGGATTGCTGTTCTCTAGTCTTCCCCCACAGCCCTCCCCAGCCCTGCAGTGGTCCCCCTATTAACCACCTCTGGGATACACCTTGAGGGACTGGAAATGAGTCACAGCAACAGCAGTAGCAGCACAGCACATCTGGAGGAACCCCAGCAGGAAGGGCAGGAGGAGTAGGTGATAGAGACACCACAGTGGCACAGAGGCAGTTGGGCAGGGACAAGCCATGAGTCCTACCTGGAGAAAAGCCTGTCGAATTGCACCCTAAAGCACCACAGCTAAGCTCTGCTGAGTTTCTGAGACAGGGTTTGCAGACAACAAAATAGAGAAAGCTTTTTGCTTTACCACTTTTCCCCTTCAAAATCCATGATGTTAGAAGACACCCAAAGAGGGCTTTTCATCTGAAATGTTGGAAGAAATGTGCTGCCTGCCATGATTTTGCAAAACTGAAAGGACTGCAGAGAAACAGACTGCAGACAAGCACTTAACAGAGCTAATCATCTCAGGGCTGTTGGCAGATGTAGCCCATGAATATGCCATGCACTAGGGGAAAAGGCAAGGATATCTGCAGAGCCTCCCATCTCCAGTGATCAGACCACTGAAGCAGAATAGGAAAAAAAACCCACAAACCTAGATGCACTGCTTGAGCTACACAAACACTTATTATTTTCCAGAGCAAAAAACCTTCATGCAAAGATCTTCCCTTTCCATGAGTGAAATCAAGGACATTCCAAAATGATTCATGAGTGTGTAACCTGGATACAGCTGACAATAAGATGACTGTGCCTTGATGGGCTAGGATGACAGGCTGAAATATGAGCTCCTAACAAAATCAAGCTCATAAGCAAAAAGTAAAGAAAGCTCTAAAGGCTGATAAGGTAACATAGGAAAACCGAAGATATCACAGCACAGGGGAGTGTTGTGGCATGCAGTTTGGTGTGCAGTTGTGACCTGCACGGCCATGCAAGAGGCACCTGTAATAAAGTAGATATGAGCAACAGTCGCATGAGCAGACAGAGGTGAGGGTATAAAAGCTGGACACAGTGTCACAAGAGAAGCAGATGTTACAACACAGCAGGTTTGTGCAAAGCTGGATTGCATTGTGCAGAGCAAGAAGCGTGCCCAGTGAGAGGCAGGAGTACATGACAAAGTGCATAGAAAGCCACTCTGAGTATACTGCAGCTAAGCTAGCAGAAAAGTCCACGGTGCAGGGGGTACAAACAATGACATAGATGGATTGGTTCTGGTTGGTTTTTACCGTAGGGCAAAATAAGATAAAGATAGCAATAAGGCATTTGCAACTTCCCATCTTAGCAGCTTCCCACACATCTTTGCAAGTCCTCATACCAACAGAGAGTTTCTTTGCTCTTTGGAAACATTCCTCTAATCTTTGTCCCTCTGAGCAGGCCTTCGGATCAAACCACCTCTCCCAGATTTCAGACAGCATGTTGCAATTGGTGATTCCATCCCTCTCGTCTGCCAGAGACAAGCAGCAGCATTTTGCATTACAGCCCTTTTCATAACAGCCCTACAAGCAGCAGGCAAAGTTAAAGTGGCTCAAGAGCAGTCTTGAGGAGAAAAGAACCTGGGGGTGTCAGTTAACGAAAAACTTGACATGAGCTAGCAATGCACACTGGCAGCCCAGCAGGCAGCCATGTCCTGGGATGCATCCAAACACGTGTGACCAGCAGGACAAGGGAGGGGATTCTGCCCCCCTTCTCTGCTCTCATGAGACTATCTGGAGTACTGTGTCCAGCCCTGTGGCCCCCAACACAACAAGGACGTGGAACTGTTGAAGCATGTCCAGAGGAGGCCATGAAGATATCAGAGGGCTGGAACACTTCTGTGGGGACAGGATGAGAGAGTTGGGGCTGTTCAGCCTAAAGAAGAGAAGGATTTGGGGAGACAGCCTTCCAGTACCTAAAGGGTGTTGCAGGAAAGCTGGGAAGGAACTTTTTTACAAGGGCTTGTAGTAAGGATGAAGTGGAATGTATTGAAGCTTGAGGAGGAGAGATTTAGACTGGGTATTAAGAAGAAATTGACACTGGGGGTGGTGAGATGCTGTAACAGGTTGCCCAGGAAGGTTGTGGATGCTCCCTCCCTGGAGGTGTTCAAGACCAGGATGGATGAGGCCTAGAGCAAGCTGCTCTAGTGGAAGGTGTCCCTGCTTACTGCAGAGGGATTGGGCTAGATGATCTTGAAGGTCCCTTCCAACCCAAACCATTCTATAAATGAATATGAATAAAGTCTGCTGCAATGGGCTTCCTACAGCACCCCACAGGAGCAGGGGGACTTTCAGCAGAAAGAGTGGAAAAGCAGCGACCTTCAAGGAACATGACATACTAACCTGCCCACGCCACATCTTACGCTTACTCTAGCTCTGCACCTCTGAAAGTGGCTGGGTGGCAGGCTATGCCAGATGCTAGCAGGAAAATTCTTCTGATAGGATTTCTGCTGTGGAAAAGCAGTTTATTAAAACCACAAGAAAAATTACTTCAATATCTGCCTTGGATCCTACTTAGTCAATTCAAAAGGCTGGTGGAATGCATCAGCTGGTGAGCGGGGGAAAAGGGAAGCGCGCAGCTGAGGTTTGGACTCGCCAGCACTGCTGGGCAGAGGAGCGGAAGGGCAGGAATTTTGCGCGAGGGCTCTCGAGGTGAGACAAGGTCACAAACCCCACCACACACATGGGATCACACTTTGAAAGAGGAGAGGCAGACAGCTGAGGGTTTTCGGATGGGACCACAGCCCGCAGCCGCTGGCAGGATTTCACAGGGCTCAAGGAGTGGAAGTGGGGACGAGAACCGGTCGTGACAGAGCCACTTTCAGCACAGGCAATGGGAACTGCTTACAAAGAACAGGAACTACAAGGAATGATTAAGGGCTCCAGTGTTTTATTGGTGGGTTCAACACCTAGTTAAACAATACATATGTTTGAAGGTTGACATCCAGCAGTTCTGGTATACAAACCACCATGGTACTCAGGGAAAAAAAATAATAAAAAGGAAAAGTTATTTGTATGCTGCAGGCTCCCAGGAGCAGGGCAGACAGCAGGAGGCAAGCAGGTTAGCTAGGAGGAATGGGAGGGAGATGAAGGAGTGTGTAGCATATCCATCTCCAGGCATCTGCCTTCCCTAGCTCCAATTAAGCAGCTAATTTCCCCAGGCACTCTCTACAGAAACAAGCTTCTCCAGAGGGTGATTCACTGCAGGATGTTACACTGCTGCTCTACAGAGCTCACTTGAGTCTGTTCCCCATTTCTTAGAGGCAGACTGCTCACAAGAGCAATTGCAGAGCGCACCTAGGGAGATGTGGTGGGTAATTTGGATGCCTATCAATGGGGAGGGTGAATCTCCCTTCCCTTTGCCCTCCCTCCCCAGCTATCCATTGTTATCATATAAACAAGTGGTATCTATCCCATTATCACAGCTGAGGAGTTTGTCAAGAAACAGGACTGGGGAGACAGCAGACATACAGCAGACTCTAATTTCATCCTGAACCCAGATGGACTTTCTGCATTTTGCCACCAACCCATTTTTCCCCCTCATACAATACCAGATGTGCCCAGGCAATGCTGGGAAAGTCCTTGTGAGTGCTCAGTAAGGTGTCCATTTGGGTGGAGGAGTGCATGATCTACCTGCACAAATCTGCTGCCAACCCACATGGACTTCAATGTGCTGAAGCCAATAGCAGAGTTTTCACTGAGTTTAACAGAGTAGATTTAAACAAATTTCACATGCAGAATTCATTCTCGTATCAAGCTCCAGTTACTCTTAAAATCTGATTGGGGAAAAACAGAGTCTTTCCTTCCCCGTTTTCCAACTAACTGAACTGTATCCAACTTCTGAATGAACATAGCTTACCCAAAAGAAGACTTTGTTTTTTTGACTGGCTGTAATTACATACACATTCACAACATGTGAGCTCTCTTATTAAAGAAGTGTCCAAGTGGCAATGTGGAAAAGAAATGATGGTTCTGTGTTTGAAAGAACGACTGCAGAGACGGAAGTTTGCTGTAATTAGAAAGCAAAAGGCAAACAGAGGAGCTGCTAATACTTCTGTGGACTGTCTAGGTTTGTCCTAAGACTAAAATGCTTCCCCAGAGAAATAATGTTTTCAGATGTGACCTTGGGACTACTGTAAGATGCTAAAGACCCATCCCCAGAGGTGTCATATGCCACAACTCCTTGGCTGAATTTGCCAACTGCTCCATTTTCTATAGTTCAATTCTAATTTTATCATTATTTCTAAAGAATTTCACTGTTTCCAGGAGTGTATTAGTGTGTTTTTTTCCTTAAAGGCAGGATGCATTATCCATTCACATGCTGAATTAGATACAGAACACAAATGAAAGGCAGCAATATGCTGCTTCCAGTGCAGAAAGAAGAAGAAGAAGAAGAAAAGATAAAAACATTTAGATCCAGTAGAAAGCAGGCAGGCAATGCATTGGTTTGATGTACTGTTCTAATTTCTGCTGGAAAAAGATTTCTGTGTTGGCACAGGGCACCAGAGAAATTGAGTGAACTCAACAGGGCTTCTATCAGGAGACAAAATATTTCACCTGTTCTGTTCAATACTGATATAGATTCTGTTTCATGGCAGATGAACCCACCTGGATGCATTCCTATGCAACCTGACCTAGGTGACCCTGCCTTAGCAGGTGGCTTGGACTAGATGATCCCAAAAGGTCCCTTCCAATCCCCACCATTCTGTGATTTCCAGTGTGGGAGGGAAACAAGAACCCCAACCCAAACCAGCAACAGAGCCAAACCAAACAACACACCCTAAAAACAGAAACAACCCCACTCCTTCAAAACAAACAAGCAAGCCCACAAACCAAATCACACAAAGAAACCACCCTCCAAACAAGCACAACAACTCATTAGCACAAACACACAGAACAATTCAAGGCATCTGGAGAAAAGGTCAGGACTGTGGTGGCACAAGTTCCATAGATCAAGTAGAGAGGTGGAAAAGTCACCTAGAACTTTGTTTTAGCCAATACTGCTTTCTGGATGACACCACATGAATGCTACTGAGACACATCTCATTATCAGACATACCTAGAGGGGGAAAAAACAAACTCAGGAGGGAAAAATTATATCCAGTATTTGACTCCTCTGGTATCTACAATGTGGGACACTTCCAGCTGAATCACTGAAAAGCTTGTTTTTGCCAGGTTCCTGTCTGCCCAGAAGGACAGCAATGCATCTGAGCAGGGTAATGCTGCTTTGTTCTGGTGCAAACCAGAAGGCACAGGGCATAGCCCAGGCTCTCCAGCCCACTCAGAGAGCCTAGGAATCACTAGTCAAAAAGAAGGCAATGAAACAGAAATTAGCAACTGCTTGATGGCATCAGGGTGCTCTAGGCCTACAGCTTGCACGCCTGCCACGCTCCTCCTTCCCCAAGAACAGTCTCAGGAACAGATTTTCTCCGGCTGTTCACAGTGCTGTTGGATCACCTCAGCAAGGTCAAGACACCGCAAAATTCTCCATTTCTCAGCAGCCAGCTCTTCCTTGGGTACCTGGCCCAGCAGTTTTTTGGCAAAGAGGTTCTGATCCTGCATGAAAAGTCCCACAGCAGATCTCGGGGCTTGAGGGAAGTCCTCCAGGCAACCACTTGTGAAACAGAAGTTAATTTTCTTTTCACGTCTCATCCCTGGTCCTCTTTCTTCAATCCAAGTCAAAGGTCTAGTGTGGAGGAGCAGAGAAAAAGAAGAGTATTTCTTAAGAAATAGAACCAAGAGCCATAGTTTTTGCTCATTTTTCTCAGCATTTACAGAAAATGCCCTAACAAATGCAGCTTTAAAATCCCAGCCACTGCATATTCAGGTAACACGTTCTGACCAGCACACCTTACTGCTAAAGTTGAACACCAGCTTATAATCTTAACTCTGCCACTGCTTCATGCCATGACCTCCAGCACACCATCTAAGCTCTCTCCAGCTTTGTTTTCCCTTTGCACAAAGTGAGGCCAGCAGTGTCTAGCCATCTCACAAGGAAGAGGGAAGTTCAGTCAGTTTGTGGGCTTGGATGAAGAGTGCAGTTAAACACCCCATGATTTTGTGCATGACTCCATCACAAGGCACTCAGTGCCCAGTCATTCCTCCAGCAAGAACAGGTTTAGGTCACTCAGGTACGTAATGATGACCCAGGTGCTCCTGTGCAAGCTGAACATCACCCCTTAAGGATGAGCAAGTCGAGACATGCAGACACTTAGCACCCCTACTCACTGAACTTCTCAAATACATTCCTTTGTCATCACTGTGAGCACTGAGTGGAGATTGCACCAGAAGATATCAACTTTGTTTGTTTCAGCTGCATAGACTCTCAGGTCTTTCTTAATCAGATCAAAGTCCTGTCTTATGCTTTCATGAAAGCCACAATCTCCAGGTCAAGCATTGGTGCTGTTGCCTACTGACTGGCATAGCACCAGGACTTCTCACAGTTTGGCTGAGGAAAAAGGAGCCATGGGATGTGCTATATTGCTTCAGGAGCCTTAACAGACTCCCTGGCCCAACACTGCAAATGCTTGCAGATGCTTTGAGGAATGGTCCTCAACACCAGCCACAGCCATGATCCTCCCTTCCTGCTCTTTTGTCAACTGCCTGTATCATGCCATTACCTTTCTGCACCTCATTCATCAGCACTGCCTGTGTTTAGGGGATGCACATTATTTTTCATACTTGGTTATTGATGGCCCTTCCACATTCTTTTACAGCCCACTTTAGTCTGCCACTCACAAATTATGAGGGCATCAATAGCATGGAAGAATAAATTCTGTCTCCAAGTACTGCCCATTAAATCTTCAATATCATTAGATGTGAAAAGAAAGTTCTTGTCAGTCTACCCTAAACACAGCCTGCAGAGCACTCAGCTTAATGATTCTGTACCTCTCATCTTTTATGCTTTAGGAACCAGTTTCAATATTCACATCATTGTATCAATTATTCTTTGCTCATCTGTAGTATCTCACACACCCCCTACAATTTAAGCATGGACAGATGAACCTGATTGAACAGAATAAAACAACTGGAGACAAAAACAACCAAGCAACAAAAAGAAAGGTTCCAAATCACAGCCTACAAAAATGCAATGAAAAAAGTCCTCAGAGGACTGATAAATGCAAAGACACCAGGCATTTCAGGCAGTCCCAAGGCTACATGTTGCTACAGGCTAAAAGGATGCTTGAAGGCCACATCACTTGGTGCTTTGTGTTCTTATCCTCCTTCCCTGAGCTGCTGGCTGTTGACCTGGCTAAGAGGCAGGCTGCTGAGTGAGCTGGGTTTTGCTCTGACTCGACAGAGCTGAGTTTATGCTGTTCAGGGCACTGTTATTCAAAGCTGCTCTGTTTCAGGTAGGCAGGTAAGAAGAAACCATTGGGCAGGCATAGACACCACCTAACAGAGAGAAGCCCACAACATGCTCCAAAACAGGTCACCTCCCTGAAGTGATCCAGAGCAGATGTGCACCAATGACCAGGCTCAAGTGTATGATGGCTTCTTCTCTAGCTTGGAGAAGCTACTGAACCAGAAGTACAATCATGTAGACTGGGCAGAATTTAATCCAAGTGATTAAAATGCCTGATTTAGATCAGTGAGCAGGAAAACGTTGGCTCTACTAATAGATTTATCATCCTCTGTGATTGGACTTTTTGTTATTTTCCTAAAGAGAAGTTGATTCTATTCAACTGGCTACCAAAAAAAACAAAGAAGTTTTGTTGCCTTTCTTTTAATTAACAACTTCCATACTAAAATCAGTCCCCTTCTTGCTATAAAGATATGCATGCTGCAAGTCTAGATGGTACTTAAGCAACTTTGTAGATGAAGAAAGAGGTTTGTATTTGTCAGAAAATCATAAAGAACTGCTGGGGTTTTTAAATAGATCATTTATCCATTCTCATTAAGGATTTATACCCAAGTAATATCTGGCTATAGGTGTAGCTGGTTAATTAGAAGTGGTAGTAGTGCTACTTAGAGGCAACAAATGCAGCATTTTTGGTAGCTGAATAAAGTCACATTAAGTGTATTGGGCAGTTAAAGAAGGAACTTTAACCAAACACTAACAAACCACATTTACAGCTACTTTTGACAAAGCAACCACTGTCTGCAGTGAAGACTTTTTAAGGTCATTTTTTCTTTCCAAACCTGAGGCTGACAGAGCTCTCTCCTAGCTACATTTATTCAGAGATTGGAAGAGACCTTCTGCTTTTACAAATCCCTGTTTTTTCAAATAATGAGTGGCCCGAGTCAGGCTGCCCTAGTTAAATAAACCCAAACTGAAGTGAACACTCTTTGTACCTGCAGAATAATTCAGCTGGTTTCATGCTGGGTCTGCTCAGCTTAATATTCTCCACAGCAGCTTCTGCAGAAAGCATGTATTACATGAGTTTTTTAACAGATGTTCAATTTGAAGCCTTTTTTAAACTTGGCCTTTGTAAGCTCAGATCTCCATATAAACATCATTTCTAACATTTGTTGCCAGAAAATGCATTCAGAAAGCTGCATTCAATTTCTTTTAAATACCTTCTTTTTCAAGCTTTGAAAATGCCAACACTTTTTATTTACCATGCAATCAAAAATGGGCTTCCTTACCCCAAATGGGAATTAGACAATTAGACCCTACCCCTAGTTAACATCAGAAGAGATGCTGTCTAAATCATTATCTTTCCAGATAGCATTAAAAATTCATTTTTGACATTTACTGAATCCAAGCTCTGTAACCCTGGGACAGGAAATGGCAGCCCAAACCCAGCCATGCTGTCAGTAGGGGTTTGGCTTTTCCTGGATTGCTCAATGTTTTATCACAGAGAAGCTGTCAGCTCAACTGTCTTGGAAACACAACAGAGGCAGAGGCCATCTCTCAGATAGCTGGGCATCAGGCATTAGCATACACCTCCAAAATCCACCCAGGGAGAGATGAGTGCAGGCTGTGAGCCGAGACAGACTATAGCCTTTGCACAAATCCCACATAACAAGCAGAACACAGCCTCCTGCATTCTGCACCTGCTGTATTCTCCAAGGCAGAAAATAGGCTGAATTCACCTGATGTCTCAAAGTTAGTGTCACCATGTCTTTCAAAAAGGGGATGGGATCACTCTCAGGAAAAGGGCAGACCTTCCTATCCTTCAGTAAAATAAAGGCTGGGCAAATTAGAGTTGTAACATCAGCAGCATGGCTGCTGGGCCATAACTTCCCTTGGCAGAGAGTGGGCCAAATTCTCTACCGTTGTAACTCCATTGACGTCAATGGGGGAAGGTCAGCAGGAAACATGGCCCTGCCACCCAAGAGAAGACAGGAACGCTATGCAACTTTCCATTCTGCATAAATTATCCCTCAGACATAGAGCTGACTGTCCCTTGGGTCATCAACAAGCCCATGGTGACAAAAATACCTACTGACCCATATGAAAAAAAAACCCCACAAAACCCAACCAGAAAAGCAGGTACCTGGTAACCGTATAGAGGATAAAACCCCAGTTCTGTTCCTAGCAAATACCACGCATAGCAGCTGAGAGCTACCTAGGAGACAGAACACCCAGGGAAATGTTTAAACCACCCACTAGTTCCACCTGCTGGAATTAGTTCAAAATCTCACTCTAGATAGATCTTTACAGCCGCTCGTGTTACTTGCAAACTGCTAAGAAGGAAAACAGAGCTTGTGTATACAGAGTCCTGTCCTCTGACAACTGCATTTTAAAAGGAATTGGAAATTATGTTTTATTTAAAGAGAGAGGAAGATTGCTAATCCCACTATAAACTGCAGTGGGCTTTGTAGGACTGGCTGATAAATTGCTTACCTAGACCCACAGTGAAACTAACAGTTCAAATGAGCCCTGATTATTCACTCCCCAAACAGCAAGTCCTTTAGGTGATTATTTGAACTAAGTACTTCCTTTGTTGTCGGAGTTTTTCCTGTTTTAAGCATTCTAGCAATGTAAGTGCAACAGAAAGAGGGTAATCTATTAAAGACAGACTGCAATCTTTCCCCATAGGGTCCTATTTTCCCCTTCTCTCCTTTAGTCTTCATCACTTTTAGTCACCATCACCAGAGGTGTTTAGGAAGAGACTTGATGGGGTGCTTGGTGCCATGGTTCAGTTGATTAGTGTTGGATGGTAGGTTGGACTCAATGATCTCAGGGGTCTCTTCCAACCTGGTTAATTGAATCCTATCCTATCCTATCCTATCCTATCCTATCTCTTGTCATACACCTATGAGGGGAGTCATCTGCCTCAAAGGGAGAGCATGCTGTATGGAAAAGCAAGAAAACAGGAGGGAAGAGAATGAAATTAAATTGTTCCATCACCTCCTAGGAAACACATAGAGCTTGGGTAACGCCTATGTACCTTTTCACGTCAGACGATTCTTAAGCCGCAACCCTAGCATGTAGTAAACCGTCATCATAATTAACTTCAAACTATCTGAAAGGATGTGACCTGCATGCAAATGGCACAGAATGACCAAACTAGAGAGTTCCCAGCAAAATACACCACCAGTCTTTGAATCAGTTTGAGTACTCAGTCTACAGTATGAAACACTGGTGACTTTCTTTATGGTCATATAAAAAAAGTATACTATTTTATAGTAAGGCCATAAAACCCCCAAACTATTTGACAGCCTATTGCTATCACACAATAAAAGAGATATCAAACTCTTTATAAAATGCATCAAAAGAGTTTTCTGCAAGGAAGTCATAATGCAACAGCTAGGAAAAATGACAAGTAGTCCTGGCTGCTGGATTCTCACTTGTTCTGACACAAACATGCAATACAAGCAAAAAACATAAAAACTGGGAAACAGACTGCTGTCCTGCTCAGGAAAATTCAAGGGAACTTCAAGATTGCAGATTAGGCATCAGAAAAGAACCAACTTTGCATCTTGGCCCTTTGGCAGTTTGTGATGCTTCTGCTCAAAATGTGTCATTTTCTCTGAGCCTCCAGTGAATACTACAGGCAATCAGAGGCATTATAGTGCTGTAAGTTAAGTATTACACCTCTTCAAACAGATATTTTCAGCCTTTATACAAAGGCTGGATGTACAGTTAGCATTTCTGATGTTGAACAAAAAAGATAGTCTGCTTCTGAACAATTTTTCAGAGTGCATGAGAAGGGCATTTCAGTCTTGGGCATGATAAAAGGTGTTACGGGCCCATTCCTACACTCAGACATCAGTAAAGAGCTCTAAAACCTTCTTGTGCTCTTTTTACCACAATAGTTATAGGAAGGACTTTCAGGTCTGTTTCTCTTGCATACTTTCATGCCAGCATCCATCCATTCTATTTTCCAAGAGGAAGGGAGGATGTAGAGCTCCTGCAGACGATACCTGAGGAGCCTGGCTCCCCTGCTGCCATGGCTATTACTCACTTCTTGTTTGCTGTCTCAAAGTGAACAGTCATTCTGGAATAATTCTTATCCTTCTGCTTTTCTCTGGTGGCAGAGGTAACGGTGAGGTCGCCAAAGAGGTCAATCAGCCAGGTCAGTCGAGCTATTCCACTGAAAGCTGGGAATCCTGCTTTGTTTTCATCGAGGACACTACCTGGTGCAACAGCAACAGAAAGTTGTGAGAAAGGGGAAAGCGCAATAATGCCCTTGGCGTAGGAAAGGCTGAAGAAACCACAGTGCTGCAGGCCTAGAGAGCAGAGAGGCCTTGAGTGGATGGAATGAGCAGGACAGTCAAAAAACGTGGTCAACCTTAAAATGGATCTGTTGGTGAGCTGTAACAGAGAAGGCTGCATAAATCACGTCAGGACATGCTGAAGACAGGAGTGGATTCAACAAGAGAATAAAACAGGGAGAAAACATCTCAAAAACCTGACGCAGCTCTTATTGGGGTCAAACACCAATACACAAGATTAAAGATCCCCACTAGAAACTGGGACACTTCCTCAGAGCTCATCCTCCTCTCTGAGACCAGTATGAATAAGATAGTGGTCACTATCACCCAAGTACAGAAGGGATGAATACCAAATACCAAGACACAGTCTTGTGCTCTTCACCAGATGGCAGAAAGAGATTAGCAAAGCACCAGATATAGAAGACAACTGTTAAGGCAAAGGTGCTCTCCAGACACTTCTGTATCTTCATGGAAATACCCAGAACTGTTACCAGTCTCTGTAGTGAGTTTATAGACAGACTCTTGTCTGCAAGGACTCAGCAAAGCCTGGAAGGACTCGTGTCCCCATGGAGCAGGCAGACAAAGCCAGATGGACTTCAATTTCTTCATAGCTACTAACCTGTGAAATGCAATGTTCCCTTCACCAGGTCTTTCCCAGCAACTTCTTTTTTCAGCTGCTTGTACTCCTCAGTCAGAAGCTCAATGTGCTCCACGTGGAGTACTTTATCTGCCATTAAAAACAAACACAAACAACAATCAAACAAAAAAAACCCAACCTCACACCAATTATGTGGACAGGGCTTTCTGTATGAATCAAAGACATGTCTAAGTAGCAAAGGCTTCACCAGCTACCAGTGGGAACTCAAACTTCTCACAGGCTGGCAAAATGATGTCAAGAAGAAAAACAAACATAGGCCCTGTGCTGAGGCATCAACGTGGGTTAAGGGTTTTCAGGAGACAACAAATATAGAGACCGGAGGAACAGTAGCTACTATGTTTAATAGAAATTCTGTCATGAAACCCAATACCCAGCCAAGGCTGGAACATGAATCTTCAAAGCAAAAGATGGATTAACTCTTGGCCTCTTTCCCCTCACATTTTCCTGTTCTGCATTTTTCCTCCCAGGGCAGTAGGAAAGAAATACGAAAGGGAAACAAAAAATGGCATAATGCTCAGACCCAGATCGCAGCAATATGTTGAAGAATAGCTCCCTCCACTGCAATTAATTGGGCTCTGTTGGTATAGAGGCTATCCAATACACACTGAATGTTGCTCTCAAATCAATATGTGTTTTTCTGGAGGGTTTCCAGGAGAGTCAGCGTAGACTGCTGACAGTAACTGCTGCTGCTTCAAGGGAAGAGGCATAAACTCTGTTCAACAGGAAGCCATTTGGCCAGCAACAAGGCAGTAAGTGGTGCTGGTACAGGGAAGCAGAAAAGCAGAAATCCCGTATCTCTGGTGTTTTAGGACAAGAGTGACAAAGTATATTTTGAAGAAGTAGTGCTATAAATAGTGCAGCTTGCCCAAATGATTCATACGCTGCTCCTGCCCAGCGCTGTTCTTTTCCTTGCAGCCCCACACATCCCTATAGACTTCAGCTGCAGGGTTGGGACCACAGGCATCCCTGAACTAAAGGGATTTTGCTTGGAGTCAGGCTGTCTTTCAGCAGGGATGCCTGGCTGGCCTGCAATATCATGAGCAGCTGTGTGTGACCACTGCTTCACAAACACCAGGAGACAGGAGAGCTGTTTCCAATTCTGTTTTCAGAGAGAGGAAGGCCAGGGAAG
Organism: Picus viridis; assembly: GCA_033816785.1. NCBI lineage: Eukaryota > Metazoa > Chordata > Aves > Piciformes > Picidae > Picus > Picus viridis. The sequence goes on from CM066574.1 coordinate 25,664,533, forward strand.
TGCAATGGCTACACTCATTAAGTACTTTACTATCACTGCAGCAGAAGTTTTCTTCTCTAACTGCATTCTCATATCGTAAGCAGAGACCAATGCTATGTACCTCATTCTTAGCATTGACATTTGTGTCAGTTTATTCCCTCATTGCTACATATACAAATCCTAGACTAGCACATCTCTGAGACAAGCCAACTGCCTTGTATGCCATGATTAATAGTAGTCTGGAGCCCTGCCTTTGAGTTTGTTGCCGTGGTTAGTACCCAATAGATCATACTGTTTGCACCCTCAGGAACTAAAGCGTTACCTTTCTGCTCTGCCATCTCCCAGAGCTCATGGGCCGCCTTAGCTGACAAAGCCATGGGGTACTCAACCAGGACATGTTTCCCAGCTTCTAAAAACATTCTGAAAGGGATACAAGATCATGATAATCATCTCTCTCTCCTGTGCAAGCTGCTTCTTATTACCATAGTCAGCCCCACATAGAGAAATGCACAATGTGGAGTAACAGAAATAAATGACCAGTTTCCTAGCAAGGATAGTGTGGTGGCTACATGACAACATTGAAATACCAGGAGAGATGGGCTTTAATTCTCAATTTTCCACCAAACTCCCCCCTCACCCACAGCAAGTCACTGAAATGGCACAGCACTGAGCACTGCAATTTCTAAGCTCCAGACACTTGAGTGGCTGAAGTGGGGCACCAGAGTGCCCTTCCTCTATACAATCAGTGAGGAAAGGCTCTGAATCCTGTTTTAAGTTGCTTGTCCATCAAACATAGGCCAAGGCATATGTGATTTGAGTTACTTCAGATATTAATGCATCTTAAATCCTACTCTCTTCTAGGTTCATTTGGTGCCCTAGGGAGCTCACTATCATTCACTTCAGGATTCTGGTCTGCCAGCCCCTCCTGCAACAGCTTCTAGATTGCAGGGCAAAGGGTGAGAAAAGGGAAGAAAAATAACAAACCACCTCAAAATACCTGATGGTTTCTTCATGGCTTCTGTTCTCCGTGCTGATGAATGCTGCATGGATCTCTTTGCTTCTTAAGGCATCTTCCAGGCTAATCTGCTTGGCCTCATTGATATTCCCAAAACTTCTCCTGCACATTTAGCATAAATACAACCAGAGCATAACTGTCACAGTCCATTCTCACCAACTGCATGTTATGCAGCAGCACTTAAAGTCTCTTATTCCCATAGGCCACTGTCTCACTGAGCTCAACTAGGGTAGAATAAGGGCAGCTTGTTATCCAGGAAGGGCATGAACACTCACAGAGAAGAGCCAAACACATGGGCTAGTATGTGGGTGGTGGTACTGGCACACTTTCCTGATGTTGAAGTGTAAAGTGCTCTTTGATTTTGGCCTTTTGTTTGTTTGGATGGTTTGGTTTTTAATATGCATCATTAGGAAAGAGTCATTTAGAAAGAATGACTTGAAGGAGAGTGCTCCTGTGGGAGAACTTCTCCCCACCATGCACAAAAACACTAGAGTTGGCAGGACCACATGCAATTACAAGTACAGCAAGCAGGAGAGAGACAAGGCAGATGCTTGGCTATGATGGCTCATACCTTGCAACACACACACACCATACCATGTCAGTTCTGAGAGGAAGGCTTTCTTGGCCACTACCCTGAGCACATCTCCACCTGAAACACACACACACACACCCATTTCCCCAACACTGGACACCCTCAAGATTCTGGCATGCTGGGCTATCTTGCCTAGGCTGTGCTTTTGACAAGAAAGTTTGGACCAGATGATCCTTGAGGTCCCTTCTAACCTAGTGTGCTAGGATTCTCTGATTCAGTCCCTGCAAAAGCCCTTTGCATTAGTAAAGACTGGAGCCGACATCTTGACAGCATTGGGATAGGTGGCAGTGGGCACAAAGTTAGGTCACAAGGGGACTTGAAAGCAAAGACAGGGAATGTTTGCATCATGATCATAATGCAAAAAGCAACCCAAGACATCCCAGCAAGATGTCTGCAAATGCTGCATCTTGACAGCACTGTTTCTCCACAGAAGTAGTGGAAATCCTATCTTCAGTGTGGTCCAAGGCAAGTTTTAGCACTAGCAAAGACATCAGAGACCCAAGAGTTCATTTGGCAAGGGGATAAACTGGATGACCTAACAGATCCTTTCAGTCTCAAATGACCCTGACTCAAATGATTTAAATATAGCTGGAAAAATACATTCACAGCCTGAGATTCACACAGGTACTGCCTAACTATTTAAAACTTCTGCGCTCTGTCATGATGGGGCCAATGGTCTAGCAGGAATGCTCAGAGGGAGCCAATACACTCATTTTCCACACCTCCAAGCTAGTGAGAAAACCTCTTGCTCTCCAGGAAGCATCCTTATTGTATGTTCTCAATTATGGGAGCTTCTTTAAAGACATCTACAGATGCAGTATCTGGTTTCAAAAAGACAACTAGGATTTGAAGACGAAGTTGCTGCATTAGCAGCTTTACATTTGTTTTTGCAAAACAAACAAACAAACAAAAAACCCCAGCCCCCAACTTTTAAAAAATTACCTAAAATGTCTGTTTTTAAAACAAACATCATCCAGAAATTAGTTTATTAGTCTAATCATTCCCTGTATTGTCCTAAACCTACAAGAAATTCCAGTCAGACAGAATTGCACACAGATTCTTCTGCAAGAATGTCTCTCAGCTTCTCTTTCAGTCATTTCTGCAAGGTCTCTCACCTATTTGTTGCCTCTTGCAAAGCCTTTTGTGCTCATTTTCTAGATGCCACTCAGAATGACAGTCATATTTGCATAAACTTCCCCTTTTCTGACAGCCTTAATTATAAATTATAAGAGAAATACAAACCTTGGGATATTCATCCCCTGCCCCCTCAAAGAATAGAACAGAAAGAACAGAACAGATCAGGTTGGAAGAGACCTTCAAGATCATCATGTCCAACCCATCATCCAACACCACCTAATCAACTAAACCATGCAACCAAGCACCCTATCGTCTCCTCCTGAACACCTCCAGTGATGGTGACTCCACCACCTCCTCAGAGCAGCCCATCCCAATAGGCAATCACTCTCTCTCTGTAGAACTTCTTCCTAACTTCCAGACTAAACCTCCCCTGGCGCAGCTTGAGACTGTGTCCTCTTGTTCTGGTGCTGGTTGCCTGGAAGAAGAGACCAACCTCTGCCTGTCTACAACCTCCTTTAAGGTAGTTGTAGAGAGCAATAAGGTCACCCCTGAGTCTCCTCTTCTCCAGGCCAAGCAACCAAGGGAGGACACTGCTGCCCAGTGTGAACACTCCTGCCCACTGCAGGCTTGAACTCACAGACCTCCCGTTAAAGGGCTTATGTGCTACCAACTGAGCCACAAGGTCCCCCCAGTAGTCCTCCACATGGCAAGGCAGGTGCAAGGGAAGAAAGAAATATTTCCATGTACATACTAAACATGCCAAGATGAAATTTCTGACCTGGATACAAATCCAAAGAGTTTCAGGTGCTCAGAAGGGCTGGAAGGCATTGGATTCATCAAGTCTCGGATTCGCGCTAAGCCAGCAATTCCAACTCCAACCACCACCGTCCCAAACATTTTGTTATCTGACCAAAAGAAGAAAAAAAACAAACAAACAACAAACAACTTTTTTTTCTCTTTTTTTTTATAAGCAGGGAGAAGAGCAGCTGGGAGGAGAAGTGGGAGGATGGATTACTCTTAACCTCTGCTTTCATACAGCCAAACCTTATTCAGATGTCAGCAAGCAGCTATCAGAGATGCGATGCTATCAACTACCCGGCTCACTTGTATCCCACTGAAACGTGGTCAAGTGGCTCAGCCCATCACACAACTGGTTTCGAGAGTCATATTTAGCAGCTATTATATCACAGCTGTGCCATAAAGTTCTTCCTTTCCATGAATAGAAGGCAGACTTCAAAAGTGAGACATCCTGCTATTTATGTCACTGCTTCCATGTTGGAAAGGAGCCAAAAGGTTCTGGAAACCCAGCAGAGCTTTATATAAACCCTGCTGACTTCCTGAGCATCTGCAGACTGCCTGCCCTGTGCTGCCACAGGGGCATTCACGGCAGCGGAGCTGGAATGCTTCAGGGCAGGAAGCAAAGAGCATCTTTTCTTCACCCCGTTACAACTACTGGCATGTTCTGCATTGTCAAGATAGACCCATTTGGTAATTTGGTCAAGATGCTTGCTGGACATTTTTGTGCACAAAGATAGCTCTCTCACCTCTTTAATGACACGCAGGCATGTCCTCAAGATTTGTATCTCCCCAAAGCACATTCCTGACCTAATTGTACCATACAGACATGCAGCCAGGTACTGGTCCCACTGGCCAGGCTCTGGGCCACTGGCAGTAAATTCTTCTACTGGTTTTATGATTTTCCATTGATTTGTGGAAGCATTGGGCAGCTGGTGTAACCCTGAGGGCCACCAACACTTTTTGTAGTATTTTTAAGGTTTACAGGGGAAAATAGCCTAAAACCAAGCCAAGTCAGCCCTTCTGCAGTTTTGTTCCTTCCATCCTACAACAGCACCCCTTCAAACTCTGTTTCTTCTGTTTCAATGTTCTCTTTCCTGCCTGTGCTGATGCCCTCACCCGAGTGAACCCTTTAGTTTGCTTCCACTAACTGGCTGCAGCCCTGCAAATCCTTCTGAGGCTTACATGGATAAAGGGACAATCCCAATTCCTTCACTCCTCCTTATGCCTCTCTCGCCCGAGTGGATCACACTGCAGCAGCACAGGCAGCGCTAGAGCCCTGGAGGTCATCCAATCCAAATCCCACTCAGTCACACCAGGGCCACACTGAGTTATGACTGTCCCCATGGATGGGAATCCAACAATCTGCCAGGGTCCCTACTGCAGTGCTTGACCACACAGCAAGCACATCTTAGCATTTACTCAGAGCTTCCTGTATTGCCTTTTGCCGTTTCACTGCACATCTCCCAAAAGAGTGTGGGTCCAGCCCTATACATCCTCCCATCCGAAAGCTTTAGGAAGCAATAACAACTCCCTTCACCCTTTTCTGGAGGCTGGACAAATGCAGTTCCTCAAGTCTCACCTCCTTCATCGTCTGCTCCAGTGCCAGGATCATTGGTGGCTCTCCACCAGACTCATCCTTGTATTTATTTCTTGTACCAGGGTACACAAGACTGGACACAGCAGATGCTGTCTGCTGTCCTGTTGGCTACACTCTTGCTGAAGTACTCCAGGAGACATTTGGCCTTCTTTGCCAGAAGAGTTTGCTGTGGCCTGAGGTCCAACTTGTCCACCTGCATCTGCAGGCACCTTCTGACCTTCCAGACAGGCAGTTCCCAGCCTATCCTGGTGCACAGGATTACTCCACCCTGGATAAGGGACTCTACACTTGCCTTTGCTGAACTTCATGATGTGCCTGTTTGCCATTTCTCCAGCCTGCCCAGGTCTCTCTGGTACACTGACCACTCCCCACAGTTAGGTTACATCTGTAGAGTTGCCAAAGCTTGACTCCATCCTGCTGGTTAATAAGGACATTCAACAGCACTGAGGATGAGCACAACACTGGCCATTTTCTCAAGTACCATTAAACCTCCCCTGTCGCCACTGGCTTTGCAGTGAAGTCAGCCAAGTCCCACAGAACTTGTGGATGTACTTTGTCTGGTGTCAGGGGCTGCCATACATCCAATGAGCTCAAGAACTATATCATAGAATCATAGAGTTGTTTTGGTTGGAAATGACCTCTAAGATCCTCGAGCTCAACCATCAACCTAACACCACCATGACCACTGTCTTCCTCCACTGTGAGTACTGCTACATTCCCACAGACTATCAGCAGACTCCCAAACCTGGGAGGTCTGAGGACAGATCTTACTAGTGAAAGCCACAGTAACTAAAAGCATCCAGTTTCTTTTCACTCCCTCCACCCTGGCTCCACTGAGCACCAGGATCCTATTTTCTCTGCCTTTTGTTACAACTGTACCCAAAGAAACCCTTCCCATAGCTCATTTCAGCTCCATCTGAGCTTTACCTTTCCAAGCACTGCTCCTGCCACCTCAGCCACTGTCTCTATGTCTCTCCTGGACAGTCCCTCCTAGCTTGTGCACTCCCTTTTTGTTGTTTCAGCACAGTCAGGAGGTCCCTGTCCATCCATACTGGCTTTCTGCCACGCTTGGCTCTGCTTGCAGCACACTGGAGCAGTGCTCTGCGGAGGTCACTCCTGTAAGACAAATCTCAGCCCTTCAGCCCCCACAGGGCAGAGATGTCTCTCTTAGGACCTTGCCAAGCAGAGCTATCAAAAAGCAAAAAACCCTGCTCTTCTGAAGTGTAAGGTTCTACTTCTTGAAAAGTTAGAGTCAGAGCCAGGTCAGCAGAGAAGCAGTCCAGCTGAAGAGCAGCTGATCAGGGGCTTACTTGAAGTTGAGAAATTTTCAAGGTTACAGGAGTGCTAAGCTGTTAATATTTGCCTACCGCCTTGAGCAGGACTGGAGTGGGAGTCACGCAGCAGACAAATTCCCCTGAACCTCCTACACTCGTCTTGCTTCCAAGAACTGCCTTTTGTTTTTTTTTCTCCTCTGGTGAGCTGCTGACCTCTGCTTCAACAAAGCAAGAAGGTGGGGGAGCCAACAACCCTCTTCCACTGCTAGGAACAAAGAGCATCTCACAGCAGATGTGCAGGTTGCTGAACATCAACATTTTTGCCTTTCCTCTGACAAAAATCTTTCCTTGATTTATCTGATGAAGCACTACTGACCTCCCCAAAGTCATATTTAAGAGAAGCAAGATGATTTTAAGCAAAGAACAAAAATTGTTACTAGGTGACCCATTCCCATAGCAACCAGCCATGGGGTCCAGGTCAGGGGTTTGCAGGCTAATACAGTATTCACATGGAAAGAGACAGCTACTAAGTGTGAATCACAGAACCTCTGCTTATTATGGAGCTAGAGAAAAATCACTGTGTCTGCATCCCTGTTGCTGCTTTTTATTACCCTTATTTTGCTCACACAACAAATTCAGGAGCTGCTCAGGGAGAAAAGGAAATTAAATGGGTTTTTTGGGGAGCTGTGATGAACCAAGTAAGAGCAGAACACAGAATGCTCATCTGACAGTCCAGATAAATACATGGAAATTTACTCATTTCAAACTTTTACATCAGTAAAGTACCCTCCCTTGTAACAAGGAATAGGATGAGAGGAAATGGCATCAATCTGTTCTAAGGGAGGTTTAGGTTGGGTATTAGAAGAAACTTCTTCACAGAAAGGGTTCTCAAAGACTGGATCAAGCTGCCCAGGGAGGTGGTTGAATCCCTATCCCTGGAATTGTTTCAAAGAGGCAGAGAGGGAGGTGCTGCAAAGGGACATGGTTTAGCACCAGACTGGACAGAGGTAGATAATGGTTGGACTGGATGATCTTAAAGGTCTCTTTCAGCTGAAACAATTCTGTTTCTACAATTCTAAAGCCAATGCAGAGGCAAAACAAAAGGCAGAAGATAAGAATTATCTCTTCAAGAGAACCTTTCATAGCATATAAAGACATGGCAGATGGAGAGACTCCCTTCTGTCATGATAGAGGGAATTTCAGTAAGCCTTGTGCCTTCTCCCAGCAGTCTTCAGTCTCATGCCCACAGGTATGAAGGAGTGACTCACATCAGAAGTCAAAGTACACTGCAATTAATGTCACCTACAATAGCATAACACTGATGTGAGAAGCTCTCCTGAAGCACTGGTCTTAAGTGTGTTACTTTAGGTGAGTGTCATTTAACTGCCACACTTACCTTAAGAGTAGTATAGAGCTTGCAGTGAGTACTTCATCTGAAAAGAAGTGCTGCTGAGGTGGGGTCACTTCTGCATACTCAACACTTGAACCATTTCATTCCCACAGTAATTTTTCAGCACTTTTCACTCTCTTTAGCACTCCCTTCTATACCTTCCTTACATTAAATCTGTAACTCTACCAAACCTGAGTGCTGACACCTTGTCATTTCCTTCCTGCTGCTTAAAAATACACATTACAATCCTCACTGGCCTGGCAGCCACCTCCCACTACTCAGAAGACTAAAGGGGAACTCATGGACAGATGCCAGCAGCTGGAGAGACTGGGATTTGGGGGCAGCTATCGTGCAAACTGAGTGTCTGAGCCTGGCTGGTGGAGATACCCACACTGTACATATGACAACACACATCTGTTCTCACTAGCAGACCTTCATCCTGCTCAGCCAGAAGAGCTCGAGGAGGCTGATAGTGCTGGCTGTGTTTCTATGAGTGCTCTGTCCATGACTGCTGTGGATCACCAAACAGCAGCTCCATGGAGAAGGACCTGGGAGTTCTGGTGGACAGCAAGTTATCCATGGGACAGCAAGGTGCCCTGAGATGAAAGTTGCAGAATCCCACCCCCTTTTTTAGGGGAACAGTGGACAGAGAGCAGCAGTCACTGTAAAAATCAACAAGCTGAAAACCTGAGGCTCCTTCCAGCCCTACATCTCTACAACTACCTGAAAAAAAGTTATAGTGAGGTACAGGTCAGTCTCTTCTCCTAAGTAACTAGAGGCCATTTTTCTCTCATCACTATTTGCAACAGAGGAGGTTTATATTGGGTATTAGAAAAAAATTATTTACTGTAAGAATGGTAAGGTCTTGGAACAGGCTGCCCAGAGAGGTGGTGGAGACACTATCCCTGGAGATGTTCAAGAAACATGTTGACAGGGCACTTTGGGACATGGTTTAGTGGGCATAGTGGTGTTGGGTTGATGACTGACCTTGATGATATGAGGTCTTTTCCAACCTTAATGATTCTATAATCTCTTATTTCAAATACTCAGATACCTGGCAGATGCTGTACTTGGGGTGTGGGTACATGCCACAGCCTGTGCCACCACATCTTACACTTACTGTCTTCTCAGCAAGATGCATCTTCCTGGAGCAGAGAAAGCAGAAGCTGAACAGTATATCTTTTGTTACTGTTGTTTTCTGAAAGGGAAGAACTGCACAAATACCCCAATTTAGCAGCCTACTCAAAGGCAGAGTCATCCTTTGTTCTGCACTTTAACCTCTGTATGTGCTGGAAGTATCTCCATGAAGAAGACTCAACACAGGCCTCACTAACCCTGACTAGAAGAAAAGAAGAAACAGGCAAACAAAGTAATTCACACAGTAACATGCTGGTGTAGGTGTTTGTATTTTTGCTGTGCCTTTGCTGCAGCCTTGAGATAAAAGTCAAGTCCTTCTGCAAGGAAGAGATAGTCAGGAAGGCAACCTCCAACACTTCGTTACTTCTCTTTAATCCATTCATCAAACATCAAATGAGTGTCACAAATTTTCTCTAAAACCTGCCAAGACCATTGACAGCCTCCACATTTCAGAGGAACACAACAGTAACTAGACATTGTAGAGCAACCACATATATTACCCTTGAAAGCTGCTTGTTACAGTACTAAGTATCAGCCCTCCTCAACATCTCTCCATCTCTCACGCCCATCTGGCTATCACAACCCAGGCCTGGAGAAGGCTCCAGAGAGACCTTAGAGCAGCGTTCCAGTACCTGAAGAGGGCTACAAGAAAGCTAGGGAAGGAATTTTTACAAGGGCTTGTAGTGATAGAACAAGAGGAAACTGATTGAAGTTTGAGGAAGGCAGATTTAGACTGGATATTAGGAAGAAATTCTTTACAGTGAGGGTGGTGAGACACTGGAACAGGTTGCCCAAGGAGGTCATGGATGCCCACTCCCTGGAGGTGTTCAAGGGCAGGTTGGATGAGGTCTTGCGCAACCTGGTCTAGTGGAAGGTGTCCCTGCTTGTGGCAGGGGGGCTGGAACTAGATGATCCTTACGCTCCCTTCCAACCCAACAGTTCTATGAGTCTATAAATACACCTGCATCAGCATGCATTTACAGGCTTTCTGATTAAACTCTGGTTTCCCAGCTGGCTGCTGAAGTTGAGATATGGCCACATGCTGTGTTATGGCTGCCAGTCACCTTGACTATGTATAGTGATGCTCAACAATAAATGATGCCTGCACTTGTCACAAAGTTACCATGTCCACACCTAAGCAGAAAACTTTTATTCAAACATGCTTCTACAACTTAACTCTACTAACTCCCGAGTCCACAGCAATCCTGACCCCTGTCACTGTAAGGTTTCTCTCCAGAGCCTGCAACTCCATACCTGCAGCAAGACCATCTTACTAAACTGATACAAACCCATGAGAGGTACTGGAAGCATCTTTAAATCTGTTTTTAATAAGTGATATACTCCACTTGAGGAGGACTAAATCAGAAGTGCAGTGATGTACATGCATGGGTATGAGCGACTAGGGTTCAGATTTGGTTGCTAGTCTGAAGAGGAAAACAAGGCAAGTAACACTTCTGAGATGCCTCAGTGATGTGAAGGGAAGCTAAGTCCTTGACCTGGCTCACTTTGTTTGAAACTCTACCCTGAGATAACCTGTATTGCTTCAGTTTGAGGAGATAAATAGTGATTTTTATGGCAATTTTACACGGCAGACCTCATGCTTTGCATGAGACAACTGATCTCTATATGTGACAGTCAAGTGCAAGTTAGATTTGGATGTAATTTGGCTATTCCACTACCGATGCTGAAACTATCCAGGAAAGAGCTAAGCCTATTTGGAGACACCTAAAAAAAAAAAGAAATCAAGAGAAAGATGTCCATGAAGGGCTCCACTTCTTTTGTTTTATAGAAATATCCCCTTAAAACAGAAGAACCCATGCCTACTTCGAAGGTTAAGCTTCCAGGAGCTACTTTGGAGTGAATCCCAAAGATTCTTGTGAAACTGCTGGTAGGTAAATAAATAATCTCGCACAACTGCAGCCTCATCAGAGCTATTGTTTGACCAAAAGGCTGCTCATATATGGCTAATTACTACATCACTAAAGCAAAGATAGCCACAAGCAGTCCCAGAAAAAAATTATTTTGAGTTTTCAGAGTATCATAGTATCAGTCAGGGTTGGAAGGGACCACAAGGATCATCTAGTTCCAACCCCCTGCCATGGGCAGGGACACCCGACACTAGATCAGGCTGGCCAGAGCCTCATCCAGCCTGGTCTTAAACACCTCCAGGGACGGGGCCTCAACCACCACCTCCCTGGACAACCCATAATGTGGGTTTTAATGTGCTATAACAATTTCTGGAAGTTAATTTGTCCGTGGTGGTAGAAGAAGAGTGTTTTTACTCCCAAGTAACTGACTGTCACTTGTTGAGTCCAATTTCACTCAGGAAAACAGCTATGGCATGGAGCCACCATAAGTCACAGATCCTCATTTTCCATGGGATCGAACCTAAAGCAAGCGTATCACACCCTCTTTCCATCAGTCCTCCCAATTCCAGAGCAAGGGAAATCTCTCTCTCCTGCAAAGCACTCCGAGACCTACTGATGATAAGTGCAATTTTAAAAGTAGGAATTATTACAATCTCCTTTCTTTGAGGGAAATCCCACACAGATCAGACACCTAGAAAAAGTGGCTATAACCAAGGCTGGTATTGAAACAGATCTACAAAACAATGTCATACAATGCTTGACAAAAACCTGGGGTTCCTTCTCTTTTTCCTGTTGTAAAATTCAGCTGAAACCCAAACCTTACAAGGAATTATATGCACGCTTGGCTTTAAATCAATCCCACAGAATCACAGTATACTAGGAGTTGGAAGGGACCTCTGGAGATCATCTAGTCCAGTCCCTCTGCTAAAGCAGGGTTACCCAGAGCAGGCTGCCCAGGACTTGTCCAGGTGGGTTTTGAAGATCTCCAGAGAGGGAAACTCCACAGCCTCTCTGGGCAGCCTGTTCCAGTGCTCTGTCACACTCAAAGAAGGCTCTCCTTAAGCTCAAGTGAAACCTCCTGTGTTCTAGTTTGTGCCCCTTGCCCTGTCACTTGCAGCACTGAAAAGAGTCTGGCCCCATCCTCTTGTCACCCATCCTTTAGATATTGATCAGCATTAATAATAGGCTGATCTCTTAGGCTGCTCTTCTCTAGGCTAAACAGCCCCAGGTCTCTCAGCCTTTCCTCCTCACACTGATTTTCCAGGCCCCTCAGCGTGTTTATAGCCTCTGTTAGACTCTCTCAGGTAGTTCCCAGCCTCTCTTGAACTGAAGAGCCCAAAAACTCCAGGTGTGGCTTCACCTTGGCAGAGTAGAGGGGAAGGAGAAACTCCCTGGACCTGCTGGACACACTCTTCTTAATGCACCTCAGGATGTTGCTGGCCTTACTGGCCACAAAAGCACACTGCTGGCTCACGGCTGTCTTGTTGTCCCTAACTTGTTATCCATCCCACTGATATCAATGAGAATACTCCTACAAATAACAGCATAAAATAAGAGCTTTTGCTGTTTACTGTAACATTAGTAGGCACAAGAACAAAACACACATCCAACCACAAGTATGTTCTTTTAATATCTTTATGGACTCAACCCAATAGATGATACCTATCTTCCGGTCCACCAAAGGTCACTGCATCCCAGATCTGTACCAGTGTGACCTATTTTGAGAATTCCCCGATGCTGCAGTCACCATAAAGGTATTGCTTACCATGGCTAATGAAACTCTCTGCCTCCATCGTTCACATGGCAGCAATTCCTAACACCGGCAGAGGCCTGCACCATGCTCTCTCCAGAGCAAACAATATATACAGAAATTGTAGCTGATCAGAAAAATGCCATTAATAGTTTGGGTAGGAAGGAACCTTAAATATTATCTCGTTCCAATCTCACTGCCACAGGCAGGGACACCTTCCACTAGCCCAGGTTGCTCTAGGCTTCATCTAACTTGGCCTTAAACACCTCCAGGGCGGCGGCATCCACAACCTCCCTGGGCAACCAACCTGTCCCAGTGTCTCACCACCCTCACTGTGAAGAATTTCTTCCTAACATCCAGTCTGAACCTCCCCTCTTCCAGATTGAAGTCACTTGTTCTTATCCAGAGAAATGGTGAAGTCTCCATCTCTGGAAACTTTCAAGGCCTATGTGCTTTAGGTGACCCTAGTCAGACATCCCCTCAGACATCCCCTCCAACCCCTACCATGCTGTAACACCCAGGAATCAGAGAGGCCAGCCACCAGCCTGCTATCTCACGGAGAGCTAAATCTGCAATTCTATGAGATTTAGCAGTCCAGTAGTTCTGGCCTGCTGGTCATCCATCAAAATTGTCCCAAGAAATGGAAAACATCTTTCCCAAACTATCAGCCACCAGAGGGGGTGTTTGGTATCCTGCATAAATTATTCTGATAAGAAAGATAATTGAGAAAAATTTCAAAGGGTTCCAGGAATGCTGTAAAAGGCCATTTCCCACAGTACTTCAACTGCACATTAGGTCTCACCCTGCCACAGTCCCACACAAAGTGTGCTTCAACTGCACATTAGGTCTCACCCTGCCACAGTCCCACACAAAGTTTTAGGAAGAACGATGTTTTCTTTGTGTCTAACCAGATACAATGAAAGAGCAAACTCCACCTCTCCCTTTCCAATTCCTAGGTCTATCCACATCAAACCCTGTGATTCCTGCAAGCAGAGATGTAGTCTTATGTGCCAAGAAGATGAGTAAATTACTCACTAGTTTTGATCTACCTGTAGAGTCAGACAGCTCTGAACATGCCTAAACCTGAACTTTCAACTGTGTCAACCTAGAGGCTGCCATGCTCAGGCTTGACAAAGAAGCAAAAAATTGCCTCAAAAATGGTTTCTATTTACAACTGTCTGTCTCTCCAGATCTGCCAGCAACAGATTTATTGTCCTAAAAAGTCTCCAAAAGGACCTATAAAACTGCCATCAACTTGAGTCCAACTGCAAGCAAAGCAGAAGCCCCTACTTGGCTCAAGCCACACCAACATATTTAAAACACATCTAAGGAGGGATGAATATATATTGCAACTCTTGTACATGAATTTGTAGCACATACAAAACTCATTAGAATGATAAACTGACTTGATCACTGAGTCTGTGCAGTGACGTTAGCTGGAGAGGAGTGGCAAACCAAGACATCCCACATTAATATCACAACCACTATACATAGCCATCTGAAAGTTGCCACTATTTTATAGATGCCTACCTTTGATACTGGACAATAAATCTCTGTTCTTCCCTCCCATGGTCAGATTGGGTACATCAAGGTAGCAGTGGAGCTTCAGCAGCTCAGAATATGTAAATGACAACTGTGTGCAATCATGTCTCCTCCAAGTCAGCTTGAAGCCATTGGCTTTGTTTAAGATTGAGTTGGAGAAAGAATGCAATAGTGTGACCGAACAATATCTTATGAGCTAGATGTACAGGTCTCAAACCATTCCTCTATGCTTACTCTCAGGTTGGACGGGTTTTCCTCCTGAGCACATGGATTCTAGTTCTGTAGTCTAGAGAAGGAAAGTCTATCCCAGATAGGCATATAAGGAAAAACGAGGTCATGTAGGAAAGTACTTTGAACTTCCTTTTGTTGTATTGACTGGTTTGGATGGGAAAAGACTTTTACAGATCATGTAGTCCAATCCCCCTGCCACGGGTGTGATGTTTCCTTCTTTCCAGCCAGTGGAGACTTTGCCTGGTTGCCATGACTTTTCAAATATGATGTAGAGTGACTTGGCAACTATATTGGATCTCCCTGCTTGTGATGATTCTCCTGATGAGAAAGGCCATCCCTGTCAGCACAGCAATACAAGAACCCAGAGGCAAAAGACGAAATGTTGAAGCCTCATTTAGTAGTCATTTAACCAAAAGAAATTTAATCTCCAGGGTTATCAGCACCTCCATGCTTCCTTAGGAGTTGACTTAACAGCATCTAGGATAGGACGACTTCCCCTCCTGTGTTTTAAATATAAGAATATTGTTTCTGGTAGGACAGGTCATTTGAGGCTGGGAAGGTATCAGCCAACTGGCAGGGATGGTATCATGCTGCAGCAGACTGGCAGTTTTCCTGAAAGGTGCTCTATCAACTGAGTACATGAATACCAGGAAACTCCTGATCTTGTATTTCAGGAGAGGGGGAGAAGGGAGATAATTTCTCCCCTAAAACACAGAAGCAGCTGCCATCCAACCACTCTGAGCCCTTATTTTCATGGTACTTTTCCTGTGTTTTTATTGTGTCTATGCTGCAAATATTACTGGATCAGGCTGGCTATCACCAGGAGCCATGCAGGAAGGACTGGGCTAGAAACACCTGTCAGAATATTGTTATTTTTAAACAGTAAGCAGAGTCAGGCAGATGACCTGTTTGTTTTAAAAAGACTGATTCACCAGTCCTTAGTCTTAAGGTCTCATTGTAGATGCCAGGCCTAAGGACAGGCAGTGTATCTTAGCCTTATAAGATACGATGGGCTAAATGCAAGGACAGCAATTGTGCTCCACTATGGAATAAGTAAATGTGAAATAGATTCTGAAAATCAGAGTTTTGCTCAGGTGTTGCCATTTGAGGAGTACTCCAAACCAAAAAGTGTTTCCTAGAGCAAATGCTTCCAGCAGCGACTGGTGCTGGTTATCCTGACTTCTGGGTGACAAACCTAAGACATCTCAACGCTGTTTCTATCAGGTTACTCAGATTGCAAATTCAAGTACTGCATAGTTATGAGAAAACCCAGACCTACTCTGGTCTTACACTGGACAGCAAGAATGAAAGCAAAGCCCATGGTCATCTCCACAGCCAGAAGCATACTATTCCAGTTCGCAGACTCATTACTTAACAATGAATTGTCACCAATACAGACAGCACCATTATCCTTTTATGTGAGTCCCTCACAGACTTTTATCACTAGAAAAATAATAAATTTAGAAGGAGACAGAACCCAGAAGCTCTTTTGCCTTCTCCATCCAAATTTTAGCTCCGGAGCCCCCAGTGGAAGGACATGGAACTGTTAGAGGAGGTCCAGAGGAGGACTACAAAAATGATCAGAGGACTGAAGCACCTCTCTGATGAAGACAGGCTGACAGAGTTGGGTTGTTCAGCTTGGAGAAGAGATGGCTCTGGAAAGACCTTTTATCGTCTTCCCAGTATTTGAAGAGGGCCTGCAGGACAACTGGAGAGGAACTTTGTTTTCAAAGTCATGTAGTGACAGGAGAAGAGGTAATGGGTTCAAAACAGAAAAACCTTGATTTAGATATTAGGAAGAAATTCCTTCATCATGAGGGTCATGATGAACCAAAACAGTTTGCCCAGAGAAGCTGTGGAGTCTCTAACCCTGGAAGTGTTCAAAGCCAGGTTGGATGAGGCCTTGAGCAACCTGTCCAGTGGAACATGCCTGCACATGGCCACGGGGGTTGGGACTAGATATCTTTAAGGTCCCTTCCAACTCAAACTATTCTCTGATTTTATGACTCCAATTTAATTGGGACAAAACAAACAAAATCTCAAGTCCTTCATACATTTTCATCCATCATCCAGAGAAAGTCCAGTGATATCTATACAAACACTCCAATGCTACTTCCAGCTTCACACAGTTGTGCTACGCCTGAGAAAAAATTGCAAATTACTCCAAAGACAAGTATGAGCAAACTGCCACAGTCTACAAAAGTCAGTCAATACTAGGGGCTGTTCTCTCCCTGGCAACAGAAAAGTTCACTAAGCTTTAGCTTCTGGAAGAGCTAAAAAACCTGGTGTTCCAACCAGAATGACAGCAGTCTCAACTTTTCCCTCCTATCTAGTACCACTTCTTTCTATCATTTAGGGATTATTTAATAATTCCATATTCTTTCTGGCAGCTTTCCTCTGCTCTCATTCACAGAACAAAGGTAATGACAAGACAATAAAGATCCCTTTCTGCTACACATTTCACTAAAGGAAAAGCTAATTAAACACAGTAACATCACTTGAGCCGTGAGGAACAGCTTGTCTGATTAGTCTGTGTAGTACAGCCTTTAAATAAGCATAGAAATAACATTTGTAGGAGTTACTAGAACAGGAACACCAGTTGCCCCAAACAGGGTTTTTCTAGATGTTTTATAAGGCTATGCTAAGAAGACAGAAGGGGCGTGGAAAATTAAAAAGGAGCAACTTTGTGCTGTTGAACTTGTGTTGCTTAAGTGGTGGATTGCCCTCATCTGGGCTAACAGGATTAGCAAAAGCATTTCATCATCTTTCCCAGCCAGGTGTGTTTCCTACAGTGCTTTCTGATTCACACAGTAAAGCTCTCTCTAGGTTGCAAATATTAGTCTAGGGAAAGCTTAAATTCAATTAAACAAAAAAGTGAAAACTCTTTTGGCTTAGAGAAGAAACAGGTCAAATTATTATTTTCATTATATTTGTACTTATCTTGTAAAGTTTTAAGATGTAAGCTCAACACTTGGGCCTTACATGTGTGAGAACACTTTGCACAGTTCAAGGCTAGCTTCAGAGCAGAGGGAGAGACTCCCAGCTACCTTTATTCCACTAAATCACAGGAGGGCAAGTACACATTCAGGTTCAGCTTTTTTTTTTTACTACAGGATTAAGCTGTTAAGTGCCTTGGCTTTCAGCCTGCCTTTTTTCCCAAAGCCTCATTCCCCTCATCAATGAAGTCACCTTTTTGACACCTCACTTAGTAAACTGCAGTACAAGCATAACGCAAGGTCTTGTACTACACAGAGCACTAACTCCAAGCCTCAGAAAGATCTAGAGCTTTCTGCAAACTTAACATGAAAGCATTATCCCCAATTCCACATATGTTGCTGTATCACTGTGTCAAAACTCACTTCCTGGGCAGTTACTCTCCCACTGCAAATACTGCTTCACTGCTTCTATCCAAGTTCTTTTTGTTAGTTTCTTCACTTCTTTCCAGCTTTATCTCCTGCTGCCTGACTGCTTTCCTGACCAAGGATGATATCACAGACACTGATTAAATAGACCAACACCCATTGAGGCTCCCTAGAAGAAATCTGCACAACAAACAGTACAGTGTCCTCTCTACATGCCATATGAAACTGAGATGACTTCAGAGTCACCATTAAAAAGTAAAAATGTCAATGTGCATTCCACTTCTGCATCTTACTTAAGTCTTGACACAAAAATGTTAGATGAGAAGTGAACCCTGCTTTAATTTTAAAATTGGCTAGTTAATGTATCAATTTATCTTATTTATTTAGGTCAAGAGAGAATACTTTGAAGCCTGAGGAGTATAGATTTAGGCTGGATATTAGGAAGAAATTCTTTACAGTGAGGGGGGTGAGACACTGGAACAGGTTGCCCAGGAAGGCTGTGGGTGTCCACTCCCCAGAGGTGTTCAAGGCCAGACTAGATGAGGCCTTGAGCAAGTTTGTCTAGTGGAACATGTCCCTGCTCATGGCATGGGGGTTGGAAGTAGACCATCTTTAAGGTCCCTTCCAACCCAAGCCATTCTATCTCGAATCTTCACTTGTTTTGACAAGAACAGTTCCAAGTGGCCTTTTTCTCATCCTGTTCTCTTCTGCTGAGCTTAGTCTATATGGCAGACATTCTTCATTTAAAAAAAAAAAAAAAAAAAGCTTAACCCTTAGACATATAAAATGAAGTTTCTCAGAGCTGAATGTGGTGGTCTTTTGACATTGTTGGGTTGTTGGGTGCTTGGTGGTGTTTTTTTTTTTTGGGGGGGGGGGGTCGGGGAGAGAAGTAGGCACTGAAGCATCCAGTTTGCATACTTTGAAAACAATGAGAATACTGAAGAGAAGCTGAAAACAAGAAGTTGAAAACTACAAAGAAGAAATTGAAAACTATAAAGATTGATTCTTAGTTCTAGTTATACAATGTAGGCAATGCCATTCCTTTAAGGATAACACAAACTATACGTCACCAAACTCCAGCTGCTCACAAACAGTAACTCAATTCACTTCTAAAGAAACTGTGAGGTTGACCATGTGCATGAAAACTCAGGAGAACAAATCCAGAATCATCATTCCTCCAGCATAAGGGAAGTTCCCTGATTCAAGAGTAAGAATCCTATCAATCATTAATCATTTACTAGCAATTACTGAGCATCTAACTGCTTGTGACAATAGCTTTAAGTAAGACTTTAACGAAGGATTTCTTACATGTGCTGAAAACAATTTAAAATATATCCCCGTTGCTCTTCCTTTCATGAAAGATAAACTTCAAGTTGGATTCATAGCATTGAAACAGATTTGTCTTTATTCTCCCATTTATCGACACAGGTGACGAGAGATGCTCAAACACTGTGTTACTGGGTTTTGGCACAGTGTCATTCTGTGTTCACATCTGTAATGAGAGCCTCAACAGTGAAACAGTTATCCTCACTTCAGGAAAATTAATCTGGCAAACCAAGGCAAGGAGTTTGACAAAAATAATTTCACAAGAAATCCATTCAATAAACTGCTGCCCTAATTAACACGAGCTTGTTTGGTTTTGAACAAGCTCCAGCAGAGAAGTTCAGCGTGACGCCAGGAGAGTTATATAAAGGCTGAGCCTGTCTTTCCTTTGTGTGCAGATGAAGCCTTGATGCTTGTGGTTTTTTAAGGTAGGTAGAGATCGGTGGTAGCTGTGACTAGAGCAGAAAGTAATTATTATTGAGGTGGATTTTACACCGTATCTGAGAACATAAGAATCACCTTTCTCCCACCAAAAGCTGGCTGGAATATGCCCCCACCATGTTCCTTTACAAAAGGAAAAACATTCTCATCTCCACTTTACACCTGAATAAACTGAGGTTTGGCAAGGTTCAGTCTGTTTCAGAAAGGGGTGTCAAACACCTGCTACAAACAGGCATTTTAACAGGATTTGGAGGAAGCTCAGTACTTTTTAAGACGGGCCCTTCCTACAAAGAAGGCACTTTGTAGGAAAGGTTCTAAACGACTTTGACGCTCTCACCACGCAGTGCTCTGGTCACCCAGTGATGCTACCTGGCTACTCCTGCATCATTTACAAGCTAATACTCTGTTGCACCTTGGACATCCCTCCCAACAAAGGGTTTTTTCTCTTATTTCTATCTCATTGTGACCCCCCCCCGAGTGCTGACCTGTCCCCTCTAGTCGTGGTGGGTGTCTCTAGAGCAGCTAGGACAACGCGACTTGCAGGATTGCCCCACTCCTTCACCACCGAAGGGGAACGCCGGTGCCAAGCAGTCATGGGAAGGGCGGGGGGGGGGGGGGGGGGGGGGTAGCAGAACACGAAAGCAGCACCTTCAAATCCTAATTACAGTTAGCAGGGATTAAGTAATAGTCACTAACCTCTTTAGCTCACAGAGGAGAAACGTGATCCTCTTTAATTCTCCACGCTCCCTGCAGCTCCTCCTTACACAACCCTCTGCGGCTCCGGCATATCAATGTGCTATCATAGCAGCAACACCCCCTTGGCCAGGAATCCAATAAGGACACCACAGGGGCGGGCTGTCGCCAGGAGCAGCTGCAGAAAGGCTGGTACAGGCACTCGGACTGGGAGCTGGCGCCTAGAGAGCACCAGGAACGCTGCGCATGGCAGGTTGAACAGCCCCAGTTCTTCCAGCCTGTCTTCGAAGGAGAGGTGCTCCAGCCCTCTGATCATCTTTGTGGTCCGCCTCTAGACCCCTTCCAGCAGGTCCAGTCATGCAACGGCTTGCAGACACTAGTACATCAGCAGTGCTTGCGCCTGCCCAGGTGCATCCATGGGGTTTATGCTGCAGGCTGTGCCCATGTTCAGCAAATGGAGCACTTCAGTAGCACCAAGAAACCCTTCTCTGTTTGGCTTTGCCCAGGCAGGCAGCATACAGAAAGCAGGTGCTGGGACTGCCCAGGCCAGGTGTTACACCGGCCCTTAATCAACACTATTTGTTTCCTTTCCTACAGGGATTGCTTCCTGGCCCACAACATACTGTGTTTAAAAACAGCTTTTCCTTGGAGTGACACTTTTTACCCAGGTCTTCCTCCCAACCGTTTATCTCCATGAAACAGGGATTTCAGCTGAGTCATTCAGGGCTTGGAAGATAGAGTTTGGGAGGGTGCAGCTGTTTTCCCCCAGGCCAGCAGTTCCTGCTATAAACAATGTATGAAATGAGGATGGTCTGAATTCCACAGATCATTCTATACCGTGCTGATGTTGGGCATTCACAGGCTATGACAGAACCTAAAACTGTCACACTAGGACTAAAGGTCCTGTGTGATCAAATCCTGTGCTCATTCACCTTGGATGTAAAGTAGAAAAAACGCTGGAGAAACAGGCAACTAATTTTTTGCACTCAAGTGTATTCAGGTCAACCTGCTACTAGCAACTCTTGGCGGCATGCTGTATGTAAGTAGCAATATCATAATTATTCTCACTTGTTCCTAATAAAATTCAAGAGTTCAATGCAGCTTTAGATATTCTTTAAGGGATTGAAAGTGATATACGCTTCTTTCCACCCTTCCCCACTCATTTGTTCTGACCAGTTAACCCCATCAGCAAGACTTTAGCAACTCCTTTAACCTTCTCCCAGCTACATTTTCTTTCCCAGAGTCACATTTTCTGAACCAGTTGTGGAGTTTTAACTTCTTCAAAACTTCCATAGTCTAACATAATTTCATCTGAACTTGGGATTTATACTGTCATTGCTACAGTGGATGTTTCAGATATGTCACAGGATGTCTCATAATTCTTTCTTTCCTCTCAAACACATTGTATTACCACAGGCTAAAGCACAGATCTTCCCATCAACTGCTCTAATTACAGTGCTTACACAACTGCAACAAGGAGGGGCTCTAGAGAGTAACTGAAGAATTACACACAAGACCAACGAGCAGGAAGTTTAAAGCCCATCAAAGCATGAAGGAAGGTTTGGAACATATGTGTGGTATTGCATTAAAGAGTATTGGTAGACCAGGAGATATGGCATTTAAATATATACATCATGAGTTCAACATATGGAACTGCTAATGACTAGCACATGACTGTATGCTTAGCATAAAGTAATGAATCAATTAGCACATGATAGGAACCCATAGCAAATAGCAGAACATATGAAAGAATGCATATGGGAATGATTAGAGGCAGCTCTAACTTAGAGCCCTTGGATTCAGTAAGTGTGCTCCCATTTGTACAGCCACATGTTCTACAGGATGTGGCACCTGGCCCATCTCATAATAAACCTTATAAAAAAAAACCCTACCAGATGGAATGGGAACAAAAACCAGGTGGGACTGGCAACATGTAGCCAAACAGGAGGACACAACCGCCTCTTTCCACCACACTGTGGAGTTAGGTTAGATGAAAGCAGTCTGGTAACCACTTGCTGTTTGATCCCTGTATGCAGCCCCCAGCTCACTCTGTTACTGGTTTGTTTGTTTATTCAGGTGGCTAGATAACAAAACATTTAACTGAACTCCAGACCTGGCCAAGGTTAGAGGGGATAGGAAGAGCAGTTCCTCCAGAAGTGGAAGGACACATGTGCTCTGGAGGAGCCGTTTGTGGCCGTGAGATGAGTAGCTGGCATGGCAAAACAAGTTAGGGTCCTCAGAGTGGTGACAGTGGGCAGGGGGAATGGTTACAAATACCTCCCAGCATGGACATAGTTCTACCGGTGTGTTCCACAGACTGTTTCTCCTTCCACGTGGACATAGCAGAGAGTATTTCCAAACAATGAGTACCTTTCAATACTAATAAATCTTCCCTAAAATTGGACGGATATTGCATAGCTTTCATCACGGCAAAATTACAAGGAGGACTGCAGGAATAATTAGGCCAGCACAGGCATAGCTGGGAACTGCAGACAAGCTTTTGGCGCAAAATCCATCTTCAGGTCTGAAATGATTTTTCAGAGAGTAGAGATATAGGAGTCAGACCACCATTGAAGGTTACTGCAGCTGATTCCCACAAAGGGATGTTAGTGGAAAGAAAGGAGAAAAAGACTAAAAAACCTGGAGCTCTGCATACAAATCCACCGCTTAGGAGCATAGGAGGAGTTCCCACTTGGCTGGGCCACCCGCTCCCCTTTTCCTTCTGTATTTCTCATTGTCTTATTTTTTGGTCATAATCTGCATGCCATTTTGTTCTGCTGATCATCTTTCCATGCCATGTTTCTCCTCACTCACCTTCCACAGTCCCACAAGCATTACAAGTCCTAGCAAGCAGAAGTATTAATTAAACTCAAGCTACAACCTAGGAACCTCTCACTCTCAATTATTTTGTCAGGAACAACTAAGCAATGCAAAATAACGTAATCATTGTGCTGAGGGGAAGAGTTTCCTCACAACCACTAGAAGCCCTCCACAGGAAGAAATAAGTTTTATTTGGGAGAATTCAGTAGTGGATAATATACCACTAAATCACAACAGCAAGCCAAAAAATTGTAAACGAGAAGCTGGAAACTACTTGGATAAGAGAACAGACTGGCTTGGCAACAGCCCTGGAAAAGAATGCCTGCTTCAACCCCTCAGCCAGGAAGCAGATACAGTAAGTATCAAAAGCAGGTACAATGCACTAAGAAACAGCAGCCAGACACGCTCTGAAATTATTGGTACACTCATTGTTTCAGATGAATCAAAACTGTGAGCCAAGACTCACAGTGATCCCACAATGTAGCAGCACTCACGCACACTTTAACAATGCCAGAGCCTAAGTG
The DNA here is from genome assembly GCA_033816785.1 of Picus viridis. Lineage (NCBI taxonomy): Eukaryota > Metazoa > Chordata > Aves > Piciformes > Picidae > Picus > Picus viridis. The sequence continues at coordinate 25,687,946 of CM066574.1, forward strand.
TGGAGCTCAGCAGCAGCTCTGGACAGCCTGCTTAAATAAACTGACAGGGACATTGGCTTACATGGTACAATGACAAGGGATAAACGTGGAATGAAAAAGATAAGCTAAAGACAGCAGTAATTAAGTATGCAGATGGTTGTATGGAATCACATAATCAGATCAGATCCAGAGCACTTTCTGTGGGGATTGCTGAAAAGACAACAGAAATTTTGTCGGGTTTTTATTTCACAGAATCACAGAATGCCAGGTTAGAAGGCACCCCAAGGATCATCTGGTCCAACCTTTCTAGTGATATGGGAAAAGATTAACCTTTTTGTATAAAATAAACTGTAAAATTTCACAACTTGCAAACTGTTAGAGCTTAGCTAGCATACCACAAATAACCACATGAGATAGCCGATTTGCTGTTAAGAAAAAAGGGGAAATATCAAGGAGGAATTTGTGTCTCCATCAGCAAGAAAACTGCAGAATACAAGAAAAGAGCAGAATACAAGAAAACAGCATGCACCAGCCCAGCGGGTCCAAAGGACAAAGGCGAGGAAGACTCGGAGCACACCTCCCAACAACCGCCGAGTACGACCCCCGAGGGCAGTCTCACTAACGCGCTTCGTGGTACCAGAACGACTCCGGGGAACTCATAGAATATGTAACAAGTTTCTGGTAACTCATTTTAATAAACACTCCCAGTTCCTCTTTTTATGAAAATAAAATGAGCATCTGAAACTCTGCTCGGTGTGCTCTGGCGGGGTGGGTGTGTGCTGTGGAATAGATAATCTTTTGAGGTCACTTCCAGCCCCTAATTCTGTGATTCTCACGTTAATGCACAAGGGTGTTTTATGGTGTCCCTTGGTTCGAAGCTTGGGGGAAAAAATAAACCACCACAAGAGAGCACGACTCTCAGAAGCAAGCAGCAGACTTAGGTGCGTTTCGGTGGTCATCAAGGAGCCGAGGGGATGTGGGTGTCGCACAGGCCTGTGCTTCGGCACGGCAGCGGCTGGCAAATCTTGCTGCCTTCTCCTCACAGCTTTCCCTCAGCTCACGGTTGCGGGACATTCGCCACTTCCGGCGAGGCACAGGCCGAGGAACCCCCCAACCCTGTCCTCCAGTAGCGGGACCCCCTGAAAACACCCCGGTGTAAACACACGCGGACCCAGCACGGCCGCCACAGCAGCCCGCTCGCCGCCCCTGCCCTGCACCGCAACGCAGCCGCTCGTCGCGCCGCCCGCCAGCTCCCCCTGCCGCGCCCCGCCGGCACCGCCGCGATGGCAGCCCCCATGGTCCACGCCTGAGCCTTTCCGCCGAACGCCGCTGCTGTGAGTGCGAAGGGGCACCGCGCACGGAAAGCGATCACAGCCGTCCCAGAGGGGCCCCGCCGAGCCAGCCCAAACGTCCCCGCTCCGCGGCAGGGCTCGGCCCTGTGCAAAATGGCGGCCGCGGCGCGGTAGGGGCCTGGGGGACAGCTGGGGCTCGGCCGAGGGTGGGAAGGACGTGGGGGCCTTGAACCGGGAAGGGAAACTCTGTGAAGGAAACAGAGACTGCGGGGAACAGCAGACAGTTAGAGGCGGTGGGGGTGAGCACAGGCACTAACCGTGGGGCATCGAGGTGAGGGAAGCTGTGCAGCGAGGTGGCCACAGGCCTGGTAAGCAAGGAGTCTCAGGCCCGTAAAAGGATAAACAGGTGCAGTAATTGTAGATATGTCATCTCACAGCTCCATTACCAGGGCTATGTTAATGTTAATTACACTTTAAATACACCTCGCCTGCTTTTAGAAGTGGGCTGCAAGGCAAATTTCCCTAGCAAACGACAAATAAATCCTGATACACAGGAAAAAAAGAATAAACCTAACCTGCTGTAAAGAGGCTGTCTGCTGGTTTCAACCACTTAGATGTCATTTCCAGGAAGGGAGAACTGCCAGCCCCCACACGGGTAGGTTTGAGGTGGAGCAGTCATGGGGTGCTATTGCTTCTGCACCATGGCCAGCAGGCAGAGGGCTGTGACAGACAACAGAATCATAGAACAGTGGTTTGGGTTGGAAGGAACCTTTAAAGGTTATTAGATTAGAATAAAGTAGGTTGGAAGAGACCTTCAAGATCGTCGTGTCCAACCCATCATCCAACACCACCTAATCAAACCCCCTGCAGTCAGCAGGGACTTCTTCAATTAGAGCAGGTTGCACAGAGCCCTGTCCCACCTGACTTGGAATGTTTCCAGGCATGGGGCTTCTACTAGCTCTGGGCAGCCTTGGCCAGTGTTTCACCACCCTCAGTGTAAAAAATGTCTTCCTTACATCAAGTGTAAATGTCCCCTCATTTAGTTTAAAACCATGACCCTCTGGCCCTGTCTAAAAGCTCTACTAAAAACATCCCTTGGGCTGAAATACACTTTAAAACAGGTGCCTGTCTACAGTATTGTGCTGTTGAAAACCCAGTGGCAGAAGCACAACTAGGCACAAATACACAAGTGTAAAGTAAGTCTATGCAGTATCTCATCCACACAATAAGAGAACTACCATCACATTTGCTTCATTGTTCGGGTACAACTTGAGAAGCAATCAAGTTGCCTTGAGCATGTTTAATATGCTGGTTAACACTGCAAAGAATATGAATTGCTGTGTTACTTTCTTTACAATTTGATGCTTTGCAGTTTAACTCTCATCACTAAGCCAGGCAAGGTTTCCTCTGTTCCTTCTTACCGGTGAGGTGAGTTCCTCCTGTCTCCCAGCCTGGTTGGTTTTAACTCAAATCAGTGACTTTCAGCTGATTCACATGAACATTGAAAGTGTGAAAGGGAGCACGTAGCATGAAGTGTTAAGAGTGGACTTTGTTTCTTTTAAAGCTAGTTTTTGGTAAACTGAAGTTGAAATGGAGCAAAATGAGCCTCCTTCACAGGCTGGAGCAGTAGCAGGCTGTGACAGCAAGATGGCCCTATTCCCCTGTCCAGCTGCACATCCTGCTGCACCTCTTGTGTCAGGTTTACGGATCAGCTGGTTTATACTCAAAGTCGGTTTTCCAGTGAATTACAGCTGGATGTGGCACACACTGCAGCTGCACGGTCCAGCCAGAAGGGAGGGAAGAGGGGCATGAGCACCCCTTCCCGCAGCAACTCACAGCTGTCACTAAATGCAGTTGTTAAACTGCATCTACTCTTTCTTTTGAGTTTAAACTTTGACTCAGCAGTAAACTGGTGTTTCATATCATGCAGCTGCCTGTGTTAAGGGTTCTCAGACTTGTCTGGAGGTGTGGCAGGGAAAGATGGGTGCATGTTGACAGATAACAAAATGCTGCCTTTATGGCAGCTTAGTGCCTAGAGATTCTTTTGCCCTAGTTAAGAGTTGACGAGTTGGTGCCCTCACTGTCTCAACATAATTTAAGGTGCTGAAATATCTAAATTCCATTAAACACAAAGAGGGGGGTGAAATAGCTTGAAAGTTACTACATTGCCTGCTTAAGTTGTTGCATTTGTTCCCCTGAGGAAGGAAGGATTCTCATCAAGAGGAGAGTGAAGGGTTTAGTCAAACTTAATGTGTCAGTTTTTTTTTCAAATGAGCTTTAATTTCAACTGCTGTAAATTAAATGGAAAAAAACATGGAGAATGGAGATAAGGAGCTTTGGGAATTAAAAAGGGGGGGGGGGGGGAAATTAAACCCAAACCCTTCATTACTATCTTACAGCTGTTTCTGAGGAATACTTTGCTGTTGCAGTTCTGAAATTAATGAAGTGTGCATGGATTATTACGGCATGTATTTTACTTCAAAGCTGTTTATTCCCCAGAAATCAGAGTCTTGGCATGTCTGTTGATACAGTGCTTTCCAGGCCACTTTTCAAATACAGACTTCTGGGTTTTGACTCAGTGCCAGAGGAGCAAAAGGAACAAAACAACATCCTTACCTTTGCAGGTGTGACCACAACATGAAACTTAGCAGGAGGAAGGTTGATGCTGGGGGTTGTTATCACTACACTTAATGCACCTTAGGCATTGGTGCTCACGCAGAGACAGGCCCACTAACAACGTGGCTATTAAGGTGCTTGACCTTTCTCTTACACCTTCCACAGTTCAGCCATCCCAGGTGAATGCACCTTACCTATTAACAGCTCCATGCAAGCACTGTCATTGCACAGCAGTTTCTCTTACTTGCCACTACTGCCTTACCTATTACCAACACTGTTCTGGTGGCAGCCCAACTTGTGGTTGTTCTGAGAATTAGGAGGGAACTCTAGGTATGGACAACCTGAAGGCCGCATCAGCTCTTGCCTACTTTTGTGCAGACACCTCACCAAATGGTCCAACTCCCAAATGTACAAAGGCCACAGAAATAGAAATCAACAACTGATGTGCATGAGCACTTGATCTTGAACTGCTTGCAGTGGAAGAGAAGAAGGAAGGGACTTAGATGGCTTTTTCTATTTGTCTGTGATGCTGTTAGTCTGCAGTTTTGAGCTGTGATTTTGCATAACCGAGGAGGGTTCAGGAAAAGGCCATATTGTTTCTCAGTTTCTGGAAGCAAGCAGCAGTTACATGACCATAAAGCTAGTGTGGGAGCTCTCCTCTTGAAGATGCCATTTTGCTTTTTTACTGATCAGTGTATCGTAAAGGAATAGAAACAATTTGAGAGCGTACTTCTGAAGAGCCACCTGAAATACAGGAAAATGTGAAGTTTTACTAATATGTCAGTTCAGCATTGCTTCTTCAGTATTTTCCCTGTTCCAAGCAATTGAAAAACATCACCAGTGACATTTGAAGCGTGTCAGGGATGCTTTCTGGTATTAGAGTGCCTTCAGTTCTGTGACAGAATACTTTCACCTGGTGGGGCGGCAGTGGTGATCTTTTAACAACTGTGCTAACTGTACTAACAGTTGTATTTAACACACATACCTCACACACCTTCCTTCCCCCATGGCAGAGTCATTTGCTTTTCTCAGTGTTTACATGCCTTCATTAAGTGACTGCACAGCCTGCCACCAACAAAAATACATATTTCCTGTTTCCACAACTGTCTCAGAGTACTCTGCATATACTCAGTAAGCAGGATTGGGATTTTGCCTTGCCTTTCTCACCCCTCCCTACACCAAATAAAAAGCATTCCTGCTATTAATTTGATCACAACACTAAGCATAGTCAGCCCAATTATCCATTACCTAAAAATGGATTCTACCTCTCCTAGATCAAACTGGAGGCACATGAACAGGGACTGTTTTCCTTTTTCATATCTGCAGCTGTGTCTGCTTTGAAGAAGGGCTTTGTAAACTTCTCCCATTAACTAACAAAGAGATAGGAATCTTCCACATCACTGTGTGCCTTCTCCAGATGCTGATTACATTCATTAATGGCAGCAGCAGTCTCCCAGTCTGTCTGGCAGGTGTTGATCTGTGCTCTAGCACTAGTGTAGATTCTCACTTTGATGATGTTAAATGAGTTAATGCCAAGAGTGTGCTTTTGAAGAGCAGATTGTGTCCATGTACTGCACTTTGGAGTTTTTCAAATGGACCATCAGCAGCTGGACCTCAAGAGAAAGCCTAATGCTCTTCACAGCTCATAGGTAGGAAAGTCCATGACAGCAGGCAAGAGCTAAGTCTAAACAAACCACACACACAACCCCCACGTAATGGGAACACAGCCCTCAGGTATTTTGATTCACACACCTGACATTACCAGCAGTAATTCAAAGAGAGATCAATCTATCATTAAAGTAATCCTATTCTATTCTATCATTAAAGCAATTAGAAAATGGTGTATAGGACCACCCCAGAAGGAAGACCCATGAGAAATGGGAATATCTATAGGGAAGTCTAACACTATCCCAAAGACCTCACACCAGGCTTTTAGCATTCTGCAAGAGTCTCTACAACTGTTGGTGTGGCATTGAGGAGTACCATGACTGGAAGCTGTAAACTCAGTGTGGTACACTGAAATCCGGAACACTTGAAAAGGCCCATTCATTTAAATGTAACATGAAAAATCATTCACCTGAGGCAGGGAAATGCGTGAAGGGTACTTAGGAGATAGAAGAAAGTAAGATACGAGGAAGGAAAAGATACTTGTGGATACAGGGTGACTAGACTGCCTAACAAGAGTTCAGCATGGCAGATTGTCAGTAGAAGGCAAGAAGTACTACCAGAGATAAACAGTAAAGCAGAGACTTGCATCCTGTACATGGCCTAATAGAACCATGAAAGACATGTTAACATTAAAACTAGTCACAGAAACGTAAGTTAGATGATTAGAGAATTGCAAGAACCTATTCTGGAAAGCACACGAGCCAAGCATGATGAGGATTGATTAGATGCATTTAGAGGCAGTTCATCAACTCATGGAATAGTTTTTGGTTGAAAAAGACCTGTGAGATCATCCAGTTCAGCCATTCTCTAACTCAACCTAGGTTAGGCCGGAGCTAAACCATGTGCCTCAGCACCATGTCTCTGCCTCTTTGAAACATCTTCAGGTATAGGATTTCAACCACCTCCCTGGGAGCATATTGCAGTGTTTGAGAACCCTTTCAGTGAAGAATTTTCTTCCAATATCCAACCTAAACCTCCCCTGGAGCAACTTGAAGCCTCTCATCCTAGCACTTGATACTAAGAAGAGACTGACCCCCACCTCACGTCACACCTTTCAAGCAGTTGTAGAAAGCAAGAAGGTCTCCCCTCAGTCTTCTTTTCTGCAGACTAAGCAGCCCCAGTTCCCTCAGCTGTTCCTCATATAAGACCTGTTCTCCAGGAGCTTTCCATATATGTGTGCAGTTTTAGAGGTAGCTGCTAGGCTGCTCTTCAGCCTGCTGGGGAAAAAAAAAGTATAAGCAAGTAGGGAAAAGCCAGAGCCAGCCAGGATAATGTAGTTAAGAATAATGTAGATGGGCAGGAGGAGGATAGCAAGCTACAAGTGACTGTTTTTTAGCAATACTATGTTTTTTTTCTGAAGTCATAAAATGAGTATTGTTTTCAAAAAGTCTTTCAGGTCAGCTCAATGCAGATATCACTAAGCCAAGGTCTTCGACTTACACAGAACCTTTCATATGCTGACCTGCTGTATCATTTTCTTCTGGCCCCCCTGCTAAAAGGAGACCCCTCCAAAACACGTAGTAAACAGCTTTCCAGTGGCCTTTCCTGAAAGCAGCTGTGCCAAGCTGTAGACAGACTTATTTTTGCTCTATCCTGCCTGTCCACCATTATCTCAAACCATAATAAGGACAGACTAAAAAAAATATGTGCCATGATTGCTGGGGTTTGTTTTCCAGTAAGTTTGTCATGAATGAGTATTCAGAGGAAGGAGACACAGCCCATGGCACTGTATTCACATGACTTCAAATATTAGACATTTAACTTTTAAGTCAATAAAACTTTAGGCTTGAATTTTTGCCTTGGCCTTTGAACATCATCTCTTCCTGGGATCCAGAGAGCTGCAACACAACGTAGGTCACACACCAGCTCATTTTGACTACTGAACTTGGATGGAAGAATGATGTTGCTTATTCTACTAGGACTGGAATGCAACTGTCAGCACTTAGAGCTGCAGTGTGAGCTATGCATGGAGTTTATGAAAATCATCTCTTAAACAGAAAGCAGAGGACTACCACCAGAGTTACTAGAACTCTTCTATCTCAGCTTAATCCTGGCACCCAGGAACATTTCCATAGATTTTACTGGACATGTATGTTTGTGGACAGAGCTGCACAAGCACTGAGAAAGAAAACTAAAAGCCTACAAGCTCCAGAGCTTGCAGTACAGTTAGAAAGGTACAGTGAAGAGGGAAAGCTGCTAGGTGTAACTTCATTGTTACCTTTGGTTTAGGCCATTCATAGACACAAAACTGCTTTAGAATCACTGGTTTGCTGTAGTATGACATTTCTACATGATAGGTAGTTGAAAAGCTTACCATAAGACATGGTCTACAATAAACCCTACCTCTGAGATTCTCAGTGCTTTATAGGAGTACATGAAGAGATCACACACCACTTGGAAAAAGGCAAGTACTAGCTTAGCAAGAGCTTCACAAACACCAAACAGGCTGCAACCCTTAAAAAATAACAACAACCCCCCCAAAACATGCTAGTACATTTTCACTTAGTTTCCTACCTAAAGTAGCTGTGGACTCCTACTGTAAAACAGTTCCTCTGGTTACTAGAAGCTCCCAGGTACCTTCTCTCAAATTTTGCTAGCTCTCACCAGCTGCTCTTTATAGCCTTTCTCCTTTGAGCTTCCCAGGTGCAAAGCTTCCAGATGAAAAGTGCTCTTTAATTTTGCCTTACCTAGAAGCATTGAATAGTATTATGTGTTTCTCACAATCTTTGTCCTGCTAGGTAGGAAGGATTAATTCTGAAAAAATAAGTTGTCTGAATTTGTTACTTCATTTTTTTTTTCCTATTCAGGAATTAATTACAAATTCCACAGGCTTCTGAGTAAATGAAAGGAACTCCAGGGGTGCATATCAGTTACAACCACTGTTAAACACAAGGTGTTTTTTTCCCATCTTGATTACAAAATCTACAATGATCTCCATGCTGCTTTCATTTAATTGGAGTTTTGCCACCTACTTGAATAGGTAGCTCAGGTCCAAGTTCATTAACAACATGGAAAGATCTACTCTAAATATGAGATGTAGTAGAAGGATGATTGGAAGCTGAGCAGCTGCTTATACATGGTGAGCATGCCCTAGCTTGATGAGGTTATTTCCTAACCCTAAACTGTAAAGAGTCAACCGTGCAAAGTTGCAAACCTGCGTGTGGGGTGCTGGATGCATGTCCTGGAAATTATGACAACAGCTACAATCTTCACCTCACTGAAGTTGGTGAAATCTGTTCCATGTACTTGACTGGAGCCAGGAATTTTGCTATAGGTGCTTACCTTCTGACTTTGCATGGGTTACTGCACACAGCACAGTAAATTCCTCTGAAAAGTAATTTAGCTTTTCTCTTCCCCAGTTCTCCCTTTTCCTTGAGGGTAGCAGCTCTAAAACACTCCCCTAAACCTCCCTCATCTCCATTCACCTTTTAAAATGAGAAACCTAGTAGATAACTTTCCAGCATCGTGCTTGAGCAACCTCATTGGCATCACTTTTACATCGTTAGTCATAATGCACACTAGTGAGATGTCTTCCATCAGAATTTCAAAGCACTTAACAAATATTAATTAAATATTGTGTCTCTGTGAGGTGTGTAAGTAAGTAAGTAATTTTATAAGCCAACACCATATAAAGGAAAGGGAAGGGTGGATTCTCACATTAGTGCATAGCCTCTTACTCATTTACAGTTATTTTCTTCACTGGTGTCTAGACCTGAAGTAAGTTCCTTATGCAGCTTTTGTAATGGCCACACGAACAGGAAAGCCTGAGCTGCAAGACACCTCTCATATTTCCGTGATGTGAAAGTATGTCCTCTCAAATATTTTGTAAAGTGGAGCTAGGGTAAATCAAGTCAGTAGAAAAGACAGGTGAAGAAGTTGAGCTCCAGCCCTGCCTTCAGTTCCACAGAGCAGGCGTTCCTAAACGTGTTGTCCTATGTTTGCTACCCTGCAGGTAGTAAAGGACTTTTGGGATGTTGCAGCCTTCCTTTTCCCAGACACATTTACTCTTCCTGCCTGGAAATCACATTTAGGCAGTTTTGGAGGACTTCATAAATTTGTCTGAGCTTTCCAGATGTCTGGTAGCTGTAGGAAGCAGACACTTATGAACTAGTTGCTGCACGTCTGTGAGCATGAACTACAGAACATGGAGCAGCCTAGCAGGAGCAGCGTCGTGTGTGTGCTGTGCTGTCCAGCCATGCACAGTAAGTGCAAAGCTCTTCACAAATAGCAGGCTTGGTGCAGATGTCACACACATCTGAGCTTGTGTGCAGTCAGCCCCATGATTTCAGATGGGAGCTACACAGTTCTTTGCATGTAGACCACACAGCTCCTGGCTCCTGGCTGTGCTGCAGCTGCTGCATATGCACCTATTTTTTGATATCTGTTAAATCCTCTGCAGACATATGGGATTCCTGTCCCTCTAGTTTGCCTCCTTATATCCACAGTCCTCCAAAGCCACAATGATCAGGACCCATACTTGTTCTGCTTGACACTTTGATAATCCTCTTCCCCTCTAATGACAACTTGTTGGACTAAGACACTGATTCCATGAGAGACCTGGAGACAGCTTAACAATTTTATACTGCCAGAGGTGAGCAGTGACAGTCTCCAGTCCTTTGCCATCCCAGCCCTCCTCGCTCTTGGTCATCTTGCTGCTTATCTCCCACTGATCCTGGCATGTGGTGCATCCCACCATTAGCCAATTTGACCTATTAGCCTGGAAGAAAAATAGCAGAAAGGTAGATGGCTCCCTCTGGAATAGTGAGGTAAATCATCTGCCTAAATGACAGGTACAAGGTAAAGGATCAGAGGAGGTCCTGAACCTCTTTAAGTGCAGCTGGGAGGCTTGCAAAGGGGCTCAGAGACTTGGCCTGGTGCTTTTATTTTTTTTGCAACAGTGACTTGTTAGATTAGCTTAGCTGCCTTTGAAGTGGTAGTTTGATTTCTTCTACAGAGGAGGCCTTACTTTGCTTCTTTTTCTCTCCTTGTCATTTACAGCTATGCCATTCAATCTGGGGAATTTCAGGTGGATTCAAAGTTTTTGTCACACCACCAGGTAAGAATCATAGTTTTGGAAGGGTTATCAAGGATTTTCTACATTGTGCCCTTACAGGTAATTGCTTAACTTTCTTTAATATGCTTCTGTGGCCTCAAACCAGTTGGGTTATTTATTTTTTCCTAGCTCTTTGTATGTTGGAGGCTAAAAGCATTGTTGCCATCACATTCATAAACCCCTCTGTGCTTTTTAGACATGCTTATTCTAAGGTACCTTCAAAAAATGTTTTGAATCCCTTGTCTTGGTCCCTTGAACTAGTTGGGAAATTGTACCTAAAGCTAAATACAGCTCCTGTATTGTGTGGAAAGCACTTTGAAATGAAACAGAAATTTGAGAAGCTTCTGTTAGCTGCCTCAGAGAGTGTCAATCACGCTATGTATTTCTCCCATCCCCCTTGAAGATTAATAAATAAAGACCAAAAAAAACCAAAACCCCACTTTATTTTCCCTGCTTCATAGCATCCAGCTACTAGAAGAGCAAAAAATCTGAACGCAATGAAATTCTGATTATTCCTTCTGTATTGTTTGGGAAATGATGGAAGACTTCAGCACATTAATAAAGCAATTTAGACATGCGTCTGCCACAGTTGGTGGAGCACAGAAGATCAAAAGAACATTCTCATCTGCCTGACACACACACCCAGTGTTGGTTCATTAATGGCATACTTTTAGCGTAGGTTATAACTGTACACATCGTACAACAAAGCAGTGCCATGAAGTCCCCTGTCCTTAGGGAACAGAGGGAGCAGGGGGGAAAAGAAGTCTGGTTGATGAAAGCATTCTCAGTGGCTGAGAACATCACTAACTGTGAGAGGGTTTGCTGTGAACTTTGAAAGGGTGGGAAGCTGAACTGTGCACCATCTCTGTTTGATTGCATTGTTCAGGATGAATCCCCCGCTGATAAAATCATTCCTGGTAAAAGCCCTTCTAGCTTTCAGAGGCCTTGCAATCAAAGCATGCGTAGTGGGGGGGTGTTAAGTATCAGGGCTCTGTTAAAGAAGAACAAATTAGTGGGTTTGGGGGTGCCTGTCTGTTTTGGTGACAGAAAGTGAAGGTCTAAGTATATGTGTTTTAAACCAAATATGACCCAGTTTAGGTTCTGAGTGTCCATCCCTCCCTAACAGAGGAAAGAAACAAAACCCATTTTGTTTGTCCTGATGCTCATTCCATAGGGTCTCTAGTCTAAAGCCCTAAACTTCAGCTGGAAATCAGAAAGCTTACCATTTTTGCATTTTTATACAAAAAAGTCTACACATCCAGTTGAAGGAAATCCCAATTGTAATGAAGCTAACAGGGCAGTTTCCAGATCAAATTAGTTCCTGGCCTAGAAGTCCCTGACCTCTGAACATCATAGAATCCACCCCCCCACCAAAGTAGGTTCTCCTAAAGCAGGTCACACAGGAAAGCATCTGGATGGGTCTTAAAAGTCTCCAGAGACGGAGACTCCACAACACCTCGGCTGCCTGTTCCACAGCTTTGTCACCCTCACAGCAAAGAAGTTTTTCATCATGTTGAGGTGGAACTTCCTGTGTTCTAGTTTGGATCTATTGCCCCCTGCCCTATCACAGGAAGAGACTGGCACCTTCTTCTTGACACCCACCCTTCAGATATTTATAAACATTAGTAAGATCTCCTCAGTCGTCTTGAGGCTAAACAGCATTCTCTCAGCTGTTCCTCATCAGACAAATGTTTCAGCCCCCTAATCATCCTCAGAACCCTCCATTGGACACTCTTCAGTATATCCCTGTCCCTCTTGACTTGGAGAGCCCAGAACTAGACTACTCAGCAGGGCAGAGTAAAGGGGGAGGAGAACCTCGACCTGCTGTCCATACTCAGTACACTGCGGGATACCATTGTGGCATGGTGGCCTTGGCTAAAGGGCAGAGCAGCCAAAAAGGCTCTGGCCCTTTCTCTCTGTGAAAGTGCCTTGGCAGGTTGTTACCAAACCCTGGGAATAATGTGCCTGTGGATTGTACACAGCTAATCCTCTTTGTACTTTGCTGACTGTAACCTGCTTAGTCTTACATGAAACATATTCGCTGTCTTTTCATGAGTCTGATCCAAAGCCTGTTGAAGTCAGTGGAAGGAGTCCAGATATTTTTCCCCATAGTTTTGGAGCTGGCTCTATATGAACAGCTGGTCTAGTACAGAGCCTTCTAGTCCAAAGACAAGGGAAATAAGCAGCACCAAACTGCATTGGACTCAGTGCTGTGTTAAAGATATAAATGAAAGTAAGGTGAAACTTGTAAAACCAGACTGGATGAAGCAGTCTGAAACATGCTGCAGGGAGCAGCCTAGGTGCTAGCAGGGGAATAAGTTAGCTGCTTAATGATTTCTTTTCCATAGCTTTTACTTTTCCACATATTCTGTAATGTAACAGTACTTGTTTTTTCCTTAGGCAAATAGATACCAGAGAGCAGAACTGGAATGAGAACCTATGTAGCGTTTGCTTTTATCTTACATTACAAAAGAAGTATGAATACCTTGTGTTATTCTAAGTATAAAATTGCAGGTGTCAAATAATTTGGTGCTTTAAGGGCTGTGCCAGAAAAATAATCCAGTAAAAACAGCTGTGTTCCACTAAAGCAGAGCAGATAGTATTGCTGTTATAGCTGCTTACTTGTATGGCTCCAGCAGCATAAGATGGCACAAAACAAGAGACCAGCAAGAAACTTGCCTGTAATCACACACAGCCTAGAAAGATAGAAGGATGGAAACCAAATAAACCTAAGGTCCCAAAGTGAGAACCTGTCTGGTTTGCTTTACGGTCTGATGGAACTTTTAAAATGCTGTTACACAAAAGCTGATACTGTCTCCCATAACATCCTCATAGGCAAACTCAAGAACAGTGTGTTAGATGACTTCATTGTGAGGTGGGTTGGTAACTGGCTCAATGAGAGAGTTCAGGGAGCTCCAGTCTGTGGCAGAGAGTCCAGTTGGAGGCCTGTAGCCTGTAGTGGTGTTCCCCGGGATCAGTACTGGGCCCAGTTTTGTTCAATATCTTCATCAGTGACCTGGATGAGAGGATTGAGTGCACTGTCAGCAAGTTTGCTGATGAGATGAAACTGGGAGGGGTGGCTGACATACTGGAAGGCTGTGCTGCCATGCAATGAGATCTGCACAGGCTGGGGGCCTTGGTGAAGGCAAACTTCATGAAGTTCAATAAGGACAAGTGCAGAATCCTGCATATGGGGAGGAATAACACCAGGCACCAGTACAGACTAGGGGTGATCCTGCTGGAAAGCATCTCCATGGAGAAAGACCTCAGAGTCCTAGTGGACAGCAAGTTATCCATGGGACAGCAATGTGCCCTTGTGGCCAAGAGGGCCAATGGCGTACAGGGGTGCATTAAGAAAAGTGTGTCCAGCAGGTCTAGGGAGGTTCTCACCCTCTACTTTGCTCTGGTGAGACCATACCTGGAGTACTGTGTCCACCTGTGAGCTCTCCATTTTAAGAGCGGCAGGGATCTACTGGAGAGAGCCCAATGGAGAGCTACAAGGATGATTGTGGGACTTGAACATCTCTCCTATGGAGAAATACTGAGAGACCTGAGGCTGTTTAGCCTGAAGAAGAGAAGACTCAGAGGGGATCTTATTAATGTCTATAAATATCTGAGGGGTGAGTGTCAAGATGAAGGTCTCTCTTCAGTGGTGCCCAGTGATAGGACAAGGAACAACAGATACAAGCTAGAACACAGGAGATTCTGCCTTAGCATAAGGAGACACTTCTTTAGGGTGAGGAAGCCCTGGAGTAGGCTGCCCGGAGAAGTTGTGGAATCTCCTTCTCTGGAGAATTTCAAAACCTGCCTAGATGCATTCCTGTGTGTCCTGCTTTGGCAGCAGGGTTGGACTCAATGATCTCTGGAGTCCCTTCCAACTTCTAACGTTCTGTGACCTCAGAGGATGATTCTTAGAGATCCCAAAGAATTAAAGCAATAGGTAATTTGTGCTTGGTTCTGGATAAGTACATGGTCAACTCTCTGTTCTAAGGACGGTGCTGTTTAAAAAGCAGAAAAATCTTTAGCTGGAAAGGGGAAAGAATTTTTTCATCTCCATGTTACAGGTGAGAGTGCAAACCAGGGTTTAAGATGACTTGACGGGCTAGATAGTCAGCAGCTGCATTGCTTGTTGCAGAGAAACCTTGACTGCTGTCAAGTGCTTTACAGGCAAGGCTATCCTTACCAAGCTGAATAGGCCTTCAGGAAAAAGCTTGCTGTGGACATGAGCTGAGGCAGGAAGTATGAGGACAGGACACAGCAGAACACAATTTGATTTTTTTCACACATAAGTTTTTCCTCAACATAGGACAAAGAGCCATGCACACACTTTGTGCAGCTCCTGGAAATGAATAGTTTTGTTGCCCATTCCACAAAAGCTGGCTCTGAGGAAAATCTATTTAGTAGATTATTTCTCTAAAAGCGGCAGAAGACTGACTGCATTTAACGTTTTTCCAGGCCTCCAGAGCTGCAGTGAAACCTGGACTGAGAGAGCCTGCTTTGCTAAACTGGGGACACGCTGCTTCTGTCAGTATAGATGTTAAGAAGCTTATTAAAGGACATAGCAGCTGACAAGCGAGTCTTTAATCTCTGTCAAATCCCATAAGTTTTTGACCAGTGTAAAGCAGTTAATGTGAAAAAGAAACTTCTACTCACCACTTCATGTGTGCTTCCAGATGAGATGTGTTTACTTGCATAGTGACAGTCAGAACACATTTCACTTAGCAATTTTCAGGGTGAATTTTGTCTGCCTTAAAAAACACTCCCAAACCCCCCAGCTCTCTTTCCCTGCTTCTTGACTACCATGAGAGTCATTTTGTTGTCCACACTGGTATTTTAAGTAAGTGGCACGTAGGGTGTGGCAGGCTGCATAGTATGCTGCTGAAGAGCAAGCCAGATCATACAATCATAGAATAGTAGAGGTTGGAATGGACTTCTAGAGATCATTCAGTCCTAACCCCCAGCCAAAGCAGGATCACCTAGGCCAGGTCACACAGGAACACATCCAGAGAAGTCTTGAAAGTTTCCAGAGAAGGAGACTCCACAACCTCTCTGGGCAGCTTGCTCCAGGGCTCTGTTGCCCTCACAGCAAAGATGTTATTCCTTGTGTTGAGTTGGACCTTCCTGTGTTCCGGTTTGTATCCATTGCCCCTTGTCCTATCACAGGACACCATTAAAAAGAGCCTGGCCCCTTCTTGACACCCACCCCGCACATCTTTATAAACATTAATAGGATTCACCTTCAATCTTCTCTTTCCAGTCTAAACAGCCAGTCCCTTCATCCTCCTCGTAGTTCTAAATGTTGATGCTGAAAGGCTGCGAAGTTATAACTATATGTCAGAAAGTAAGGGCATGGTGATGCAGCAAAGCTTGCCTGTTCTGACAGAGATACAAGGAAGGGGTTAACAGTCACACATCCATTGACAGGAAAAACATTTGGTTATTTTTTTTATGTTTTTCTTTGCAAACCACATGCCGACGCTGAACATAAGTACCTCATGCTGCAATGAGTAAGTCCATTTTGGGTTCCTGTTTCATACAAGTTGTGTTCCTATTAATCAGTGAAAAGATGATACCAAAACCCAGAACCAGCTATGAAGGATAAATTAGGGTGGGGTATTTTCCAGGTTCTCAAAACAAAAACCCAAAACGACACACCAAACAAAAAACCCAAAGACCTCTGCAGTAGGTCTGTCAGTCAGCAGATCAAAGGATGCATCTAGTGCACTTGGGTATGCTGTAACATGAGTGATTTGTTCAGTAGTTAGCTCTAGTTAACTAACATGACTATTCATTCTAAAATAACCACTCTGGCAGTGTTTGCTCCCAGGCAAATACTTGTTCTGCTACAGTTCTTTCTCAGCTCGGCTGCTTCTGATCCCCTTTGCCAGTGCCAAAGTTGTTAGCCTTTGTAGTCATGAGAGTTAATTACCACTCATTTTGTTCACTTTTCTGCATGGCCAAAAGCTTTTATGTCCTTGCCATGGCCGGGGAGTGGAAAGCCTAGCCTGTGTTAAGGGACTGTTTCTTATGCAATGTATGATTAATCGCTGCCAAGAAGTGGTCTGCCACATGTGTGCTGGCAGGTTGGTGGCTGTGCAGCTGCACTGCTAATGACATAGCTGGGCTGGTTGAGCATGGTGCATCTGATGGTTGAGACAGGCTCCAGGGCCCAGCAGGAGATTGAGGTTAGGTAAACTGAGCCACCTGGGAAGTGGTGGCTAGATGTGGCATCTGGGGATATATAGGATGGATCATAGAATCACAGAAGGGTTTGGGTTGGAAGGGACCTTAAAGATCATGTACTTCCAACCCACCTGCCATGGGCAGGGACACCTTGCTCAAGGATTTATCCAACTTGGCCTTGAACACTTCCAAGGAGGGGGCATCCATGACCTGCCTTGGGAATGTATTCCAGTGTCTCACCACTCTCATTGTAAAGAATTTCTTCCTAATGTCTAGTCTAAATCTACTCTACTCAAGCTTACCTCCCTTAAATTCTCTACTTAATTCCCTCTCATCCTATCACCACAAGCCCTTCTAAAAAGCCTTTTCCCAGCTTTCTTGTGACTTGAAAGTCCTGGAAGGCCAAGGCTGAACATGTGGAGAGTGCAGCTACCAGCCATGGTACAAAGCAGTGAGTAAGGAGCAGAGGAGGAAGTTAACAGCAGGCTAATAATTCATGTAGCAACCAGCCATACTCAGCATGCCCCTTTGGTAATGGGCTGAGCTCCCTTAGGTTTGGGAGTGGTTGTGGTAGTAGGAGAGGAGCATATATTATTGTTTAGCTTTCATATCAGGCCAAGAAAACTAGGTTTATCTCCAAGCCCAAAAGCATTGTCCCTGCCAAAGCAGATACTCAAACGTAATGCTCTTTAGAGGTTGTGGCCTCAAGTAGTAGGAAGCTCAGCAGAGACCACATCCTTTGAGCATCTCTAATCTCTGGAGGTTTTCACCTGAATTATGTTTTTCCTTTTCAGCTAAATAAACCGTAGCAAAGAGCCTTTCACTCTGCGCTAAGATATTCTCAAGTGCTCTTGTTTCCAAGGGTGACTTTACTGGGGGCAGCAATGCAAGCTCAGAATGAGGCCTTACGTGTCCCAGTTACAGATTTACTTCCCATGCTGCAGACAGCTTGATTTGTGAAAGAAAAAAAAACCAACAAAAGGACAAAACAGCAAAACAAAACTCAGCCCACAGCCTGTTCAGGAGAGAAAAACACAGACTGGCTGTGCTACAGAGGAAGTGTCAAACGCAAACATTTCAAAGCAGGAAAGCTTCTAGTCTTCATGTACACGATAAAAATCCTTTTACAAGAATAAGTCACACAGCTGTGACTATTTTCATGCTTTAAAAGCTTCCTGTTTAATACCTGTGGGATACGTCTGTGCAGCTAGCTGGAGGCCAATTTTTAACCTTGGCCCATTGAAATCTATTGACCTGTGGTTTGGTACAGAGCTGGCCATTGTTTTTTTCCTGCTTTGAAATGAGGGATATCTGGGAAACCTCTAGCACTGAACACACACCCCACAAAAAAAAAATATAAATAATCACATGACTGTTTCTGCCCTAGACCTATTTTACTTAGCTGCCTAGTTTTGCAAAGTAGCCAGATACCGAAAATGTTGCTTAATTGAGCAATTGTCAGAGCGAAAAACTCACCATAATGCTTTTATACTGAATCTGGTAGACGGTGAGAGGACATTAAGTGCACGTGTAATTCCAGAGCTGGTTCATTCTGATTTGAGCTAAGCAGCAGTTGTGGAAAGAGGAGGCTGAGCTGGGGTGTTCTGCTGTTGAACAGACAATTTTCTTTCTAGAGCAGAGTCTCGTGGCAATGCTCTGCAGGGCTCGTGATTCATAAAGTCGGTCGAGCGCTGCAGGGAGCTCTGTCTTGATTTGTGGCTTATGAAAACAGGAGTTTGCTAATAAATGCATTCTTCAGAATTACAGCCCAGCACATTCTTAAAAGTGGAGTTCATGGCTTTGTCTGGAACAGTAGCCTCCTATGATTACTGCACACTGTGCTTTTATGATAGGTGAGGCAGCTTCTTCGTGGCCCACTTAGTTATGCCACCACTAAATGGAGGAAAAGAATTGCGATGACCCCATCTGAAAGGAGAGAAGCAAACAACATAGTGCTGCCATTGACGAAACAAACTTGCTTTAAGCACATTCTCTAGCTAGTCTGACTCATCCGTCCTCAAATATGTGTAATTCTCTTCTTCCTTCTTGCCTTTCCCTAAGCCATATGACAAACCAGTGCTTTGACAGAAGCTGGGGTGCATTATGGGGATGCTCCTCAGAGCAGTCAGGGATGGAGACTGTGGGCAGGGACTGAACCAAGGTACTGAGAAAGAAAACTGGAGCCCAGGTTGCAGGAGCTGCTTATGTCAAGTGTTGCTTCTTAGGGTGGGCTCTGGAAGGATATACCCGTATGTGGGTAAGCCATCCATTAGTTAGTAACTCCCTTTCTGCCTGTCTACCTCTTATACCTGGAGTTCTCCCTGTTGTTCTCCTCCTGATGCAGGCTTTGGTTTTTGGGAGGCCATCTCCCTGCCATCTCCCCATGCTCAGTGTTTTAAATCCAAAATATTGAGAGGGAAAAAAGCATTCCCTGGTTATGAAATAATTGAGTCAAACATACTGTTAAATTCATAGAATAATAGAATTGTTTGGGTTGGAAGGGACCTTAAAGATCGTCTAGTGTCAATGGGCAGGGACAGCTCCTACTACACCAACTGGCTTAAGGCCTCATCCATTGGGGCTTTGAACGATTCCAGGGTTAGTCTCCACAACCTCTTCTAGTGCCTCACCACTCTCATGGGGAAGAATTTCTTCCTAATGTCTGGTCTAAATGCAGCTTCTCCCAGTTTGAACTGCTGAATGTATTTCTGGCAGCAGGATCTGAGATCTGAGCCAAGGGTGGCAAACAGTGATTGTCCACAAAAACACATGGAATATGGCACTGGATATGGCAAGCTAGATGGTTCTATTTTAAAACTATGTAGTACAGGTGAGCAGATGTATTTTGGTACAGTTAAGAGAGACAAAAAAGAACAGATTTTCCATATATACCAAACTAGGAAGTGTTGGTTAGTTGTTCACAGTGCACCATTTTTCCCAATGCCAGCCAAATACACAGTTTTGGGGATGTCCTTCTAGTATGTGTTGAGCTTTGGAATCTACCTTCACCAATTTAATTCCCATATCAGAACACATCAGAAATGTTTTCTTCTCTTATCCATGTGTGTTTGTATCCATCTGTGTGTATCCCATCATTAACAGTTAACATTAACTGTAGGCATCAGGGATGAAATGGACTGCAAAATTTCTGTGCCATCTGCCCAAACAGCAGATTGGCTTCAAAAAGAATGCTCAGGTGTTCATGGAAGCTGGACTGGATGATGAGAATGATGCAGTCCCTGGGTAAGGTGGAAAAAGAAATAATTTCTCAATTGGCAAACTTCTTGGAAAAGCAGAAATTTCTGCTGTCTGATATGACATGCAGGGTTCCAGTTTTCTGCTTCACAAGAACTGTGTTAGACCAGCATGTAGACTGAGCAAAACAAAGTTAATGGTGTCACAAAAGGTTTTGATAAGTTGTCCTAATTCAGGAGAAGATTTCTCACCCTTCCATGGAAAAGAGCTGCTTGTCAGCATGGGCCAAGGCTGCAGCCAGCCCAGTTGCAGCAGCAGCAGCAGCAGCTGTGTCTCGGGTTTTGTTCTTCCACAGGGTGACAGCAGCACCAGGGTCAGTGTTAGGATGGCAAGTCTGTAGATGAAAGAATACAGATTTGATTACAGGGTTGGTTATGCTGTTAGTCAAATTCAGCCAATTGCTTTTATGCTGAACAACACTCAGAGCCTGCTGGAGCCAGTGGGAGTTTTGCCATCAGTTTCCCTGGGAGGGCAGGATTTTGCTCATCAGTTACATTAGCCCTGTCTTTATGGAAGCATGGGAGCAAATGCACAAGTTTTTTGTTGAAGGAGCCAGTAAGCAGCTTTAGACATTTACTTTGTTACACAGGTGAAAACTGAGACAGCAAAACCCATCTGCTGGACCTTCAACACGTCTCTGAATACCCCATGTTAGAGCATTCTTTTCTATTTTATTTATGGCCCTGGCTGCCTGAATGAGTGCATGTGGAGCTCAGATGCCTCTGCCCTTATTGTAACTTAGTTAACTTTAAAAACTGCACATGCTGTCAGATCTTTGCTGTGGAACTGGCAGGCTCTGTAGCAGAGGTGCATTTATGTCTCTGTATGTTCTTTTCTGTGAAAAGGCTGTAGAACTTTATGCATAAACAATCTTCTTTGCCTCTTTTCCACCCCCTCTCCCTCTTTTGTTACACACTGTGGACTAGCATTGAATATTCAGGGAAAGCTCCCCAGAGAGATTAGGGACATGGACAGATTTTAAACAGGCCCTTAATGCATGGACATGAAAGGACAAATGTTCCAGTGGGAATACTAATGCAAATGCCCTGCTTTTTGGTCAAAATGCATTAAACAGCTGCTTGCATGTTGAAGGTATCTTTTAAATCAATGCAGACTGGAAATCATAACAGTTATAAATAGAGAGCTTGCTATTTCCTCAGTGTAGTAGCCAAATAGACTAAAAGTACTTCACTGACACCCTTTGTTATAAAGCATACAACAATGTCAAGTACCGGTGCTGGAGAGAAGCACATCTACAAAGCCCTTTCTGCAGGGCTCTGAGACCTAAATCCTGCTGAAACTTACTTCAGACAGGAGTTGGCTGTGCCCTTCCCAGAAAACTATGGGAACTGAGACTTAACAGCAGTAGGAATTAGGTGCTCTGGCATAAACTGCTGTTGCCAGTTACTCTGATTACAGCATCATGGAAGGTAGCCTCTTATTTTAGCCTGTTTATAGCATACTTATTTTTTAATAAATCTATGTTAAAACAAACACAGTGAAGCCATTGCATAAACAAACAGTACCAGCACATATATTTGGACCAGCTGCACAGTAATTGAATTTGAGTGGAATGCAAACTGACAACCGAGATGGGTCAGCATCTGAACCTGGGGTGTGTAACAGTGACACAACAATATCAAAGCTTTACAGCACCGCGTGCTTGGTATTTATTATTACGATATATGCACGGTAAGGGAGGGCTTGACAGATTTAAAATTAATACAATGAAAAGATATTTCAAGTACCTTATGTTTCTGGAACAAATATATTACCCTACCGTTGCTCTGAAAGCATATATTGCCTCCAGCTCCGGAGCCTTCAGAACAGCACCTGCTGCGGTGGGTCCAGAGGAGCAGGACCTGTGGAGCAGGTTCGTACAAAAATGATGCAAGGGCTGGAGCACCTCTCCTATAAGGACAGGCTGAGAGAGTTGGGGGTGTTCAGCCTGGAGAATAGAAAGCTCTTCAGGGGACCTTGTGGCCTTTGAGTACTCAAAAAGGCCAACAAGAAGGATGGGGACAATCTTTTTAGCATGGCCTGTTGTGACAGGACGAGCGGTGATAGTCTTAGACTGAAAGGCAGAGATTTAGACTAGATACAAGGAACAATTTTTTTACAATGCAGGTGGTGAAACAGTGGCCCAAGCTGTCCAGAAAGGTGGTAGGTGTCCCATCCCTGGAAACATTCCAGCTCACATTGCATGGGGCTTTGAGCAAATGTCCCTGCTGAGTGCAGGGGTTTGGACTAGATGACTTTTAAAGGCCTTTTCCTGCCTATGATTCTGTTACTTTATTGCTTTAAGTTTGCCCTATGGTTCCTTCAGCCTGACTCTTATCTCACTGCTGTGCCCCAGTTCATGAACTGGAACCAAGTATCATTTGCAGTACAGAGTGCAGCAGCTTCCATGTAATCCCTAGACTGTTTAAGTTTCCATCATGGACCGCATTTCATCATCATTGCCTTTAATTGCCTGCACCGTCCCCACAGCTCTTCTGTTTTTCTTCTCTTTGCTTTCTACCAATTCAGACATTTTTTTCCAACCTCACAGCTTTTCCTGGTCTCTTGTTCCCTGGTGTACTCTTTAAACCATTCTGTGGAGACATGTTCTCTGCACTAGACGTTGCTCCTGACTTGATTCTGTGAGCTTGTTTTGGGGCTGCATAGGGTGCACGCATCCTGTTAGCTGCTCAGAAGTCAGTGGTGGGGTCCCACTCTGCAGCTCTAAGACATAGGTAGAATTGCAGCTGCTGTCCGGGGGAGATGTAATTTGGGATTCTTTCAGGGTGAGGTGGCCTCTCTAACTTTAGCCTTGCTCTCAATAATACTTGTGGTGTAACCACGCTCAACAGTTTGTGGTTTGGATGTTAAAGAGAACAAATCCCTTTGAGAAGGCGACTGCCCTTGACATAAATGGCAAGACTTCAAGATGTCTGCATTCACACATGGCATGAAAGCTAATCAGACAGCAAGACCAGACGGACCCCACTCCACGGGCTGGTCCTTGCTGAAGTCAATCCTCATGAGCCCCTGAGAAGGTGCCACTAGTGTTAACCAGGGTGTCCTTGCATGCCACTGCTTTTCCTCTCTGACCTAAAACACATGGATGTCTTTTATGACAAGTGCCAGAGCCATGCTTGGCTGTTTCTCACAGGTACATGGAGAAGAGGAAACACCAGAAGGAGCAAGCATTTTTCCAAGCTTGCAGCACATACTCCTTCACAGGTGCACTGTGCAGTGTGTTGGGTTGTGCTGCTGCCATGCTGGGGCTTCTCCCTGCTAAGTTGTGCTATGTCGTTATGGATACAAATAACAGGGGTGAAGGAAACAAAAAGCAAGGCTAGGGAGTGAAATGAAGACATACTTACCAGTGTTGCTTTCATCCCAAGGAAAAGGTGAATAACGCTTGCCTATGTGTCCAGAAGATGGCACCGGCAGCCCAAGCCTGCAGGCAGCTCGCCCTGCTCAGCCCTGGCTGGAAACAGCCTCCCTGCTCCAGTGTCTCAGCCTCCTTAGAGGCTCTCAGCAGCTCAGCTTGTGCTTTCCTTCCCTGGTTCCAGGTTGGGACAAGGGGTGACTGGCATAGGGACGACCAGTACTTCTTGAGTGACACAATTCTAAACACAAAAGAGAAAACTATGCTTTATCTGCTCCATTTTGGGAGAATCTCTGTGTTAGTGAAAGGTCTAGAATCATAGAATTGTTCCAGCTGCAAAAGACCTCCAAGATCATTGAGTCCAACCATCAACCTAACACCACTACATCCCCTAAACCACATCCCAGAGTGCCATGGCTGCGTGCTTTTTGAGCACCTACAGGGACAGTGACTCCACCCTGAGCAGCCTGTTCCAGTGCCCTATCACTCTTTCAGTGAGGAAGTTTTTCTTAACAGATGGACCCGGAGCAGGGTTTTGGCACTGTGGTACAAGGCTTTCAGCCAAAGTGCAAGGCAGGGAGACACCTGGATGCTGGAGAGCCCTCAGCTCAGCACCCCTGAGCAGTGAAGCCATTTTGCTGCACAGGGCAGTGGGTAATATTGTCAAGCACACTTGAGGAGCTAGACAAGTTAGGCTTTTCTGCAAGAGTGATTCTGGCTTTTATGTTTCCTTTCTTGAGATGGGAAGATAGCTTTCTTAGTTTAGGCAATGGTTTCCAGCCTCAGAAGCCACAGGGCTCCATGCTGGGTTTGGAGGATATCCTGCTTTCCATGTTGGCCAATGGCCCCATTTCCCCTTACTTGCATTTACTGCTTTTGGTTAACAAAAAAAGTACCTTTCTTTCCCCCTTTTCCTTACCCCATCTCACCTCAGGGGGAGCCAAAAACTGGCTCCTGTGCCTGCTGCTGTGGTGGGAAGGCAGGCACCAGGCCAGCTGCTGGCTGCTGCCAGTCCTCATGCTCCAGCTGCTGCGCTGCACTCCTTCTGTGGCAGCCGTTGGGTGGTGAACGCCAGCAGGCAGGACGGGATGCTGGGGGAGAGCAGGGGGCTGTCTGCTGGTCGCGTTGATTACTTTATGCCCAAACCCAACCCAACAAAACAGCATCCAAAATAACCCCCAAACCCTGACAGCTCTGTTCTGGGCTAGTTCTTAGGCACTGCTATTTTGCACCTAGTGGCATAAAATTGGAAAGCAGGCTGGAATGAACTCCTGATATCTGGGCATAGTGTGTTTGCTGTGTGCCTTTAGTTTAACATTGTCCTGAAATGACCCTTGTGCTTTATACACTGAGTGGCTAAAAGTAACTGGGTTTAAAATACAGGCAATGGAGTTCATTTAAAATTTTGTAAAGGTTTTACCACAAAGGAGGAAATGTGTAGGTTGGAAACAAGGAGTAGAGGGGAAGTTTTTTCAAGCTGCATGGTTGACTTTAAGCTGGAATGGGCTGCTTTTTCCCAGGTGCTTATCTGTTGTTGATGACTCTTGGCTCTATGCATATGCAGGAAGGCAGAACATGCAGCCAGACAAGAGGGCTGCATAGGGGAAGAAAATTTCTAATCTTGCAGCAGCCTGAGCTGTTGCTGTTTCTTCTTATTTCTGCCTCAGTCCTCTGTTTCTTTTAGTTACCTTGCTAGATAATGTTGGGGGCTGGGCCTCTTGGGGTTTTTAGCTCTCTTTTTTTTTTTTTTTTTTTTTTTAATAATATTGTTGGTTTACACCATTTCTCATATATTCTTCATCACCTGCTCCCTGCAAGTGCTGCTTCCCTTCAGTAGCAGCTGTGCTGGAGAACTGCTGATGAGGAACAAAATGGGAGCTACTGAGCAATCGTTTGGAGACTGGCTATTAAGAAAAAAAAAAAAAAAAAAAAAGCCAGCTAATTAGAGCTTAGAGGGAGAGGCAATACTTTGTGCAAAAACAACAGAAGGTAGGCCCTCCAGATCCCCTACACTCTCTGTAAATAGCTGTAATTAACCCCACAGTATTCAATTTATTAATTAAAGTTTAATTAATATTTTCTGTCCCTGACAATCATCATAGAGGCGGTCAGGAAAACACAGTGGCAGCTGGGTTTCCATAGAGCAGCAGTGACATTCAATAGGGCAGAGGTACAGGAGACTTCTCCTGCTCTCACAGTTGTACCTGTGATAAAAAACTGCATCCCTCTATGAACACCCTGTGCTCAGCACTGGGGAGGCCACACCTTGAGTACCGCGTTCAGTTTTGGGACCCTCACTACAAGAAAGACATTGAGGTGCTGCAGCAGCTCCAGAGAAGGGCAACAAAGCTAGTGAAGGGTCTGGAGACCAGGTCTGATGAGGAGCAGCTAGGGGAATGGTGGTTGCTCAGTCTGGAGAAGAGGAGGCTGAGGGGACACCTTCTGGAAAGGAGTTTGGAGTGAGGTGGAGGTTGGTCTCTTCTCCCTAGTAACAAGTGATAGGAGCACCAGGCCAGGTTTAGGTTGGATATTAGAAGAAACATCTTCACTGAAAGGGTGCTCAAAGACTGGAACAGGCTCCCCAGGGAGGTGGTTGAATCCCCATCCCTGGAGGTGTTGAAAAGAGGTAGAGATACAATACTGAGGGACATGGTTTAGCACCAGGCTGGGTAGAATTAGAGAATGGTTGGACTCAATGATTGTGAAGGTCTTTTCTAATGAAAATGATTCTGTGATTCTGTGAAACTGAGCATGGAATTGCTGGCAAAGGGGAAGATGTGAGACAGGACAAGTCCCACTCTTCTGCACACTTCCACCTTACAAGTGCAGCCTTCATCTGGGTTATTGGAAAGTGTGCAAGGGAGCAATAGTAATAAAATGACTCTCATCATTACTTACTTGACCACACCAACTGAGGGCTGCTGTACAGCACTGTGTTTCACTTGGTTAAGTATTCTGCTTCATGCAGAATCAGCAGAGATACCTCTCCTGAACTTCACAGCCCCATCAAAGTAGAATAGATATTACTTTAAAAAGGTGTGGTAGGACTAGTAGCTTGATGCACTCCTGTTTTGCTCCAGAGATGGGTTTTCTGGTCATTCATACTACCCCTGGTCAGTATGTCAGACACCTGTCACTGTTTGAGCTCTTTTCTGGAACAAATCCATTGGTCTGCCCCAGGGGAAACATGAGTATTGTTCATTCTGTAGGGTTTGCTCCAGACAGACAGGATAGATGTGGAAGATGCCAGCTCTGTTTCTTTCCAGAAGGACAGTGCCTCAGCATTGTGCCAGGTTAGGCAATAGAATAATTTGTGCTCTCACCCCTCCTCTTCCTACAGCACACAACGTTTTTTTCTGGCATTGTATTTTTTTTGCTGCTGTGCTGGCCTGCGGTATTTTACCTACTTCCTACTGAAAAACCAAAACAAACCACCAAGCCCATGCACAGAAAATGACTGTTAGCTACTCCTAACAGTGTGGTCATGGAGCCATCCTGCAAAAACAGGCCTGTGGGCAAAGGTTTGCAGTACAGACCTGCTGAGAATGGCCATGAGGGAAAAGTCTTTTATTCCCCATTTAACAGAAGAGTGCAGGCTGAATTAGTAAGAGAACATACTCAGAGCATCTCCCAGGCCACAGGGAAAAACCTTTCAGTAGAGAACTTTAGCTAGAAGTAAGTGAGGAGAGGAGATGGGACACAAGTACTGTCACCATCACCGTGTTCTCTTCTTGTTTCTGTTCCTCAGGATGAAACATGATGGGTTAGGGAAGTTTTGGATACACCTGGTGGATCAAGCCCTTCTGGTAGTGAAGTGGCATGCCATTTCTCAATCCAAGGGAGGTAGGCACCAGCCTGTTAAAGCTGTGAGGTCAGAAGTGTTTCTGAGCACACCCAGCAACAGCACTGGAGGTTCCTGGAGAATGACAGCATTAGAAGAGTGTCACAGTTTAGAGTCTCTTTGGCCTCTGGCCTTTGGTGCAAAACTGCAACTGTAGGATCATCACAGACTCCGGCCTTATGGTCTCTCCTGGTCACACAAGAAAGAAGCCTCAGGCCCACCAGGTTGTGAGTTACATCTCCCTTCGGTTGTGTGCTCCAAGGCATGGCCAACACTACAGGGTGATGGGAGGCAAGAACGAGCAAGTTCTTTACCCTTGTGCCTCTGATGCCCTGCAAAGGGCTGTCCCCATTCTGCCAGCAGCAGGGCCAGAAGGGTGGAGATGAAGATTCTGTTGCAGTTGCAGTGGTTGCACTGGCTTCAGGCTGGGACGCCCAATCCAGCAATGTTGAGTCACAGCAGCATTTAATCTTGTGTTGCCACACGTGATGGAACAGATCCAAGCCATTGTTACGCTGTTGGTAATTACAGGTAGATTCCAGCAGAGCTGAGGGAGATGGAAAAAGATGTTGATAATCACTGCAGTCTTCATCCCTGAATGAGCACAGTAATTGTCCACCAGCTGTTGTGACTATGGCTTGACTGCTCCCTCAATGGAGACTGGAGCAAAGTAGGGGTTGATCTCTTCTGACATGCAACAAGTGACAGGACGAAAGGAAATGGCCTCAAGTTGTACCAGGGAAGGTTCAGTTTGAATATTAGAAAAACTTCTTCACAGAAAGTTTTATCAAGCATTGGCACAGGCTGCCCAGGGAGGTGGCGGAGTCACCAACCCTGAAGGTATTTAAAAGACACATAGATGTGGTGCTGAGGGATGTGGTTTAGTGGTAGTGGCAGGATTGGGAGCTCTAGTTGAGTGGTTAGACTTGATGATCTCAAAGGTGTCTTCCAGCCTCAACAGTTCTATGATTCTGTGACCTTGCATGCATTATGTAGCCTTCCTTCCTGCCTTCCTTCCTTCCTAGTAAATGATTTTAACTGAAGTTATAGAAAGGTACCTCCTGCATCTCTCCAAAATTCAGCGACTTCACTGACTTTTGTAAAAAGAAGAGCAATGGGGGAGGAAAACAAATCCTGGGCAAGTCACTGCTAAGTTTTGGATTCAACGTTCAGAGCGACAAATACATCCAAATGATTTTTGCTTTACTGTTAGTCATTTGTACTAACCTGCAATTAAAAGGCTCGGCATTTGTTCTCATCTCTTTCTGACACTACATTTTCCACTTCCTAGGCCCTGGCCTCAGGCAGTGGATTTTTGAAGCAATCATGCCTTGGTAATTAATGTTTAAAGATTGAATGTTGCAACTTTTAACACAGTTTGTCACTGAGTAAACATCCAGCAATGCCTGGTACCAACAAAAAGAAGAGCACAAAAATACAAGGCTTTTACTGGAAGCTGCAGGTCTTGTGAACATTCTCCTCTGAGCTCCCAGCTGCAGTATGTTTGACTGCCCCTTCCCCTGTGGTTGGGGAAGGGGGAGAATGCCATGCTTAAAAAAAGAAAAAAAAAAAAGGGCAGTAGAAAATAAATACCACATCTCCTCTGTCAGTTCTTTGTGACTCACCACCCCAGAAAGCTTGCTGGGAACCATTGGCTCGTACAGAAAGGGAGGAAACAAATCTTTGACAAACGATCTGTGGTCACAACATGAGCAGTGCCATTTTTGGATTTTTACAGAAGAACAGGAGGACAAGGGATAGAGTGGGAGGAGAGGCAGGGGTATAAATGGAAGATGAGGGCAAAAAGTATGGTCAGAAGTTTCCATTCTATTTCATCTCCCTTTGTTTGTCCCGAGTTTGCTTTTTCTCTGTAGAAGCCACGGTTTCCAGGCTGCTGCAAACCCAGTTGATTATAGGGGTAGTAGCAGCCCATCCTATGTGAGGTTTATGTATGTGACACCAAGTGCTCCTCAGTAGTGTTATCTGAATTTCTCAGTGCAGTAGGTTTTGGTGCTTTAGAAATTAAAGTAGCATACCATCCCTTTCTGACAGCAATCCCGAGCAGCTGGAAAGGCAAGTGGGAAAATCAGCAACTTTGGCGTTTCAGGAAGGGGGAAGGGTACTCTGGATTGAAACTCCTCCTTACTTTAGGCATCTGACTTGGGCATTGCAATCATGATTCAGACCTTTTGGGAGACACACCTCATGCCTAACATTTCCCAATTGGTTGGCATGAAGCAGCTGCCTCTTCAACTGAGACTCCTAAGACAGGAGAAGTGCCTTGTGAGCGGTTTCTGTCAAAAGGGCTGTGGAGGTCATCACACTGTGCCATGGGAAGGGTCTGGCCATGCCAGGGACCCCATACTGCAGCCACTAGTTTGGTATGTCCCCTTCTAGAAGCTCTGATCTCAGTTCTGTTCTGCAACACAGAAGCCTCTCCTGGTCTCGCAGAGGCCAGTGAAAAAATCCTAAACAGACCAACTGGAACAAAACCAAAATACTACTTTGGGCCAGTTTTCCTCCTCTTGTTTTCTGCCTTCCAGAAAAGAGAGTGAAATACCCAATCCAACACACTGTTGGCAGGTGGGCAAACCGAGTTCAGAGCAGGTGCTTTGGGCTTTGTTATTCTTTGATGTTCTCTCTGCTCAGAAGAAACCGAAACTGAGAGAACTTCTGGAAGAGCTCCATGTCTGATTCTGCAGTTAAGTGTGGAAACGGAACCTCCCAAAGAATCTTGCCTTTCTGGGAGTGAAGTTGAGGCTCTAAGAAAGATTAGTAAGAGAAACATTCATCACTAGTCATACTCATTTGGGTAACAGGCAAGTTTGTGCCTGTGCTCACTTCTAGTATTCATTATGAATGGGTATTAGTGACTTCCTAAGCAGTAATCCCAGCAGAATAGTAAATGAAGATTTGTCTCCTTCTTCCAGAATTTCCTTTTCTTTTAGCATTGTTTATCTACCATCAACAGCACACAGATGCATTAACTGGGTACCCAGTGCTTAGTTATTTTAATATCCATTGGATTGACTTATCTGCCCAGATTATTGAGCCTAAAAAGATCAAGCTATTTTATTAATGATTTTGCTGTTGAAGCACAGTTGGTTTTAACTCCTTTTTTGTTGTTGTTGTTTTGGCTTCTTTAAAAGTTTTCCAGTAAAGATCAGGACCTATTTGTACTAAATTTAAGCCAGCTCAAAATAGCTTGCTTGCATTTTTTTCCCCCTGTTTGATTTTTCACAGAGTCTTTACAAAAAGAGAGGCCCAGAGAGCACTGCTGCAGGGTGCTTCAGTTACATTTCATCTTAAACATGACAGATCCTTCAGCATTTTGCTGAACTGAAGCATTACCAAGTCCCATGGAACAGAAGAAGCTTTGAGAGTAGCAGCAGTGTGTTTTTCAAGAAATGCTTAATCCTAAACAGATCATTCAAATGGATTGTAATAAAGACTCTGCTGCAGCTAATGAAAAGATTTTGTTCAACCTCAGTGGGTTCTCAAACAGGCAGAGATAATATGCTTGCCCTTGCTAACAGCATTCATTTAGCTGTGTTTCCTTACCTAGACTGGGAATTAGATTTCCTCTCCATTGTTTGTATAGAAATAATCAAACTGCTCAAGAAGGTCGTGTGGGAGCCACTGTGTTTAGAAGAAGGAGCTGCATGTGAGCAGAAGATACCTCCCAACTTCATGTTCAGCTATTTAGCTTCAGTCAAAATAGGCATCCTTACCCTGCATTTGAGCTGATAGCCTCCAACTGACAGTGCTAGTTTGTTGCACAGCCTGCCTTGCTGCGGTGAGGGACAGTGAAAGAGCTGGCATGAGCACAGAGAGAGCAGCTGTCTCACATGCCAGCTCACACACCTGTGTGCATACATTCACACTGCTCAGCATGTGCATTAAGCCATGCCAGTTCATGCACCTAAATTTGGAAATGTTTATCTTTTCTTTTTTTCCCCTAGGCTCCATTCCTAGCTTATTCCAAATCCTGTCCCCAGACTCAACGTATTTTGTTCTTACATTGCCTGAACATTGGCAGGCTCCCAGCAACCTCCTTTGTCTCTGGACCAGGTTTCAATTGTTACATTTTATCTAGAGGACATTTTGAAAGACTTATGACTGTTGACTTCCAAGGCCATTTTATAGGAACTCATAAAGAAGCAAGCAGAGGCACAGAGCAATTTGATCAGGGATACAGTCACCTAAGTACCAGGGATGAGGGTAAAATTTAGGGATTTGGCTTTCCAGTTGCGCCAGAGAATAATTTGCTGTCTGTTTCATTTTCTCTTTTGATCTTTCTCCTCCTTACTACTTTAATTCTGCTAGAATTAACAAGGCCAAGGGAATTTATGCTCCTTGTCCTGTTTTGAAACCAGCAATGAATGCTGCAGGTTTTTCTGAAGGAAAACCTTCCTTTAAAGTTGCCACACACTACAGTTTTCTCTCGAGGAGCATGGGATAGGGAGAAAAAATAAAGCTCCGTTAGTGACCCTTCTGCTGTGTAAACTTTCCTTAAAATGCCAGCAACTGAGTTACCACAGAGAGACCAGCAAATATTGAAAGAGGGATGTGAAGGACATTATGAAAGAAGAAAGCAAGGAAAGGGATCTGCTCAGACGAGTTTCTCAGGAGAGGTGATGTAATGTGTACTGTAGAAAATCCTACTGCTTGACATAACTTACTCTCAAAGTAGCCGTGGCTGCCAGCAGGCTGGGAAAAACAAAACTGACAGCTGGGAATACAGCTGAGCAGGCTGTTTCATCCAGAAGAAACATGGTAGGTGTAAAAGTTGTTTTCAGAACATGTCATTGAAGTTTAATTGAAAAGTGTTCTCTTAATTAAGGCTGAGTGGCCAGTGGATGGAAGCCCCATTTCTGTTGGGTCTGTTCATGGTGACACTGCAACGTTTAACTCCTGCATGCTGGGAGTGCTCGAGTGGCTGCTGTTGGGGTGCCATGGTCTGCAGCTCCATTAGAAGCACACAGTCCTGTTCCTAGGGTTTAGCAGGCTTTTAACAAGCTTTTTAACAGCTGTTTTGAAAATTGCCTGGCTTTGTATTGAGTGACTTGCAGATATTTCAGCCTCGTTTCCTACGGAAATGACTGTTCTCAGCATGTGTGTTGTGTGTGTGTCCACATCCGTGTATAGACAGTGTGGAAACCTCCCACCCTGCTGCAACAGTCCTGACAGACACAAGATCTTTGAGGTAGTGAAGATACTAGAATTTTGTGGAAGCAGGTGACTGGATACTGAACAATGTGGATCTTCTCTGCAGGGAACTGTTAGTCTTGGAGACTACAAGAGGACCAAATCTGGAGGATCCTAGCTTTTCTCACAGAGTTCACTAGTTTAAGGATCTTGGCTGCATCCTGAAATGTTTCATCTTTAAAACCCCTAGCTCCTCTACTTACTCCCCCCGATACCTGTACAGAGCAACATGCTGTGTGTTCAGAGACTGTTAAACACGAAGTACTGTTAGAAATGCATGTGCCCACTTTCAAGTAGGCTAATTCGTAAAAACATGATAAAGTGCTAAACAAAAGGTCCCAGCACATGAACGATGATGGATTCATTATTACCAAGAGAGGAAGAACTGTGCAGGAGAAACCTCTATTATGAAAATGTTATTTAGTTGTCCAACTGAAATACATGCTCTGTTACCAAATTTTGGCAAATGCTGCTAGCACCGTTCCGGCCCCCAGCAGGCGTGGTTGCAGGCAACGGAACGTGTGGTTATTTTTGTAAGGTTTTTGTGAATGGGGCTGGACGGAGCAGCAGGAGTTCCCTAATGTTTTCGATGGGGCTACCTACTGTCACGTCAAAAGTCTTGTGCCAACTTCTTGCTGGTTACAAAGAAAACGCGAGCAGCAGGACTGACAATACTAGAGGTTGTCTTAGAGTGGAAGGTCGAGGAACCCTGTAGAATCCTTAGGAATGTCTGAGCATTCTTCCTCTGCCTCTGCTACATATTCCTTTGCATTTTCCCTTTTGTTCTAGGTGGAGTCTGGATAAGAGCTGTCAGCAGAGCATTTTGACTGGATTGAGGCTACTAAGTGATAGCGATCTTGAACCACTGATTTAGAGGAGTGGCACCAAAAAGCCTGTTGAAATGCTGAGTGCTTTAGAGGACAAGTAACTCTCCCTGTTTCCTCAGCTGCATGAAAGTCAAGCCACAGATTTCGGCTTCAGCTGGAATACGGTAAGGCACACCGTAGAAGGCACACATCCATTGCAAGACTGAGTTGAAAATAATTACAGTTTTCAGATTATCATATAACTGTTGTAAATCAAACCAGGGGAAAAATCACTAGAGCTGTGTCATTGACACTGTATTGTACTAAACCTACAGTAAATGGGGCCTTGTTAGTACATCCTCACACTGTGCTGATGGGTTCCACAACTTTCTCAGTTGCAGCTGTTCTGAGGCTGGAAGACTGCAGTGGATCACTGGAAAAGCCCCTGTCCACTGCCAAAATCAGACTTGCTCCTTGTAATGACAAAAGCTGAAGATTTATTTGTGCAGCTTCAGCTTACTTTCTGAACTGGAAAGTGCAGAAAACATCTCCTAAGCTGGCGCCAGTTACTAAAGCAAATAAAGTGACAGACTTTTTTTCCTCACTAGAGTACAAAACCAAGGATCCAAAAGCATTGTTACCAGTCAAAGTGACAATTCTCTATCCTTCAAGATACAGTTTGCCTAGAGGCTGTTGTATCACTAAACAGATGGTAATTTGCTACTCTCTGTTTAAGGGAAAGTTAAGCCCTACTAAAACCCCGGAGGCTAGAGAGATGGGGAAGGGCAGTGTAACTGGCTACTCTCCTTTTGAAAGAGATGAAAACCAGCTAAGGTGGCCTTTAGAACAATATTTGATAAAAATTCTTTCATCTGCTGTTCCCACTAAGTCCTTTCTGGTGTCAGACTCACTGCATACCTTTCCTGTTCCCACATAACCCCTGTGCTTACTCTTGCTTCTTTAGAAAAGTGCGTTTTGGCTTGAAAATCTTACATCAGAAACAAAGCTATTTAAAGCTCACCTGATTCCTTATGTTTATTCTTTTGGTGTCTGGGCAGTTGCTAAAAGTCTGAGAGTGGATGTTTCCCTCCTTTTTCTATTTCTTCCCCTCCCCAACCCTAAAGCAGGTGACATTGTAAAATTGTGTATCAGGGAGCATGTTAAACATCAGGTGTGGGAGAAGTGGGAAACAACACAGCGGGGCTGCAAACAGCTCAACTCTCCATATTTTGGGGTTTAAAGGGGGAACAATCCATCAAAAAGCTACATGGAATCCATTTTCTGGGTGTTGGAATGTATGCCTGCCTAGGTTGCTTCCTATTAGGTTATTAACACTTACTGCATCTGTAACTGCTGGTTATTGAAGGAAGGACTTAACTTTCTACCAGAACCTTGGGACCAATTAAAACACTGCCATTAACGTTTAATGAGAAAATTGTTGCTTTCACCAGTAAATGGGCTTAGGCTCTTAGTCCCATAAAGCACAAATGGCACATACTGAATGATACTTAACAAGCCAATTTGGGGGAAAACAGAGTCAGAGGAGTGCCACTTGTTACACAAATGGAAAATGATTAGTGGCTTTCTTCTCACTTTCCCTACCAATACTGGATGTTGTATATGCTAACCAGCATTCATCTCTCAGTGAGGCACCCACACCTTGTAGAGCTAGTTCTTTCTTCCAGTCAGACCTTTGCATCATAAAGCTGCCCAAACATCCCCAGGGGGAAAATCCCATGATTATAGGAACTTCCGAGAGCCACGGTATAGCAGCATGTGCTTGCCCTAGCTGCTTGGATTAGGTGGAGAAGAATGGCTTGTGAGAAAGGAGAATAGAATAGAATAGAATAGAATAGAATAGAATAGAATAGAATAGAATAGACCAGGTTGGAAAAGACCTTTGAGATCATTGAGTCCAGCCTATCATCCAACACCATCTAAACCATGGCACCAAGCACCCCATCAAGTCTCTTCCTAAACACCTCCAGTGGTGGTGACTCCACCACCTCCCTGGGCAGCCCATTCCAATGGCCAATCACTCTTTCTGGGAAGAACTTCTTCCTAACATCCAGCCTAAGCCTCCCCTGGCACAGCTTGAGACTGCGTCCTCTTGTTCTGGTGCTGGTTGCCTGGGAGAAGAGACCGGCCCCGTCCTGGCTACAACCTCCCTTCTGGTAGTTGTAGAGAGCAATACACACATAGAGAAGAACAAATAGGTGTGCCTAATAGCTCCAAGTATCACAGGCAGGAAAGGAGGAAGTTTTGCCCCTCTTACTGCCCAGTCTTGGGCAGAGGAACAGATGTGGTCAATGGTAGCTCTGTATGTCTGTCAGCCAGTTCTGCTATCCTGCTGTCTGTACATACACGCAGTAAAGCAGACAACTCTGTCTTCTCTGGTACCAAGTTAAACTTCATTTAAAGGGGGTGGGTTTATGCCAAGAGTAGTATTTGGATACTCTGAATCCCTATTACTAATGTTATAAGGGTTTTTAAAAAAACCTCAAAGCACAATCCATTTCATAATGCATTTCCAGGGAGAATGGTAAGAGCAGTGAACAGTGCATTTTATTCCAGATGTTTCATTTAACAAGCATTAAGTACACATCCCAACACTGTCACTTTGAGGTGTCTTCTTAGTCTGGCTTTACTCTTCCCTGTAGCATATAACTCAAGAATTACTCTACTGATTCAGCAAAGTCATTACCCTGTATTAAACTCAAAAGAGAGTGAGTCTTGCTTTTTACATCAAATCCCTTTCAATTCAGCAGGACATTTAAGCCCAGTGCAAGAACCGGGCCAGTTGGTAA
This sequence comes from Picus viridis, assembly GCA_033816785.1. Lineage (NCBI taxonomy): Eukaryota > Metazoa > Chordata > Aves > Piciformes > Picidae > Picus > Picus viridis. The sequence continues at coordinate 25,724,030 of CM066574.1, forward strand.
ATCTGTGCCCTAAATTCTGTACAGAGCTCTTGAGCTGAATTTCCATTTGAGTCCTTTTGAACACCATAGCACTAAATCTCCTTTTCCTGCAGGGTAAATTGCTTCTTTCCCTAGAAAGAATTGTATTTTTCTTTTTGTAAGCAGAAGCCACATGAAATTCATGGCTACCTTCTGAGCAAAAATATGGAAGACCATAGCACTTATATATATATATATATACACACACATATATATGTATATACACATCTATATAAACCCCAACAATCCAGTTTTCTGCATGGTGGAAAATACACACCCTTAAGAAGGTAACAGCTATGGTAAGTCGTTAAAAACTAAATTATCCAGCAAAGTAATTTTTTCCATTATGAAAGTTGCTTGTCACATATTAGTGAGATGAATTAGTCACATAGCACACCTTTCACAACCTCAGAAGAATTAGATGATGGCCCACACCTTCCCATGCCTAGCAGAAGCAGATCCCTTCTTCGCACATACACCACTATCGCTCCACAGTTACTGATTATGTTTTCTGCATATGTGATCATAAATCGCTCACAAATCAGTCCAAAGACTAAAACTAACCAAACCAGTTATTATTTCTGGCATGAGCAATGCTATTTGCACGTCCTTCCAGATTAAAGCATTTTTCTGTTGTGATTTGGAAGGATTCCAGGTACGGGGTGTTCAATAGCAAAAGGCGACAACATGACATTTAGGAGATATATGCCTGGGGAAGGGAAGAAAAGCAACAGGGAAAGACAGATACATTTACTTCTGATCCACTCAGCAAAAGAAAGTCGACTGAGCAATAGCTGCCCAATTCATCCTTTGATTTAGCACTCTGCTTTCTGGATCTGTTCAGAATAGAGAAGGTGCAAGTAGAGTCTCATTAATGTGTGCAAATAGAATAAACCAGGTTGGAAGAGACCTTCAAGATCATCGTGTCCAACCCATCATCCAACACCTTCTAATCAACTAAACCATGGCACCAAGCACCCCATCATTTCCAGCAGTGCCCAGTGATGGGACCAGAGGAAATGAGCACGAACTGAAACACAGGAGGTGCCATCTGCGTTACACTTTTTCACTGTGAGAGTGACTAAGTGCTGGCACAGGTTGCCTGGGGAGTCTTCATCCTTGGAGATATTCAAAAGCCATTTGGACATTGTCCCCAGCAGCTGCCTATAGACAACCTTGTTTGAGCAGGGAAAGAACTAGACAAAAGTGACTTCCAAATGTCCCTTCTGACCTCAGCCCTTCTGTGATGATGCTTTGGTCTCCTGTGAGAAAGAGAGACACCTCGTTGTTTGGTGGTTTCCTTCAATCAGGAACAGCAAATTTTAGAAATGCAAAGGATATTCCAGCATCCAAAAGCTCTGAAGGAACCCTAAGAGGCATGTAGTTTGCAGTGGGAAGCAATGAAATGCTTGTGGGGTCACAGGATAGGAAGCTTACATCTGGCAAATTAATAGAAACAAAATCAGGAGTGCAAGAATTACATATTACTTCTGCTTCAGTGACTCTGAGTAATTTTCCTATCCTATTTGTTTCAGGGAGGGAGAGTTGTGACATAACTAATAAATATACTTCAAAGATCACCTGATGACTACAGCTTTGTGCCAGTGGCATTGGCAGCACAGGAGGGATGCTGAGAACTACTGTGAAAGGACTTGTCATGTGCAAAAGCAAAGCAGAGAAATCTGGCTGCCTGAATTTTATGACATTTAATGTCAATGCAGACATACTGAGGCCTTGGTAGTTTCTGGGGTTCTAATCCTGCTTTTTGGACTGCTTTACCATGCCATTCTCCTGCAAAGGGTGAAGATAAGCACACCAAGGAGCTTTACAGTGCCAGCTGCAGATACTGCAAGCTGCAATACTTAGCTCTGGCCATAGACAAGAATCCCAGATCACACTGCCGGGAAACATAGGAAAAAGGGTCACACACCTCCACTATCTCCTGTGACTAGCTGATCTAATTGAATGCCAGCTCTTCTACATTGTTAATAACTGGGCTGGACTTCATGTAGCAGTGAGCAGCACATAAAGTCAAAGGCAAGTTCAGTGGCAGGTTCAACACTGCCTTATCTCAGAATGTCACCTTCCTGGGACAGCTTTCCATCAACGTGGCAAAACAAGGTGGTAATTTCTTTTTCAAGTGCAGTTAGCAGCAGGGCAGGATGGAGAAGGCTGATACTTTCACAAACAAACTCTGCACTTTCACAAACTCATTCTGTAATGCTAAGCTGAGTTTAAGCACAGGTGCAGCACTTTCAACCCGTGCGTGGCACAATAGGGCAACTCTGACAAGCAAGATGCAAAGGTGCAATTGCAGCTTTAATGTAGAAGTTGTAAGTTTCTGTCTGTCATACTGAAAAATATACCATCTTGCCAGGTTACAAAGAAGGCATTTTATTTTCATACACAAGCCTGCTATCAAATAGTAATTGCCTTTATCTTTGATGGTGCCACTAGAAGCAGAGATGGAGCTCTTTTCACAACTTGCTCTGTTCTGCCTCCCTTCTCATAAAGACAAGTGCCTGCCTGCCTGCAATGCTAAAATGCTGGTTTCTCTAAGGGAGACTTCAGAGGAGCCCTGCTGGGGTTAACATATTGTTTTGCCCAGGCATATACAAGTGTATTGCAGAAGGCACTATGCAAATAGTGTTCACAGAGGTTATAATTTCCTGTTGGAACAGCAAAGAAAAGAAGGTCATTGATTTAAACCAGAGAATACAAATTATTTCCTGCCTACAAAGCTGCCAAATGCTTGGAGTTACTGATTTTTTTCCCTCCCTGCTGCTAACCAAACACTTCTGTGCCTGTCATGGGCATCATCAACTTATTGACTGAGTAAACATAGCCCATTAAGCTGAACATTTAAAAAAATAATAGAAATTATAGGGGCTATAGTGATAAAAAAAAAAAAAAAAAGGAGAGAAAAGAGTTCTTGAAGTTAATAAACTTTTATCTAAACTCAAATTTGTGGAATTTAAGTTTGCATCCAAAAAAGAAAGTGTAAAATTGCAAGAAGAGTAGGGAAAGAAAGCACAACAACAAAAAAACAACCAACAAAAGTCTTTCCTAAAGAAGCCAAAAGGGGAAGGGCGGAGAGAAGCAGGTACTTCACATTTTAAGACCCCATGGAAAAGATAAAATCATTGCAAAATTGGCATTGAAAGAGTAAAAGGGGCGGCAGCAGCAGCAGCTTGGTAAAGGCATGCTTTTATTTATTTATTTACTAACTAGCAGGAGGAAATCTGTGCTCTTGTTTGAATATTATTTTTTTTAAGCCAGAGCTGAGCACAGCTGATGCCTGGCCTTGGAACATGTCAGTTTGAAGATAGCACGTACAGTATTAATAAATGTAGAACAATACTCGCTGTCAAGTTGGTTACAAGGCAGTAGTTCACTGAAGGGGGGCCTGACAATGTCAAAAAGCATTAGACCACAGCCAGCAAATGCTTTATGCACCACAGCTGAACCCAAAGCATGAATTGATGCCCTGGATCTGACTTTAAGGCATCTGTCTGCTCTGGAGACCTTGTGTTTGTCAAGGAGCAGGAAAATGAGTTGCTTTTCTCTCCTCCTCCAGCCATCTGCTTGCACAGAGAAGGCAAGGAGCAAGTTGTGAGAGAACAAATCCTAGCATGCTGTAAACAGACAAGGATGCCTAGCAGACAAAGTAACCTTCAAAAGTAGGAGCAGACACTCTGGAGAGGTGTTTAGAGGCAGCTCTGAACAGCAGGGAGACAGCTCCCAGGCCAGGATACTGCCAAGAAATCTGCCTTTCCACTGGGATGGGCAGGGGCAGGTGCAGCTGCTAGCTTCCCTGGCCAGAAGCCGTGTGGCCCTTTGGTGTGAGAGCTATCAAGTGAGAGAAGAGCCAGTCAGAAGAGACTCTGGCAGGGAAGTAAACAAGGAGATTACAAAGTGATGAAAAATGAGGGTCTCATCCTTCTGGAGTGACTTAGAAGAAGGTGTGACCATTTCCACCACCCTCATGCCTGTCAACTGAAGAATACCATTAAGGCAGGTAGTCACATTGTATTAATGACCTGTTAACAGCTTCTTTAATTTTCTAATAAGTGCCAGCTGTGGCTGCTGTAATTGTTCTGCTGGTCCTACAACACGGCCTGTTGTAGGCTGCACAATACCTTTTTTCTTTTTTTCCTGGAACACATGGCCCTGCCTCTTAATACACGTGTGCTGCACATAGGCCATTTCATACCTCACTTAAATCAAATCTGAGGCTGGTCAGAGCCTTTTACAGCCATTAAATGTCCCCATCTTCCAGCAAAGTAAGAGCCAGGAAGTGTTTTGTCACTTATTTTTCCAGGTGTGAGTCGAGCCACCTGAAGTTTATGGGTTTAGCCACAGTGATACAGTGAGTCAGCCCTCGAGCTGCCTGTGAGACCTGGGATCACTGTCTTTGTACTTTGCCTGCTCTGCTGTGGTAAGAACTGCAAAAGCCACAGATAAATTGGAAGGAGCACTGACTAGGAGATTTTTCTATCTAAACTGAGGTCCCTGGCAGGGACATCGTATACAAGTGAGGGTATTTCTTTATCACTCTTCCTAATTCCCACAGAAAAGAGCTGAGAGGCATGCAATGAGAAAACAAAAACAAACGTGGGGGAAGAGTTTATGTTGTGGTCAAAGGCAAAGTCTTTCCTCTGCAGCCTTCAATTTAAGAAGTCTGTGGGCATGGATCCCTGCCAGTACCATTAGCAGCAGCAATTCCCTGCTGACTGGTCCTGTTTCCTTTTCTAATGGATCACAGCACAGCACACCTCTATGCTTCCTGTATGCCACATTTGTCACATCTCATTGTATTTAGCCCTTGGTAATCTAGCATTTGATCAACAAACCTCACAAACAAGTATCTGAAGATTAAAGTAGCATCAGGTTTATAAGGAAATAAGGTATGTGCCCTATGGGGACAGGCCACAAGAGTTGGGGTTGTTCATCCTAGAGAAAAGAAGGCTCTGGGGAGACCTTATAACAGTCTTCCAGCTGGACAGGGAGTTTTTACAAGGGTGATAGGATGAGAGGGAATGGCTTGAAGCTTGAGGAGGTGAGATTTAGACTGGATATTAGAAATAAATTCTTTGCAGTGAGGGTGGTGAGACACTGGAACAGGTTGCCCAGGGGAGTTGTGGCTGCCCCCTTCCTGGAGATGTTCAAGGCCAGGTAGGATGAGGCCTTGAGCAACCTAGTCTAGTGGAAGGTGTCCCTGCCCACAGCAGTGGGGTTGGACTAGGTGATCTTGAAGGTCCCTTCCAACCCAAACCATTCTATGAGTCTACGTTGTTAGCAGCCCCGTTTGAAAGCACCTAGTGAGGGTGTGCCTTGAAAATGCCAGAAAACAGCCTCATTTGCAAAGCTCCCAGCACTTGTAGGGCACAGTGACCCTGTAAAGGCTATCCCCTCTTGAATGCACACAAAGCACACAATGTTTTGAAGCATCTCACCCATCAACAGTATGCGAAAGTGTGGTTTGTGCTTTTGTCCCGCTCCTGGACCCTCACACCTCCTCACTGGGCACAGCAGTAGCTCCATAGGATGAACCCATATCCCTAAAAGTAGGTTTGCCATTGGAAACAGCCCTGAAGTTGTGCTACACCTGCCTAGGCCGGTGTGCTTTAGCCTAAGAAAGGGGATGGTGCATGAGCAGCCCCAGGTGTCTGAAGGCCAACTGCCCAACCTGGCAGAGGTTTCCTGTGAAGTCATTCCGTGTTTTTCTGCCACAGCTCTGCAAAATGAGAAAATATGTAATCCCTGCCTTCCCTATCAAGAGCTATAGAAGGACCTAAGATTTGGTGAATAAAAAGAAACAGCATTTAAAGCATTAAACAGAGAGATTTGTTTTTCCCCCACATGTGTTCCAAGGAGGAAAATATGGATTGTGGTCAGCTATTCTCTCAAATTCCTCTTGCCCTGACTCATTTTTGGAAGAGAAGCTGATTCATATCCAGCTGTCTTGTGAGCATCCAGCATACCTTTTCCTTTGTTCCAAGGATCAGTAGCTACTCTTCAGATGAAGTTAAAGGCCTGACTCCAGAAGCTACATGTGCATATGGTGTGTCAAGTTCCACCACTTCCCCCACCCTTTTACTCCCTCCATCTCCATCTTGCAGAGCTCTCTGCAGAAGTTAACAAGCTGGATGTGCCTGAGCAGAAACCCTCATGGATTATGGGGGTTTCTATTCTTTCTTTCCTTGTGGTTTTTTTTTTTTTTGGTTCCCATTATAACTTTTTTTCCTCCTTTCATCTGAGAATAGAATGTTTCTAGGTCAGAATCCCTGTTGGTCTTGTGCTGGTTTTGGTGTTCAGTGCTTATTAAAAAGTCACGAGTTTGAGGTTGTTTTCCTCCCCCCAAGCTCTTAATTTGTGTTAAGAGATTTAACTGATGCTGAACCAGTTCTGCTCATATGGGCAAGGACCAACTTCTGGAAACAATCCAGGTGTCCAAGATGTTCAAAAGTAATTAGTTTTCCTCAAAGCCTTAGGCTTTACATGCTGAATTGTTTCAAAGGGACTTGACTTTTAGAAGAAAAGGAGGGTCAGCATTTTCTGAAGGAGGGGCCCTTCTTGGGGGGCAGGGGTGTGTGTGTAAAGATGGGCACTTGAAATAAACTTACCACATCTGAGAATCTGGGGGATTTAGGGCAGCATTGTATTTATTTTGGCTTCTCAGTAGGAAGTATGAATAAGAACAAGGTGTTTGTGATGTGCCAAAAGTATGTATTGCAACAAAACTTTATAATGAAAGCCATGATATCAGAAAGATGTTTGACTTTAGGGATGCAAACCTTCCCAGCTCTGCTAATATTTTTAAAGGCTTTGTAAACTGGTCTCCAGGCTGATCACAGCAGAGCAGATCCCATCTTCTTACCCCTTAATTTCAGTAAGCAGAAGCATTACAAGGGAACAGCATCATATGATTTACACTATGTTCATGCCTTCAATATTTTTGCCCTGTGACAGCCTGCCCTGGCATTCAGTTCCTTCAGGTCACTGTCTAGTGCATGCCTATTTAATGCATGCATGTGGCTACTATTACAGAAGTTAGTAAGACTACAGGGAAGCCTAAGCCTTATCAGGATTGGGGTTAGAGACTAAACTTCCAGGCAGGGACCAGCTTTTCATGTAGCCCATACATCTCCTAGCCCAGTGACATCTGCAGTACCTCTGTGAACTTCTGTGACCGCTTCCTTTTCTCTTTACGAGGTAAAATGTGACCTATTTGCCAGGAAGGCTATTACAGGCTCATTGTATTTCTCAACGCTTTTTCCCCACCTCAGAATTTAATAAGCTGACTTAAAGCTTGATAGGTCACTGGTTTTGTCAGTGTCTTTAGGATAATTAATGTATTGGACACAGAGAAAGAGCCACAGACTGGCATGAGAGGGAAGTAGTTACCACTGCATAGGAGCTACTGCAAGCTTTTCAATCTTTCCATGCTAAGCTCCTCACTGATCACTTACTTTGCAGGTTCAGCGAACCTGTTCTAGGAAGCTGCCTACAGAACATACACATCAGGCTGTGAAAACCTCCCTAGCTTGACAGTCCACTTCTGCTAAGCTCCTGCTAAGCCCCGAGTGCTGTTCCCTCTCATCCTGCCAGCACCAGACAAAGGACTACATTTGCTATTTCTCTGTGTGATTCTTTTGTTCTAATGTGCCCATGTGCAAGCTGGGCTGTGGTGCGGGCTGTGGGGAGACACAGGTACAGCGTGGAGTGATTCTTTTGAACCTCAAATTGCAGCTCTCGTGATCTCTCTCACTCCCAGCGGCAGGGAAGCCAAGAAGCTGTCCTGTAGCTTTCTTAGGTAAGCCACTCATTGTTAAAACCATGCATTCTAGGCATCTTTTCTTCTTGTACCTTAGATACAACTTTCCCATTTACCCTACTGAGGAATTCATACGCTTAAATCCTTTGCACTTCACCTCTAAAACATAAAAAGGTGACTCTTCACACTGCCTGCCCCCAACCCCGCTGTCCAATTACAGAAACATACAATTAGGGATGTTAATGACAGGTTATTAATGTTAACTTATAACACTGTGCTCTAATAACAACAAAAATGGGTCACACTGTAGGCTTCTTCAATAACATGCCCTAGTTATGCCTCTTTTTTTCAATGGTACCCCTCATATTTCAGTAGAAAGCATGGGCAGCGCTGGTTGTCTTGGACAACTCAGAGCCATTTTCAGGCCTCTTAATACAGTTTTAATTTAACTTAATAGCAGGTTTTTGCCACAGATATTCAGTGTGTCATGACAACACCTCAGGACTACAGTGGTTCAAAGTGGTTTAAAGGCTCCTAACTGCTTGTAGAGGTGGCCTGAGAGTGTATTGTCTCGGCCAGGTGGGTAGGCAGTGATCCAGATGAGATAGCCAGCAGCAACCACACCAAGTTTACATGGATCAAGTTGCTTCTCTTTGATTTTGGAGCTGAGTTACTTTTTACTGTTTGGCCTGAGATAGCCCTCAAAAACTGGAGGTTCTGGTAGAGGTTGGTAGTGCCAGGAGGAAGAGAAGGAAAAGGAAATGCCTTCCCCAAAGATCCTGCAGCCCCAGTTTCCGTGCTCAGGTCTGAGGCAAATAAAGCGAGTGTTTGTGGCTTGGTGAAAATGCCCTTCCTTCACCGCTACCTGCCATGTGTGGACATGCCTGAGACAAACCTCTGCCACATGAATTTCAGACACCAGACCAGAAAAGTCCGAATTTGCTGAAATAAGGGAGAATCTCTTAAGCCCAGCCTATTTTTAGAAGATCCTCTGTGGAGAAAACAAAGTCTAATTAAAACCAGACTTTATTGTTGCAGTACCCCACCATTTCTCGTGTGACCCTGGGAGTCATCCACATTTCTGGGTTGGTTATATCTTCTTGTTAATTGCCCAAGTCCTGTTTAGTTTCAAAGTCGTGCCTCAATCCTACCTTCTCCACCACATCATACTACTTTCAAGGCACAAACTGAACATTGCCCTTCTCAGGATGCTCTGCTTTTTAATATTATAAGTGGTGTTCTCCAAAAGTAAATAAGATTTAATGTATTTCTTCTGGTAACTGTAGGCTTGGTGGATTTGTGTGTGCTAATCTCCACTTCATCTTTCTTACTGCTGCAAATAGCACAGGGGAAGAACAGAAAAATGTTTTTGCAGAACAGCATAGCTTGGAAACTGTGCTTTTTTAATTACTGGCTGTGAGGAAATCTGTTTTTCCACCAGTTGACTTGCATACTTTTTAGTGGTTGAACAGGTTCTGTGGGGAGATCTCTGTCACAGATAGCAGCCTGAACTTCCCTCCTTATGCATCTATAATAAGATTCTCCTAAAAGCTTTGTCCTCGTGGCAAATGAAGTTGAAGGGGTTTGGTTCTTCCCTTTCATAGCCTCTCTGCTCTGTAGGCTTTAAGTAATTTTCAGAGAGGCTCAGGACAGGAGGCATGTCTCTGCTTCCCTTCCCTAGCAAGACACCTTCATAGAACTTTGGCAGAGCAGCATCTGGGAGAAGCAAACAGCTGGCCAGAGGGCAGAAATCCTAGCAATGAATCCTTGAAGACAACAGCTCCTGACTACGCTTTGGTCTTCTGCAAATTGGCAATGTTAGTATCTTCAGTGTCATCATTCAGAAGTTATCAGCATCTGTGTGCCAAGGGATGCTGAAGAATTTGGATGCAATATCTGGATAAAGATTCTCAAAGTCTGGATCAGGCTTCCCCAGGGAGGTGGTTGAACCCCAGTCCCTGGAGGTGTTTCAAAGAGGCAGAGATGTGATGCTGAGGGACAGGGCTTAGCACCAGACTTGGCAGAGCTAAAGAGTGGTTGAACTTGATCATCATAAAGGTCATTTCCAATAGAAATTATTTTGTGATTGCCTAACAACCCTGCCACAAGGGACCATGATGGCGTGGGAGGGGAGCAGCAGCTTCCCTGTGAGGCTATGCAATGGACACCTCTGTCCTTGCCTTTGGAAGTTAACAGGGAATTGTTGAATCAAAGAGAAGGTTTGCAAAGTCTGGAGAGGCTTGTTAAAGCATGTTGCTCTGAACCTCTTTCCACAATGAGCTTTCATAGGGCTGAGAAACAAGTGGGAGGAGAGCACCAAGGCCTAGCCTGGGGATGGGGTGGTCCAGCCTGCAGGCTTGCCACTCTGCTGAGGGTCATGGTTTAGCACCAGGCTTAGAGTTAGAGAATGGTTGAATTTGATGATCTTAAAGGTCTTCTCCAGATGAAACAATTCTATGATTCTATGTGACTGAAAGCAAGCAATGGAAATATTCTCCCTGTCACAGCAACAAACCCTTTGCAGACTGATGCGGGCTGCGCGACCCGGCTGTGCCTCAGTCACCGTGTCCCTGCCTCACCAAGGCCAGCAATGGGCCATGGCTGCAGGCAGGGGCAGCATGGCAAGAGCAGCTGGGAGTGCTGCATGGGGCAGCAGCACTTACTGGGCTCACCATTTCTCAGCTGCCAAGTTCCCTTGCTGGGTGGCACTGTCCTGGCATGGAACCAGCAGGGTGCTCACAGCCACCAACCTACTCACACATGACTGATCTCCTCATACTTTCCACCCCCTTGTTTGGGTGCAAGCAGACCATGAGACCTACCAAACCTCAAACCCACTGACAGCAAGTTGCAGAGCCTCTCATTTCCGCCCTTTGCTAGGCAGGTCCCCTGAGCCTTGGTTAACACGTTCTTGCTGGTGCAAAAGCTCCACATCTTTCCACTTTTACTCAGTAAACTGCCAGCAGCAGCCCCCACCCCCAGACATTTGTGTTCAATTACCCAAAATTTCAGCGCAGAAAGCAAACTTTGGCCACAGTTTTGGAAGGGGCAAAGCCAAGCACTGCAGGTTACAGCCTATTATGCTATCCACAATCCAGACTTGCCACCTGCATTCCTTTTCTTCCCCTGTTAGGTGGTGGTGGTGGTGGTGGTGTCAGATCCTCCTTCTGTGTGTCTGGATCTTGTGGGAGACTTGGGGATTAACCAGATCATGCAGTTTGAGGAAGGGACAATGTTTTAAGTTGTGATTTAAGGAAAGCTGCAAACAAGTCCTTGTGAAATGCCTGCCACCGCTGCTCTGTAAAAACACACTCATGCTTCCTCCACTGCAACTTCTCACGCTGCTCAAGTTCCCCAGGGCAAGCAAAGGAGAAAACTCAGAGAAGCAGGTCAGAAGGGAGAGGGATAGTGACTGACTTTACCAATGGCACAGTTTAGGGGCTTTTGTCCCAAAGTCCACATGTTTATTGAACACCTCCATGGATGGTGACTCCACCACCTCCCTGGGCAGCCTGTTGCAATGACTGATCACTCCTCCAGTTAAGAGATTTTTTTTTTTTTTCCCCATACCAGCCAACCTAAACCTTCCCTGGTGCAACCAGAGGCCATTTCCTCTCATTCTATCACTTGATGCTAGGGAGAAGAGACCAAATCCCAAGCTCCTTTCGGGTAGTTGTACTGCATGAGATGGTCTCCCTTTGACTTCCTTTTCTCCAGAGTAGCCCCAGTTCCCCAGCCACTCCTCAGAAGATCTGTTCTGCACATATAATACCCATGTGCTTCTCTGGGTTGCTATTGTTACTAGCCAGCCATAAATCTGAAGTAAATTGATTAGTAAACAAAGAGCACTTAAAAGCAAGGGGACTCGTTAAGAAGGAAGGCCTTCAACTAAGGGACATTGTTACAACTGAACACTAGAGCCAACAGGGCAGTAGATGAAAGTTGTACCTGGGTTGCATTCATGGTTTCTCCCAGGCTAGAGGATGCAGATGATGACATAGAGACATGTCAGCACAGCAGGGAGCAAAAGAAAACTGCCTGTGTCACCCTGACCTGGCCACCATGGGAAGCAGTCCTGACGTTTGCCTCTCCACCCTCTCTAAACTGTGGTGGTCGGCTGAGCAGTCCCTGACTAACACATACCTGAGTGATGCTAGAGGTGGCTTTCACAACAGGACTCAGCAGCCTTGCCCAGGTCACAGTTCTCTGACTGGTTTGGGCCTGGTATTATTAACCATCTCCTGCTGAGTGCAACACTTCAGTCACACCAGGGTGGCATAGGGAGCAAGGCGTGAAGCCTTGGGATTACAAATCCCATACAGTTTCCCCAGTACTCAGATGCCTGTGTGCTTACATCAAAAGGAGAAGCCCTTTTGGTTTTTTAATTTGGGGTGGGCTTTTTTTTCCCTTTCTATTTTTAGTTGCTGTCAATACCGTACCTCCCCACTGTCCCAGGTGCAAGAGACTCCAGAGCAGAAGCTGGTATTCAGCTGCTCAGTCAAGTCCTATCCTGCCACAGCCTGAAGCAGCTTGCTGCTCACCCACTGTCGACTCGGCTCAACTCTGCTAAGCTGCTGTGGGCAAGAGCATTACCTCAGGCTCTTCAGGCCACACAGCTCCCTTCTTACCCAAATGATGGAAGCGTTTCGTAGATTGACTTTCTCAGGGGTGCTCCTTATTCTGCTGGGTCATTCATTCAAATGCCAGAATTGTGACTCATTAAAGGGCAAGCTGGAGCTGAGGGAGTGCAGGAAGGAAGAAAAATAGCTTGCAAGAGCCTTCCTGTTTATCCACAGCTTGGGAAAAAAACCAACACAAGAGAATATGCACGCCCTGGCTCCATTATCTTTGCTGGCACCGCGCTGGCTTGGCTCTGTCCCTTCCCACCCCAGGCCAAAGCCAGTGCTGCCGCCAGCGTGTTTACTTTGGAGGAGGTTACTCGAGAGAGAAATCCAGCCCCTGGAGCCTGAATGCTCGCAGTGTGCGAGCGAGCGGGCACCGGGAGCCCCCTGCCACAATGCGCCGTGGCGCTGGCCCCCGGCCACACCGGGGAGGTCATTTTCTTCTCGGCAATTAGCGAAGTGGTGGCATCGCTAAAAGAACTTGAATAAACACATTCAAGCCAGCTGGGTCCCCAGTTTGCTCTGTTCTCACCACCTTTCCTTCTGGGCGCACGGTGGGGCCCCAGCGAGCCGGAGTCTGGTGCCTGTGCGCTGCGCTTTCATTCAGGCTCGCTTTGGAAAGAGCTTTGAGGAAAGGCGGGGAGGGGAAATAACCCTTTAGCTTTCTTCTTTTACAACAAACGTCTTCCCTTTTTCTTTTCAGAGAGGAAAAATGCCAGCTTCTCTAAGGAAACTGCAGCAAATGGCTGTGTTCATGGGGCTGTTCAGCGGCGGGGGATGCATCCTGATGTACAATCTTATGCAAAGTAAGCTTTGGTGCTGTCAGAGGCCTCCTTTCTCTTCTGCCCAGAGCAGCAGGGAAAATAGCAGCCTGCAAGATGTGGAGAGTGGATGAAGTTAAAGGGAAGCGTGGCTTAGCCTCTCGTTTATGCCTCCTTGTGCAGAGTTGCCTGACCCAGGGCTGCCGCTTTCCTTAAGTCCTGCTGCCTGCCTTCCCAGAGGTGGGTGCTGCAGAGAGAGCAGACTGCTGTGGGCAGGAGAAAGTCTGGTTTCTGGAGTGTTTCCTGAGGGCGAGGGTAAAGTGAAAGCTTAGGCAGTCATGGAGGTTTCATTTCATACTGAGACTTTAGCACTGGGTGGGAAAAAGAGGACCAGCTATGAGAAGGTGCTAGTGTCTAGTGGTTGGAGCTGCAAAGCTCTGTGGTGCTCACCCTTAAAGACAGCACATCTGTGACGTGCTAAGACATCATTAGCTTCTGAATGAAAGGAAGATAAGACCATTCAGCACTTAGAAGACCAGGACAAAGACAGAGAAAGCTAGACAGGTGCCATTGCCATTTGCCTGTGGCAAAGAATCCAAATTATGAGTCTAAATATATATTTCCCTTAGATAGATGTTTCTTGTTTCTCAAGTTGTTCCTAGATATGTAGCATCAGGCCAGAATCAGGTTTTGCCTCTCTCTCAGGGGGTGTTATATGCCTCCTCTTAGAATGATAGGGGTTGGAAGGAACCTCTGGAAATAATCTAGTGCAACCCTGCTGCCAGAGCAGGAATACCTACAGCAGGTTTCCCAGGAACACAGACAAGTGATGTCCAGGCGAGTTTTGAGTGACTTCAGAGAAGGAGACTCCACCACCTCTCTGGGCAACGTTTTCCAGTGCTCTACTACCCTCAAAGTAAAGAGGTTCCTCCTCATTTTTGGATGGAGCTTCCTGTGTTCAAGCTTGTACCTGTTCCCTCTCATCCTGTCAACTGGGCATCACAGCACTGCAAAAAAGACTGGCCCCATCCTCCTGACACCCACCCTTTGAGACACACACCTCTTGGCCTCATGCCTCTCCTTTGCTGGTGCTATCACGATACTGCTTTTCACCTACCCTTATATCAGAGGATGTTGCCAGAAAAGTGTGGCCAAGCCTGTTCCTCAAGCCCTCAGATAAGCTTGGAACCCTCCCTTCATTTTCCACATATTAATAACAAATCAGACAAGGCTGGAAAGCAGCTTCCATTTTAGGCAGCTCATACCCTCAAGCTCTGGAGTACGTGACAAAATAATCCTCTTATGCTTTAAAATATGGAATCTGCTTTAACAGGGACATTACTATGTTTTAATTTTCAGCTTCAGCATTGTTACCTAGAAATATCAGGGGGTGTGGGGAAAGTCAACCCTATGGTGTACAGAAAGTCAAAAGGCTCATTTCTCACCGAGCTGGGCAATCAAGTGGCACAACACAACGGCTGCTTCTTGCTCTGTGGCAACATTGGTGGCTACCAAGTAGCTGTATGATAATGGTGACAAGCCAACTAGGCTGCTGAAAGGACACTATTTACTGCAGAGTGTGGTTTTCTCTAGCCTCTTTCTCCTTTGACCCGTGCCCGGAGCTATTCCAGTTCCTTCTGCTGTCCTGATGGACAGAACTGCCTCATGCTGGGATCTGCAAGGAGCTTCCATAGTGATGGCAGCAGGGTGAGAGGGGTGCTTCCCTTCCTTCTGGCTGAGGGGAAGTTTGCATGCACGTGGTGCCTGTGCAAACTTGTATAAACACTCAGGAAATGCTATTTCTGCTCACACTCCTTCACACTCCCCTCATAAGAGCAGACTCCCCAGCCAACCCCAGTATCCTTCCATCTCTTCTACTGAAAATGCATGGAGAAATGGATTAGTTGGGCACTTCACATCCAGTACATGAGATGCTAGCAAGGAACAGCTGAGAAGGAGCACCAGAAAACTCAAACTTGTTCCCCCTCCAACGTGCAGGATGAACATAATGTACTTTTAACATGGTATGGGTGGCTACCTGGCATGATCAGCCATGCTGCAACCCCTTTTACTAGAGCTCCTTAGGATGACCCAGGGGGCTGGGGAGGACCAGCAACAGGCTGCAGCCTAGAAAAGCTGTTTCTATGCCAACTGGATGCTGCCTGCTCACAGGCACGCCTCTGATTAGAGAGAGGGAGCAACATCCTTTGGCTTCACACTCCAGGAATAAAACTGATGGGCAAGAGGCTAGGAGAGAAACATTACACCTTGGTTTAAACTCTTTGGAGGATGAAAGCAAAATTCCCAGTTTTTCACATGTGCACACACTTAGCTTAACTCTGCCCTTCTTGATGTCAAGAGAATGAAGCCAGGCTGGTGTGAGGCACATGTAGAAATCTCAGTAGGCATGCCTTAAGACTGTGCCAAACAGCTCATCCTCCATAAGGAGGGTGGGCAGAGTTCCAGCCCCACAGCTCTGCACTGTGTGGTGGTCACCAGTGGACAGCATTTCTCAGCTATGTATAGTAACCAGACATTGATAAATAGCCATTTCCTACAACTGTCCTCTGTGTGCCAATACCACAGCATCCAGTCCACTGTGCTGTTGTTGCTACTGGACCATTCATTCTAGTGGTGCTTTGTGCCTCCCTATCGAAGCATCCATGAGTGCAGCTTCAGCTTTATGGTTGCATCTTGAAAAGCCACCTCAAGACCACAGCAAGAGTTTTTCCACGGCACTAAGTTCCTGTCTCACAGTAATGTCTACAAAATGTTTTCTGTTCTTAAAAGTATTTTACTTTTCTTTTTGAAGGAGGAACAGAATTAAAAAAAAAAAAAATAATCAATTGAATTACATCCAGCACATTTTCAGAAATGCACCTTTTATTCTCTTTCCCCTCCCTCTTTTGTTTTTTTTTGGTCCCATTTAGGTGAGGTACAAACAGCTGAAGAGCAGGAGACACCACCATAAGCTGAACTGTTTCAGTATGGAACAGGCTATATTCAGAGCCCTCTTCACCTAGCTGAGCTGAATAACATTACAATTCAGCACTGCTTCTCTGGTGTAAGGAGGTGTTTCTTCCTTTCTCCTAGTCACAGATTGGTAGGATTGGAAGGGACCTCTGAAGACCATCTTAGTCTAACCCTCCTGCCATATTTCTCCTAGTTAATAGTTTTGGACTGGTTTTTAGGAAGGTTATGTAGTCTGGAGGAAACATCCATTTTTTGACTTACATTTGAAGTGGACAGTCTCCTCACTACTATGTTTCTCTCACCTAGAAAGTTTTGCCAGGACCCAGTATTATCAGCAGGCTCTGGAGCAGCTGCACAGCAGCCCTGATGCCCTAGAAGCCCTGGGTGCCCCCCGCTCAAGGTTCACAACATCCGGCTGACAGATGGGAGCAATCGTGTGGACGCAGAGAGAGCGCAGGTAATGCTGAGGGTGTCACAAGGTGGCTTCCCAAAGTGACAGAAGATCAGGCAGCAGGGGTTTCAGCAGGTCACAAGTCACTGGGGAGCACTGGAAGGCAGTAGGATGGTTTGGCAGTTGATTTGGAAGAGAAGCAGATTTCCAGAGCATAAATCTACAGTCTAAAGTGCAGGACTAGAAACAGCAAGAGCAGCATCTTCATGTTGTGCTATATGGGCACGTCACAGAATGGCTCCCAAGCCAATCAGTCCCTCTCCTGCTACTGTAAGCCACAAAATAATTTTCATAGAATTGCAGAATCTTGGTTTTTCTTAAAAAAAAAAAAAAAAAAAAAACACACCAAAAACTGAAATACCACCCAAAAAATCAAACCAAAACAACCTTTAAGATCATCCACTGTGAGTCCAGCTGTTATCTAACTTTACCAAGCCTGGTGCTAAGCTAGGTTCCTGGGCACCACATTTCTGCTTCTTTTCAACACTTGCAGAGACGGGGAATCAACCACTTCCCTGGGGAGCCTGTACCAGTCTGAGAACCCTTTCAGTCAAGAAGTTTACTTCAACATCCAACCTAAACCTCCCCTGGTGCAAGTTGAGGCCATTTCCTCTTGTCCTGTATCAGTTGTTACTAGAGAGAAGAGACCAACCCCCACCTCTTTCCAGATATTTGCAGAAAGATCCAGCTTTAAAAGAGCAGCTGCCTTCCTTTTCCCCATGGATACATCTCACAGGAGTTTTGGACAGAGATGTATAGGCAAGTGCGAGCTGTGCCGTGGCACAGCACAAATGGCGCTGCTCTGAAATGCATCTGCAAGCCTGTGCCATGGAGAGCAGCTGCCTGGCACAGGCCTGGGAGCTGGGGTTACGCAGTGGCTGGAGAACACCATGCTGCCTGCTGAGGCATTGCGCAAGGCTGCCTTGCGTCAGCCCAGGGCTCACAAACACAAGTCCACTTCCACTCTCAGTTCTCTGACGTCTCTGACTCTGCATCAGTGTCTTCAGCCCTTAATCCAGGGCTGGCTGCCCTTCCTTGGTTTTGCTGGTGACGCAAAATGTTGCTAAGTGACCTCTTCAGGTCCCTCAGTGAGGGATTTTGTCACATATGAATCATTTTGTGCCTCCTAGTGAGTAGTTCAAGTCCAAGGTCCCAAGCAAGGGCATTAAAGAGCGGGACAGATGGCACACTGAAGAAGGGCTGTCAGGGCAAGAAAAATCAGTCTTTAAGCAACTCACATAAAACTCCACTTTCCATCTTACTCCAGCCATGCTTCACTCATGTGGTATCCCATAGGCCAAAACATTCCCCAGTTTCCCAGCTTCTAGAGATTCTACCAGGAAGCATATCCGAGGCCAAAAAATGTGCAAAACTCCCTCACACCCTCTTTTGCTAATTGAAGAGGAGAGAACCTGTCCCACCGATGTTTGCCTGTGTCACTATTGAAGAATGCTGGTTGCTTGGGTGACTCAGGGCGAAGTCAAGCCCTGCCTTCTGCTGACCTCACCCAAGGCACAAACCACCAACTTTCTTCTCTGCTTTTTCACACTCACCAAGATTGATGTCCTCATGAAATACACTGGTGTTAATGATCATCATTAGTGATCATATCATCGACTGATTTACTGACTCTGCAGCAACAGGGCTGGTGAGAGGCCTTGAGCACAAGCCCTATGAGGAGAGGCTGAGGGAGCTGGGGTTGTTTAGCCTGGAGAAGAGGAGGCTCAGGGGAGACCTTATTGCTGTCTACAACTACCTGAAGGGAGGTTGTAGCCAGGTGGGGGTTGGTCTCTTCTTCCAGGCAACCAGCACCAGAACAAGAGGACACAGTCTCAAGCTGCGCCAGGGGAAGTTTAGGCTCGAGGTGAGGAGAAAGTTCTTCACCAAGAGAGTTGTTAGCCATTGGAATGGGCTGCCCAGGGAGGTGGGTTGAGTCACCAACCCTGGATGTGTTTAAAGGTCACTTGGATGTGGTGCTTGGGGATATGGTTTAGGAGTGAACCTTGTAAAGTAGGGTTATCTGTTGGACTTGGTGATCCTGAGGGTTTTTCCCCAACCTGAATGATTCTGTGATCAGTTCTAGCCATCAATCCAACACCATCATTGAACATCTCACTTACAAACCACTGAACATCTCAACTGTCTCAATGCATTGAGGGACCAATCTTCAGTGGATCTCAATCTACAGGGTTGCTATGGTTATGAGAAGCTTTAACAGTGCAGGTCTCCTCTGCATCACTATGCATTTTGCTAAGGAAAGGTGTTTGCTCATAAATATTTCAGGAAGCGAGTGGTTTTCCCTGGAGGTTGCAGCTGCAACACAGCACATTCTTTCGGCAGAGAGATTAATGTGTGGCAGAGCAGGCACACTTGTGTAGCCATCCACACAATAGCTGCTAGGAAAACTTAAGGAAACTCTGAAATACAGCAAGTTTTTAGGAAGGTCTTAAATCTTTGCAGAAGGAGTAAGTGTCCATTTCACAGAATCACACAGAATCAATTTCATAACATGCTTCATTGAACCCTCAACATACTTTAATGTTCGCAGATAAAATTGCCAGTGTCTGGAGCAAAATCAGCAGGCTATCTCTACATTAACTCTGAGATGGATCATTCCCATCAACGGTGAGTACTGGAGGAGGTGCCAGGAGAAACATATGCACACAGGGAGAGAAGAGGTAGGAGAAAAGGCTGAAGCAGGATATTTGCTTTAGGCACCTGTGATGCTGAGCTCACACACACAGAAGCAGCAGAGACAACTGTCTGAAGGTCTTGTGAAAGGCTATTGGCACGATCACAACAAAAGGAATTAGCTGAGGGATACACTCAATTCATCCCTGTGCACACAGGCAGAAGAGCCACACAGACCCTTCATTTGTGTGATGGGCATCCTGCAAACTATAGCTCAGGATACAAACAAATCCCCTGAGCCAAGGTCTCCTCCCAGCCCTCCTCCCCAGGGAGGTGCAGAGCCCATTGCACAGAAGCCACCCTAGCTCAAATCCAGTGTTACCTGCTGCTGCAGGGGAATGACTTAGCCTGTCAACAGGAGCAAAAAAAACAAAACCAAACCCAAAACCCCAATCAGGCTGTGTGTTTTTTTCCAAGCTATCCATTAAATGGTCATCAGTGTAAAAAAGTGCTAGAACAGAGAGGTTATAGCAGGAGGATGCCCTGATCCCACACCATCTAGTAGCAACCTTACTTTTTTTTTTTTTTTTTGTCATGAGGAATCCTGATCCTTGTCAAAGGTAAGTGGATTTCTCCAACCTGAGCAAAGGATTACTCCATGAATTCAATGTCCACTTTCCACTGCGAAAGAGGAAAGTCTGAGACACAAAGCTCTTCCCATAATCCTTGTTGCTGGAGTTGTTAAGCACTTCTGTTGTCTCTATTTAGAAAACCCAAGCTACGACACTTTTGCTTGGCTGTTGATGGCCATATGGTGATATTTTCTTGTCATAAATAGATGAGCATAATTTACTGGGTTTCTCTTCCAAATAGCTACAAGCAGTAAGGTGTAAAATGATGGAAGGTGCTAGACTGGGTCTTGAGAGACTTGGCCAGGTCTGGCCTCCTCCCTAGTGAGCAGAGATATGCCAGAGGTCCCCAGCCACTGTTCTTGCACACCACACTTCTCTGGGGCCTGGGCTCTCATCTCACTCCTCCTTATTCCTTCCTCACAGATGGAGGGAAATAACTGTTCCTACCCATCTGACTGAGCTACTGTGAGGATCATAGAATCATAGAATCAGTCAGGGTTGGAAGGGACCACAATGATCATCCAGTTCCAACCCCTACCATGGGCAGGGACACCCTACACTAGATCAGGCTGGCCAGAGCCTCGTCCAGCCTGGTCTTAAACACCTCCAGGGACGGGGCCTCAACCACCTCCCTGGATAACCCATTCCAGGGCTTCACCACTCTCATGGGGAAGAGCCTCTTCCTCACATCTAGCCTGAATCTCCCCATTTCCAGCTTCATTCCGTTCCCCCTAGTCCTATCACTACCTGAGATCCTGAGAAGTCCCTCCCCAGCCTTCCTGTAGGCCCCCTTCAGATACTGGAAGGCCACAATGAGGTCACCTCGGAGCCTTCTCTTCTCCAGACTGAACAGCCCCAACTCCTTCAGTCTGTCCTCATAGGAGAGGTGCTCCAGCCCTCTGATCATCCTCGTGGCCCTTCTCTGGACACGCTCCAGCACGTCCACATCCCTCCTGTAATAGGGGCTCCAGAACTTCAGATGACTGAAGCTTGCAAGATGTTAAGCTATGGCAGTAATTGAGTGTGTGCATCTCTCTCAGTTTTGGTCTAAAATGAGCTCTTCAGGCATCCCTGAAAGCTTAAGGGGAGGGGAAAAAAAACAACACCCAACCAAAAACATTTTCTGTAAAAGAGTTTGTGGCAGACAAATGTGTCAGACTTCAACGTCTCCATCTATGTGCAGACTTCTGTGCACAGCTCCACTTGGGGCTAGGCAGGACTTGGTGTCACAGAATCATGGAATGATTTTGGTTGGAAAAGACCTCTAAAATTGAGTCCGACTGTCAACTCACCACCACCACGCCCACTAAGCCATGTCCCAAAGTGCCATCTCTACACATGTTTTTTAATGCTTCTGGGAATGGTGACTCCCCACCTCTCTGGGCAGCCAGTGCCACTGCCTGACCACTCTTGCAGGAACAGATTTTCTCATAATATGCAACCTAAAGCTCCCTGGTGCAACTTGAGGCCATTTTCTCTTGTTCTGTCATTTGATGATAGGGAGAAGAGTCCAAGCCTCACCTCACCCTAACCTCCTTTCAGGGAGTTGTAGAGAGCAAAGAGGTCTCCTCTCAGCCTCCTCTTCTGCAGACAATACCAGTTCCCTCAGGTCTTTCCCAACCAAAACAATTCAATGATTCCCAGCTGGAAATCAGCGTGAGCAGCCTCACAGAAGTGGGTTTGGAGCAGAAGGAAGAAAAAGCTCCTCCTTAGTCTCTAACAAATGCAGTTTTCCCTTCTCTGAGTAACCACTGTGGTACCCTGTCAGGGTTTCAGCAGTCACACTGAGCAATCACACAGTGTTCCAACTCCTCCAAGCCAGGATAATTCCTTAGCAACACAGTCTGGCTCCAAGGCTGGAGAGGAGTGGAGCAAGGAATGCACCCGCAGGATGGAGAGAAAGAAAGGCAGCGGGTCAGGGGAGGAATGTCCTATCTAAAAATAGCTGGCAGGGTTTGAGTCGAGTTGTAACAAGCAGGAACACACAAGCCAGACCTTTAAATCTGGGCTGTGCTATTAAGGAAAACAGCTTTCAGGAGCTGGCATTCACAAACCAGACTTTAAAAACACAGGAGAGAATTTAAGAGCAGTGAACGCAGGGCATGGTTTGTTTCTCTTCTGCCAGCTGTTTCTACGCTGGTTTTACCACTACGTTAGAAGTGATTGAAACAAGTTTAAAATCGCCTTTGGTTTGTGCCAGCTGGTGCCTTCAGGACGTCACCTTGAAACTGAAGGATGGTCAGAGTATTCCCGTTTACCACTCGCCAGCGGAAAGCACTGGTGTGCAAGAAGGCTAAAAACCAAAGGCAGCTGCGCCTCCACCTCCCGCTGAGCCGAGGGAGCTATTAATCGATTGCATCCTGCTGTGTCCCCGAATGCACAAGGTTGTCACAAGTGGCAGCTTCACTTAAGCGGCGCTCTGTAGACAACGTCCTCCCCAAGACTGCCCTCCTCATTGTCATTTCTTTCTTTTGCTGCTTTAGTCCTGTGTTCATCAGAAGCCTGAAATAAACACCTTGCAACAGACTTGCTGTTTCGGAGAAGTCATGTGGGGGGTGTGCGCTGGTAGCACGACTTTGAAATGAACAAACTGCCAGGAAAAATGGAGCTGATTTACAGTTGAAGACCAGAGGCAGGACACTTGGGCTGCTCTGTCGTTACTAGAAGACTAAGTCAGCTTCTCAAAGCTGCTTCAATCAATTTCCTTATTTCTCAACAAGGTGCAACTTAGTGCAGCAAAAGCGGAGCTCAGCAGCAGCTCCTTCCATTCCTAAGGAATGTCACACATCAGGTGGATTTGCACCCTCACAGTTATCATTAAGCAGCTCATGAGATAGCTGAGGCCACTCATCATAACTTAAGAATTCCAGGAAGAGATTTGCTACTCGTGCTGCAGGTTACTCAGAAGAAACCACTGCTTCACGGCAGCATCACCCAACACGAGATCAGGAGGTCATGTTCACTCGGGGGGAAAGCACTCAGGAGATGCAGAATGGGTAAAACACTGCCATGGTTCACTCTGACTGCAGAGGACATTTTGATTGTGCCTTGCTTCCGTCAATCAGGTAGAGAATTGCAACAACAACAAAACAAAACCAAACAAAAATCAAACCCAATTCCTGCCCCAAACCAAGCATTGCAAAGCCTAAGGCACTGAAGATACCCAAGTAACTGTCCTGCCTTCATGCCTTGAAGTGTTAGTAAGAGTGCAAGTCAGGAACTTGTGAAGTGAGAAAGTCCACAAGATGATTGTGGATTTAACCAGAGCAGCTGAATCAAGCTGCAGCTAGGCAAAGCCCAGAGCTTAGCCCACTCCATTCCCTTCCCCTTTTCCTCCCAAGGCATCTTTGTCAAACTATTTCAGAAGAAAACAATACACCTCAGTTTTAGTTTGGGATTCATGAAGAGCTGCCATGATGAACAGCACTTGTAAGGTCTGCTCCAGCCCATCCAAATGCCCAGCATGCCAGGGGAAGGTTTGGGGTGAGTCAAGGAGAGGCAGCTACCTAGTTTCACAAAACAAAACACAGACCACATAATTTAAAACCATCGGCTGCTCTACTGCAGCCCACCTAACAAGAATATCAGCTGGGAGGTGTTGAGGTCTCAGAGATTGGTCAGCTCTGGCCTTAGGTCACTGAAGAAGTTTGGTGGGGAATTAAACAGTTAGCAAGGAAAAGTCAAATCAACTGCTTCACATCTGTCAGTTACCACTTCCTGAGTTTTGACTTGTTACTGATCTTCAAAGAAGTTGTGTATGTGGAAAGCAGCCCCAGCCTATGCTGCCCCTCCCTAGCCTGTGCTAGGAGCATCTGGCACATGCTGCTATTCACCTGCCCTTTGTCACAGCTGTCAGCTTAGAAAGCCTGGGACCTGCACTAGGGGCAAGGTGTACAAGCGTCCAAGAAACTGGGCCACAACCACTGCAAGCAACAACACAGCACTTGCTCGCCACCATCCTACCACTTGAGCAGCACACACTATGGTCTTGGTCTGGCTTCACAAATTGCTGCATCACAATACCACCAGCCAGTGCTGCCCCTGCTTATCCCAGGCCTGAGGGATGTCTCACCACATAGACCTTACCAGCAACACTAGAAACTTGATTACCTTGCAAAGTTCTATCTCTCACTTTCCCCCTAAAGACCTAGCAGAGCACCTCTTTGAGCGCTCCTGGTGATTCTAACCAACCCACAGGGTGAACAAAGACATGAGAATGGGCTGCATCATCAGATCACACCAATACTCCTCTAAATCAAATCTGTAAACCTGGAGAAGAAAGCAAGCCATGGGTGAAGGTGGAAGCCAGCAAATCGGTGGACTGGGGCAAGAGCAAAATCACATTCAAATCCCTGCTTTTGTTTTGCTACCTAATAGTCAGCAAACACAGAGTACCTTACCTCTTGACCTTGAAGAGCCTCAGAAGCCACTTCCTCTCCATGTTTGAGCTCTTTAAAGATGCACATGTTCAAAAGGAAAAAGCAAAACCAGCAAGCTGATGCATTCAGTGCCAAGCTGCTTTGGCCATGTGGCTCCCATTAAATACACCACAGCCCACAGGGCTGCTTTCAGAGGGGACACAGGTGCAGCAGAAGCAGCCAAGAGAGCTGCAGCATGTCAGGAAAAGAGGGAGAGCAAAGGTCTCAGAATTGCCAGCAGCTGCTGAAAGCCTAAATAACTTCAAGAGGACACCTGGGCACCACTGTTCCCCTTGCAGTTGTAGTTTTGGGTTTTTTGTGTCTAAGGAACAGTGGAGCAGATCAGATTGTGTTTAGCATCATTAGGTCACTGAAGCACCAATTCATTATGATTGTGTTGCGTGTACCTAAGCGCAGTCTGGACAGTAATTTCATTTGTATTGAGAAAATACTCATCTTTTGCTATAAAACCCCAGTTAAACTCCTTTAGAAAGCCATTCTTTAGTTCTAATCACAGAGCAGTTAAGGTCAGGAGGAGCCTCTGGAGATCATCTAGTCCAAATCCTCACTCACAGCAGGATCATCTGGAGCAGATTACCTGGTCTAGTGAGGTTTTGAAGATCACCAAAGATGGGGACTCCACAACCTCTGGACAAGCTGCATTGGTGGTCAACCATTCTCACAGCAAAAGAAGGGTTTTCGTATGTGTAAAGAACACAAGAATGTCCTGTGTTTCAGTGTGTGCCCGTTGCCTCTTGTGCTTCCACTGGGCACTACTCACTGAGGACAACCTGAATCCATTGTCTTTACCCTTCCTCCCCATGTATTTGTACACAATGAGAAGATCCTCTCCAGGTCTTCTCTTCTGCAGGCTGACAATTCCAGGGCTCTCAGCTTTCTGACCAGTTCTGCAATCCTTTAATCATCATTTTCAATACGTTAAAGATGGTCTTTTAAATTGGCTTGAAAAACCTGCATAGTTCCTCTTCCAGTTGCTGGCGTGGCTGAAACCACCATAGTCCCCCTCTGATGGATTGCATGTTTGTTTCTTATTCTCTAGTTTGATTTTAATAGCTTCTGCCAGGCCAGCATCACCCTCAAGGAAACTATCACATCAGCAGGCTGTTCAGGGCAAGAATTTAATTTGCAACTGAGGAGCAACAAACACTGCTTAGCAGACTGCTACCCTTGCACCTGCCTGATGACCTCAACCAGCAGGCAGAGGCTGTATACAACCAGATGTTTGTAAAGCAATGGCTTCAAAAATGCTAAATGAGCTGATGAGTTTCCATTTGGGTTTGTTTCTCCAGGTAGTAATACGGTTTTGTCCAACTTAAGGGCCTGCCAATACACTTGCTGGCTTGGGCAGATGTCATACATTGCACAGGGACCATCAGTCGTTTGGATTCACCACCCATTTAGAAATGAGAATGCACCCAGTTCTTCCCTGCCATTTGCCTGCATCTTGTCCACACAGTTTCCTCTATGTGTTGAGCAAAACTTGCTCCAAAGTTCCCTGCAGCAGGGCCCACAGCAGTCCTGTAATACCAGTAGCAATGAAGACCTACCATATTCTCGATGCTGCTTTGGAAGGCACATCACACCTGGTCAAACATCTTTGGTGGGTTTGTGGGTTTTCCCAATGGTTCTTGACCAGCCTGATGCAGCTTCTGTTAAGTGGCTTTCCTAGAAGACTTAAAAGCAAGCACCTTTACTGAGTAACTTCTGAGAGACAGCTTTTGCCTCGCCTTGCTTGCGGAGGCCCATGACAAGAGCTTCCATCCAGCAACCAGCCCAGTTGGATCTCACAGGGTAGCACAGGAAGGTGCTACCCCAGCAGCTGTGGGGGTTAGCTAAGAGGGCCCCTGTGGAACTCAGGCTGTCTGCTGGGACTGCACATCACCTGAAGAGCTGGGGCATGCTGATTTCAACACCTCTCCAGCTTTGCTGTGACACTGGTAGTACAGCAAGCAAAGACTCAATGCACTTCAGTTCCCTGTGTTTACAGGAATAAAGAAAATCCCTTCAAGTAGTTAAGTTCCCCTTCCTCTGCTAATTTTTTAGCAACTGTCGTGAACCCAGTCCTCTGCTTCCAAACCTTTTCCTAATTAAGAGAGGTTTTTATCACACCCATATGATCCTGAAGGTTTTTTCTTCCTATTTTATAAAGCTTCCAGGTTGTATTTTTATGGAACCAAAATACTTTACTATTACAAAGCTATACAGTTGCCAGCTGTCTTGTAACAGGAGCAAGTGGTGCAATGAAGCGGTGTTAGAGAAGGAAATGCCTTTGTACAGAAGAGGAAATAGTTTTCTCACCCAGCATCTAGGTGACTTCCCCACAGGAAGTTACAGCAGGCATACAACACAGTTCTGGACACCTTGGAGTGCACCTTTGGGTTGGGGGGGTGGGGATATGAAAGTTTCATGTCTTTATCAAGCTTGCAGATGACACTAAGTTGGGTGGGAGTGTTGATCTGGTTGAAGATAGGAAGGCTCTGCAGAGGGATCTCGACAGGTTAAATCAACAGGCTAAGATCACTGGGATGCGGTTTAACAAGACCAAGTGCTGGGTCCGGCACTTGGGTCACAACAACCCCAAGCAATGCTCCAGGCTTGGGGCAGAGTGGCTGGAAAGGAGCCTGGTGGAAAAGGATGTGGTGGTGCCCACTGAAAAAGAGCCAGGCAGTGAAGAAGGCCAACAGCATCCTGGCCTGGAATACCAATAGTATGGACAAGAGCAATAGGGAAGTGAGGCCGCAGCTTGAGTACTGTGTTCAGTCTGGGTGCCACAGTATAAGAAATTGAAGTTCTGGAGAGTGTCAAGAGAAGAGCCAGAAGGCTGGCAAGGGCTTTGGAGGGCAGGTTGTACAAGGAGCAACTGAGGGAATGAGGGCTGTTTAGTCAGGAGAAGGCTAAGGGGAGTTCTTACTGCTCTCTACAACTACCTCAGTTTAGGAAGGATGTTGACTTGCTGGAACGTGTCCAGAGAAGGGCAACAAAGCTGGTGAGGGGTTTGGAACACAAGCCCTATGAGGAAAGGCTGAGGGAGCTGGGGTTGCTTAGCCTGGAGAAGAGGAGACTGAGGGGTGACCTTATTGCTCTCTACAACTACCTGAAGGGAGGTTGTAGCCAGGCAGAGGTTGGCCTCTTCTCCCAGGCAGCCAGCACCAGAACAAGAGGACACAGTCTCAGGCTGCACCAGGGCAGGTTTAGGCTGGAGGTTAGGAAGAAGTTCTACACGGAGAGAGTGATTGGCCATTGGAATCGGCTACCCGTGGAGGTGGTGGAGTCACCTTCACTGGAGGTGTTCAGGAGAAGACTTGATGGGGTGCTTGGCTGTATGGTCTAGTTGTTGGGTGGGTTGGATTGTTTGATGGGTTGGACGCGATGATCTTGAAGGTCTCTTCCAACCTGGTGTATTGTATTGTATTGTATTGTATTGTATTGAAGACAAGCTTCTCATTACCTGAAAGGAGGTTGGAATGAGGCTGACGTTGGTCTCTTCTCCTAAGCAGCTGACAAGACGAAATGGCCTTAGGTTGCGCCAGGGGAATTTTGGGTTGGGTATTAGGAAAGGGAGTCAGGCACTGGAACAGGCTGCCCGGGAGGTGGTAGAGTCACCACCTTTGGGGGTGTTCCAGAAGCGTATAGATCGTGGCACTTCACAATATAGTTTAAAGGTCATGGTAGCTGGGTTACAGTTGGACTCAATGCTCTTGGAGGTAATTTTCCAATGTTAATGATGCTGTGATTTCAGTCTGATATGTTAAACCTGGAATCATGTTGATTTGCATCTGCTCAATCCTGTCCCAGATGCACAGTCACCCTACTTTAGATGGCAGCCAATGGTGCACAAATCCTATTTTCCCAACCCCACACCTCCAGGCAGGTCATTTCCCACCTGCCAGCCATTTAAACTCACAGGCCTAAGTTTGATGTCAGTATGTTTCCAGGCTTAATATACACCAAGGAATAAAAAACAACCAACCAACACAACCGACCAAGTCGGGAGGATTTAGGTGGATGCGAGTGTCTGAGGGACGTGGTTTAGCACCAGACTTGGCAGTGTTAGAGAATAATTGGACTTGATGAACTCAAGGGTCTTTTCCAATCAAAGTGATTCTTAGATTCCACAGTTCTATTTATCAGTCCAAATGACAGTTTAACACAACATGTGTAAAGGCTGTGTCATGAAGTACAGTGCAAGAAGACAGCTCTAGCGTGGAAAAGATTATTGGTGCACGGTGGAGTTGGTGCACAAACTGTGATTCAGAAAACCAGCACAGCAGTAATCCTGCTAGAGGAGTGTTAAGAAACAGAACTTCACAGAAGGCCTTGGAGAAAAGCAAGGACACTGCAGCAAGAGACCTCATCTAACATGTTACCACCCAGCTTTGACAACGTATTTTTAGCCAGTACTCCAACCCAGTGTGAGGGTGTACAGGTACAGTGGGTTGCTGTGCAGCACTGTGCTTTAGCACTGATCCCAGTCACCACGCAGCTGCCCCACACCAGACAAGCCAGTGTCACTTCTGGAACCTGGTTTCAAAGCAGTAATGTTGCCTTGTAGAAGGCAGCCTATGTTTTTTATTTTTTTAAAGGATATTTTTTGTTAAAGTGTTGCCCAATGCATGAAGGACAAAAGACTCAGCAGCCCTTCAGAAAACAAAATGTCTTTTATTGTAAAATTCCTGAAACACCAAACACCTTGTCAATGAAGTACAATGAACTGGCACTATTTCTTTAAAATGTTGAACTGTCTTCCAGGAACAGCAACATCAAATATCTGAGAGAGCTCTTAAACCATGGAATCAATTGGTGCAAGGCTCACGTTCTTTCCTGGCCCCTGCCAGCACCACCAGTGGAAAAGGGGAAGTTAATTTGCATTTCCTACTTAAGAGGTCTCCAGCTTCACCTGGAAGATTGCAAGCTGGAATTCATCCTTTTGTATTTAGGGGCCCTCAGGTAAAAGGTGTAAGAAGTGGAACAAACCAAAATTCAAATTTAGCTTTGGACCAAAAAAACCAAACAACAGATTATTTTCTAGAACTTTTAGTTTAATGACTATGACATTTACAGCCTCTTGCTTAGAGCTGAACATAGCAAGAGGAGGTAAGGCTTTGTTTTCAACCAGATGTTTGCTGTTAATTCCAACAACTGCAAGGAGACACAGGCCTGGACCTACCCTGCCTAGACAGAGCTCACGTCTTGCATCAGAACCATAGCAATAGCAGCTCTGCAGCAAGCTCCAAGCACATCTGCACTTCCATTCTCTTCAGCTTCCTGCACTTGAGCAAACAGCAGTCATGCTCCCAGCCTTATGAAGGCAGCCAGCAGGATCCCAGTCTGGAGCGTGGGGACAGAGAGCACTGACCACAAGGTCTGAGGAGTTGACTCGGTCTCTGTAACCACCCCTACCCCACAAACACTTGAAGGCATAAGCAGCTTTTTTTCGGGTAACTGCCAAGTCCCTGCAGCCCTCTATACTCCTGCAGCTGCAGGAAACCAGCTCTTCTTCACAAGCCAAGTGATTTGTTCCCAGTCTTCATGTCCTGCTTCACTAGTAACTAAGCCTCTCAAACCCTCCCCAGCCCCTCTCTGCAGCACAGGGTAAGAATGCCTCATTTACAGCTTCTGTCTCCCTCACAGTGGAACAGAAACAGCTTCACCTCTGACAGGCTGACAGTCCTGCAGCCAGGACTGTCCATTCTGGGGCCAGTCTCGGCTGCCTTGTTTATAATTTATACAATTAAACTTTCACAACTTCATACAAATGCTTAATATTAAAAAACAACTGTACAAAACCACCTTAAGGCACAAAAAGTGAAACCCAGAATTGCAGCCCACTGGACATGTCAAAGCAGCCATTCCAAGGGAAGCTGGCCTTGTAGTTAAGTATGTAAGTTCATTTATGCAGGTTAAGCTTCACTGTCATACATTTAAAGCCAGTAACTACAGGACCAGATGCATGCTGCTCATCTGCTCTCTCTCATCAGTACCAGTCTCCATCTGTGACCTGATCTGTGGTTACAAATAGGAATTCAGTCAGGTCTATGCCCCTCAAATGATTTGCTGTGAGGACCCATGAGGTATTACACATTCAGGTGTGTAGATATGGCTACCTTGTTCTGTAAGGGTGGGATGTGAGTTTTGTCCTCAGTGCTTTGCTCAGGTTTGCAAAAGCGAGGAAGTGTGGAAGTCAAAAAAGAGATCTCGAAACAGCGGTGATAGAAGGTGGCAGAAATGGTAATCTTGCACAATGCTTTGTAATTTAATGTCCCCTCAGCCAAGCAAATTGTCTTGGGCAAGTAACTGAGCAGTAAAAGAAAGATGCCCTTGAAGAGTACTGCCATGCCTGCAAAATGTCTGAAACGGGTAACACAGCTGCTCTGCTGCCTCAAGGATTCTTGTTTAACTTCTCCTGGTGGCCAGCCAGAGCTATCCAAGAAAATCCTGCATTGCAATATAAACCACGGCCAAGCTCAGTTGTGAGTACTGGTGGATGTTTTCTGGTATGAAGGTCTTCCATGAGTGAGAAGCTGTCCTACCTACATGAGTATCCAAGAGGGAAGAAGCCCAACTGAAGAGTTTAATTTAGGTGCAATTTTTCTGATGTAGATTCAAGTGAAGGCAACCAGACCACTGGCAATGAAGCCTTGTCGAAATGCTCATTGCTCCACTCAGTGTCACGCTGCTTTTGTTCAGTATTCTTCTCTTCTGGTGCTTTTTCCCCCATCCTCACAGCAGTGCTAATGAGATCACCCCAGCACTGCTTGTGTTACTGACAAGCCATTTTCCTTGTGTAATACTAGCACAGAGCATTGAACTCCTGGTCACTAACAAGAGTAAGAACATCCTTGGTACAGGTGAAATTAGAAAGCCTGGAGCAACATGGAAAACCAGAAAAACTAGCTTGAGGAGTTTCTACTCATTGCTTTATAGCAAGAAAAGGTTGTCAGGGTTTATTATAAAGGAACAGCACAAGGAAACCAAATAAATAGTTGAATAGTTAACAGTAGGCAATATAATAGTACTAAACTTCAATGACATAAACTTTGGAACAGCATCAATATGAAAGAGGTCTTGGAAAACTAGGACTCAGTCTGAGATCCTCAGACCTGTACAGTTGATTTTGATGCCCAGTTAGTCCCAGCTTTGTCCTCTGAGGGACTGTGTCCATTCAGAGCTATGACCCACCCACAGAGCTCCCCAATCCCACTCTGCCCCATCACACACATGCTGTTTTTTCCTAAGAGTCTAAGGGAGAGTGATTAGGAAGCACGAGGTATGAGTTGTGCTTCATCATTTCAGAGGAAGCAGTATCTTCTTCCTCATCTCATAGCTGTATTGAACAAGGTTATGCAATTTAGCCTAAGGTTGCTTTTTTCTTCCTTAAAGCAGCAGTTAGAGGAACAAAAAGAAGGCAGAAATGACTTTATGCTCCCAGTAAAACCCCAGCTGGGATCTGGGGGAGGTGGAATCAAGGGCTGATTTATCATTAGTTGGACAAACTGAATAAACACGGTGAAAAGTCAGTGGAGAGAACTTCAATAACTTCAGCAGAGCTACATCAGACCCTGTGTCATTCTTGTTTCCACTCATCAACACTGCACAGTCACACTGAGCTGGATTCTCTTAGCACATTTCACTCAACACGGGGAGGACAGGAGCAATCTCCTTCGGGCTCTCAGGAGTGACTCGCTTGAACTAACTCATCACCCTCTGGAGAAGGGCTGTGCTGTACTCCCCCAGCAGGGCTGCACTGTACTCCCCAGCAGGGCTGCACTGTGCCCCCACAAGAAGAAGCATCACTCCTGTGATCATTCCCCACTGCAGATTTTTCTTTACCTGTGGGATGTGTGCATCTCTTGCTAGAGAAGCACAGCTCACTGTGTGGCTGTACACCGGAGGAGTCTGGGTCTTTGACAAGGAATCACAGACACAGTATAACTCTGAAAACCCCATGTCCAACCAGCTGATCCAATTCCCCTCCTCTACACATTTTAGATCAGTAGATAGTTCCACTGAAGTCAGGAGTGCTAGAAGGTGTTCAAGAAAAAACCCCAGCACGACACATTTGCATTAAATGCCACAACTTACACTGAAATCACCCACTTGACACCCACCACTGGAACACTTCCAATGTCAACTTCTCCAGAACTCTGGAACAATTAACAAAACCAACTCTGCTATAGAGCAACAACAACAAAATAGTCCAGAAATAAAAAGTACAAACAAAAATAAGCTTTTCAAAATCTTTGCTAAATTCCTGTCAGCCGCTTGAAATCTTGCTTATCTGTTCCTTGAAATCAAAAACTTGGCACATTTTCCTTGGACGCCATTTCCTCAGCATTTTCCTTTATCTAGAACATTGATTGCATATCAGAAATTCACTTGGCTAGGATATTCTCGTTTGGTAGAAAATGCTGCCTTCCAGTTACAGCCATGGAGCTCCACACAGTTCAGAAAATGAATTCTCCTGGTATTTCTTGCAGTAAGGGCTCCTCAAATTTAAAGCGCTTGGAAATGGCCTTCTGCTCTGTTACTTTCTCTTTTTCTGACTGCCTACATTGTCCCAGGGTATATGAAGCCACTACAATTAGTTCTTCTGTCACTATTGATTCTTCCTCTTCAGTCTTCTCAGCATCTACTGATTTTTCAGAGGCAGAATCTGCATCTTTCTGAGTGGTATCACTGGGCTCCTCTCCTGGGCTCATACTCCAGGCCCTGCAAGCAGGATTATCGCTCTGTTCTAACCATGGGTGTTGAAGACATTCTTCAGCAGTTGCCCTGTCCCTGGAGAAGAAGGAAAGAGTTAAAATAAATATCTACGTGAATTTGAAATCGAGTAGCTTGCAGAAGAGAGCCACACAAACTATTCCAAGGGTATGACTATACTGAAGACAAGCTGATAGACTAGCAGCACAAGGAGGTGAACTGCTAGCACTGGAAATAATGGAGTTCATAGATCCTTAAATAGCAGTTTAGGCTCCCATGTGGCCAACCAACCTTCCAAGTTGAGAGAGAGGAAATTACTAACACTTGTAGACCATCAGAATCCATGAGTTTGGAGGGATGGGGAGGAATTATCTTCTCATATATGTGAAAAGTAACAGCACAATGAAATATGAATAACCAAACACTGGAACAGGCTGTCAAGAGGGGTTATGAAGTCTCCTTCTCTGGAGACATTCCAAACCCACCTGGACGCGTTCCAGTGTGACCTGCTCTAGATGGTCCTGCTCTGGCAGGAGGGTGAACGTAGAATCACAGAATCAATAAGATTGGAAAAGACCTCAGAGATCATCAAGTCCAACCTGTCACCCAACACCTCATGACTACTAAACCATGGCACCAAGTGCCACGTCCAATCCCTTTTCGAACACCTCTAGTGATGGTGACTCCACCACCTCCCTGGGAGCACATTCCAATGGCTAACAACTCTCTCTCTGAAGAACTTTCTCCTCACCTCAAGCCTAAACTTCCCCTGGTGCAGCTTGAGACTGGGTCCTCTTGTTCTGTTGGTGGTTGCCTGGGAGAAGAGACCAACCCCCACCCATGATTCTATGATCTTTCAAGGTCCCTTACAACTCCTAACGTTCTGTGAAAGTTCTCCCATAGTTCACAAATGAAAATGCCAGCACTTGCTGCATTTCAGATGGAGGCAGTCTGACACATCACACACTGCTGGATGCTTGACTTACTCAGGTTTCTTAACCAGCAGAGTTTTGATGAAATCCACAGCAGACTCTGATATGAGGTCAAAGTCCTCTCCAGAGTAACTTATGTTCATTTGAGATATGTTTAAGAATGTTTCTTGTTTGTCATCCCCTAAGAAAGGTGATATCCCTGTTAGCATAACATATGCCAGGACTCCAATGCTCCTGCATTAGAAGAAAAGAAACAGAAAAGCAGTTTTTAGGGTTTGTCTCTTTCATTAAACCCCCAGCTTCCCAGTGAAGTAAGTTATGATGACCACTGATTTGTTCAACTTACCACATGTCAGTTGCTGTACTGATTGGGTCATAACTCAGAATTTCAGGAGCTATTCAGGAACGAAAAAACACAAGCAGTCAAGATCTACTTTTGTCACTTGCAAACATTGTATTTTAGTTATATAGGCATGTGGTAAAAGACAAGCCATGGGAAGCACAACTATCTGTGAAATCAAGACACTTAATTGATCACTATCATTCACTGGTTTGAAGTAAAGAAAATATAATTTCCTTTTACTGTCATCTTCTGAGGGCAGGCCAGTATCCTTCCCAATTAAGGAATCCGGATACAGATTTCTTATGAAATAAACCAGAACTATCTTAACATTCCATACTACAGCACTGAAGCTCATACCCAGAAAGCTATACCACACAGCTTCAAGATGATTTCAAGGCCTGGAATTATTTGTTTGTTGGTTTTAAGAGTAAAATAGATACATAGCACCACAGACTAAAAGATGACATTCAGAGACTGAATATTTAACTTGGAACTTTTGATCTGAGCAATCTAGCTGAGGATGCTCCTGCTTACTGCAAAGGGGATTGGAGTAGATGACCTTTGGAGGTCCCTTCCAACCCAGACCATTCTATGATTCAGTGCTTGTTATCACTGCTGGTAGGAGTCATCTAAAGCTTGCACTCACCTTCAAGATGAGCACACAATGAGCACTCACAGTTCAAC
The DNA here is from genome assembly GCA_033816785.1 of Picus viridis. Lineage (NCBI taxonomy): Eukaryota > Metazoa > Chordata > Aves > Piciformes > Picidae > Picus > Picus viridis. The sequence continues at coordinate 25,758,993 of CM066574.1, forward strand.
ATTCCACAGCAGTACCACATGCAAGTAATCAAGTGATCTTTGGACACAGCGACTCCGCAGCCAGCCTGGCATTCACCAGCGGGCGGCGGTTTCTCTTCCAGCCCGCAGAAGCCTGGACTGGACTGCACTCCTACAGCACCAACTTACCTACGTACTCTGGAGTTCCCATAATTTCTCTCAGTTCCTCACTGCTCTTCATTATTCTGGAAAGGCCAAAATCTACTATCTTAATGTCACCCAGAGGAGACTTACTGGTCAGCAGAATATTTTGGGGCTGAAAAACAAAAGGAGGAGACTTTCGGGATCACCCAAATCCGATGCCTATGATCCATATTACATAATCCTGTGGTAATTATTTTAGATGCAGAACAGGAACAATGCCCTGGATCATTTACCTTTTTTTTTTTTTCCCCCAAGGTGAACTTGAAGAGACACGTAGACTAAAAGGAGGAGCAGGATTTTCTCCTTATAGCTGAGAATTAAACACCTACCTTGATTAGCTTAAACACATAAAATACATGCCAATAGCCATCATTTAACAACAGTATATAAATACCTCCCATTTATACCTTTAGTCCTTCACACCACCTTTTTAACTGCCTTTCCTTCCTTGCTTCCTTCCAACAGACAGTGTAAAATAACTCCACTCGAAGGGTTCAGAAAACACCCAACCATATTAAAAAGCCTGAGCACGCAAAACTGTTTGGACTACACCTGTTTAAAGAAAGCCTGTTGCAACCAACCTCAATCTTGTTCGAAGTACAAACAATTGTATTACAGAGCACTAACTGAAGACAGCTTTAAAAAATACAGCAGCCTGAAAAACTGGTTTTTAAGAGCATCACCTTTGGATAAACTTGTTTGCTCTGACATCACTAGATCTTGGCTGTCATCCTTCAAAGCTACATTGTGGTCATTAAGAAGTTCCTCACTGTACCTTAAATGGTAGTTCAGTTAAAAAATAGTCTAAAAATTAACTTTAGAAAACAGGTCTCAGATTATTTTTTTTTCTTGTCAGTGGCATCCTGGCCTGTATCAGGAATAGTGTGGCCAGCAGGAGCAGGGAAGTCATTCTGCCCCTGTACTCAGCCCTGGTTAGGCCACAGCTTGAGTACTGTGTCCAGTTCTGGGCTCCTCGATTTAAGAAGGACATTAAGACACTTGAACATGTCCAGAGAAGGGCAATGAGGCTGGTGAGAGGTCTCGAGCATAAGCCCTATGAGGAGAGGCTGAGGGAATGTGGTGGTCTTAGGTTTCAACCCACCACAGGGAGCTGGGGTTTAATAGAATAGAATAGAACAGAACAGAACTAACCAGGTTGGAAAAGACTTTTGAGATCAAGTCCAACCTATCACCCAACAGCATCTTAGCAACTAAACCATGGCACCAAGTGCCTCATCCAGTCTCCTCCAAGACACCTCCAGTGATGGTGACTCCACCACCTCCCTGGGCAGCCCATTCCAATGGCCAATCACTCTTTCTGTGAAGAACTTCTTCCTAACATCCAGCCTAAACCTCCCCTAGAAGGTTTTTAGCCTGGAGAAAAGAAGGGGAGATTTTATTGCTCTCTGTGACTACCTGAAATGAGGCTGTAGACAGGTGGGGGTTGGTCTCCTCCCAGGAAACCAGTGGCAGAACAAGAGGACACAGTCTCAAAGAAGGTATGACCCTCCCTGCCCCCAGGCCAATGTCATATTGGGTTACGTCATTAACTTCTCTGAATGGTGCCACTGATAGCTGACACTGTGCTCATGTCTCTGGTGAGCATAAGCTCCATAAAAGTGTACCAGGCTTTATTTACTGGGAATCTGGAGTATCTTGCATCAGGGGTGGTTGAGGCCCCATTCTCAGAGATACTCCAGTTCAAGCTCAGTGGGGCTCTGGGCAACCTGATCTAATGGACAATGTCCCTGCTCAACACAGGGGGGTTGGATTGGGTGACCTTTGGAGGTCCCTTCCAACCCAAACCACTCTATGATTTGACGATGGACAGCCCAACTGGATTAAGACCAGCATTTATACTTTTTCCCTAATTCCTGAGCTGTTCTCTCCTCGTGTCACTCACGAAGGCATGCTCCCACATGAACAGTCTGCTTTTGAACATGGAAACAAAACCGTGCAGGAACATTTTTAAAACCTTGGGCCAGTTCTCCTTGCTGCAAGATCTAAATGTAGTCAAATTCTTTCATGCCTGCAAAATTAGACCATGGTATTTCAAACTGACTCCATGATATTGTCCCAATGCACTTTCTGTTTGCAAATCTGTGTATTAAGAACAGCTTTTTTCCCTTTCTTTCTTTTTCTGCTTACCAACTGGGATCTGATGGCTGTACAAAGGCTTTGGAGCTGTACATTACCATCTGCTTTATAGTTCACATTTGTTATTCTGTATTTGTATTAGAACAGCAAACATCCAAAAAAGCTGACTATGCCTCCCTCATTAGCCTCTTAGATGTTCTTCCCAGTGGGAAATTCAGCTACTTTCTGAGGAGGCAAACAAAAAGCATGAGAACAGCATTTGTTCTCTACATTTAAATGAGGAAAGCTTTATAATGGAAATGTTTTGTGAAACCCTGTTGTACCATATTTTAGTAGATAATGTAGTAGTTAGAAGTTTTTCTTTGTTTAAAAAGCCATCCTATGGCTCAAAACAGAGCTATGGAGAAACCCCTACCTACAGCATGAACTGAGCCATGAGCCCAAAGCAATGCATCATGAAATACCAGTTGCTTTAATTCTCTGAAGGCATCATGGGGGTTGTTCACTTGACTTGTGAAGTGACAGTCTAAACACCTTCAAGAAGCCACAGCTTTGAACTTACCAGAGTTCCAGCTCTAAAGAAAGGAAAAATTATTTCCCCACATCTGTAATGCCGTGTCTCTTTTGTTCTTCCTCTGCCATAATACATCCAGAGGTTTGTCTAATGGTGATTAGCCCACAAATGCAAGAGAGATGCAGGCCAGAGGCTCTCCTGGTAGCCATCCCAAAAAGGGCCTTTCGCTCCTACCGTCAAGCAGTACTGAAATGGCTGATGGAAACTGTCAGATGGCAACATTTAGAAACCTCCCTGCCCCTCTACTGCAGGAAGGCTTAAAGGTTCCAGTTTAGACCCTGTTATCTTGTACATTGAACAAAAACTTCAAAAGGAGAGATCCTTGGCATAAATGGGTGGGCAACCTGAATGGATGTGCTACAAGACTGGAATGTGCACAGAAGCCACCTGACAGGAGTCTAGTTCAATCTCAGAGTTAGCACAGCCAGAGACAGGTACTTTGGGAAAGAGTGTAGAGTCATGAAGTTGCAAAACACCTCTAAAATGATCAGGTCCAACTGTTAACCTAACACTGACAAGTCCACCACTAAGCCAGGCCCTGAAGCACCATGTCTACACATTTTAGGAATGCTTACAGCAATGGCAATTCCACCACCTCTTTGGGAGCCCTGTTCCAATGCCTGACCACTCTTTCAGTGAAGAATTTTTTTCCTAATATCTAACCTAAACCTCCCCTGGAGCAACCTGAGGTCATTTCCTCTCACCCTGTTACCTATTACTAGGAGAAGAAATTAACCCCACCTTGCTACAACCTCCTTTTGGGGAGTTGCAGAGAGCAAGGTGAGCTTCCCCTCAGCTTCCTCTTCTTGAGCAAACACAGCTCCCTCAAACAAGACTAAAGGTTGTATTTTTCCAGGCATACACTGAACAACCACAAACCCAGGCTTTACATTTTTAACTTGAATTGGACTAAATTACTGTCACATGAAGAACATGGCTGTCTTGACACTGTGGATATTAAGGCAATGTAGACCGAGATCTGGTCTCATCTGGAAACCTAATTCTGTGAGTCACACAAATTGTCTGTAATAAGCGTACTTAGCAGAAGAGGATACCCTTCAACCCAGCCTTGTCAGCAGGATTTAGCAATCCTGTAAAGAGACTACAGGATGGCAAAATCCATATGTTGTAAATTTGCCATTATTCCAGAAGTTTCCATGAGCCTCTGGCCTTAATACTTCTTGTGTCTTTAGTCATACTCCTCTTGAAAGCAGCTAAGGACACACAACAAAGGTCATGTTTCAAAACTGAGCAATGTCTCACCTTGACCTGCAACATTAACGAAGTGAGATATCTGATTTGGTAATACTGTAAAACTAACTAACTACATAATCAGATCAGGAGAAGAAAAGGCAGGATTGATTAAAGTAAGGTCTGTAGAACCTGGATACTCTCCACCAGCCTATTAACAAACAGCTTTGCTCTAATTGCTGAGCGGCTTTTTTGCCTTGAAAATTTGCTCTTTTAATTTTTAACTCCTTTTCTTTGGTGCTCCTCTAGACAAGGAATACTACACTATCACTACTACTACACTTCTATGCAATAAACATTCCACCTAAATCCACCTGGAAACTCAGTTAAGAAAATTAATCTGTGACTTTCTTCTATCAGGCCACTTCTTTGGCAACTGCCTTAGTTAGCTTATTGACTACGGGTGCAAAATGACACACAAATCAATTTCAAATGACAGCTTTCCTGCTTGTCCTCACTGAGCACATAATCTTCAAAACACTATAGAAGGAGGAAGAAAAAGTTGACTGCTGGATAACCAGAAAGCCATAATATACACTACGGGAGACTGTGGCTTGGAGCCTTGGGGCTTTGTAAGGCTCTTTAGCCATCTCCACCATAGACAAGAAGCAGCTAGTCATTCCTCAACCCCCACTCTCCCAGTCCCAGCTACTTTAAGCTTTTACCAAACAGCAATTCAAGTCCAACAGCAAATGAAATCAGAGAGAAAGGAGTCTTCCCTTACTCTGCAGCTTTTATGTGCCATTAAGAGGAGATGAAAGACTCCAAACTATGATCTATGCACACCCTGCAAATTAAATAGCATCAAGACAATACTGTCAAGTGCTACTTAATTTGCACTCAAATAACATTATATTTGCTCTTTCTTCAAGTCAAAACTGGATGACATGATTGTATTTTGCAGTTAAAAGCAAGCCACATTTCAACCATTTTTGAGGAGAGAACCATGCTTTTGGAAAGAAATGATCAGGTGGCAATCTTGCTAAGCCACACCAAAATATCCCATCTTTGTTTTAGTCTCACAGGATAAATCTTGCACCTGTTAAGGTGCCAAGCAGAAGCTAAATGAAGCTAGCTGTCACTCTTATAGATCTGGGTGATTAGATTTATAAAACAAAACTACAATAACAAGCTGACAGATACTGACAACCACTTAAATTTTTGTGGGTGTAGAGTCTGAATTTTTTGAAGGTGCAACATGACAGAAGGTTGGATGGACCTTTCCAAAGGTATCTGTACCAGGGAAATGAAAGGCAAACCTTCAAAGACCCAAAGGTGAAACTAATAGCGTAAGACAGATATTTTAGCAAGGATTTAGAAACTTTTATATTGGCAAACAGTCTGCTGAACAGCAGCTCACTCTGCACGAGTCTTCCAAATGTCAGCTCACAAACCCAAGTAGCCAGGAAATTCCATGGTGCTGTAAGCCACCAGGTGAAACAGCAGGAGCCATACTGCACAACGGAAGATGGTTTGAAGCCAGTGGGTTAGTGAACATGCAGCCACAACCAGCACCCAACTTAATGAATGAGTTCCTTGAAAAATGGGCCTTTTTTCTCTTGCAAGGCACATGGGTCAGTGAGCCTTCATAAATTATGGGTTTTAATCCTGCAGTGTCCATACTCTGTATTTGTCAGTGTTCTGAAGGCTTCCCTAAACCTTGCTTTGCTAGAGTCTGATAGCTTTGTATCTCATGACAGTAATCACTGAAATTAGGACTCCTATTAAAAGCCACTTTTTAAAGTCATCACACTCTGCAATAACATTGAAACACATTAACCTCAAACACTATTCAATTTGCTCTGCTAATTAACTTTTACAAGCCAGCAAGACAATGTTGAGTCTTTTGGCAAGAACTGGATATGTTCAGTTTAATACCAAAAGCTTCCTGATCCGCTTGAAAGCTTAAATAATAGAAAAGAACCACGGAATCAATAAGGTTGGAAAAGACCTCAAAGATCATCAAGTCCAACCTGTCACCCAACACCTCATGACTACTAAACCATGGCACCAAGTGCCACGTCCAATCCCCTCTTGAACACCTCCAGGGATGGTGACTCCACCACCTCCCTGGGCAGCACATTCCAATAGTTAACAACTCTCTCTGTGAAGAGATTTCTCCACACCTCCAGCCTAAACCTCCCCTCGCACAGTTTGAGACGATGTCCTCTCATTCTGGTGCTGGTTGCCTGGGAGAAGAGACCAACCCCCACCTGGCTACAACCTCCCTTCAGGCACATGTAGACAGCAATGAGGTCTCCCCTGAGCCTCCTCTTCTCCAGGCTAAACAACCCCAGCTCCCTCAGCCTCTCCTCATAGGACTTGTGCTTGAGGCCTCTCCCCAGCCTCATTGCCCTTCTCTGGACACGTTCAAGAGTCTCAATGTCCTTCTTAAATAAGCCTCTTCTGAGCTTTGAAGAAGGTGCCTGTCTGCAAGCTGCAATCAACACTCCAGTCTAAGTACTGCAGCCAAAGTACAATGTATTTCTGAGTACAGATACCCAGCTGATAGTGCTCAGGAACACCCCAGCTTGAACTATGAATATAGATGAATAGATATTGCCCACAACAGGCATATTTTAATCTTACACACTTTGCTTCAAGCAAATTCAATAGCCACCCACAGTACTGACATTCAGTATCTTGTATAAGCACACTGGAACTTCAAGGAATTCTAACTGCTCATTTTTTCAGTCCTTCTAAACATTTCTTCTCACATCCCTTGCTATAAAATGTCTATTAATTATTTTAGTTGAATTATTTGTATTCTATGTATATGACAAAAAAAAATCAGCAAGCTTGAGAGGATTCCAGAGATCATTTGAATAAATGGTTGGAAAACCAGACAGGTGACATATTTGTGTGCAAATATTACTCATCATCTGCTGTAGCTGATGAATGCTTAATGATGTGCTAGGTTATATATTAAGTATGTGCAGACTGATACTGGAATCTACTGGTAGCTTTGTAATACTGCCAAAATGCAATTAAGTAAGGATTTCAGCAACAGAACAAACATGGCAGCCTACTATATATTTATTAAATATGGGAACTGGAATTTGGAAATTATAATGGAAGGTACTTTTTATACTGCCTTGCTTAGTAACAAAGTAATCAAGCTCAGAATGAGACAAAATTGCATCTTCCATACAAGTGTATGGATAGGGCCACAAAAATGAGCCAAGTGCCGGAGCACCTCTCCTGCAAGGTCAGATTGAGAGAACTGGGGTGGTTAGCTTGGAGAACAGAAGGCTCTCAGGAGCCCTCATTGTGGCCTTGCAGTGCTTAAAGGAGACCTATAAAAAAGCTGGGGACAGACTTTTTAGCAGGGCCTGTTGCGACAAGACAAGGGGTGATGGTTTTAAACTAAAAGTAGGTATATTCAGACTAGACAGAAGGAAGAATTTTACACTGAGGGTAGTGAAGCACTGGACAAGGTTTTTCAGAGAGCTGCTAGGTATCCCATCCCTGGAAACATCCCAGGCCAAGGTTGGACAGGGCTCTGAGCAGCCTGCAGAGGGGTGGTCTAATGACCTTTAAAGCTTCCTTCCAACCCAAACCATTAAAGGATTCTACCATAGAAGCTACAGGAAAATAACTGCATCGTGCTGCCTATGGCAAGGGATAGTTTTCTGGATCCCAGGTACAACTCCCTTCTTAACCATAAGCAATGCCCTGGATTTTGTATGATGGCAGCTGTACCTTTTCTCTTGATTTGAGTCTAAACTGTACTTCAGTGAGAAAAAAAAATAAGATTTACTCCACTAAATCACAGGAGTTTAGATACTAACAGGGGTTGGGAAACTGTTTGGCTGTAAATGGCAAACATAGAAATGACATTTTACAGTAATTGAAAGAAAAAAAAAAGAACAAAAAACTGAAGTGTTTGTCACGGTTTAACTCCAGATGGTAACAAAACACCAGGCAGCTGCTTGCTTACTCCTGTCCCCCTCCTCTGAAAACAAATAAAACTTGTGGACTGAGATAAGAACAGGTAAATGATTTAATTAAAAATATACAATAATAGTGTTACTAATGATGAAGATAACGAAAGGATAGTGAAATACACCCCAGGAAAGACAAGTGATGCACAAGACTATTGTTCACCACCTGCTGACTGATGCTCAGCCAGTCCCCAGGCAGCAACTGGGCTGCTGGCCAACTCCTCCCAGTTTATATACTGGGCATGTCATCATATACCATGGAATATCCCTTTGGCTAGTTGGAGTCAGCTGCCCTGGCTGTGTCCCCTTCCAGTTTCTTGTGCCTCTCCAGGCCACCTCACTGGAGAAGCTGAAAAATCCTCGACACTACTTATCAGCAACTGAAACATCGGTGTGTTACCAACATTATTCTCACTCCGAATCCAAAACAGCGCTGTACCAGCCCTTAGGAAGAAAATTAACTCTGTCCCAACCAACACCAGGACAGTGTTCTAGATGTTCTCAAGATACTAGTGTACTGTTTACCAGTCCTGTTTGAACACTTCATTCTGAAATGTGACACAATGCTATAGTGTCTCTGCCATCCTTCTGGTTTGTTAAAACTCAAGTCAGTACCAAAAAACCCCAAGCCAATTTTTCACTGCCCATACAACACCTAGGCATTTTTACTGCACTTTAAAAAGTCAAGTGAAAGTTCTTACCCAAGACACTCATTTGCAATTTAAGGTGCAGCACAAATCTACTTTTGAATTCATTGTATTTCACTTAATCCAATTAAGTTTGTATTTAACAAAATCACATAAAGCCCACAAAAAGGCTTGCAACCCTGGGGCCTATTGCATCCCAAAGGCTGAATTTTATTGTTTGAGGAATAACTAGATAAAAACTGCATTAATTACAAGTTAGCATTATATGACATATGACTAACAGGAAAGTCAGTGGATAAGAAAAGGAGAAAAATACAGCGGCAATCCTACCTTTAAGTCAAGATGAACCACATTGTTTCTGTGCAAGAATGAAACTCCTTCTAAGATCTGCTTCATGAGTCTCTTCACATCTCTTTCTTTGAAGGCCTCCTCCCTTTCAGCCACACACTGGTCAAAGATTTCACCTCCAGCAGCACTAGGGAACAATATGAATTCTATTACTTCAAAGACAAAGTTGTAGCACCCATTTTGTTCCACTTGCACTATTTGGTTTGAACCTGGGGCAGGGTAGATTTAGGTTGGACATTAGGAGGAAGTTCTTTACAAGAAGGGTGAAATACTGGGTTGCTCAGGGATGTGATTGAAGCCCCATCCTTGGAGACATTCAAGATCAGACTTGATGTGTCCTTGGGCAGCCTGATCTAGTTGGAGGTGTTCCTGCTGACTGCAGTGGGGTTGGACAAGATGACCTTTGATGTCCCTTCCAACCCAATGCAATCTGTGAATCTGTAAGCAAGATCAGCAGGCAGTAGCATCCGGTAGTGATATTTTCAGTTATGAAACATTTACCAAGCTTTCACAGCCTAGGGAGACTTCTCTGCAGTATGGCAGCTTTGGAGAGAAGACAAGACCTTGGTAATTTCAGTTAGAGAATGTGTGAGGACTGTTTTGGAAACACTACCGACTGTGCAGTAAGGAGAATGCTGCATTTGTTTAAGAGCATAAAAGATGTGCCTTTTGCCATTCCTATGAAGCTACACGGAAATTTGGCCAAGGTAAGCCTTTGTAAACAGAAAGCGAAACAGGCCCAGCCCCAAATCCTCCTCAAAACACTTTGCAGTTACTCAAAAGATTAAATGTAAAGTCCAGAACTCAATTGTTTCTGAAGTCTCTGGCACACTGGGATGCACTAAGTTTCCAAATGGCTTTCATCTAAAAATAGTTTTGAAGGTTTTAGCTCTCAGCTTGCTTCTTTATCTGTTGTTTAGTAAGAAAGTAACAACAAACATGAAGGAATGTTTTTAAAGTCCTCTGAAGCCACATGCAGTACCATCTCTGTATAGCAACAGCTCTAGAGAACTAAAATTGGTTTAGACCATGACCACGTAGCATCAACAGTAAAATAAGCAGAGCAGAAGCTCCATCTTCAAACAAGAACAGGCATAAGGACTTTAGAATGGGCCCATTTTGCATATTGAGTGTTGCATATTGGGTTGAGTTACTACTATGTCATCAACACATCCATGTTTGTTCTGCATGAAATTCTAAAATCATCTCCTGGTGAAAGATGATGAAAGCCCTGAGGACAGCATCTTCTCCAGTTACCCCAAACTGTGATGTGTCAAATGTTAACCCTGCATGAGTGTTTATCTTCATGGATGCACAGCCATCTATTCCCCTCTGCTTGGGCTGGCCTGATGACTGATATTTCCTAGGCAGCCCAGAAGACTGAGGCATATTCAGCACCAATTCAGCAGCAACTGAAAGCTCTACAAAAATGGTGCCTTTGGATTACATGCCCTCAGGAAAAGAACACTTAAATACACTCAAATTTTCATTTTGTCTATACTAACTTTGCCCTTTCAGTCCTTCTGCCTTCAAAAGCCTCATGGTTTATAAAAAGCTCCTTGCCTCCCCAGACATTCTCATTATTGCTATTTAGAATTCCCCGTGCATATTTTCTTACCAGAAAAGAGAAATTTAGGAGAGGGTTGCATCTCAACTTTCACTAAATGAGAGTTTTGTGTTTCTCTTCTATGCAGGCTAAATGGTACAGCAGTAGAATTTGAGCTAAGAAACTAAGATTTTCTTTTAAAAAAAAGCAAAACCAACCCCAAAATCTTTGAAATAATTATTTTTCTTCACCCTGTATCAAAGATGATAGAGCTGAAGAATCAAATGAAGTGTTCAATGGAGTATTAATATTTCAGTCCCTCTAGAAAAAACTGCATATGCCTGGCACTATCACATCTTTCATCAGCACATTATTTAATTCAGGGGAAAAGTTAGTCATATTTCAGCTTTGGACAGGATTCAGATCTCAGAGATATTCTGAAAATGGACATGGGCTCATGTATTCTATTATCCTAAGACAAATTCATCTGAGAAAGCAGCCTCAATTGGATCTTCAAGATAGGGATAGGAAAAAAAAACGTCTCCTGTAATCAATAAACTGAACTTCATACTTCAAGAATGCCATAATATGTTACTTGGAAGTATGATTTCATTCCTTGTAGCAGTGAATAACAACACACAGAGTGATAAGATCTACTACCAGAATTAATAACACAATGAGATTTACAGCAGCAACCCTGGGGTTTTGCTGGTGTAGCTCTGGCACTGAAAATAAGCAAAACAATATCTCTGCTGCTTAATCCTGTGAAACAGAATTTACATCCCAGAACTGCTGTTGGCAGCCAGGAATCACATTATTTTCAATAGATCCACCTTAAAAATCAGCAAAGGGGAGGCCTTATGAAGCCCTGTTTGCTATGCATCTATTTTGCAGACATTAACAATTGTTACAGAATCACAGAATCATAGGAGTTGGAACAGACCTCTGGGAATTATGCAGCTCAACGCCCCTGCTAGAGCAGGTTCACCTAGAACAGGTTGCCCAGAATCACATCCAGGTGGGTTTTGCAAGCCTCTAGAGGAGACTCCACAAACTCTCTGGGCAGCCTGCCCCAGCACTCTGGCACCCTCCAAGTAAAGAAGGCTCTCCTTAAGTTCAAGTGAAACCTCCTGTGTTCTAGTTGTGCCTCATTGCTCCTTGTCCTATTGCTGGGTACCACTGAAAGGAGTCCATCCCCATTCTCTTGCCCTTGCTCATTAGGTACTGATAAGCATTGATAAGATCCTCTCTCAGGCTGCTCTTCTCCAGGCTAAACAGCCCCAGGTCTCTCAGCCTTTTCCCAAGAGATGGTCCAGTCCCCTTCCCATCTTCATGATTCTCCACTGGCCTCTCCAGTAGTTCCCTGTCTCTCTTGAACTGGGGACCCCAGCACTGGACACAATACTCCAGATGTGGTCTCACAAGGGTAGAAGAGGAAATTCCCTTGATGTGCTGGCCACGCTGCTTAATACCATTGGTCTTCTTGGCCACAAGAGAACATTGTTAGCTCAGAATGAACGTGTTGTCCATGAGAACTCCACAATGATAAACAAATTAACACTGAAGGAGCCACCAAGCTAAACCATAAGCTGCCTAGAATTTTAAAGCTACACTTAAAAAACTTTGAACTATTGCTTGACTTTTAACACATTTAAAAGTTGAAGCAGACAATGTCCCACCAGTGAAATCAAGAGACAGCACTACAAGAGTAGAAAACCCTTGATCCAGAAAGCTCTTCAGAAAAGGTCTTTAAGTGGCTACCAGTACTTCTGAAGATGCCTAGTTCACCAGCATTTTTGAGAGAGCAGCAGATACAACCCTTCCACATGCACAACTACTCCATGTCTTACAAAATCTAGGCATTCCCAGCAACCAGGGACAAACATACTTAGCTTTACAGAAGAAGTTTCAGAAGGAAAGGTAGCTTCACATGCAAGGTTTCATTTTCTGATCAGCTTTGCTAGTTAGGATGCAGATAGAGTAACTTCCTCCAGGTAAGTCATTCTACACACAAATTACCAAACAAGTAACTACCCACCCTTCACTAGGACACAGGGCAATCTGTTACTGCAAGACTATTCTGGGTATTGTTGCTGGGCAGTGAAGCTAGCCCATTCCCTTGAGCAAAACTGTCAGCTAGCTGTGAGCCAACCCAGGCACAGCAGTGGTTCCAAACCATATTAAAATGAACTCTCAAAAGATTCTCCCACAGACCTATTGCCAAATTCACAGATTACATCAGGTTGGAAGAGACCCTCAAAGGTCACCTTGTCCAACCCTCCTCCAGTGAGCAGCTCCTTAACAAGGCTTTCAACTAAGTTATTTTGTATTCCATAGCTGGAGTTCAGGAAAAAAAACAACCAACAAACCACAAACAACAAAACAAAAAACAACAAATAATGAGGTTTTGGACACCTCCTCTGTGGAGGTGTTCAAGGTCAGGTTGGATGAAGCCTTGGGTAACCAAGTCCAGTTGAGAGGTGTCCCTGCCCATGGAAGGGAGGTTGGAGTAGATGATCTCTAAGATCCCTTCCAACCTAAGTGGGGGCTCAGCAGAGTGGAGCAGAGGGGTAGAATCTCCTCCTTTGACCTCCTGCCCATACTTCTGGGGATGCAGCCCAGGATTTGGTTGTCTTTCTGGGCTTGCAGTGTGCATTGCTGGGTCGTGTTGAGCTTCCCATCAATCAGCACCCCCAAGTCATTCTCCTCAGGACTGCTCTCTACCCATCTTTGCCCAGCCTGTATATGTGCTTGGGGTGCAGGACCTTGCATTTGACTTTGTTGATCTTTATAAGGTTGACATTGGCCCACGTCTCAAGCCTGTCAAGGTCCTCCAGGATGAGACCCCCTTCCTGCCAGTGTGTTGACTGCACCACAGAACTTGGTGTTGTCCAAGTACAGACTGGTGTCCTCGGACTTACCTGTTCCAAGTCCTACTTACATCCTGTTTGAGGTCTTGTGACAAAAAACAAAATTCAGAGACTATTGTCAGGATGGATGGAGACAGCCACCAATTTGCTATCCTGCAGCTGAAGCCAACACTGTAATGTCTCATTGCTTCCCTTTGCTTGGCACTCAATATTAACAGTTAGTGGCCAATTTGGTTTTCTATCAAAAACTGATACTGCTAGAAAGACCACCTTCCATGTAACATTAATATTCCTCTTCAGGAAGGTGAAGCACTAGGTGTCCTCCTCACCCCTTCGGACAGATGCAACATGAAGATGAGAAACTTTAGAACCTCAGCAGATAAAGTTAGTAGCCAGCAAATAAGTGTTTGTTTTCCTCCTTCCCCAGATAGAGATCTGCCACACAGACCATCGAGCTAAACAGAAACAGCAGTGCCCTAGGGAAGCTTGCAGTCTAGGTATGTTCTTTAATCCTCTGCACATAGAATGTCAGAAATTCACTAACATTCATACCTGTGTTGTTGCAACATGTCTCAGGAACATGCTGACTTTAAAGAAGCATCCAGGCATATTTGCTGAAGTCAGGGAAAGACCGTTTTGGTAATTTACAGCTTCAACACACCGCGATTTATCTGACACATGGGATGACTGTTTAATGCATATAAACCCAGTAATGTTGCTGATTACTGAACCATTTAGTGAGTATTGAATGATCTAGTTAATACTGTTAATATCTAGTTAATAATGGATTAAAAATGTTTATACAATTGTAAGAGAATTCAGTTCTAAGAGAAAACTAGCAAGTCTGCATTAAAATGATCACAAACCCCATTGCCCTTATCAAACTTTGGGCCCTACTGCTCATGTCATGCCCCTTTAGGATCCAAGAATTAAACTGTACTCTAGTTAGATCTGTGCTGCTAAGGTTCAAAGCATGTATTTATGAGTCTCCAGTAACAGCAGTTAAAACTCCAGAAGCTCAGTCACACCTCTGCATTAGAACAGAGGCTTGAGTATTTCGTAAATCATTAATTCCATGAGGGCACAATGAAGTTGCAAAAATGTATTCTAGAAGGAAGCTTGCCCTAGCAGACATGGTCTCAGTCATTTCACTGAACTGCAAAGACACCATTTCTTTTGACTTCTAGACAAGATCACATTGAGCCATAAGATTTCTCACTATTTCTTTTAATTACCAAGCAAGAAGAGAGCTGTAGAAACCAGGTTTATCTTAGCAGACAGCTTAAATCACTGCTGAACTACCAAGCCTCACTGTTCCTCTTCTAATTATTTTAAAACCAAAGAGCTTGAACTCATCTTCTCAGAGCTCAACAGCAACAAACAGTTGGTTGCCTCTTGGAATTCAAATGTCAAATATCTAAGCCACTGGCATGTTGGATGAATAGTCACAACAGCTGCAGAAACACCCATCTGGACAAACTCAAGAGGGAGGAGAAAACCCACACAGACAAATGCAGGGCCATAGAACCATAGAATCATTTTGGTTGGAAAAGACCCTGACACTCACTGAGTCCAACCATTCTCTGACTCTAAACCATGTCCCTCAGCACCGCATCTCTGCCTTGTGGAAGGCTCTCTGGTGATGGGGATTCAACCACCTCCCTGAGGAACCTGTTCCAGTGTGGGAGAACCCTTTCAGTCAAGAATTTTCTTCTAATATCCAACCCAAACCTCCCCACTTCTTGTCTGGCCCCAGAAGATAATGATTCATAGAGCTTTCCATTGCAGATCATAGGGGGATTTGATAGTTTCTAACAATGACGTTGCTTTCAATGCATTTTTCAGATCTAGTGAAAAAAAACCAAAAAAACCAACACCACACAAAGAGCAGATTTCACACCCTCTTTGTGGATGAAATAAACTTAAGTTCTTGAACAGGTACTCATTGCCTCTTCCCTCTTTTACAAGCAGGGAGTGTACGCACTTCATATTTCACTAAGGACTTTTTTAAGTACATAAATTATAGTTCAGCTTTGAAACATAGTTACAAGACTGCCCATAACTCCTTGTAACTCTGACATTTCTTCATTTGGAACTCAAGCAAGGGTAACAGGCAAGCAATAAAGCCTCCTGGCTTGATTCATATCGTTACACAGTATTTTTACTACGTTCTTAGTTTTAAGCAAACACTGCAGAAGTTTACTCAGGAATTATTATTAGTACTTACTATTCCAGGACTAAAATCATCTCTGTTGCAGTCTCATAAACTTCATGCAGGTTAATGACCCAAAGGTTGCATTGTGCGAGCTCAAGGACTGCAATTTCATGGATTATTTCCATCCGACAGTCTTGGCCCTTTCTTCTTTTTCTCATGAACTTGGCCGCAAACTCTCTTTCGGTGTCCTTCTGGATACACTTCTTCACCACTGCAAATTTCCCCCTGAAATTAAAGAAGAGTTTCAAGTTAAAATTAAGGCCCTCATTGACTGCTTCAGTATTACACCCTTGTAAACTCCAGGAAACTACATCACTATTAATGGATGCATTTAAAGTACATTCTAAATGTAGCAAGCTGCCTTGCTGAGTGATAATGCCCACGCTTTAAAGCTAGGAACACCACAATCCAGCTTTCTGTGGCTATGTCACAATAACCCAGTTATTGTTCTCTAAAGTACCCTACTTGATAATAGTAATAATTTATAAGAATACTTTCTAAAGCATTCAAGGCAACAGCAACCAGCTCTAAAAGACAGCTGGAAATCCTGCTCCATTTTCCAAGCAATACCCAGAATCTGCTCTGCATTTTTAAAGATGGCACTTTGTGTTTTCACCATGATATAGAAACATAGAATCAAAGAATCATAGAACCAGTAAGGTTGGAAAAGACCTCAAAGATCATCAAGTCCAACCTGTCACCCTACACCTTATGACTACTAGACCATGGCACCAAGTGCCACGTCCAATCCCCTCTTGAACACCTCCAGGGATGGTGACTCCACCACCTTCCTGGGCAGCACATTCCAAAGGCTAGCAACTCTCCCTGTGAAGAACTTTCTCCTCACCTCAAGCCTAAACCTCCCCTGGCGCAGCTTGAGACTGTGTCCTCTTGTTCTGGTGCTGGTTGCCTGGAAGAAGAGACCAACCCCCACCTGGCTACAACCTCCCTTCAGGTAGTTGTAGACAGCAATAAGGTCTCCCCTGAGCCTCCTCTTCTCCAGGCTAAACAATCCCAGCTCCCTCAGCCTCTCCTCATAGGGCTTGTACTCAAACAAGAACACCCAGAGTTCTTTCATTGTTTAGTGGTTGTCAAAATCCCTTGTTCTTAGTCTCACTGAATAAGTAAGGAACATGGATGATTCAAAATAAATTAAGCAGCTTGGCCAACATAAAGCTTTCTAACAAAATTTGGTGGCAGTGATGTGAATATGAACTCAAACTGAGCAGAACTAATCATAGTACTTAACTCACATAATTTCTGACAAGACACACAGCCAAGGAGTGACACCAAGATAAAAGCATCCTGTTTGGGTTGGAAGGGACCTTAAAGATCTTCGACTTCCAACCCTCCTGCCATGGGCAAAGACACTTTCCACTAGACCAGGTTGCTCAAGGCCCCATCCATCCTGGACTTGAACATCTCCAGGGAAGGGGCATTCATGACTTCCCTGGGCAACCTGTTCCAGTGTCTCACCACCCTCACTGTGAAGAATTTCTTCCTACTCTCCAGTCTAAATCTACTCCCCTATAGCTTCAATCCATTCCCCCTCACCCTATCACTACAAGTTCTTGTAAAAAGTTCCTGCCCAGCCCCCCTGTATCTCGCTTCAGGTAAAAGGTCTCCCCAGGAGCCTTCTCTTCTCCAGGCTGAACAGCCTCAGCTCTTACAGCCCTTCCCCACAAGGTAGGTGCTCCAGCCCTTTGACATTTGAACTGAAAAGGTCAGTTAATTAATACTTGTTACCTCATGCAATGATGAGTTCTCATACTCTGAAGCATAGCAACTTTTTTTATAGTTCTTACCCTCCAGATAAAATGATCACCATTACTTTTTGATTTATACATAAAAGACTGCAGGAATAGCTCAGAGATCCTTATTTCGGTTCTTTCCGTATTATAGGGTTGCTGAAACCAGAACAAGAGTCCTCATCTGGTTTTGAATACCTGGGCTTTGCCTCTCCTAGATCCAAGCTGAAGTTCACAGAATTAATTCAGCTCACATCAAAGCTTTCACTCTCATAGCTCCCACTTATTGGCAGACTGCTATCCATGAAATGTAACTGCTGAAAGAAGTTGTGGTCAGCTTGCTTTTAACAGGCATTTGTATCCCAATTACCCAGTCTACATGAATCAAGTCAAATGAGCACCCACAAAGTGGGTATTTGCTAGGCAATCTTGCTAGAATAATCGGACTTGTAACCACTGATACAGCCACAGTTATTCCTCTAGGAATAATATTTAGCATAAGTACACATTAATCTACAGCACAATTTGTATGAAGATTAGATCACAGCACAGCCCAGATGCCTGTGAAGGCAGACATACAGAAGGGACAGCTTTTCGGTGTCTTGAATCCAGTTTTGGGGGAGAAAGTTTTCAATTACTCATTCATATATTTATATATATATATACATACATACACACACACAGAGACTATTATAGCTTTGCAAATGCATGAAAGTAGTATTACAGAATTTTATAGCTCCATGGAAATGTGGTCAAAGGATGGCTATAAAATGCATGAATGGATGTAGGAATAGACACCTAAAGGAGAACAACCTGCTAGGTGCCTGGCATACAACTAACAAAAACATGTAGGAAGAAACAACAGATGGGTATAGTAGAGGTTGCCCATAGAGCTTGTGGATGTTCACTCCCTATAGGTGTGAGACCAGATTGGATGAAGCCTTCAGCAACCAAGTCTAGTTGAAAGGCATCCCTTCCCACAGTGGGGAGGGGTGTGGAGTAGATGATCCCTGAGGTCCCTTCCAATCTAAGCCATTACATGAATGCAGTTTCCCTCCAGCTGAATGTTTGCCTTAGCTCGGAGTCAAACGTTTTTAACGGTAGCACCAGCGAAAGACCTAGAGAAAGGAGTTGTGGAAAGCCTTAAGTCTCTAGAACACAGTTTTCAAGAAGCACTGTGGTGTTTTGAACTACCGACAAAAACTATCTGGGAGCAAGGCAATTAGCCTAATGAGTACCAATGGTGGCGATTCATAGTGCATTAGTCACCATGGAAATAAAGCAGTGTTCACGGGGCAGCAAGAGCCACCACCATGTGTGGCCATGCCTGTCCTGTTCAGCTGAGCTGGCCAGAAGCCTGACAGGTGACGTAATTGAAAGGACAGGTTACACAGGAGTTCGGCTGCCTGACAAATACTAACATTTAAGTTGTTTTCAAGAATCCTGCCCAGATTCTCTATGGTTATCTCTATGATTAGAGCCAGTGTAACTACTGCCTGTAGAACTCATCTTTTCTGAATACAGTTGTCCCCCCACCTCAAAATATCAAACTTCACAAACCTGATGTTTATAGCTAATGGAACTAAAGACTGTGCAGCAATCTAGATTCACAACCAAGACAATCTCAGAACTAAAAGCCAAAGATACCATCCACTGCATTGCTAAGCCAAAAGATAAACTTGTAAATACTTTGTTTTATATACAGATAGAATAGTAGATAAGACAGCTATGAACATGCTTTCCCAGAAAGTACTTACTGCATATGCTTCATCTTTGTCTTAAAATCCTGCTTTTCAGAATGCTTTATCAAACAGTGAAAATGGTATTAGATCAGTGTTGCTAGTTTAGCTGTATTAAGAAGAGGTAAGATGAGAGGAAGCGGCCTCAAGTTGCAGCAGCAGAGCTTCAGGTTGGGTATTAGAAGAACTTCTGCACTGAAAGGGTTCTCAAAGACTGGAACAGGCTCTGCAGGGAGGTGGTTGAATCCCCATCCCTAGAGGCATTGTGGAGAGGCAGAGATGTGGTGCTGAGGGACATGGTTTAGCACCGGAGTTAGTAGAATTAGGCAATGGTTGGACTTGATGATCTTAAAGGTCTTTTCCAAACAAAACAATTCTATGATTGTAGCAGTGAGGACATTGCATTGAAGGAAGAACAAATCTGGGAGGAAAACCTTAATGCTGGTTTCCAGAGATTAAAATGGATGACCAGTTGTCCCACCACAAACAAAAATGCTTTGAAGAGACATGACTAGAAAGCAAAGAGGAGTCCTCAGTCCTCACAAGAGTCTCATATCTGGTTACAAAGAAGCTCCATGTCATATGTGCAGACTGGCACCAGAATTAGCACTGTTTCATTTGGCATACATTATGGCTTAAAGGAAAAGCCCCAAATCACAAATCAAAACAGATAAGTAGGAACATTTACGCCACCCCAGTTCACTTCGGTTGTTGTAGGCTCAGAAGAACAGAGAATTAATCTTACTTTAATGATAAGTTTTGAAGTGACTTATAAAACACTGTCACTGTAACAAATGCAGGAATAACAGCAATTCCTGTGAAGATACTTACTTTTATAAAGTCAGGAAACTTTTCCAAGATCCACAGGACAGGCAATTTATTACATAACTCACACCAAACAGGTTTTTTCTGAAGTGTGAGCTTTTTCCTTACAAGTTTTCGTTTCCAAACAGCAAGGTGGCTTTGATTTCCAGAGCAAGGCGTGGGGATTCCATTTCTAATGTTCATGCATAATTTACTCACATTAATTTATCCTCAAATGGTATAACTAACTACTTGCAACTCCTTATTTTCGCCTCTTTGCCACTCTCCTTAGCGCCACAAGTGAGAGCAGCTGAGGACAGAAGTGTGATAGCATCTACACTCTTACTGACACACAAAATATTACAAGAATCATGTCCCACTAAGACACTCTACAAACTACCTGAGAAACAAGCAGGTTCATGCCAGACTTTGCAGAAAAAACAGTAATTCAAGACATGAGTTATCTGCACATGAAACTACACCAGTTAGAAACAAGTATTTCCTTATTTTGTTGGCTCTCCTCAGACAATTAAAATACTTGTTATTCTTAGCTCTGGGTGGAGAATGAGCTTGTCTGCTTTACTGGGAACTTTACTGATATGCTGGGAAAAAAAACCTGGGAACAAGAATAATCAACTGAATCATGTGTATGTGCTGCCTACATTTCCCTAGCAGAAGACTACTTATTTTAGAGCAGTCATTTGAGGTGACTGCTACCTTCCAGTGAGAAGAAAGCAAGGTCACGTATGTCATTTATGCCTTCCTCCAACCCAGCTCTAGCATCAGGAGTGCTATTTGCTGTAGACACAGTATAATTTCCAGTTATCATTTTTGTTTTACATTAAAAAAAAAAAAAAAAAAGTGCAATACTCCACCAACAAGCTGACGAATTAATGAATAGCTTAGCAATATTTTATCTGCAATTGGGTGGAGGAAAAAGAGCAGAGCAACTAAATACAGATACATTAGGCCCTTTAAAGTGGCTCTAGGTAATATAAAACACATTCTTCCCCATTTTGCAGTACAATTATGGCTTAAGCACAGATGTAAAGGGGAAAAAGCATTAAGCAATTGGTGTCTTGTTCTCTGCAAAGCTTACACAACTTGAACCTAACTCACGCTAACGCTGTCTGAAAACATCCGAGTGAGATGGTGAGAAATGGCACCCTTAAAAACCAGAGTTAAGTTTGATTTTAAACATTAGGAAGCTGAAGATTTGTGTGTGAACATTCTGATTTAGGGACACTAAAATTACTAAGGTTGTGAAGACTAGCCCAAACATTTCATTTAGTAAAGCATTTAATTACAAAACCTTGCCATTTCCATGTCAACCTAAACAACTTTGTGTCATTTCCTTTGCAAAGTAGCCATTTATAACCAAGTTTTTGGTATTTTTCCTAACTTAACCTGGTTCTCCTAGCTGCTGTATTTCAAAAGACTGCAAATGCCTGTTCAGCTATCAAAAGAGACAGCACATAAGCTTTACACTCCCAGAGCAGTTTTTTCCCCCATGAGCAGAACTAATGAAACCTGATTTCCTATGGCTTTGCACCCAAGTCCCTCTGGTGACACTGTGACCAGGTTCCTCCCAGGCTCTGTGACTTCCAGCAATACTTCCCCCAGGACTTTCACCTGCCTAACCTGCCACCAAGGATCAGCAGTTCCAGTACCTCCCATCCCTGCTTTGCTAGAACTACAAGTTCACATTTTCCTGTGCTTCTCACCCCTTCCCACCTCTGATGAAAGCAAGTGGGCAAGGGAACAGAGGGCACAGGCCCCAAATGCTATGGTGAGTTCAACATACACGCGTGGACTGACTGGACCTGAGGCCAAAGAGCACACCAACCTGCTGAGCTCATTTGGCAGCCCTGCTCTCAGCAAAGGTGCTGAATCTACTTAGTTCTCCCTGCTGTTAGTTTTAAAACACAGTTCATATGACTGTTGTTACTCTCAAAACCTCCAAACTTCAGCTTTTAAATTGTTTCCCTCATTCTGAGAAACGGGATAGAGGAATTCAGAGTGCAAACGTTTTTAACTTAGTAACTTCACCTCCCAAATTAGGCTTAAAATGAATGATACCGTGTGCTCAAGGACTGCTTTTCAGATGAGGCAAAAACCTGTTATACCAGGGTGCTAATTTGTCCAAGTCCTTTGTAAAGGACTTCTGTGATGAATTTTCTACCCATAAGTAGAGGCTTACTTTATGAACAGATAGAAGTGAAAGTATTTCTGCTAAGTATACATTTTCAATAAAATGACAGTAACAGTTACGAGGAAGAGGCTTTCTATGTACTACTGTATTTAATAGGAGCACTGAGAGGAAGTATTTGCTTTTTAAAGCCAAAATGTAGTAAAAAAAACATTCAAAATGGTCGAATAAAAAAAAAACAAGCACATATATCCCAATATCTAGATTTCTATATTCTAAGAGAGAAGGCAGTGAAAACATTTGTGAAGTTAGAGAGAGAAAAAAGTAGTCTGAACAAACATACATACTCTTGTTGTACGAAAGGCAAGACAAATGCTTAGAAACAGTCACCTAACTCATTTTAACATAACAACAGGTGCTAAAGTCATCTTTACACGTAGTTCTGATCAAAAATGACTCCACACCAAAAGCCCTACTGAGATTTACTTGCAATACTTCATTTACGTTCACCATGTAAAGAACAACATTTCAGTGGGACTTCTGTGTGCCAGAAGGAAGCACCATGTAGTTTATTTTCTGCTAAGGCAAATGACTATCACCCAGCTTCAAGGGCAGCTCTCACTCCATGGCACAACTGCAAAAGTGTTTTCTGAAAAGTCATCTGAGCTACAAATAAAAGAAAAAAACTTGAGCAGCAGTAATAGCAGGACATCCTGTGCTACATTGCTTCTATGCCTTCTTGACTGTTGCTACGAATTTAGGCTATTTTTCAGCCTGCATTTAATTAGCTTCAGTTTCAAGGCCCTGGATATTGTGGTCACATCATGCTAAAAAAAGTTTCTTCACTTTATGGGATGTGTCTCCCACCCCTTTCCCATGTGAATGTTCTATGCCACTACGTTTAAAGAGCTATTATTGTATTAGTACACCAGAGTTACTAAGTGAGCACTAAGCTGACACCTGGGCAACCTAAAAATTTGCTGGAGGTACTGACAGCAGCTACATTTGCTTTGAAATTCCTCTTTAGTTCCAAAGGTGTTGTTTTTGTGGCTAAGTCAAGCTTCATAGACAGCATAACCTGCAAAAGGACATATATTAAGGAGTGTATCTTGCCATATCTCAGGGTATTTAATCTATTTTTTTCCCTGTTTGACACTCTTTATATAAAGCACATGCAATTGTGAGTAAGAATGCTGTCATTCTTGTGACAATGTCAGACAAAACCATTGGTTAGCGGTGCTGATGTTCCAGAGGTGTGTATACATACATACATACATATATATATATATGTACAGATATATATCTCCTAAGATGCAAAAACCTTTTAATGAGATTTTCTGCCTCAAGCCTTGCTTGTCAGCAGTCAGGTGTTGAAATCTCCACTAACTAAACCTTCTATACGGAGTCACTTTAAAGCCCAAGTCTCTTAACCAGCTGTTTAATTCTTTGCAGAGCTCCGCCGTTAGATCATTCTCAAGCCCAGGTTACCACCAACTAGTCTCCTTCTCGACTTCTTTTTCCCCACGTCACAGTTTACAGAGTTCAAGAAACAAACAAAAAAAAAAAAAACCACACCAAAAACCCCCAACCAAACCCCACAAGCAAACAACGGGCAGGTTTCCATCTCCACCAGGAATCTCAAGCAACACTCGACTCCACAGAGGCTCCCCGGGCAGAGCGCAGTGTCTTTGGAGCCAGCTCCTCAAAGGCTGAGGATGCGTCGTCCGCTCCAAGCAGGGACAACCAGCCGCGGGCAGCAGCTGGGCTGAAAGCCGCCAACCAGCACCCCCTCCCAGCCAAGCCGAACGCCAGCGCCACGGGCACGTCCTCGGAGCTGACCCGCAGCGGGGAACAGCCAGCAAAGAAGCCACTGAAGGTGGCTGTAGTACCCGTTGAAGCGGCGATTCCCCCACCTCGCTCTGCCTCCTGCTGTCATCCTAACTTTGCTCCATCGGGGCAGCGGAGCAAAGGGCAGCAGGTGAAGCGCCCGCTGACCGTCGGCCGCTCACGGCGGCAGGCAGTGAGAGAGGGGACACGGAAGCAAAGGGAAGGCACCGGCTTGTCCTCTCCTAGGCAGCCGAGCACCAGGCTCGGCGGAGGGCACACGCCTCGCCTCCGCGCTGAAGGCGAGCGGGACACGGGATATACCCACGCAGCGCCTCCCGCCCCAACGCAGAGCGCTCACCTGCCTAGCTCCCTGCCGGGGCTGAGGCTGTACCGCTCCTGGAAAGGTTCGGTGCGGATCGGCGTGCGGATCTCTGTCAGGAAACCGCCTCGCCGCCGGCCTCGGCCGGGAGCGGGCTCAGGTGGCGGCGGTGGCCGTCGGTCATTGCGGGAGTGGCTGGGTGGCGGCTTCTCCTCGGGGCTCATGGCGAGGGAGCTTCTCCTTCCCGGCTCGGTCGGTCTGTCCGCCCGCTAAGGCGAGGTTCCGTCCGGCTGCGCTGAGCAGCCGGGGACAGCGGGAGGCGGAAGGCGGCGGGCAGCACGCGCCGGGCGGAGGGGCGGGGAGCGGCGCGAGGCCCCGCCCGTGGCCGCCTCACCTTGGCGGGGGGCGGGCGGGTGCGTACCGCCACCTGCCGGCTGCACTGGGGAGCGGGGAAGGGGCGAGAGGCGCGTGGCGGGCGCGGCGGCAGCCCCTCTCGCAAAATGAGGCGGGTTTAAAGACTAATAAAAAGACTAATAACGCTGAGGAGAGTGTCGGAGCCAGGTGTAGGTGGCTGGCCAGCCGCTTCCGTTCGTTCGGGCTTTTCTTGGTTCCTGCGCGGCACAGCAGCTCGCTCTGCGGCCGCTCCGGTGTGCCCTGAGGGAGTGGTGCATCCCGAGCGCGAAGCCTGAGGTAAAACAGCAAAATCCATCCTTGAAGGTCGTTTCCCCGTGGGAAACACGGCTCAGGCCTGTCGTGGAACTGGGATTGGTCCTTTCGGAGGAGGCTGAGGGGAGACCTCACTCTCTCAAGTACCTGGAAGGAGGTTGGGGGGGGGGGGGGGGGGGGGGGCTCTTGGTCTCTTTTCCCTAGCAAGAAGTGATAGAACAAGGGGAAAGTTGTACCAGGGAGGATGTAGGTTGGATGTTAGAAGAAACTGCTTGACTGAAAGGGTTCTCAAAGACTCAAACAGGCCCTCCAGGGAGGTGGCTGAATCCCATCCCTGGAGGTGTTTTGAGGAGGCAGAGATGTGCTGAGGGACATGGTTTAGGGGCAGACTTGGTAGAGGCAGATAATGGTGATGATGATCTTAAAGGTCTTTTCCAACCAAAATAGTTCGACGATTCTTTGATTCTAAGGTGAGGGCAAAAGGAGCAGTGGCAGCTCCAAATGGGGCAAATGCACCAGCCCACCCAGTCTCTGTGGTGTCTAAGGCACAAACTCCAGTGAAGCCTTTCCCACAGCTGGAGCATGCTCACCTCTCCACCATGCATGCCTGAGCTCTGAATGTTTTCATGAGGTGTGCAGGAACTGCCTCCAGTCATCTGTTTGTCCAGGCTGGTGGGAATCATCCCAAGGATTTGCATAATTCTAAGTGCAAGAGGCTCGAGAAATGGCTGTGCTCTGCTCACTCCGTGAGCCCTTCACCATCCAGCTTACTTAATGTACACATTTAATAGGCCTGTTCTGTGTGGCAGTCGTTATCAAAGCAGTGCTGCACCATTTGTCTCCATTAAGTGGACAGAATTTCTCTGCCATGCCTGCCAATATCCAGAGCACAGAGGAGAAGAAACTAATGAGGAAACAGGCCAACATGCAGGAAAGGATTTGGCCCAAACCATTGATCAGGGATGGGAGTACAATTGATGGGCTTATTTTTTTCGGGAATTCCCTTGTTCACATAATGCCAAATTCAATGTGCAGAAAGAGTTTAGGAATCAATTCCAAAACCAACGTATAAAACCAAAGCTGGTGAGGGGTTTGGAGTCTCGAGCTGCACCAGGGGAGGTTTAGGCTGGATGTTAGGAAAAACTTCTTCCCAGAAAGAGTGATTGGCCATTGGAATGGGCTGCCCAGGGAGGTGGTGGAGTCACCATCACTGGAAGTATTTAGGAAGAGGCTGGGCACTTGGTGCTGTGGTTTAGTTGATTAGATAGTGTTGGGTGATAGGTTGAACTCTATGATCTCAAAGGTCTTTTCCAACCTGGTTAATTCTATTCTATTCTATTCTATTCTATTCTATTCTATTCTATTCTATTCTATTCTATTCTATTCTATTCTATTCCATTCCATATTCATAACATAACATAACATAACATAACATAACATAACATAACATAACATAACATAACATAACATAACTTCTTGTATTGATGTGCTTTCTACTCAGGATGTCGTTTAAGTTGTAGCAGCACTAGACTGTTACTGCTGAACAATAAAATTGGGATTACACAAGGGTTAAGAAATTGTTACATCTGAAAGCACATATCAAAGGCATTGACTACAGAGAAAAGGTTGTTGCCTGAAAAATAGATCATATCTTAAAAGTATGTTAATCCTAAATGAAGGTTTGAGATACTGAATTCCTGTGATATTTTCTGCTGCTTTACTTATTTCCACAATCACATTTTCTTGGGGGCAGGGAGGGAAACCTGCAAAAAAATTATGGAAAGGAGTGGATTTTGGAAAATGAACAGACCTTTCTCAAAATCCTTTGGGATATTTAAGGTTGTCTGGACATATTTTAAATTCAGTTATAAGTTTTAGACCTTTAATGTCTTTACAAATCTAGCACTGGGTTCTGTATACAACAAAGCACAGACTTTCATTCATATATATATATATATATAAATTTAAGATATATTTGTATCTAACTTATGCAGAGTTTGGAGTATATAGTTTCTTACTATCTGGAAGGACTTTTACTCCATATACTATGCAACTTTACCTATTTTTCTTCCATTGTGTAGAAAAAGACATCAAAGACATCATAAATTCAGTGTCTTAATACAATATGAAGATGGATTTGTTGAATTCTCCAAAAGAATTAACCCCAGAATACAGAGACAATGACAAGGAGGGGGGAAAAAGTGCTTTACTGTGTTTAAAACCAAGGGAATTACAACCTGTTCCTACTTTCCTATGCACTACCACAGGACAGAATATGATTTTCTTTGTCAAATCAGGATATGACTGAGCTGATATATGCTGTATTAATGTAAATTTCCCTTGTAGAAAGAACAAACACAAGCTTTATGACTCACCTGTATATTAAAGCAGCAGTGATCTTAGTCTTCCATACCGGGATACAAGCTTATATGTGCCATCCTCACAGGGAGAAACATAAGTGCTTGATTTATTCAGAGATAAGATAACAGACACATCTAGGCTGGTTACTCTCATGTGTTACTTACTATTAAAATAGATATTCATTATTTTTTTCCTGTTGTTTGGATATTTGGCTTCAATCACTGAAATATTATTAGCTGTTGTATGCCCAGTAGCACTCAGTGAAATATAAATCAGTTAATGTTATTTGTACAAGCAGAAATCAATGTTTGTTTTAGCATCTATGTTCTTTGCTTCTCTGCCAGGTGCATCAAAGGAATTCATTCTCCTGAGCTGTGTTTGGCCTGCAAGCTAAGAAGCAGGAGGTGAGGTGGAAGACATCACCAAAGGTACCCTGTTTAAAAGAATGTCCTTTTCTAAGTTATGCCTGCACGCACTTGAGTGAAGGACTGATTTCTGTTCTGCCCTGAAGGGGTGGATGAAACATGTTGCACAAGGACATGGGCTCTGCTCCAGCTGTATCAGTCCGCCTCCAGCTTCATCTTCATGAGACATTCCTCTTCCCTATATGAATGGATTTGGCAACTTATTCCTGATAGAAAAGTTGCTCTAAATCATCACCATGGTTCATTTGTAACAGCAATATGACCATCCATAGCACAGGACACACAAGGTGTTTTTCAGGTGCTAAAATCCTCCTTCAAGCTTCCACAATGACAGGAAGACATGATCTTCCATGGCTGGAATTTCTGGAGGATGCTTAGATTCT
Organism: Picus viridis; assembly: GCA_033816785.1. Classification (NCBI taxonomy): domain Eukaryota; kingdom Metazoa; phylum Chordata; class Aves; order Piciformes; family Picidae; genus Picus; species Picus viridis. Next base: position 25,787,068 of record CM066574.1, read on the forward strand.
GTATGAATCTAGCCTTGTTTCATTGATGAGCCGCTTATTGCTGAATGTGATTGTTTTATCCGTGAGCCAGCACCACTGAAAAGACGGTCCCATTCTACACTTTTGGACAGGTTTCTCACTAGCAATAACAACAACAAAATCCTCACTTTTCCAACTGAAGGAAGGAGAGTACAGCTCCACTAAGTGGCAGCAGTAGGCATCATTAGTGCCAGCTCTGCTGAATCATACTTGTAAGAGATTTAGTACAAACTGCTGCTCATGTGGCTATAATATGTACACCTCTTTTTCACTCATAAGGTTTGAACTTGATTTATCATTTCCAGGACAGGTGAATAAACTCGTGCTTGGAGAATCCAAGAGTAACCTTTCCAAATTCTTTTCACAGGTTCATATTTTGCAGAAATTTCCATTTCAGCATGAGTGTTACATATATTACAGTAACAGTACCACAGAATCACATCCAGGTTGGAAAAGACCCTTGGGATCGCCAAGTCCTACCAATAATCCTACTCTGCAAGGTTCACCCCTAAATCATATCCCCAAGCACCACATCCAAAAGACCTTTAAACACATAACATTAGTCTAAGAGTTGGAAAAGACATCACATGGGTGCCCATGCATTCTTTTGGGGGCTCCTCAGATCACTTTCACAGCAGTGCCAAGGCAGTCCCAGAGATAGATTCATCTTTCACAAATTTGGTAGGCTACAGTTTACAAAATCCAAGGGTGCATTGCTACTTATTTCATGTCTGTATCCAGAGCACAAAGATAAGCTGTTTTGGTGTGTACATCAGCAGGGCAGCAATGTATAGCCAAAGCACAAGGATGATCAAAACCTCTGTTGTGTGCTTTACATACCATAGTAGCAGGGGTTAAACTCCAAAGAACCCAATTCTATTAATCAGTGCAGGAATCACTAAAGCTGTTAACTTGCTTGCCAAAAGCAGGGAAGTTTATATTCAGAGATGCCAGAGCTGTCAGTAAATGTATCCTCACACATTGTAAGTGTAATCTTATATAGTAATCTTTATTACTAATTCAGTCACTCCTAAAACATCATTGATGGGGTTTAACACTAAGACATACCTCAGAGGTACTGAAGTCAAATCGCAGCTTGTAACCAAGTTCCTAAGCAGATTCCAGTGTTGCCTAGCTGCATTCCTCAACAGCTGTTATCTAAACATGATGACTCCATGGGGCATGCTGGTTAGGCACCTACACAGCTTTGTCTACCGACTGAAGTGTATAAAATGATGAAAACAGGGAAAGAAAACCCAGGAGCTTGAGCAATTTATTTGTGTATGCTGTTTTCATTCCAGATAACCAGCTTAGGACATCACACCCAGCAATAGTTCTTCAACTGATATCTGTGTTCCATTCAGAAACAGAACAGATTTTCAGTGTCACATTGCAGAGTATTTGCATCACTTTTTTCTTACAACTGATTAATTTTATAACTGGGAAAGAAAATAACCCAACCCAGTCTTTTATTTTCACACTGAAAAATGTAAAAGGTGAAGGCATGTCCCTAGTGTATATCCTTCTTTGCAGAAAGCAAGTGACCTTAGTATCGTTCCTGTTTACCACTGACACAGAAAACTTTCTCATGCAGCTCCACTATCTTCCTACACCACAGGAGTTAGCTATATGGAAGCCCACATGCCAGCAATTCAGGAAAAAACATCATCAGCTGCAGTCTTCAGCAGCAACTTCTGTTCTGTGCAGCTTCAAGGAGCCCTAAGGTAGCACTGCTGGGTTAAGCTTCATTCACACTAGAGTTAAAACAATACACCAAAGCCTAATGTAAATAAGAATCAGGGCTGGTGTTCCAGACAGAATAATGTATTTTTATTTCTTTTCCTTCAAAACTGAATTCCAAGAAGGTAGGAACTAAACAAACAAAGCCACACACTCTACAATTTGATATATTCATGATGGGCGTTTTCAGGCAAAATTGATTCTGGAGACTACCAAAAAAAGTGTGGCTTTGCAGCTCAAGAGGGACTTAGGATCAGAGGAGACACAGCAGATCCTTTGTAGCTTTGTTCTCCATTAGTGACAGCTATTGTCCAATCTGGCCTCTTATACAAGAATGAACGTCGGCCCACAGACGGATTTATTGTCCGTTGTAGCAAAAGCCATGACTTTGCTACCAGAGGGTGGAGAGGGATTATGATTGATTTGTCATGTCTTACAGGATGATGGAGTTGTATTGGCATGCCAAGAAAGACATCTGATTTATGGAGGCTTCAGGCAGCCTGCTGCTATTTTTAACAGACAGGATCAGAAATCATGTATCATAGAGCAGTGTCTGCTAAAAGACTGCCATCATTCCCACCACAGAAAGGGATCACCACCGCAGAAACTCACACATGTGGTGCACCCTAACGCGTGGCAGCTCATCTCACTGTTTTCCAGTAAATACCGACTCTTCCTTCTCTCATATTTCTCTGACAAATTCAGAGCTTAGTGTCACAAATGCGCTCTCTTCCACCTCACACACGTACGTGAGCATGCAAGTTTTGAATAAAGGCTGCACAGTCACCCAGATTTCTTGAGCACTTCCATGGGTGGGTGATGCTGATGCTACTACCAACCTGTCTGCCACAGGACAGCCAGCGCTGGCCTCAGGCTTGTGGACCTGTACTCTACACATGCTGAAATGTAGCGCTGACTGCAGAAGGTCTCTTAGGAGTTGTCGCGGTCACACACGTTTACATTTGCTACGGTTTGTCTCGTGCCAGCTGTGCTTACCGTTCCTGTTGGAGTGTCTTCCATGGGTTTATTGCTTTCCTTATAGAAATCGCTCCTCATATTTAAGCTTTCCTATCCTTCATATCCTACTGTGATCCCTCATGAGCTGCCATTTATGTGAAGACAACAGGTATGGTCAGCAAGGTGTCTGCTGACTTTGTATCGGAGGTGTGTTAATCTATCCTGGAATGTGCTAATGAAACATGCCTGAGATGTTACAGTGACGAGCAGCAGAGGAATGGGTGTGACATGCTGAGAATGCCAGAGCATCTTGCTACTTATTTGCTGTCAATGCTTAATGTGGACCCAGCATATGCTATTAAGAAATCATCTTTGCACTTGCATTTTATACCTGTAATGCAGTAATTACGCCTGGAAGGGTGGTAGGTATGCATAAGTAGCACACACATCCCTTTTGACCCTTGGTTTGTCCCCACACTTTTTATGGTAAGGAATAAGCTCAAGGCAGGGCTGGTCTCAGGGCAGTCTTGGAGAGCACGGGGGCATTGGTTATACTACCTTATGTGGAGAACCTCAACTTTTAAACATATACCCTGAACAAAAGCAGTGGAAGGGTCTGAATGCCATGGCCAAAAAGGATTAAGAACCTGGAAGCGCAATTCTTTACATCAGTGGACTTTCACTACTGCCAGTTTCTACCCACTCTGATAAAACACATCGTCTACAAAATAAGTTGTTTGCAATTGACAGTCCACACAATGCCATAACAAAGTGATTTTATTGACATTCCTCTATAGTGATATGGTCAAATAGAAAGCACAGCCTGAGTATCATGTGACATTTTCCTGTCAATATAAGCAAAACCAGTCCAAGAAGGAGGACCTTTCCTGCCATTGACTTCATGTAGTCTTTACCAAAAACCAGAACAGACATTTCTGTTGGATAAGTCAGAAGCTGCAGGGAATTTGGCTAACGGTACAATATTTACTATACCTAGTATCTACTAGCTACAGGCATCTGTTTTGCTACTAGAACAAAAGAACTATATGACTCACTAGAGAGAAAGTAACAATCCAATCTTTTGGACTTTGTGATAGCTGGGAAAAAAATATCAATTCCAGACTTAGTATATTGCAGTCATTTTTTCTTTTTTTTTTTTGTTCTTTTTCCGCTTTTAATAACAAACACTGAGGTACAGCAAGAATAATAATAAAAAAGCACCGCATTTCTGGTAGAAAGATCTCTGTTTGTCTGCTTGCGACTGAAAGTGTTTAATCTTGACTGGGAAGCCCTATTAATATTACTGTGGAGACAGGGCAAATAATCATTATTTCAACAGAAGTTAAACAAATCTCCAGTCAAATTTGTCCTCCTGGCATTCCATAGGATTAATAGTGAAGGACGAGTTGAACTTGTCCTCTGTGTGTATGTATTTATTCCCAATTTGACTTTGGCGTCTAATTTCAGTTTCAACTAGAGGTATGCCAACTCTTTGTTACGATGGCGCTAGAACAAGACAAACTCAACAAACACCCCCGCCTTACAGGCTGCCTCTCAGATCAGACTACAAACTCAAACCTCAGCTAAAGTTCATTTAAAAGTTCACTGGCACTTGAGTGAACTGGGTGAAAAAAGTCCCCTGTGTCAGACCTGCACGAAACTCATGACTTCTCCGTTAGACATAGTTTGGACCGCTCAGTTCCCGCCTTGTTGAGAACCACACATCTGCCTAGAGCATAACAGCCAAGTTCTGAACATGCACAGCCCCACGACTGAAACAGGACGCTCGTGGAACCTGCTGCAGACTGGAGTGGCAGCAGGTGTGAGGTGTAGACCTGACACAGTTAACAGTAAGGTACAGTTGTTCATACTGGATCAAATCCTGCATAGCTTATGGGGTTCAACAGTCGGTGAGGCTACTCCAAGGTGGAAGACCTACTGATGATTCAAAATACCTATTTTCATTCTCCTGTCTTCAGATTAATGCTAGTACAGCAACAGGATTTCATAAGCAGAAACGTCCCTTTCCCTCCCTCTACCAGTAAAACCATCACAGCAGCCACGTTGAGAAGGACAGGAGCCCTCTGAAGCCAAATGTACAATTCCCAATATTCATCACTGTCATTGAAAACTGTAGTTCAGAAGACCTGCCAGGTTGCCTGCTTCATTTTTCACTTGAATCTTAAAAAACAGTGATGATTATGTCACATCCTAATCTAGCCACCACCATGTTTAGAGGGAACTGAGGAGAAGTAGCTGAACAGATTACTGCACTGTAAATGTGCCCTGTGGAATATCTTCTGGCCTTTCCTGTGGGAAAACAATGAAACCAGAAATCCTGTAATTAACAGTCAGCATTTTGCAGATGAAAATGCAGACCTGAGAAGAGCACAGATGATGATGAGAGTAACAGCATTTGAGTTGAAAGGTATACAAGGAAGAGTATATGCCTTGTATGTGCACAACAACACAGTCAATTCATTGCATAATGGGCAGGTTAAATAACAGGACAAGGGAGAGGGGTTCCTCCCTCTCTCCTGTTAGCACCATTCACTCACTGCCTTGCTCACTCTAACTACAGTGCCACTTGGATGCATAGCTTCCCTTTGCTCTGGATTGGGGCTGGATTATGCCTAGGGGATGATTCTACAAATAGAGAAATGCGCTGCAAAGCATCGATCCTGATCAACCTACTGGGGTAGGGCATTTGGGAGAGAGATGGATAGGTCTGCAATGGTAGAATGAAAGAAAAGCAGTGTGTGGAATCTTTTATGAATTTAGTCATCTTCCTCTATTAGTGGCTTTAGATACCAAGAAAACCCAAACAAACAAAAAAACCAACCAACCAAAAAAAAAAAAAAAAATTGAAAAAGCACACAGAAAGTGAGGAAGTCTTCCAACCTTCTTGTTTTGATGTCAGTCTCCTGGGAAAACAATCTTTTAAAAGTGCTAGGCTGTGTGCTTGAACCACGGACTTTGACAGTGTCCTGGTGTGAGACAGACCTGCACTAATTCTGCTCAGTGCTGTGCCTTCCCAGCTCAGTCTCTGCTCAGGGCCAGCACTTTCTGCAGCTCAGGGCAGGTTTGCACAGACAGTGGCTGCTGACAGAAGTGACAACGCTGATGAGGAGAGTTAGCACCAAGAGCTGGGCTGCAGACCAAGGGCACTGATACACCTTGGGGTGCAGAAAGGGAAAGGCTGCAGCTGTGGGGAGGAAGGGACAGGACAGGTGACCCTGAAGTGACCAAAAAGGGATGGCATATTCTGTGTAAAGCTGAGGGATCAGCAGGATCCAGCCTCCTCTTCAATGGGTGGTGTCCCAGGAAGTCTATGTCCATTCTGCCTTGATCATGATCCATGAGTTCTTGCATCCAGTTCCAGAATCCAGTTCCTGAATCTGTCTCCTGTCTGCAATGAATCCCAGTCTGGGACTTCTGCCACAGCATCAGTGGTGACAGTGACTAGCTGCCATCAGGGGGTTGGGTTCCATTCCCATTCTGTATCTATTTGAAGATATTTTATGTTATTATTTTCATTAAAGCTGGTTTAGTTTTCTTTCCCACCTCATCGGTTTCTCTCCCTTACTCCCTTTGCCAACCCCTCTGAGAAGGCAGAGGGGTTCACAGAGAGCCTCTGTCACTCCTTTAGTGGCTGGTCCAGCCCTAAGCCTTGACAGACAGGAAGCAGCTGGCTCTGCTGTGTGTTTCCCAAAGCAGGAACATACAAGGTGCTTGAGATGGCATCTACCAAACATGGAGATGCGTAAAACCTAATCTAGCTCAGCGGGTGGTGAGTGCCAGAAGGCGTTGTGAAGAATTTCAGGAGAAAGCCCGTTTCCATCAGTGGGGTTTGACGCTGTCTCTGAAACACAAACATCTTTTGTACCACAATAAAATAGCTTCACTTTTTTCCTTATGAAAGCATAGTTTAAAAATGCTTTTAAAAAACCCAGCTATACACTATTGTAAAGAATGTTTTTTTTTGTTTTTTTTTTTGGTACTTTTTAACTATGTTAATGAGACAGCTCTTGGTGTACTATTTTCCTCGGCCAAATACGGACCCACCAATTGGGATTCTTCTCTTTCTTTTCATCCATTATTGGAAGACATCCATCATTTGACACAGTTCAGGTAACTTCACAACATCACCAAGAATGAAACCAGAACCATAGAGGAGTCAGTGGATGTTGGGGCAGAAATTCCACAGACTGGAAGATTTGGTGGCTGCGTCTCTCCTGCTGTGACTTGCTCTGATGTAATTCATCTGCACATGACCGGCGCTCTCAAGTTAAGATTTCCACTCTAGTGGGCAGTGGGGCTGATGATGTGGAAGAGATGCCCAAGAGATCGTTTGTGGAAATAATGAGCATCATTTTCAGCAGCTGGTACAATGAACCTGGCCTGTAACTGCTGCCTCCACACACAGTTGCAATCTGAGTACTCTGAGAATAACAACATCCTGTAAAACAGATTCTCAGTAAATTAGTATCAAAGTGGTGAAACGTTGCAGAAATTGAAGGAATGGAGCAATTTAAATATCCCAAACATTTAAGCTGTCAGTAACAAAGCTACTATTTCTGCTCAGAAACATGGGTTTGGGTCTATCACCTTTCAAATACCTCTTGACATAAGGAATCAAAGCAGGGGAATGATCCAGGTCTCTCAGAATTGCCATTTTTCAAGTGCAATGAGTTTCTGTATAGTCGCCACAAAAATACGTGGGAAATCAAGGCCCAATTCTTTTCTCTGGAGAGAAAGCTTCTGGGAATTAGATGTGTCAGACATTGACCTGATCTTCTGATTTTACAGTTTTCTGAAGCACTGGATCCTTTAACATATTTAGTGTCAGAATATATTTTGTATTTCCTCTTCCCAGTTAAGACAAACACTTTCAATCTGAGTCTTGGACAACAGGGGAAGCAAAGATTAATAAGTAGAACACAATCAGAGCAGTCAGGGTGATTGTAACAGCCTCAGCAAAATCCATCCTAAGACAAGCTAACTGCTGTCTTCCCTTTGTTCTCTGGCTTCAGAACTGGAACGCAAAGCACACCAAACTGAAGAGGGTTATGTCTGCAGCAGCAAAAGCTAGATTTTAGTTTAGTGGTTCCTAACATGACCTGAGGCCCTTTGGGCTTACTCCAAGAGGAAATGCAACACAATCTTAACTCAAAGACAGTGAGTCCCCTTCATCCCTGACAAGCACCCTCATTCACTGCAGCTTCTCATTTCATACACTCTGTACTAAAACCTTTTGTCTACAGCCACTCTTGAGGTTATGGAGATTTCCACTGGACAAGAAAAGAAAAATGACAGAACCAAAAACTGCCCCCAGCAACCATAGATTAGCTCAGCCTGACATAAAATAAATGGCTTCTGACACAGGGGATGGGATTGTCTAGACCTCTCATTTGGAAAGGAGCATTTTTAACATCAGAAAACAAAGACCTGGTAAACAGAACCCAAGGGTATTCGCAAGAGTAGAACATTCTTCTTATTCCCCTTTCCTTTGTCATATACAACACTAAGGTAAGGGAGCCTTGTCCTTTATGCTACATAATAAAACATCCTTCTTGAGTGCGCACAACCTTGTGCTTCTTGTGTGGTAAACATTACAATGGAGATGCCCCTCCCAATATCTCTGAAGTGCAAGTTCTCTCCAGTACTGGCAAGCAGCAACCATAACAATCGCTGTTATGCTTTGCATTGCGTTACAGGTTGGTTTTTTAGTTTTTGAAGGTCTTATCTGCACCATGTATCTGGGACAGTTCCAGCTGATGCAACTGATGTGGATCTCGAGTTCGTGTATAAAATTGCAGTTTTGCTCATAGATGTCTCTCAGATGGACATTACGTACAGGGAAAACCAGGATGGATGAAGATCTATTTGACCAGCTCCTGGATTCAATGGTTAAGAAGTAGGATGGGCTGATTTAGAAGGTGTGGGCATATAAAAGCTTGGAATGCTTGATGAGTTGGTTTTTTTTCCTTTATTTTTTAATCAACGTAGGTGGAAGTAAACATTTATTAACATTTGGTCAAGTGTAGTGTAACTTGCATTTGTATTTTCATCATTATTAATGGAGGTATGTAGAGATATACAGAAACCTTGAGACAGTTGGTTTTCTATTGCATACAGACTAGCAGTCCATTGGAAACAGGATGAAAGCATGAAGGTTAGATCTTAGAAGAGGGTGGCAGTTCTTCATGCACAGCTTTTGTTAATCTTGATTATTTTGTTGTTTGCTCTGTTTGGTTTGGTTTTCAAAAATAAAAACATGGGAAACCAAGATCAAATGATGGTGGACAGGAAAGGTGACATCATCAGCCAGAAACACACCAGAAGTGCCTGAACCCCCTCATTCAAGTCCAAAGGTGCTAGTTTCTTCAACAGCTGTCAGCAGCTTTTCATACAGCATAGAATATGAGGGGTAAGGTGGAAGATCCAAACGGTTGAAACATGTGTGTGCCCTGCAAAAGGAAAATACACTACAGGTTAACTTTAATCTCAATAACTTGAGAAAACAAGTTCCTGCTAAGACTCAAGACATTCAAGTTCACTCTAGAGAAACAAAAAGAAATGTCAAGTATTGAACTCTTAAATTCCACCAAAACTGAGGTACTGGACGTGCGCATACACATGAGTATTCCACAGAGAAAACACGAGCTAAGTACAACATAACACCACATCTTGCAGGGATCTTCATGGAGAAGGACACTGAGGAGCTGGGGCTTAGGCCCTGACTGAGACAAAACTCCACTACTGTAATTTTGGTTGCTTTGAGTTTTCCCAAAAAACTCCAGCTCAGCTGTCCATCCAATGTGAGTTTTGCACCAGCAGGCAAACATAATGTGACAAACTCTGCCAAAAGAACGGGCTCAGCGTGTGTTTGCAGCGAGGCAGGGCTGCCTGGTAAGAGACCAGTCAGGGATCTGATAGCTGAAGAATGAAGGTTACTGAAAATGTTCCTGTAAGTCAGCTGTTGGCCATCTGCTGCAAGTCTGGCCTTTAAACGTTATTTGTTCAAGCAGCCAAGGCAAAAGCAAAATATTTTGTGTAGAGCAGGCTGCCAACTTGATGAGCCTCTCTTCCTCCAGTTGTATCACTGTATTTACCCCCAGCTGGCAGTACAGGTTCCATGCATACCTCCAACTTGCTGCAGCTTTTCTGGTAGCAGCAATTAGACCCAGATGTGGCCTGCACTTCCCCAGTGCTGAGCAAAGAAACACTCCCTGTCCCAACAGCTTATCCATTTTGACTGACTGAAAAACTGTAGAGCTCATCCAGCAAAGTGGGGGGATAACACATGGCCATTTTCCCCACTCGGGTTGGAGTTTTACATGATGCTAGAAATATTTCTGTTTTCTCTTGCTCCCTCTGAGAAATGTGAACTGGCAAAACCTTGCCTCAATGGCTAACAATGTCTAAGCTTCTGGCCTCCAGAATTTTTAGAACTGTGAAGTGTTTTCTGTCTCATACTTTAATTCAATGTTATTCTTTCAAAGCTGAAGCAGAAGAACTGTCTTGGAGAAACTAAAAATGGTGCTAGTCATCTCTTAGGCCACCCACAAAGTGAGAAAAACATGATCCTGGTTAGATGGGCTGGCCTGAGACTTGCAGATTCAAGGGAGAGTTTTATCAAGCACCAAGGGAGAATCATTAAAAGCAATCAGGCAACTGAAATAGCCAGAGGCACACAATCTTTACCGCATCACAGAATCTCATTAGGAAAGCTTTTACCATCCTTTCTGCCCCCTTCTGAATGAAGATTTGTTAGCTGGTCACTCTCAGAGAGAGTGCACAATACACACAGAATCTGTGGAAATGGGCTGGGAGCATATGAGTTAATGAAAAAGGATCATTAAGCCATTACTTGAGATATTTCTTGGAATGAAATGTGGCAGCTCATGTGCATTATCCATGAGCAGCCCTGCACTGTTTATTGTTTATCTCAGCAATCTTTGGCAGCCCACGTTGTTTCTGCAATCCATTGCCAATCCATATCAACCACTGGGAGTTAATTAGCTGAAGGATTCTTGCAGTCCATTCAGAACGTGTTTCTCATAGGTAGGACAGCACCATTCAGGCAGAGACAACTGGGCTTGAGGACCTCGGCTGCCTGGCTTTGGAACTGGATGCAGTACACTCATGGTGGCCCAGGTGCGGATTCCGCTAATAGAACTTTGCTGAACCTAAAATAATATCTCTGTAGAGTACTTGACATACGAGACCACAGCACCTCAAACATGCTGTCAGGCATCCCATTGTGTGGTGCAGATGTAACCACAGCCACTGATCCTGGTGTTTACCTTCTTGCAGACATCTTGCCTGATCATTATCCATCTCATTCATACTGCTTATGAAACAGCCTTCTAGACTTCTAGTCATCCTTGACCTAGTCAAACTCAGAAACATTTCAATTCCTTTTGCTATTATGAAGTTCACAGAGATGAGCTCTTCTGTAGAAAGGCTCATGAAATTTGTTGTGAAGAGAAACTACTATGAAAGAAGGAAGGGAGGAAAAGTTAACAGATCCCAAACCACTGAAGTGCTTTGCCAAGTTCAGCAACTTTATAGAACAAAATTCTTTCAATCTAAAAAACATCAGCAAGTTAAAAATGGAAGCAAATTTTCAGGAGTCCAATGCAGGTTAGGTTTATGCTTCTCCCTGTATAAGGTGCTAAACACAATATAATGCTGAGGGCAAAACCTGAGTTCAAATTCTGGTTGGGAAAAGGGGATCTACAAGGTAACTTGTACATCTCCCTTATGAGGAAAGATGAGGGAGCTGGGTCTCTTCAGCTTGGAGAAGAGGAGACTGAGGAGTGACCTCATTAATGGTTACAGATATGTGAGGGGTGAATGTCAGGAGGACAGAGCCAGGCTCTTCTCAGAGATGCCTAATGATAGGACAAGGGGCAATCAGTGCAAGCTGGAGGATAGGAGGTTCCATGTGAACATAAGGAGAAACTTTTTTACTGTGAAGGTGATAGAGCACTGGAATAGGCTTCCCAGAGAGGCTGTGGAGTCTCCTCTGGAGACTTTCAAAACCTGCTCATACACATTCCTGTGTGACCTACTCTAAATGATTCTGCTCTGGCATGGGGGTTGGACTAGATGATCTTTTGAGGTCCCTTCCAACCCCTAACATTCTGTGATTCTGTGAACTACATGGAAAATTGCCTGGTATACATTGAGACACAGGCCTGGAGGATCCTTGCTGCAAAGGCCAGAGATGGTGTCTAGTTGTGTAACTGAACAATGTATTCTGCCTCACCTGAACGCAGAGAGAAGGCTGACTGGGACACTTTCTCATCCAGTGTCCCCCTCTCCTCAGTACTGCTGCTCATAGTGCCTTTGCCTCTTGTGACTCAAAGTTGAAACCTTTAATTTCCAAACCAGACTAAGGACAAATTGCTCAGCCTCCACTCTGTCTCCCTGTACTCTGCACTGGAAATGCCACACCTGGAGTATGGGGTTCAGTTTTGGGCTCCTCACTACAAGAAAGACATTTTGGTGCTGAAACAGGCCCAAAGAAGGTGAAAAAGCTGGTGAAGGGTCTGGAGAACCCTGGTGAGAGGTCTGGTGAGGAGCACACCAGGGAACTGGGGTTGTGTAGTCTGGAGGAGGCTGAGAGGAGACCTCAATGCTCTCTATAACACCCTGAGAAGAGGTTGGAATGAGGTGGGGTTGGTCTCTTCTCCCCAGTAACAAGTGATGGGATGGGAAGAAATGACCTGAAGTTTCACCAGAGGAAGTTTAAGTTCAATATTAGAAGAAACTTCTTCACTGAAAGGGTTCTCAAAGACTGGAACAGATTCTGCAGGGAGGTGGCTGAATTCCCATCCCTGGAATTGTTTCAAAGAGATGTGGTGCTGAGGGACGTGGATTAACACCAGCCTTGGTAGAGTTAGATATGGGTTAGACTTGATGATCTTAAAGGTCTTTTCCAACTGATATGATTCAGTGGTTCTATGACCATATGCTGTGTGACATTGGCTGTGCACACAAGGCAATGAAGAGCCAAGGGTATTTTCCATAACATCCACTGTTGCCTAACTTTGTGCCTTGTTCACTGAAGGGCTAAATTCCTCCTCAACAGTGTTGATCTCCTACTACTGATCCCAGTGAGAGTGACTACAGGAAGCATAATCCAGGGGATGCTTGCTGCACATATTGGGGTGAAAACATTACATCAGCAGCACAAGAAACAGTCCTAGTAATGAGAAAAGTCTTTCTTCCCTTGATTAAGCCTCCTACCACATCAGCCTGCTGACATCTGAGAGGGTGTTCACAGAGTGAGAGGTCTGGAATAAGAATTAGATTGGTAAGAGCGTTTATGGGAAGGATTCTGGTTTCTCTGGAAAAAAATGCAAGATAAAGTCATGTAAACCAACTCTGACCCTCATGTGCCCTCATCCTCCAGTAAGTAAAGCAGTAAATGGACCACTTAAAATTTCATTCTTCCTGGCAGTCTGTTTTTACTGCTCAAAGTAGTTTTGCTGGGTCTGAACCTTTAATCTTGCTCACTGTTCACAGTGCTGTGCTATTTTATTTAAAGAATTCTCTCAAAAATTATGACTATAAGCCTTTCAGATTTTTGCATTCTTCTTTTCTTTGTCACTTCCTTTAATTCCCATAATGATGGGAATCCAAAGGCAGTAAATGAGCAGAGAACCCTCTCCTACCTTATTTATAGCTCAAATCTATCAACTAAAATAAGACTAGCCTTCTAACCTAATCATGCCTGTCAGGCAGAAACTAGGCATTTCTCCTTGTCACCTTGCTTTCTTTAGATGAACCTACAAACTCGTCTTTGATCAACCTCAGGACCCACAAGTATCAACTTCTATTCTTTTTGTTTGTAAGAAGGAACACTTGTGTGCTGCCTGGGAACCACATCATAAGAAGAATGCAGATTTGAAGATGGCGTTTTTGTTGCATGTGTGAAAAGAGAAGAGGGATGGGAGATAAAAGACAGCACGCACTCTGATCACAGGGAAAGAAGGAAATGAGAACAAAGTTCTTTGTAATCACACAGAATTATTACTTTTTTAATTACTGAGTGGGATTCTGGGGTGGTTAAATACTTGGTTATCTAATAGGGACAGAATTCTCCTAAGAAAGATCAGATATTTACTGGCACTGGCAACCTTTATCACACACAACCCACAGACAGCATGGTGGCAATTGCTAATAGTACCCTGCTGAACGGAAATCTCATTTGATGAAAGGGTAGCTCAGCACTGCTGGGGAAAGTGACCTCATTGTGTCAAAAGCGATTATTTGAATCACTGGGATACAATCAGAGGCCCTTACTTAATTGATACTCCAACAGAAATAACCTTGGAATTTCGTCCAGGTGAGGAGCACAACTAGAAGGTGGGGCAGTGGCATGTTTAGGCACTGAACAGCTTGCCAGCTGAAGAATGAAGACTGCCGACTGCCTCCTATAGCTATAGCAGCAAACACTGCTACTTCTTTGCACAGGCATGTTTGGGGACAGGAGTTCTGCTCCCTCGATAACAGATGAAGCTATGCTATTCCAGCTAGAAAGCCAGTGTCTGTTCAATAATGTTTGAGTAAGTTCTGGCGGAGCTACTGCTAAACCGGTTGTGTATTAAATATCTGCATGACCTAGGAAAGGTGAAGAGAGACTTCCTGCTTCTGAAGAGGCTATAGCTGGATGAATTCTCCATCTATTCGCTACTCAGGCAACTAGTTCAGGAAGTAAAATAGGTAACTCTTCTGTTCTGGGAGAAAGCTTTGTATATTAGAGTAAAACTCAATTCAACCTCGATGAACAAGTGGTTGAACCTGTTATTTCATATTACAAGTCACATCAGTTTGGAAGAAACCATGCTGCAGACTTATATTGAGAGTAAATGGGTAAATCTGGCTGTCTCTTTGGGACCAGCTTTAGGGTCATCATCTAGAGATGTGGGAATCAGAGTAACATCTCTGAGTTCTACAATACTTTAACTTTCTAAAGCATGTGGTCTCAAAGTAAAAGTAGATAGCACACTCTGGAAACTCTTGTCTTAGGTGAGCACACTGCCCACCATTACCCTGCTCATACAGCCAACTGGATGAACAAGCTCACCAATTCAGAATGAAGTTACTGGATTCTCAGCCTTCCTGAAAAGGCCTTGCTTATGCTCACTGCTCTCAAGAAGCATTTTAGGCATTACCTATTAGTGGTTATTATCTGGAAATGGTTGCATTTTAGATACTATGCCTTTTTGCAGAGCAGAGTGCCATGCTGCTGTGGCAGGTGGCTCAGGTACCATCACAGCTTTGCTCACTGTAAGCAAATGGCTGTTGCATGCTCCATCACTAGACTGTAAGGACAAGGTGTGAAGGAGAGTCATCTAGCTACTTCAGCCATCTGGGGCAGGAGTGAGAGAATATGGAAGGAGTCCTGGACTCTCCTGACAGAGCTAAAAGTTATCCTGATACTTTGTAAAGCAGCTGAAACCCCAAAGGTCAGACTAACCCACCCCCAGTGACCCACCATCTACCTGGATGTCTGGAAAGCCATCTGCAAGCTTCCCTAACACTGCTCACAGCACTGCGCTTACTGGGTCAGTAATTAAGAGGGCCAGTAATTAAGAGGTGCAATCCATACCTAAGCACATCAATGACTAAATCTGAGGTTTGATAAGACACAAGAAAGTTCCTTTTCCCTCCCCCTCTTTACCTAGGACTTTGAAAACATGGAGCAAGGGTAACTCTCACTGTGAAGTTGCAGGCATTGTTAGAGGCAGGAGGGGGTTTGTTGTGGCTTATTTTAAACAGCTAAAGTTAGCTACACTTGTATTACATCAAGAGGGCCAAAAGGCCTACAGGATATGACATATGACTTCTTCTAAGCCTCTAAATCTAAGTAAATACCTGAGTAAGTCTAAATAAACATGAGCAAGCCACAATCGAAACATTAAGAAAACAAAATGTTTAAAGTAACATTTACTTAGTTGCTTAACTGAAGATGTAGGGAGCCTGCAGGTTGAGCCTCTGTCTTATATATATTTCTTAACACTGTGTATACGTGGCAGCACCCCATAATTTTATAAAAATGCAGGTAATAATTCACTGGGACCAAGCTGTGTTTATTCCCCATGAGCAAGTGTTGTTTCTCTTTCCCCTGGCCAAAATGAATGCAGAGCTCTAAGACTTTTAAAAAGTGCTAACAACTTTCACCTGGAAAAGAGGCCTCTTGCATGGGGAGCCACAAGTTCCCTCATCAGCAGGCAAACACCAGGCTGTTAATGTGAGTATCTCGGGGCTAACTGAATCTAGGTCAGAAGTGATGCCTAGGTTCACAAAGAAAGTTAAGCAGAGCAGAAAGACGCCAATTACCTTTTCAGAACTTGATGGGTCAGCCCAGGGCATTTTCGGTGCATGCACCAGGGTCCACCCTCCCCTCTCACCCCTTTCCATCCAGAAAGGAGTGCAAAGAGAGCTCTGCAGAAATGCTGCACAAGACTGTGACTTCCAGTTGCTGCCTGGCTGCAGCCCATTGGTCAGCTCTAAAACCAGACTATATATATGCTGCACAAGCATAGCAAACTGTAGCTTTCATAGTATCACAGAATCATTTCAGTTGGAAAAGACCTTTAAGATCATCAAGTCTAACTGTTCTCTAGCTCTGCCAAGACTGGTGCTAAACTATGTCCCTCAGCACCACGTCTGCCTCTATGAAACACCTTCATGGATGGGGATTCAACTACCTCTCTGGGGAGCCTGTTCCACTCTTTGAGAAGCCTTTCAGTGAAGAAGTTTCCTCTAACAGCCAATATAACCCTCCCAGGTGCAACTTGAGGCCATTTTCTTTTGTCCTATCACTTGTTACTAGAGACATTCTTTCCACGTTGCTGGCTGAAGCTCAGAGGGGGAAAGGCAACTTATTGACCGTATATGCATTCATCTTTTTTTGTAGATCTGAGTGCCTACACCTAGGTTTCACACAGTCTCTAGCCCTCCACATAGTCTCTGCAGAGTCTTTATGTCGATAGACATCAATCAGAATGTACCAGGTGTGATTTGTCTGTGACGTTTTAAAAGCCTGTGTTCAGGTGAGATGCATTGTACCTTAACACACTTCCATTTTGCTGACTTTAGAGGGTGTCCACATAAGATGTCAGCTCTGAATGTCCACTGATACACTGCCCTGATTCAGCTCCTGCATCTTCCCACTGCATAAACAAGGGCTTGAACAGGTTTGGACTAAGAGGATGATCATATCTGAACTCTCTCTCTCCAGAGGACTCTGGAGGTCTGCTCAAGACCTTGTTTTATAGTATGCTTTAGGCTAAACAAAATGACAAGTAAGTAGAATACTGGACCTGACCCCCTTGTTAATTGATTGTCTGAATATATATTGCAAGGTCTGCAAAAAGAGATTTTTTGCTCTCTGCCATGAAAGTACCTTCCTTTGGACTGCAGCTGAAAACAAATGATAAGAGCAGGAAGCAAGCAGCCTTTGAAGGGCACGTGTTATGCAACAAGGTCACGTAGCAAAAACATCTCAGAAGCGCTGCGACGCGGCCCCGTGAAAAGCGCTCTGTAATCACAATGTGGGCAGAGCCTCGGGCAGCTGTAAGGACATTCAAGAAAAGGTGACACACTTCAGTGAGGAGGGATGAGTGCTGGTCATGGATCAAGTGCTGGAGCACAACTCAAAGCTGAATGTATCACTGGCAGTGCCATGGCCCTCTTGGGTGGCCTTAGGCACGTCTGACCATCTCTCTGTGCCCCAGGCCCTTTGCTCTGAAAAGGAAGATGACTCCTCCTTTGGGAAGCACTGTGAAGTCTGTTGACTCTGTATGACACTAGGGCTCATTTGCTCCTAGATGGCTGAGCAAATTCAACTGGGTATTATTAAACTGGATATTATCACCACATGGTTTGAAGTCCCTTTACCGAGCTTCTTTGTGACGAGAAAGCGGAGCCACCAGTGCAAATCAAGGGCTTGCACTCAGGTCCCTGGCCAAAACTCAGAGGTGGATTCTGGCTTTCATGGCTCTGTAAACTTGCAAGGATTTTTACTAGTATTTTGGAAGCAGAGGAAACAAAATCAGCTGACAGGCTCCTGCTGGTCTGAATCTATTCCAGAATCAAAATAAGAGAAGTAGGTTTGGTCCTATGGAAGTCTTTATCTTATCCATTTCCCAGGATTCAAGGTAGCTTAAACTGAGCATGCAAATCAAAGAGGCAGCAAAAGAGAACACTTTCCATTGAATGTAATTACAGGACAAAACAATCATTGTTTCCTCGCTGTCTTGATAAGCCCTGTGTTCATTACTTTACACTGGCAGATAGATGCAAAAAGCAGCAGGCCCACCCCCCTGGTTTTGTATGCCAGGTGGCCATACCTTGGGAGGGAGGTGATTTTCCCCCATTTCTCTATACAGAAGCGCCGCAGCCCGTTGCTCCCCCGGAGCGCGGCGAAGCCCTCGTAGGGCACACTCGATGTCCCAGTGACGAACTGCAGCAGCCGCAGCCGCTGCTCGTTGTTGAACCTCTCCACTGCTGCCCAGAACCACCGGATGACTATGTGTCCGTCGTGGTAACCTACACCGAGAAGCAAGAGAAGAGATTAAAATAGGTTCCCACTAGCATGGGCCAGCAGATCTGCTGGAAAGATCCTGACCCAACAATATATCTTCTTGTCAATGAGCAGTAGGTCCCACCCCCATCTTGTCCTGGCTGTGGACACTGTAGTGTTGCAAATAATTGGAAACCCTGAAACTCAAATAGGTATACACTGACCTCTCACAAATCCCTTGGCAAGAACTGGAGTTACCTGAATGAGAGACAGAAGACTAATTGCGCTATGCCACACAGCATGAGACGACAACTCCACAATTTCTAGTTCCCAAAGAAATTCTCTTTTGGATGGCAATAGTGTGTGACATATGGAGAGGAGTTGCTGCTGCAAGCCCTTCCCTGGCAAGCTTCCCATCTGAGGGGCTCTGTGCCTTGATTTGTGCTTGTGAGAGCCAGCATAAACCCAGACTGAGGCTGTTGCAATAGCTACACAGAAAAAAGGAGAACAACTTTGGGGAGCAGCTCTGCTTGGGGCAAGCCATGTATCCCATGGTAACACAAAGGCTGGGCAGTGAGCAGCAAAGACTTAAACCTTGTATTTCAGGGGAGGGTATGTGAACCTCAGAGACTTTCCTTCTGTAGTGCAGGACTGGTAGATTTCACATTCATCCAAGACAGCCCAGATAAATTATACTCAGTGTTTAAAGCAAAACCAGGCCAAGCAGTAAAGAAGAAGAGAGAAAAAATCCAGCTTGACGCTGAGGGTACAGGGAAGCAAGACCTGCATGTTGTTCAAGTGTAATTTGGAACCCTGAAATTCAGCTCTTGAATTCAGCTCCATGCTGAAGCCAAGAGGATCTGTGGTACTACTTCTAGTGAGGTCAGGAGTTCATTCACAGTCAGCTGAGTAAGTAACTTTTAGGTCTAATACTGCAAATCCTTCTCAGTCCTTTATAGTCAAAACTCCTGCTAAGGCAGTAGGAACAGAGTGGTTAAAATCTGGACAGAAGAAGCAGAAGCAATTTCAGTATTATTGCATCTGCTGACCCAAACCCATTTTAGTCCATGAGTTATTCTTCACAAAAACTTACTGAACAAAATAGGGCATTTCCCTCAGGAAAGACAGAAGGAAAAGGCAGACCAAGTCCTTCATATTTTGGACTGAAAACACTCAAGATATCAGGGCGCAGTTTACCTCCACGATATTCTGTGTTGTTACGCCAGTCATTGAGATCTATTTCTGCAGTACCAGCTATAACCAGCTCCAGTTCTCTGGCATCAAAAACAGAGACAAGCCTGGAGTCTACAACCTGGAACACAAAACACTTGTAAGCACAGTTTCAGAGTGGAAATAAAGCAGATGCAACATCTCCTAGACCTATGGCTCTGTTGGCCAGCTCTTTTTTCTAGCACAGCTTGCATGCTGACAGCTAACTTCCACTCCTCTGCTGATGAGTCTGTGCTCTTCTTTAGGCAGTTTGCTGATGTTTTGAGCTGCAGAAAAGAATGACATATGAGATTTGACCAGAATGAAACAATACAAGTGACAGGACATAGTCTGTGCAGATCATTCTTCTTTGTGACAAAGTCATTTTGACAAGGGGCTTTGATAGTCAGACTGGATTTTTAATATAGACAACTTGTTTGTTACTGGTTTTGCACTGGAATTTGATTGCAACTGTGTATGAGTGCCTCCAGGTCTTTATCCACTGAAGATGCAGCTGAGTTTCATGTTGCCCATTACATTAACCCAGAAGCTTTAACATCCTGCAGTACCCCCAGGGAAGAAAAGCTACTGAATGCACATGCTCACTTCAGTGAACTGTATGGAGCCCCCTCAGCCAACCCCTCTCACCAGCCAAGGACTGACCAAGTTCCTTTCAGTTACAAAGCCAGCCTCACTGGCTTCTACCCCAGTAACTGTCAGTGTACAACTGCTTGGAGCTATCTGTTATCAGTATTATTCTGCATGCCCATTATCTGCTGCTTCATTTTCCAGGGTTGCCATTCTTTCCATTTATTTCCCTCTACAAGAGAGCCCTTGACTTCTACAGCTGCCAGGGCAAGAGCCACGACCGACTGTGATTAGTAAGGGGTGAGAATAGATGACCACAGGACTTGGTCAGCAATGCCAGAGGTTTTCTTCCTGTCTTTGACAGTCCTTGTAGC